>CM065639.1:37571090-38171090 GCA_033220585.1 Dipteronia sinensis | reverse complement strand
AAACTTGAAGGCCTACAAAATACAGAACCCGAGTTAGAAACTAAACGAATTAACAAGAGTAACACGAAGGAAATACAATTACCTCAGCTAAAATAGCAGACCCCTTGGTTATAAGGACGTCCACAGGTATGGAAGCCATCTTGGAGATCTCGCCACCAGGATAGGACGCTATGAATTGCTCCAGGACCTCATCCTGCCATGTCGAGCTAGACTGAGGCCTGGAGCGGCTGGAAGGAACCTTCGCGACACCTTTCCCAGAAGCGACACCTTTCCCAGAAACCTTCGAAGCTCTGGTTGTTGGAAGCACAGCGAAATCAGATGTTTGAGTAGAAAGGTAGCAACTTTAGCGGCCACGGCCGAAGGGACAGAAGGAGCCTGGCCAACCACCTAGGGAGCTTTACCCAAAGCCCGAAAAGCCCGCGAGGCAAGAGTGGCCATCTTAGACCCAGCCGGAGAGATAGATGAAGCCAGAGCAGGTTCGACCCCAGAGGAGGGAAGAGAAACTCCAGCTTGAGGAGAGCGTGAGACGTGACGGGTGGCCGGTTCCACGACAAAAACTGTGAATAAGCAGATTAAAAAAGAAAATGTTAGAACCAAGCTGAGTAATAAGGCGAAGCAACTCAATGACACTTACAGGGAATAGCGTCTGAAATCCACAAATATTTGTTCACCCTACGAGGATCAAAAGCTTCAACAGTAGGGAACTTCGGATTCAAATAATTCCGGGCTAGAATAGCCTTTAAAACGGTTTTAGACTCAGAAGGCAGGGAGTCCCTGTCCCATAAGGGCTTGTCACTGAAAGCTGTGGGAACCTCGAATTCATGCCCTCCGATGAAAATCGAGCTCCCCCAGTCATCCCCCGCCAGGATCCATTCTTCTTTCCATGCGGGGTCCTTCTTCGAGGCACCAGGAACGATGAAGTTGAGCTTGTTCTTGGCCTTGGAATAGAACTGGCCTTGAGGAGCCCTAGACAGGCTCCCAATCTGGAAGAGATAGGCCAACTCCTCTGCACGCGGCTCTCTCGTCACCTTACTCATCTGGCATTGTTCCCTCCATAATACAAGGAAACCAATCAGATGCCTCTAGAAGCCAGGAGTCAACTGGAGGGGAGCGAGCTGGATGACGTTGAGAGCCACCGAAGAGTCGGATGGAGGGGAAGCCTGACCCCGTTCTCAAGAGCGGCCACATGAATCGGAAGCACGCCTTTAGGGGGGTTGAAGAACTCATAATTTTTGGGAGGCACCGAGATGGATACGCTGTCGGGGATGCCAAACTTTGACCTCAAGCGGTCAATCGACACCGGGTCAACAGTGGAATCTGGGACAACCCAAAAATCGTAAGGAGGGAGCCTCTCCACAAGGGGACCAGGAGCCGAGACCCGATGCTCCCCCGCGGTGCCACCGTCCTCTTCTTTGTCGGAATCTTCATCGACGATATCTAAAGGGTGGTCAGGATGGTTGGAGAACCCAGTCCCGATGGATACATTCCTACTCGACCGCCGATATTGCGAGGTGGGCGGGGAATCGTCGCAGTTAGAACTCCTCCTAGCCCACTTCACAGAGTAAAACTGACGACCTCATCGCCGTCGATTATGGAATCAGCTGAGTCGCGACTGTTTTTCGACATTGTAAAAGCCAAAAAGGACGAAGAATAAAGAAAGAAGCAAGCTTGGAGGAAAAGCTATGGAAATATTTCTCAGCAAAAAAATTTTAGCTCGAAGAGATGTGAGTAAGATGAGGAGGAAAATAGACATATATATAGGCAGGAGGGCAACAGCACGAGCTACCGAGATACTCGTTTGGTAATGGTAAAAAATCGACTACAGTAATGTAACCGGATTAAACTCAAAAGCGGGCTAATCATCTCACGCCACATCATTTACGCAGTTAAGAGGAAGATTTCCCCAAGATTCTGGTAACGGTAAAAAATCTCGGGGACTGCCGTAACGTAATCAGATTAATTCAAAGATAAATTAGTTGGTTCGCATCACGTCACTCAAATGAAGAAATCTGACCTCAACCCCGAGCTCCACGACTGGTGTTCAAGTTAGAGGGGACTTCTGTTAATAGCCAAAATTGGCTAAGGACCAAAGGAAAATTTTCCACCTCCCAGACCTGATTCCATACCCGAGAGTTTCCACCAGGAGATCTCTCTATCCAGAGCCGAACTACGATACCACCCCAGGAACAAGGACATGCTCTGAAAACATCCGGGATAGAGCCCGAAACGATCAGATCTAGACCGCATCACCAAAACTAGAAGCTCTTCGAAGTCGAGGTCACCTCGCGAATGCTCAAGAGACTTGTTTGTACCTCGATTGACACAGAAGAATGTCCCTAGAAGGCCGCACCTAGCTTCGAAAGGTCAGGGAAAGCCACACCTAGCTTCGAAAGGTCAGGGGAAGCCACACCTAGCTTCGAAAGGGTCAAGGGAAGCCAGATCTGGCTCCAAGCTGGATGAAACTTCTCAGATATCAAGGTCAGAACACTAATCAACCTCACTGGTTGGTGCACCACACCATGCCATATTCAACGACCTCTATAAAGGATCATGCTGAAAGGATACGAGGGATACACTGAATTACATCTGGAAACGTTACCTATATGCTGAACAAGTAATAGAATCCAAAAAGGAAACAAACTGATCTCCACCACGATACTCTCAATTCGGCAAAGTCAATGACATTAAAACGAGAAATCCAGCCTGATAAGAAGGGGACAGACTGAGAAAATCAAAGGGAGAATCAGTCGGTGTGACCTACAAAACTATGTATAAATAGAAAGAAAGAAAATTAAAAGAATGAGACTACTATTCGACATGCATATGACAAACACTCAACTATACCCTAGAGAGAAATTTGTATATCGTACACGTTCAATAAAGAAAATATTATTATTCTCTTTTGGATGTTAAATTGTATCATTGTTCTTTATCATTTTGAAAAACATTGTTAACATATACGATCAATCTTAGCCACCACCTACGTGGTAGTGGTCTTGAGGGTGTTAACTGAGATTTCTCACCTCGAGCAAAATTTCCGTTAACAGACCTAGTTGATCTTAGGGGAAGTCTAACTTGGGAATATTAGTCGACGCATGCTCTTTCCACGTTCATGGCACTTGATTCTTTCATGAGACTGTCTCACTAAAAAGAGCGTGTAGTTTGTATGAAATGTATGCAACAGCTTTGATTCCATTACATAAATTCTTTTGAATACATATTGCATGAGTGTGAACCTAGGTTCTGAGCGGAAAAATAAGAGAGAACCCATGTGAGAATTTAGGTCGAAGCGAATTATGCTTAGGGCATAAGAGTGAGTAGTTTCCAAGGCAAAGGCATTTAAAGTGTGGGATTTGTGTTGTGCGAGTTTCCTCTTGTGGTGCCATGAAGTTATTTAGGACATTGTGCATTAGCATCTTCCTCACTCCTATTATCTCTGACTTATCTCTCAGTTAGTTAGCTTGCAGCTGATTTGTTTGAGTCTAGGTGTTTTTAGATCGAGTCATGTTTGCGTATTTAGAGTTATATTTTGTTTTGTTTGAAGTTTGCTCGAGGACGAGCAAAGTTTCGGTTTAGGGGTATTTGATCGAGCCAAAAATGTTATACATTTTAGCCCTCATATCTTTTATCTTTGTTTCGTTCTTGAGCATTTTTATGCGTATTTATGGCTCGTTTGGTTTTTATTGCAAGCATTAGGTAAAAGGCATGAAAGGGGGCAAATTGGACCAATTAGTGCACAAATGAAGTGAAGAAAGCAAAAGTGCACGAGTAGCATACCCGTGCAATACCCGTGAACTCACCCGTGCACCGGAAGGTGGATTTTGAGAAGACCAAACTGCACGGGTAATTGCACGGGTCACATCTGTGCAACCACCCGTGCAGTTCACCAGACTAGGGAGCAAGGCCACGGGAGAAGGCAACTGCACGAGTGGTACACGGGTCATACACCCGTGCACATACCCGTGCACATTGTGCAAATTTGAAGGGAAATGAAGACTGCACGAGTAACCTACCCGTGCTATACGGGAAATCCAGCTCGCCACATCAGCATTTTGGACTAGTTTTTAAAGGAAGTATAAATAATTTTCAATTCTGATGTTCAAAAGGAGAGCACCACGACCATACACCATTACATTGATTCTTTCTCTCTCTAAATCCCAAAAACCTTTCTCACCAAAAACCCATCATCATTTCCATCAATTGCTACTCACAAGAATATAGGAGGTGGATTGAAGCTTGAAGAAAGAAGGTTCCACATGGGTCTTTTCTGCTTCCCTTCTTTTTATTCTTGTATTCCATTTGTTATGAGTAGCTAAATCCCATTAAAGGATAGATGTGATTCACTTGTAAACATGGGTATCTGTAATGAACTCAATATCTTCTATTAAAAATCTATCTCATTGGTTCTATTCAATGTTTTACTTGATTTCAAAAGCAATTTGTGTTTAATTGTACATGACTCTCTTCATGAGTTGTTTGAGAAGTTATATGTGTAGAGAATCAAGTATACATGATGCTTGTCTCTCTAAGCTCAATTGAATAGGAGGATTGAACAAGGGTACATGACCTAAGTAATATCCGGACTTATTAGTCTCACCTAATTCTAATCTTTCATGGGTAATCAAGACTATACATCCTAGGATTGTTTTCATGTGATAGATTAAACATTAACCTATACATGATGGGTTGGTGATTTTTAACTAAGAGATTTGTCCCTTATGAGATAGATGTTCTTTCATTGTATAACCAATTGCGGGTGGCCAATGCTATACATAATGGTTTGGGCACTCACGAGTGGTAAATAGTCAATCCTATACATCCTTGGGTGATTGCATTAGTTAATGACAATTAATGTGAGTTCATTCTTTACCCATTGTTTGCTAGTTGAATTCATCAATTCCTTAATCTACATATCACATATCCATACCTTTTTAGAATAGTACATTTTAGTGCATTTTAGCTTAGTTTACATTATAGTTTTAGTTCTTCTCCAAATCCATATCAATTTACTTTTCTAGCACTTTTAACTAAAGCATTGATTTACTCATAACTATCACTCGATCTCTAAGGAACGATACCTATACTTGCAACATACTAGTTTTATACTTGTTTGAGTCCATCTTGGGAACTTACAAATTTGTTTTAATAGTGCATATCATGACATATAAAATATTACGCGTTCAGTTTGCATAGGACCCATAAGGTCCGTATGTAGAAGCTCTAGTGGCTCCTTCGTGGTGAGATACTTGCCTTTCTTGTGCATGCTTTTGGTTTGTTTTCCTTGTTTACAAGGTCCACAAACACCTTCGACTTTCTTCCCAAGCTTAGGGAGGCCACGCACAACCTTGAACTTATCTAAGGTCCTCAAATCTCGATAGTTCATATGGCCAATTCTTTGATGCCATAACTCAACTTCCTCACACTTGGACATATTACAAGAGATAGCACTAGCTTTAAGACAATAGCAATTGTCACTAGATCTCTTTCCTTTTAGCAAGGTTTGTCCATTTGTAATTAAAATAGAACGATCATTTTTGTTAAACAAGACAGAGAGTCCATCATCTTTTAGATGAGAAATGCTTATAAGATTGGCTTGCAAGCCATCAACAAGTAAAGCATTGGACAAGGAGGGTAAATCGGAAATGGAAACGGTTCCTTTCCCTATAACTTTATTTCTAGATCGATCACTAAAGGTGACAAATCCTCCATCCTCCATTACAAGAGATTCAAAGAAACTTTTGTTCCCCGTCATGTGCCTAGAGCACTCACTATCCAAATACCAAGTGTTAGAGGCATTTGCCTTCAAGGCAATTTGAGCCACATGGTAAAAGTATTCATCTTTTCTAATCCACCTAGGTGAAATACTCTCTCTCTTAGCCATTTTAGTCACATTGGCTCTAGATTTCCTAGGATCATGCAAATTGGTTATATGTTTCCTAGGAACATGCATTGTGGCTCTAGCCCTACTTCTTTCAATCATGCTTCTAATTCTACACATGTCAATATACTTAAAGCAATTTGGTCTAATATAACCATCAACACCACAAAAGTGACATGTAGGAATGAAATAGAAGATCATACCATTCCTTCATGAGTACAAAGGATCTTTCCCATTCCTTTAAGCTTGTCTTTGATGTTAAAGTTGTTCTCTCTTTCTTCGTTGTTGAGTTGGAGTAAATTTCTTCCTTGGTTGAGCTTGCATGAATTGCTTCTTGGCTTGGTGGTATTTGGGTTGAGGAAAACTTGCTTGATCAACCCTTGTTGGTTGAGCTTGAGCTCGTTTCCCTTGTGCCACCTTGACTTGGGAATCCTTAGAGCACTCTCCTAGTTCAATCTTCTTCCTAGGATGTTTTGGAGGTGGAGGCTCTTTGATGTCTAACCTCTTGACAAACACGGTCTTGCTTGAGGATGAGGTCTCCTTGTCATCTTTATAGCCAAGACCTTACTTATCACTTGGCCTCTTGCCAACTCCAAACATGTGGTCAAGTTTCTTCGTACTTGAAGTCATCTTAGCAATGATCTCTCTTGCTTCTTCAAGCTCCTTTTCCATCAATGCCTCATTCATTTTTGCTATCTTCACTTCTCTATTTAGGTGAGTAACTTTGGTAGATAGCTTAAGATTCTCTCCCTTTGGCCTTAGAATCTCTTTCTTCATTTTCAATCTTGAACTTTGAAAATGCTCAATGAACCTTTCAAGGTCCATTCCTCCTACATCCAAATTTGTTGAGTGGGATGAAGAGTCACCATCACTTGAGTCATCTTCACTTTGTTTCTCTTCCTCTTCATCATTTATTGCTACCATACTCTTGATACAAGATGCAAAGGCAATAACATTTACCACATGGTCTGTACCATCAGAGGATTCTCCTTCCTCTTCTAGGTCATCACTCTAACTCCACGTGGCGGCCATTGCCTTTCCTTTCTTCTTGTTCTTTAAATTGCCACAATCCGTGGAGATGTGTCCAAAACCTCCATATTCAAAACATTGTATCCCTTTCCTTATGGGCTTGTCTTGACCTCTTGAAAGGAGTCTTCTTCTTCATTTCATTTCCTTTGGATCTAAAGCCCTTCTTTTCAAATTTGATGAATTTCTTAAACCTTCTGACCATGAGGGCCATCTGTTCATCCGAGTCTTCCTCCTCCTTCTCAACCTTAGAAGTTTTCAAGGCAATACTATTTTGCTTCTTTAGAGGTGTAGGTGTGGGAGTCCACCAAGACTCATATGCTAGATGTCTTCCAATAACTTCACTTGGCTTCATGTTCTTGTAGTCACTATTCTCCTCAAGTGCCATCACTTTTGATTCAAATCTTGTAGGAAGTGACCTCATAATTTTTTGCTTGATCCTCATATCCGAGTAAGGGTCGCCCAGTTGATGGCTTTGATTGACGATGTCCATCAACTTCACTTGAAAGTCGTTGAAGCACTCAAGATCCTTCATTCTAATTTGCTCGAATTGTGTTTTGAGGACTTGAAGCTTGAAGTCCTTGACTACCTCGGTTCCTTCATGAGCTGCCTCTAGAATCTCCCATGCCTCTTTGCAATCCTAGTTGTTTGAATCAACTTATATTGATTGTCATCCATTGCACAAAGAATGGCATGCATGGCCTTGTTGTTCCACTTGGAAGCTTCAAACTCTTAAGATGACCATTCCGACTTTGGCTTGGGAACTACACTATCATCTTCAAGAGTTGTTTCCGGAGGAGTGTAGCCGTCTTCAATTGCCATCCATGCTCGGTCATCTATTTGGAAAATGTATGATTCCATCTTGCCTTTCCATGAGGCATAGTTCACCCCGGTAAGCAAATGGGGTCTTGTGCTAGAGGCTCCTTCATGCCCGCCTCCGTTCCCACTCATAGTCTTTGGGTATGAATGAGATGAATGCTAATGTACTCAGCAAACAAAATGAAAAAAAATACAAGACACACATATAACAAGAGCAAGGATCACCTAAGTATTTCTAGGAACCCGCTCTGATACCAATTGAAAATACTAGAGAGCGTGTGTCTACTAACCTAGAGGGAGGGGGGGGGGGTGAATAGGTTTTGGTTGATATATTACCAAATTTTTGACTTAGTCAATTTTAATAAGGCTACCTCATATTAGCAATCAATCAATCCAAAAATAAAATGAGGAAAAGAAATAAAAACACAAGGATTGATTTACATGAGAAACCCTCCAACTGGGCAAAACTCACGGGCTATCCTTCTAGCCACACACGGTTCTCAAATCCAATATTTGAATGAAAGTTTACAACCTAGGTTGACCTCAAGTCACACCGTACTTGGTCACTAACGCTTTCACTCTACCCAACAGGCCTTTAATAGTGATCCTAGACCAACAAGCTTGTGCACTAATTCACTTAGTCACAAAGCTTAACAATTAATGAAGAGATTAAGCAACCTATGTGAATATGTGACAATATTCTATCATGCAATTAATGCTAGGCTACACTAAATGCTTATCTAGGGATTTAAAGATGCCAATAAGTGCAAATCCTAGATATCAATATCTAAATGCAAACGCATGAAGATTTAGCTAAAGAGCAAAATGGTCCTAAATGATAGCTATCAATTATCAATGTTCTCAACCAACAAACAACAACTCAATCATGTTATAAATGTCATTAAACATAAAGATATGCATTAAATTCACATAAAAGAGCTTAACCTAGGCATACATGAACATAAAAGATGTAATGGAGATTTAGAACATGTTCAAGTTACCTAGTCAAAAAAAGCAAGATGAATCCATGGTAATATGGTGCTTGGAAGAAGCTAAATGCACATGGATTGGAGTTTGGTTGAGTAAAGGTGGGTTCTTGGAGCTCTCTCTCTCTCTCTTGGAGTTACTTTCTCTCACTAAGAGAATAAATTTCAGAGCTCTAGGTCTAATTTGGGGAAGAAGATGACATATATATAAGAGAAAAAATGAGTTGTCGTGAAAAGACGAAACTGTCCCTATTTTGGAGCCAGGCGACATCTAAGGCAACATGCACAAGTCGCCTTTAATGTCGCCTTTTATTCTGGAGAAAAAAAGAGTTGCCCGAGGCAACATGTAAGGTGACATACACAAGTCGCCTGGGAAGTCACCTTACACACTGGGAAGAAAACAAGATGTCTGAGGCGACATGTAAGGCAACAAGCACAAGTTGCCTAGGAAGTCGCCTTACACACTAGAGAAGAATATTAAGACTAAGGAAACTTTAGAGGTGACATGCACAAGTGGCCTAGCATGTCGCCTAGCACACTAGACAGCACAACAACTTAAATGAATGTGAGTGTGTGTGTGTATGTGTGTGCAACAATAAATGCATGTCAATAAAAATGCATAAGATGTGAGTGTGTGCAACTAAGAACCTCTTCAGGGAGAATTAAGCATGTGACATACCTTTGAAGTGCTCTTAAGAATGTTGATGCCCTTGAAGCTTGATCACAACCAATGAGGCCTAATCTACCCTTACAAGCAAATTCCTATGTGGTTTGACAACGAAATAAGCCAATTAAAATCATAGGAACTTACATAGGGATTTATAAATTTGTTTTGATATCGTATACTACGGAAAAATGGGTGTCAAAAACGGCGCCATTGCCGGGGATCGGCGTATATAGTTGAGATTAGATACAGCTTTAGATCGGCAAAATGGGTGTTTACTTTTTCTTTTGTTTATTTTACCTCATGGGTGTTTGTTTTGTGAACTTTCAGGTGATTAGGTTTATGTACAGTAGACCTTCACTTAGAGGAACATTTTTTCCCGCTCAAGACAACATTCACTGGATAGAAAGGTTGATTAGACAGTTTGAGAACAATGATTTTGAAGAAGAGATGGTTGAAGAAAATCCACCGAATATACCAGTTGAGGAACAAGGAATGAATAAGGAAGATTTGGGACTCACAATTGGGGAATATACTCTCCCGTCAATAGGAGATGAGCAACCAACATCTATTGTTTTAGACGACACTGCTGGGCTATATGAGTTGAATGGGATGCATGTAAACCAGTTGGGCTTCCAACTGAAGATTGTCTTTAATTTATGAAGGAGTACAGTGTGGTGTTGGAGACATTCCCAATAGTAGTCCGGGATATAGTGTTGACAAGGGCACAGCTGCAAATGCTTTGTTTCCAGTACTGTTTGAAAGATTGTGCCAAGCAGTGGTATATGGCATTGAGACCAGGGACATTCACATCATGGCCCCAAGTTTGTAAGGTGATCGGGCCAAATATGCAGTATATTTAGGCCCTCAAATCCTTACCTTGTGTTCTGTTTTCGTGCGTTTTTGTATCTCTGGTGGGTTGTTTTGTGCATAATTGTAGGAAATGGTGCAAAGATGGGTTTGGAAGCATGTTACTGTGATTCCGGCAGAAAAGGGGCAAAAGGAAAGACAAAGAAGCATAAACAGCTCTACAGTGCGGGTCAAGTGCAGGTCAAGTGCGGGTCGCAACCGCACTCCAACCGCACTCCAGCCGCACTCATGCTCATAGCCGGGACAGGATGCAAGTTAAGAGATAAAGTGCGGGTACAGTGTGTGTCATCCAACCGCACTCCACCTGCACTATTGCCAAACCAGAGAAGCTGAAGTTGCACCTGACGATAAAGTGTGGGTACTGTACGGGTCATCCAACCGCACTCTACTTGCACTAATGCCAAACCAAAGAAGTTGAAGATGCACCTAATGTTAGAGTGCGGGTACTGTACGGGTCACCAAACCGCACTCCACCCGCACTGTTACCAAGACCAAAAGAGCAGAATTGCACCTGACATTAGAGTGCGGGTACTGTGTGGGTCATCCAACCGCACTCTACCCGCACTGTTGCTGAAGACAAAAGGTAGATTTTGCAGCTGAGAGTGAAGTGAGATACAAGTGCGATCACAGTGCGATTCCAAGTACGGGTCAAGTGTGGGTAATTCAGCCGCACTCCACCCGTACTATTGCCCTGATCCGAGAACTGAAGATGAAGACAACCCATACAGTGCGGGTACAGTGTGGGTAATTCACCCACACTCCAGGCTCGCCAGATTGATTTTTGAAGTTTAAGTGACCTATTTTTGTTGCTTGTATAAATAGAAAATGATAGAAATATTTTGAGAAGCCTTTGACTCCATTTTTTAGAGGTTTTACACACTTAGATCTATAATCTCTCTCTCTATCTCTCATTCTTACATTCTCTACTCAACTTCAAGGAAGTTAGGAGATTGAAGCCACTTCAAGGAAGGAGATGTTCTCCAAGGGTTCTTTCTCTTTCCTTTCTCTTATTTTCCTATTTGTAATGAGTAGCTAAATCCCCTCAAAGGCGTTGATGGAGTAGTTAGTTGAATATTTGGCTTGTACATAAACTTGATAATATATTGATATTCATGTCTATCTTTCATTGATCTATTCTTGTTGTGAATGTTTACCATTGATTTCTTGTGTAGATACATCCTCTTTGCAAGATGTCTTTGTTTTATGTATGAGTATTGCATCTAGATATACATTCTATTTAGTTGTTTAATGCTCTAAAGAATAGACAGAACGTCATGAATTCCGACTCTTAAACCGCGATTTTAATCTAACCTCGATCGAGTTTTCGGCACTATACATCCTAGGTCGGAGCCTGTGAGAGAGTTAGAAGTCATCACTATACATCCTAGGGTGACTGCGTTTAATCGGTTGAGTCATTGTTAGGTAGACGAGCTTCATTTCCAGAATCCAATAAACAACCAACACTATACATCCTAGGTTGGTAGTTTACGACGGATTAATCCCTAATAGGTGGTCCGCACTATACATCCTAGGTTGGCCACCTTCTAAGGATAAATAACTGACTCTATACATCCTAGGTCGGTTACCTTGAATAGCCGTGCTATTGAAAAGTTTGTTGCATTGCCCAGTATTTACTTTCGTATCCATTAACTCTTTAGTTTCCATCATCTATATATATCCTTCATCCCATTTTCCCCCAACTAGTTTGCATAATTAATTTAGTATTATCATAGTGTAATTCACCATCTGCATCTTCACCATTTTATGTTTCATTATTATATATGTATACTTTAGCAATAACTAATTTTAGCTAACTCCGCTCCCTGTTGACGACACCCCACTTGCCACCATATTTGTGTTTTCAAACTAATTTAGGCTTTGTGAGGTTTTAACAAATATTGTTGACGGATTGATCTTTTAAAACGACACTAGAAAAAATGACCTGTCAAATGGCGCCGCTGCCGGGGAGCGGCATGTTTAGTTTGATTAGTTTTGCATAAGTAATAGTTAGTCTAGTAACATTTCTGTTCCACCTTATTTGTTTCTCGTTTACATTGTGCATTATTTGTTGTGAAATTTCAGGATTCTAGGTATATGCATGGAAGAAGATCGTTAAGAGGAATAGTGTTGCCAGTTATCGACAACATAAATCAGTTGGGTAGAAGAACCGTTTAGTTAGAGGGAAACATGGAAACCGGTGTTCCTATGGATTACCCTGGCCAGAATAGGGAAGACATGAACGATCAGAATCAGAATGAGCAGCAGGCACGAGAGCACGAGGGAAGTGTACATGGAGATGAACAGCTAGGTCTCACCATGGGCAAGTACACTCTCCTGTTTGTAGGTAATGTGCCCACTGCCATAGTACTGGATGATGTAACAAGGCAGTATGAGTTGAAGACTATGCATATTAGCCTCCTACCATCTTTTAGTGGGAGAATTACCGAGGATTGCCTTCAATTTATGAAACAATATAGAGCCACCCTAGAAACCTTTCCAGTAATGGCTCGCCAAGCAGTACTGACAAGAGAGCTGCTCCACCTCAGGTGTTTCCAGTATTGTCTGAAAGATGCCGCCATGACATGGTACATGAATTTGAGGCCAGGATCACTGGTGACATGGAGTCAGGTGTGCAAAGTCTTTTTCAACAAGTATTTTCCATCGCAAAAAGCAAAGGACCTAAGGTTGAAAATAGCATCCTTTGTTGAAGAGGACGGTGAACCATTCCATGAGGCATGGGAGAGGTTTAACTTGTTGTTAGCATAAATGTCGCCGCATACATACCACCCAGCGTTGAAGGTTAATTCCTTCTATGGTGGACTTTCACTGATAACACAAATGCTAGTGGACAATGCGTGCAGAGATAAAATAGCAGACAAGAGAGCGGTTGAGGTGTATGACATCTTGGAGAAGATTGCCCAGAACTCACAGCAGAGGACATCACACGTAAGAAGGGGCGGAAGGATAGAAATGGGTCAGGATACCCAAGTTCAAATTCAGATGTCCAGAATGAACAAAGAGCTCCAATCGATCAAGGAGGTTATAATTGGAAAACCAGGGTCCTCCCAAGGAGTGAGTCAAGTAATGGGGGAGATAGAAGGAGAAGAAGGGCAGTTCGGTCAAGAAGAGCAAGCCCAAGCCCTCGGGGAATTTCCAAGGCTAAGGAATGACACGTATTCAAACACATACAACCCAGGGTTGAGAAACCATCCAAACTTGTCTTGGTCCAACAACAACTTGTACAGTTGTTGAGTTTTGGTTTGGGGGTGTGTTACAACTTGTACAGTTTTAAAGTGTCCAATTTTTCAATTTTGTCACTTGTCCATTTTTCAAACTGTATCCAGTATGGGTATGATGCCTCTAGAGTGTGTTTTTGATGAGTTCCTTGTATGTGCTCTGACCTTGTGATATTGTTTGGTGCTACTTGAGGGTTCGCTTGCACTACCATGGGGTCGTCCCACCCGTTGGTGTTAAGTATTGGGGACTCAATGTTCCCATGTCTTGTTCTAATAATGGAGATACCCGTGAGATCACAAACTCAAAAATTAAAGTGCGTTTTCTGAGTGCATTATTGATTATTCTTAAACATGCCTCTCGTCATTTATGTCATGTGCCATAGGACTTGCATATCATTTTGTGAATTGCGTGATGGATGCTTTCATTCCCTTTTTAGATGGTTGTGGAAGTGATATTAGGGAATGTATGTGTATTGAATTATCTCTATAGCCTAAACACCACATACCATATTGTGTGCTCCAAAGCCAAGTTGAGGCCAAACACTTACTCTTTCATTTGGTACCACATTCAACCATATACCCAATAGCCTAAACAGATGCCTACCCTTGTACTAATCATGTTATGATGTGAAATGGTAGTGATGAAAGGAGTTAAGCTCTAAATGGTCCAACAGCGGGAAAAATGAAATAATTGTTGAAAATATGCAAGGAAAGGGGTAAGAACCGTAGTTGTGTGCCATAAATGCCTAAGAAAGGGAAATTGTAACAACGCAAAATGGAGTACAACATTGTGATTGGGAAATTGTAAAAAGAAAATTAAAAGAGAAATTTTACTTCAAGTGCCATAATAGGGATTGTATTATGCTAAATACGCTCAAACGGAATGCAACATTGAAGACACAAATGTCGGTTAAATTATTTCCTAGAGGTTTGTGTTTAAGTGATAAAAGAACATGGCGTGGGAGTAGGGATATATTCTAGCATGATTGGTGAGTTTGAACTCCAAATGTCCATATTCTTTGTGTAACCGCATTCAACCCCACAGCCACACTATAACCGGTTGAAAAGCCCTATTTGATCCATATAAGTCTTGTTTGGGAATGTCGGTTGAAGCACGATCTTTCACATCCATGGCATGGTGACTCGTTCCTAGGATAGTTCTTTGCTTAAATTTTGTTCTGAATCTTTTTTGCATACTTGTTTGTGTGGAACTTAGGACTTTGTGAGGAAAGAAAAGAGAGAATCCATGTGAGTTTTAGAATTGAAGCGAATTATGCTCGAGGTATGGGGAGTAAGTTGTCCCTAATTCATGAATGCCTTTAGGTGTGGGATTCATGTTCGTACTAGCCTCCATTGGGTGTCTCCAAATTGCTCTTGATCTTGTGCATATGTTTTTCTCCTCTCTATCACACCTATTTGTATCATATCACACATTAGACTTGCGGCTTTGTTGAAGTATGGTTTAGGTGTCTAGAAATTGCAATCAGTTGGCGTCTTATTGTTTAGATTATATTTGCTCGGTGACGAGCAAAGGTTTGGTTTGGGGGTGTTTGATCGGGCCAAATATGTAGTATATTTAGGCCCTCAAATCCTTACCTTGTGTTCTGTTTTCGTGCGTTTTTGTATCTCTAATGGGTTGTTTTATGCGTAATTGTAGGAAATGTTGCAAAGATGGATTTGGAAGCGTGTTGCAGTGATTCCGGCAGAAAAAAGGGGTAAAAGGAACGACAAAGGAGCATAAGCAGCTCTACAGTACGGGTCAAGTGCAGGTCAAGTGCGGGTCGCAGCCGCACTCCAACCGCACTCCAGCCGCACTCATGCTCATAGCCGGGACAGGATGCAAGTGAAGAGATAAAGTGCGGGTAAAGTGCGGGTCATCCAACCGCACTCCACCAGCACTATTGCTAAACCAAAGAAGCTGAAGTTGCACCTGACAATAAAGTGCGGGTACTGTGTGGGTCATCCAACCGCACTCTACCCGCACTAATGCCAAAACAGAGAAGTTGAAGATGCACCTGACGTTAGAGTGTGGGTACTATACGGGTCACCAAACCGCACTCCACCCGTACTATTACCAAGACCAGAAGACCAGAATTGCACCTGACATTAGAGTGCGGGTACTGTGCGGATAATCCAACCGCACTCTACCCGCACCGTTGCTGAACAAAGAAGGTAGATTTTGCACCTGAGAGTGAAGTGCGATACAAGTGCGATCACAGTGCGATTCCAAGTACGGGTCAAGTGCAGGTAATTCAACCGCACTCCACCCGCACTATTGCCCAGATCCAAGAACTAAAGATGAAGACAACCTATACAGTGCGGGTACAGTGTGGGTAATTCACCGGCACTCCAAGCGCGTCAGATTGATTTTTGAAGTTTAAGTGACCTATTTTTGTTACTTGTATAAATAGAAAACGATAGAAATGTTTTGAGAAGCCTTTGACTCCATTTTTTAGAGGTTTTACACACTTAGATCTATAATCTCTCTCTCTCTCATCCTTACATTCTCTACTCAACCTGAAGGAAGTTAGGAGATTGAAGTCACTTCAAGGAAGAAGATGTTCTCCAAGGGTTCTTTCTCTTTCCTTTCTATTATTTTCCTAGTTGTAATGAGTAGCTAAATCCCCTCTAAGGGGCTGATAGAGTAGTTAGTTGAATATTGGGCTTGTACATAAACTTGATAATATATTGATATTCATGTCTATCTTTCATTGATCTATTCTTGTTGTGAATGTTTACCATTGATTTCTTGTGTAGATACATCCTCTTTGTAGGATGGCTTTGTTTTATGTATGAGTATTGCATCTAGATATACATCATATTTAGATGTTTAATGCTCTAAAGAATAGACGGAACGTCATGAATTCCGACTCTTGAACCGCTATTTTAATCTAACCTCGATCGAGTTTTCGGCACTATACATCCTAGGTCGGAGCCCGTGAGAGAGTTAGAAGTCATCACTATACATCCTAGGGTGACTGCGTTTAATCGGTTGAGTCATTGTTAGGTAGACGAGCTTCATTTCCAGAATCCGATAAACAACCAACACTATACATCCTAGGTTGGTAGTTTACGATGGATTAATCCCTAATAGGTGGTCCGCACTATACATCCTAGGTTGGCCACCTTCTAAGGATAAATAACCGACTCTATACATCCTAGGTCGGTTACCTTGAATAGCCGTGCTATTGACAAGTTTGTTGCATTGCCCAGTATTTACTTTCGTATCCATTAACTCTTTAGTTTCCATCATCTATATATATCCTTCATCCCATTTTCCCCCAACTAGTTTGCATAATTAATTTAGTATTATCATAGTGTAATTCACCATCTACATCTTCACCATTTTATCTTTCGTTATTATATATGTATACTTTAGCAATAACTAATTTTAGCTAACTCTGCTCCCTGTGGACGACACCCCACTTGCCACCATATTTGTGTTTACAAACTAATTTAGGCTTTGTGAGGTTTTAACAAATATTGTTGACGGATTGATCTTTTAAAACAACACTAGAAAAAATGACCTGTCATAAGGTTTTCTATAACAAATACTTCCCAACTACAAAGGTAAGAGAACTGAAGATCAAGATCGTCACCTTTAGTGAAGAGGACAGGGAACCTGATTGCACCAAAATTGTTATACATTTTGGCCCTCAATTCCATATCCTTTAGCTTGTTTTCGAGTGTGTTTTTGTGTCTAATGGCTCTATTCTTGTCCATGCAGGCATTTTTTGGCAAAAAGGAGTTTAGGAGGCAAAAATTTGCAAAAAGTGAGATTTGATAGAAAAATGGGCAGAAATTGTGAAAAGCTTGTGCAGCATATCCAACTTTGGAGAGCCATTTCTCCCTCCTCAGATGGAACCATATTCTCGATTACATATATTCGGAAAGCCCCGGGAGTCTAGTTTCCAGTGGTTTTTACGGATTGTGATTCCCAGTCTTTTAGAGGAAGTTATAACCATTTTAGTGTCTATTACTCTTCAATGCACAGGTAACTGCACGGATAGTACCCGTGCACTACCCGTGCAATTCACCAAAAACTCGAAAGTTGATCTCTCGGGAATGAGCCAACTACACAGGTACCTTACCAGTGCAGTTACCCGTGCACTGCACTTTCCAGCACCAAAAATGACCAGTTTTAAGCCATTTTTAGAGGGGCAATAATGTCTTTTCAAGCCCAGATCGTGCCCTAACCTCCCAAGCCTATAAATACACCATTTTCTTATTGAAAACAGACTCTTACACACTTCAAATCTTCCACCCTCTTCCAAGAACGAATTTTCTCCCATTTATATCTCTAATTACTAACCCTAGATCTAGGAATCCTTTCCCCACCAAATCTTAACCTTCTTACATCATCTTGATCCTTTTCTACTCAAGGTTACTAGGAGATTGGAATCAAGCTTTAAGAAAGGAGGAGTTTCTCTACATGGGTGTTCCCTATCTCTCATCTCTTAGATTTTATTTTGCATTTTTCATGAGTAGATAATCCCCTTTGTGGGAGTTGATATAATTAAACTTGAATTTTGGGCTTTCCAACATATTATGAATATTTGAACTATTTTAGTTCCATTCAATTGTTCTTAATGTATTTAATCTCTCTTTGAATTAAGTAGGCATTCCAACTCTTGGTTTGTTGATTGATGTTGAATATCTTGAATGTTAATTAATTTGAATTTGGTATTTCCTTGATTGGGTAGGCATTCCAACTCCCAATCCAAGTTGGTATTGGATTAAGGATCTCCTTGGATTGAGTAGGCATTCCAACTCTCAATCTAAGTTGAGATACACATATTTAGGTGACTAGACAAGCTAATTTGAATGGGAGGGATGTGTCGTGAGCACACCAATCCGACACATCCCGGCTAAAAATGTGGAAGGGGTGGATTGTGAACATTCCAATCTACCTTAATTAATCTAGGCTTCATGAGAAACCCTCTCTACACTCAATAGAGTACACCAATAATTGTTGTGTGGGGAGAGTTTAGTGATCTTAGAATCACGCCTAAAGATGGATTTAGCTCTAATATATTGAATTTGTTCTTAAGGGATTGATAGGATTGCCCACTATTCATGTATGATTGCATTAACTCCTACTCATCTTACCATCATTAATTTGCATTCTAATCTAATTGCATTTAGTCTAGCTTAACTTAATTGCATTTTAGTTGTTAACCTCTTCAAACCACCATGACATTTTACTTTTATGCATCGTAGTATTATTAATCCTAATCTAATCATATACTGCCCCAATCCCTGAGGAATGATACCCTGACTTGCCATTGCACTTGTTTTGTAAACATTTTGAGGCAAATGAGGTTTTTATAAATATTTTTTGACTAACATTTTCTAACGACATAAACACATTCCGTCAGAACCATTTCATGAAGCATGGGAAAGATTTCACCTCTTGCTAGCACAAGTCCCACCACATACCTATCCTGATGAATTAAAGGTGACTTCTTTTTACCAAGGTCTCTCCACTATCACTCAGATGATTGTGGACAATGCTTGTGGAGGTACAATTATTGACAAGAGAGCTCAAGAGGCATATCAGATTATGGAGAAGTTGGCCCAAAACTCAAAAAAAAAAGGACCTCAAGCACAAAATGAGGTGTCAAGATCGAAATAGATGGAAACACGGGAATGGTAATTGAGTTGTTTAGGATGTCAAAAGAGATGCAATCAATGAAGGATCTAATGAAGAGTATGTACAAATCCGGAGCCCAAGTGAATCAAGTTATCAGTGATACAATGATTGAAGAAGGTCAAATGGAGCAGGAGGAGGTTCAGATGTTAGGAGGCTTCCAAAGGAAAAAGAATGACCCTTACTCCAACACTTACAATCCTGGTTGGAGAAATCACCCGAATTTCTCTTGGAACAACAACAACAACTCCAACCAGAACCATGGATTTTAGAACCAGGGGTACAATAGATACAACAATCAAGGTGGTTCTAGTGCAAACAACCAGTGGGGAAACATAGAAACTCATCCTCAGGCAAATGTCAACAATCAACCAGGGTCATATCAAACAAGGGTCAAGTTACTTGAAGACATGATGATAGAATTGGTACATTGTCATCTAAAATCCACTCAAGATTTCAGCAACACTAAGAGCAAACTCAACAAAAATTTCAGAACTACAGTGACTCAAATGACCAATGGAACCAAGGCATATATGCCGTACTTAGAAGGGTAGAGACTCAATTGGCCCTGATTGCAGAGTCTCTATTTAAGCTGGAAAAAGGAAAATCTGTGAGTGGGAATGAGCATGCCAAGGTTTTGGAAGTAGAGCAAAGTGAGAGTGGGGAGTTGGGTAAAGAAGGAGTTACACTAGATTCATGGAAGTTGAGCAAAGAGGCAAAGAATGGGGATCTAGGTGGATTGGAGATGACTCCGGGGATGATGAGAAGTTGGTAAGAGAGACCATTCCATCAAAGCTAGAGATCTTAGAAGCTTTATTATCCCGGTTAGCATTGGGAATACAGAAATCATAGAGGCAGTGCTCGACATGAGAGATAGTATCAACATGATGCCACTGTAAGTATGCAAGTAGTTAAAGATTCAGTCAATTAAGCCTACCTTAATTACCCTAAGAATGGCTGACAATTCCCTTCAGACTTCAGTTGGCATCGTTGAAGATATTCAGTTGGATGTTCATAGGCTTAAGGTACCGGTGGATTTTGTGATTCTAGATGTAAAGGAAGATGAAGCTTAGGATCATGACTTGAAGTTACAGTTGGGGAGGTCGTTCATGGCAACAACAGGAATTGTGGTGAATGTAGTTTCTAGGCACTTATCGTTCAGCTATGTTGGTAGAGGAGTTGAATTCTATGTGGATGGACCAAATGAAAAGCTGAATGAAGGAGGGTGTTTTATGATGGAAGCACTAAAAAGCCGCAAGTGGAAAGGTAATGTTGGTGAGCTAGTAAAGGCATTTCAATTAGCATCTGAGATCGAAGAAGGACATCAAGACTACGTGGAAGAAAAAGAAGCCTTGAAAATGGAAGAAGTAATTTTTGATGAGAAAATGCTAGAAGAAATTGCTAAAGACTTCGAGCAAGAAAAAAAGGCCGAGTTAAAAGAAGAAAACAAAAGGCTACAACTAGAGATCAAACTTCTCAATGCGGAGAATGGGATTTTGAATAAAAAAGTACAAGAATTCTCTGCCCTCAACAAATAGCTTGGAGAACAAATTGAGAAGATAAGGAGGAAAAGAAGGCAATTTCACAAGATTTAATTGAGCTTGCTAAACTCTCGGAAGAGTTCGAAGAGGAGTGCGCAAGGAAAACTAGAAAGATCTTGATGGAAGTTGAAAGGAAATCTAATAAGTTTGAAAAGGTAAAGGAAGTGCTCAAAAAGAAGAAGGAGACTCTTTAGATCGCAAAGGTCAAAGAATATGACTACATAGTCCAACTTGACAAGGCAGAGAGGGAAGTGAAGACCCTTCAATGGGGGCAACACCAAAGGCTTCACGTCAATGATTTTAGAGGGAGTTCTTCTCATCAACCTTTTACCTAATTTTTTTTGTTCTAAAATAGGGCACATTAAGGCCTATTGCTTAAGTTCCAAGACTTTAAGAGAAACCAAAATAGGTCTAGGAAAAACCCAAACAAAGTCAAGAAGATATGGGTTAGAAAAGACCTAGTGGACTAAGTGAGGACAAAGGGAAAAGGGAAAGTAAGAGTCATTCGCACCCATTTGGGTGTCAAAAAGAAGGAACCTTCCCTTCTGGTCAAACCACCCTTGCTTAACCAAAGTCCCACTTTGTATGCTTAGAGTTGAAAATCCTAAGGAAGAGTAAGATTCACAATTTATTTTCTTTTTGCATCTTAGAATAACCATTTCTTAGTTAAACTTTGTGCTTATAGTGGATGGGTAGATCTAAGTGTGGAGAAAATTCATTGTGAATTCTTTGACATGTTAGTTGATAGGATTTAAGTTGTTTTATTTTCTGTTATTTAGGTAAAAATGGGAGGTTGAGTAAAGTGTGTGTTTTCCAAGCAGGAAGAGCCTCTACTGAGGGAAGAGTCAAAGCAAAATTTTGAGGAACAACCTTCAGTGTGCGGGTTGGTGCGTTACCTGCCCAGTTGGGTGCATTTTTGAACAAGGTCTCAGTTCGCTGGTATGTGCGCGGGTGATCGGGCCAAATATGTACTATATTTAGGCCTCAGGTCCTTACCTTATGTTCTGTTTTCGTGCGTTTTTGTGTCTCTTATGGGTTGTTTTGTGCTTATTTGAAGGAAATGATGCAGAGACAGGCTTGGAAGCATACTGTGGTGATTCCAGCAGAAAAGGAGCACAAACAGGTCTATAGTGCGGGTCCAATGCGGGTCGCAGCCGCACTCCAGCCGCACTCATGTGCATAGCCGGGGCAGAATGCAAGTACATAGATAAAGTGCGGGTACAGTGCGGGTAAGCTAACTGCACTCCACCCGCACTAATGCCAAACCAGAGAATCTGCTCAGTCACCTGACATTAGAGTGCGGGTTCTGTGCGGGTCAGCAAACCGCACTCCACCCGCACTTGCACCAAGAACAGAAGAACAGAATCGCACCTGACACTAGAGTGCGGGTACTATACGGGTCATTAAACCGCACTTTACCCGCACTTGGATCAAGAACAGAAGAGCAGAATTACACCTGACATTAGAGTGCGGGTACTGTGCGGGTCATCCAACCGCACTCTACCCGCACTGTTGCTCAAGAGAGAAGGTAGATTTTGCACCTGAGGAGGAAGTGCGGTCACAGTGCGATGCCAAGTGCGGTCCAAGTGCCGGTAATTCAACCGCACTCCACCCGCACTATTGTCCTAATTCGAGAACTGAAGTTGCACTCAACCCATACAGTGCGGGTACAGTGCGGGTAAATCACCTGCACTCCACCTGCACTCCGAGCGCGCCAGTCTGATTTTCAAAGCTTAAGTGACCTATTTTTGTATTTAGTATAAATAGAAAAGTATAGAAACGTTTTAAAAAGCTTTTAACTCCGTTTTAGACAGATTAGGCATTCTTAGATCTAGTTTCTCTCTCTATCTCTCATCCTCACATTCTCTACTCAACTTCAAGGAAGTTAGGAGATTGGAGCCACTTCAAGGAAGGAGATGTTCTCCAAGGGTTATTTCTTTCTCCTCTCTACTGATTTCCTAGTTGTAATGAGTAGCTAAATCCCCTCTAAGGGGTTGATGGAGTAGTTAGTTTAATATTGGGCTTGTATATAAACTTGATATTATATTGATATTCATGTCTATCTTCCATTGATCTATTCTTGTTGTGAGTGTTTATCATTGATTTCTTGTGTAGATACATGATCTTTGCAAGATGTCTTTATATTATGAATGAGTATTGCATCTAGATATACATCCTATTTGGTTGTTTAATGCTCTAAAGAATAGACGAAAAGTCATGAATTCCGACTCTTGAACCGCGGTTTTAATCTAACCTCAATCGTGTTTCCGGCACTATACATCCTAGGTCGGAATCCATGAAAGAGTTAGAAGTCATCACTATACATCCTAGGGTGACTATTTGTAATCGGTTGAGTCAATGTTAGGTAGACGAGCTTCATTTCTAGAATCCGGTAAACAATCAACTCTATACATCCTAGGTTGGTAGTTTACAAGGATTAATCCCTAATAGGTGGTCCGCACTATACATCCTAGGTTGGCCACCTTCTAGGGATAAATAACCGACTCTATACATCCTAGGTCGGTTACCTTGAAGAGCCGTGCTATTGACAAGTTTGTTACATTGCCCAGTATTTGCTTTCGAATCCACTAGCTCCTTAGTTTCCATCATCTATATATCCTTCACTCCATTTTCCACTTTCATTTTATTACTTATTTAATTTAGTGTTATTTAGAGTTGGTTCACAATCTACATTTTCACCAATTCATGTTTTACTATTATATATATATATATATACATACCATTGCTTTAGCTTTAATTAATTTGGCTAACTCCGCTCCCTGTGGACGACACCCACTTGCCGCTATATTTATGTTTGTAAACTGATTTAGGCTTTGTGAGGTTTCTTAAAATATTATTGACGGACTGATCTTTTAAAACGACATAAGGGAAAAAGCGTCCTTGTCAAATGGCGCCGCTGCCGGGGAGCGGCATGTTAGTTTAATTAGTTTTGCATAAGTAAGGTTTATAGTTACTTAGTTGTTTTTACATATATATTTATCCTTATACTTCTGTGTTTGTATAGTTTTACGTTTGGGTAGTTTTTGTTTCTTGATATCCTAGGTCAATGGCTGCCCCCTGGAACAATTCAGGATCTGAGTACGAACTCCGTATTGACCCATATAACCAAAACTGGGGATGTGATCAAGATTTCCAGGAGGGCTACAATGTGGGTGAAGAGCTTTCAACCGAAGAGAGATTAGCAGTGTTGCTAACGGACTATTTACAAGAGAATGCAGAGACCACATTGGTAGAGCAGAGAACGAGAGAAATTGTGCAAGCGGCACAGGTTTTAGAAGAAATTAATGCAAGCCAGCTAAATATGGGAACATTTGATGAATGGATAGGAGAGGTCATGCAGTCAGCCAACCAAGATACACAAGAGGTCTATATGCTACAACAAGCACATTTAGAGAGTTGGGAGACATACATGTGGAAGAATGATAGGCAATCAAACGAGATGGATGCATCTATTCATAGGATAGAGTTTCAGATAGGTCAGTTGGCTGAATTATTACAGGAAAGAGAAAAAGGAAAATTTCCAAGTCAACCGGAATAGGCTAGTGCAAGGACAGTCCTCAAAAGCGGAAAGGTTTTGGAAGAAAAGGGTAAAGATACCGTCACAGAAGAAGAAGACGAGGTGGTTGACACGGAAGTGAAAAATGAGAAAGAGTTAGAAAAAGAGAAAAATGTCCGGGTAGCAGACCCAGAACCAAGACCTCAGCTCTATAAGTCATCCAACCCCTATGTACCGCCTATACCGTTCCCAGGGAGGCTAAAAAACTCTAAGCTGGAGAAATCACATCAAGAAATCTATGATCTCCTTTCCAAGGTAACCATCAACTTACCACTGTTAGATGCTATTGAGAAAATGCCGGCTTATGGTAAATTTTTCAAAGACTTAAGTAAAGATAAAGAGCGGTTCAGACCGAAACAACATGAGCGTCTAAATGAGAATGTCAGTGCAGTAATTCAACGGTCATTGCCCCAGAAAATGAAGGACCCAGGGAGTTTTATAATTGACATTACGATTGGCGGGTCGAATCGCGAAAGAGCGATGTTGGACTCAGGAGCAAGCATTAATCTCATGCCATTCTAGGTATACAAGAAGCTGGGCTTGAAGGACCTCAGAAAAACCACTATGTCACTTGTCTTAGCAGATGCTTCTGCAATAAGCCCTAAGGGCATTATCGAAGATGTGTTAATACAGGTTGAAAAGTTAATCATACCTGCCGACTTTGTGGTGATTGACATGGATGAAGGAAGAGACGAGAGAGATGTGAAGTTACTTTTGGGGAGACCTTTCATGGCAACTGCTAGGGTAGTGATTGATATGCATTCAGGGAAGCTGACCATGAAGATAGTAGACAAAACCGTGGAGTTCAACATTTTTGACTCTTTATCATACCCAGTGGGTTCCCATGACTGTAACACTGTGGATTTCTTAGAGGAGGAGTTGGATACCACTATTGAGGAGGAATTCGAAAGAGAAGGAAATGCAGATGGCGTGGTACCATTAGAAGAACTTCCTCAAAGAGTTGAATTGAAAGCACTCTCGTCGAACTTGAAGTATGTGTTTCTCGACAAAGAAAGGTTGAACCCAGTGATCATTTCTGCAAATTTGGAGGCAAGTCAAGAAGAGGAACTACTTGGAGTGTTGAAAGAGTACAGAGAGGCCATTGGTTGGTTCATAGATGACATTAAGGGGATAAGTCCTACCATGTGTATGCATAAGATTTTGCTAGAAGAGAATGCCAAACCGACACGGGAGGAACAAAGGAGGCTAAATCCGATCATGCAGGAGGTAGTAAAGAAAGAGATATTGAAGCTTCTTGATGTAGGTATTATCTACCCTATTTCAGATAGTAGATGGGTTAGTCCCATTCATGTCATCCCAAAGAAATCCGGAGTTACAGTAGTGAAGAATGAGAGGAGTGAGTTAGTGGCACAAAGACTCCAGACAGGGTGGCGCGTTTGTGTAGACTACCGAAAGTTAAATGCGGTCACCAAGAAGGACCATTTTTCCTTACCTTTCATCGACCAAGTCCTAGAGTGGCTGGCAGGGCATCAGTTCTACTGTTTCCTAGATGGGTATTCCGGGTACTATCAGATAGTTATCGCTCCAGAAGACTAAGAGAAGACCACTTTTACCTATCCCTATGGAACCTATGCCTTCCGAAGAATGCCTTTTGGCCTTTGCAATGCACCAGGTACGTTTCAAAGGTGTATGGTTTCGTTGTTTTCAGATATGGTGGGGGAAATTATTGAAGTCTTCATGGACGACTTCTCAGTATTTGGGGACTCGTTCAAGTTATGCCTTGATAACTTATCGTTGGTGCTGCAAAGATGCATGAAAAACACTTTGGTTTTGAATTGGGAGAAATGCCATTTCATGGTACAACAAGGGATTGTCTTGGGTCACATAATATCTGAAAAAGGAATTGAAGTAGACAAGGCAAAGATTGAAGTTATCAAGAGTTTACCACCTCCTCGCAATGTCAAAGACATCCGGTCATTTCTTGGTCATGCAGGTTTCTACAGGAGATTCATCAAAGATTTTTCAAAGATCTCCAGACCACTATGCTTGTTGCTACAAAAGGATAAAGAGTTTGTGTTTAGTTCAGATTGTGCGGCGGCATTTGAAACCTTAAAAGAGGCTTTGACCTCATCTCCAGTAATTGCCCCACCAGTTTGGGATTTACCATTTGAAATAATGTGTGATGCTTCTGACTTCGCTGTAGGTGCAGTTTTGGGTCAAAGGGTTGGCAAAGACCCACATGTCATATATTACTCATCCTGGATTTTGAATGACGCACAGATGAACTATTCGACAACAGAGAAGGAATTATTAGCGGTCATTTTTGCTCTTGAGAAGTTCAGGCAGTACTTGGTAGGCGCCAAGGTTGTGGTATACTCAGACCACGCAGCTTTACGATATCTGCTCTAAAAGAAAGATGCAAAACCTAGGTTGATTAGGTGGGTGTTGCTGTTACAGGAGTTTGATTTAGAAATCCGGGACAAGAAGGGGTGCGAGAATGTGGTTGCAGATCATCTTAGCAGGATAGTACATGAGAGTCATATAGATGGGGATGAGATTCCGTTGAGAGAAAATTTCCCGGATGAACATCTGTGGGCAGTGTAGGATAGGGAACCATGGTATGCAGATCTGGAAAACTATCTGACACATGGGGTTTTCCCCCCTGAGCTAGATTGGCAGGGCAAGAAAAGGTTTGCTAGGAGATCAAGAGAGTACTTCTGGGACGAGCCTTACCTTTTCAAACATGGGGAAGATCAAGTGATTAAGAGGTGTGTGCCAGAAAATGAGCAGTATGATGTGTTGCGATTCTGCCATGACTTACAGTGTGGAGGCCATTTCAGCGCAAGGAAGACAGCACTAAAGGTGTTGCAGTCAGGTTTCTTCTGGGTATCACTATTTAAAGATGCTTATCAGTTTTGTGTGGCTTGTGATAGATGCCAGCGCACAGGGAACATTGGTAAACGGAATGAGATGCCACAAACTGGAATTTTGGTGGTTGAAGTATTTGACACTTAGGGTCTTGATTTTATAGGACCGTTCCCACCTTCTTGTGGGAACAGCTATATTTTAGTGGGGGTTGACTATGTTTCCAAATGGGTTGAGGCAGTCGCCACAAAGACCAATGATAGTAATGTGGTAGTTAAATTTGTAAAGGAACATATCCTGACCCGATTTGGGATCCCAAGGGTGATCATTAGTGATGGAGGGAGCCATTTCTGTAACAAAGTCCTAGGAAATCTATTGAAGAAGTATGGAGTGCGTCACAAGGTGGCCACACCATACCACCCTCAGACATCAGGACAGGTTGAAGTCAGTAACAGGCACATCAAGCAGATTCTGGAGAAGACAGTCTCCTCCACTAGGAAGGATTGGGCATTGAAACTATCTGACGCCTTATGGGTGTACCGAACGGCTTTTAAAACTCCTATTGGGATGAGCCCGTATAGGTTGGTTTTTGGTAAAGCTTGTCACCTTCCAGTAGAACTGGAACATAAAGCTTGGTGGGCAATCAAGAAGTTGAATTGGGAGTATGACAAAGCAGGTGAAGAAAGATGCAATCAGTTGAACGAGTTAGATGAGTTCTGATTGGAAGCCTATGAGAGTTCACGACTCTACAAGGAAAAAACAAAAGCTATTCATGACAAACGATTGGCACCGAAGGAGTTCCAACCGGGCATGCTGGTGTTACTTTATGAGTCTCGTTTGAGGTTGTTTCCTGGGAAGTTGAAATCAAGATGGTCAGGCCCACATCGCATTATTAATATCTCTCCAAATGGAGCTGTAGACATTCAGAATTTGAGGAACGATGGGATATTCAAGGTTAATGGGCATAGGCTAAAACCGTATTTTGGACCGGAAACCTGCTGTAAGGGTGTTGGGTCCATGGAACTTGCTGACCCCTAGCACATCTATCATTTCTGAGCACCGGTGAGAGGCAGCCTGCTCAGGTCATTTTTAAACTGTTAGCCTTCAGAGTTTTATTTCATTTAGACTTATTTTTCTTTTCTTTTCGCATTTAATTTTCATTGGTAGAGTTGTTGTGTGGTTTTTAGCTAGGTTGTGCATCCTTTGGGAAGCACACAACAACACGCATGGACATCGACCGATCTTCCTTCTAAAGGGAGTTTTCTACCTTCGGTTTTGTACTTAAATTTTTAATGAATGAGAGTTAGTTTTTGTTATACTGAATGAGCTTGGTCGAATGTATGTCTAGATTCGGTTTGGGGGTATTGATCCCTCATTCCACCATTTATTGTGATTTTGCTTGTTCTTTCCAACAATGACGGCATTGTTGAGTTTTTGTTTGGGGGTGCATCACGCCTCCGCCGTGTACAGTTTAGTGTCCAATTTTTCAATTTTGTTGCTTGTCCATTTTTCAAACTGTAATCCAGTATGGGTATGATGCATCTAGAGTGTGCTTTTGGACGAGTTTCTTATATGTGCTCTGACCTTGTGATATAGTTTGGTGCCACTTGAGGCTTAGCTTGCACCATCATGGGTCAGTCCCACCCGTTGGTATGAAGTATTGGGGACTCATTGTTCCCACGTCTTTTTCTAATAGTGGAGATACCCGTGAGATCACAAACACAAGCATGAAAGTGCGTTTTCTGAGTGCATTATTGATTATTCTTAAACACGCCTCCCGTCATGTATGTCATATGCCATAGGACTTGCATTATTTTGTGAATGCGTGATGGATGCTTTCATTCCGTTTTTTAGATGGTTGTGGAAGTGATAGTAGGGAATGCATGTTTATTGATGTACCTCTATAGCCTAAACACCACTTACCATATTATGTGTTCCAAAGCCGATTTGAGGTCAAACACTTCCCTTTTCATTTGGTACCACATTCAACCATATACCCAATAGCCGAAACACATGCCTACCCTTGTACTAATCATGTTAGGATGGGAAATGGTAGGGAGAAAAAGGTTTAAAATGGTCCCACAGTGGGTAAAATGAGATATATGTTGAAAATATGAAAGAAAAGGGTAAGTTATGCACTCTAAATGCCTAAGAAAGGGAAAATGGTAACAACTCAAATGGAGTACAACATTGTTATTTGGAAATTGTTAAAAGAAAAATTTGAAGAAAGATTGTACTTGAAGTGCCATAATGAGAGTGTTTTAAGCTAAAACACCCAAACAGAATGCAAATGTGGGTTAAATGTTTTCCTAGAGGGTTGCATTTAAAGCAAGAAAAGAACATGGTGTAGGAGTAGGAATTTATTCTAGCATGATTGGTGAGTTGAGCTCTTAAAATTCCATATTCTGTTTTGTGTAAACTCATTCAACCCCACAGCCACACTATAACCGGTTGAAAAGCCCTATTTGATCCATGTAAGTCTAGTTTGGGAATGTAGGTTGAAGCACGATCTTTCGCATCCATGGCATGGTGACTCGTTCCTAGGATAGTTCATTGCTTAAATCTTATGCAGAATCTACTTTGCATACTTGTTGTGTGGAACTTAGGACTCTTGAGGAAAGAAAAGAGGGAATCCATGTGAGCTTTAGAATTGAAGTGAATTATATTCAAGGTATGGGAGTAAGTGGTCCTAAATTCATGAATGCCTTTAGGTGTGGGATTCGTGTTCGTACAAGCCTCCCTTGGGTGTCTCCAAATTGCTCTTGATCTTGTGCATATGCTTTTCTCCTCTCTATCACATCTATTTGTATCATATCACACATAGGACTTGCGACATTGTTGATGTATTGTTTAGGTATTTAGAAATTACTTTCAGCTGGCGTCTTACTGTTTTGAATAGATTTGCTCGAGGACGAGCAAAGGTTTGGTTTGGGGGTGTTTGATCGGGCCAAATATGTACAATATTTAGGCCCTCAGATCCTTACCTTATGTTCTATTTTCGTGCGTTTTTGTATCTCTTATGGGTTGTTTTGTGCTTATTTGAAGGAAATGATGCAGAGAAAGGCTTGGAAGCATATTGTGGTGATTCCAGCAAAAAAGGAGCACAAACAAGTCTATAGTGCGGGTCCAGTACGGGTCCAGTGCGGGTCGTAACCGCACTCCAGCCGCACTCCAACCGCACTCATGTGCATAGCCGGGGCAGAATGCAAGTACATAGATAAAGTGCGGGTACAGTGCGGGTAAGCTAACCACACTCCACCCGCACTAATGCCAAACCAGAGAAGCTGCTCAGTCACCTGACATTAGAGTGCGGGTTCTGTGTAGGTCAGCAAACCGCACTCCACCCGCACTTGCACCAAGAACAGAAGAACATAATCGCACCTGACACTAGAGTGCGGGTACTGTGCGGGTCATTAAACCGCACTCTACCCGCACTTGCATCAAGAACAGAAGAGCATAATTACACCTGACATTAGAGTGCGGGTACTGTGCGGGTTGAAAATACACTCTTAACGTGTGTCTACAACCTAGAGGGGGGGGGGGTGAATGGGTTGTTAATAGATTATTACCAATTTTTCGATTAGTCAATATTAAACAAATAACCCAATTAAATCAAACATACAAAATCAAGTGTAAAGTGCGGAATAATAAATAACACTTGATTTTTACGTGGAAACCCTCAAACAAGGGAAAAACCACGGGCTATTCTTCTAGCCACACACGATCCTCAAATCCACTATATGAGTAAAAAGTTACACCCTCAAGTGATACTCGGACTCTCACTCTAGATAACCTCAGGCTATGGACACTACCACTCACCACTCTTGGTTCAATCCCTAGTGATATCCACTGATACACTACTATTGGCGTGAGCACCTCCTACTCTACCCGCAGGCCTTTTACAATGGATTCTTGACCAATGCTTGCCAACCACAACTTGGTTGCAAGACTTCAATGCTTGTGCAACTTCACCCCGAAGCCACAAGACTTTGACTCAATGAAGAGAATTATGTGTCTATGTGATCATGTAAATAATGCTCAATGCAAATTATGCTAGACAACACAAATTGCTCAACTAGGAGTTTGTAGAAACAAATCCAAGTTGTCAAATGTCTAAATGCAAGGCATAAAGACTTAGCTAGATGTTATCAATAACAACCAATCCTAACTATCACAAACAATCACAATGAATCAACAAATATGCTCACAATGTATTCAACATAAACTTAGCATGTATTCAACATAAACTAAGACAAGACATTTAATCATTCACTAAATGCAAGTCTTAGACAAAAGTCTATCAACAAACAAACTCAATTAGATTTGTAGAGAATTTCCAACAAACTAATTGTTACACAAAATATGCATAAACATTCAATAAGCTTAACTAGTTGATTAAGAATCAATATTTCAACCTAGTTATCAATGAATCACAAATAAATGTTTATGACCTAGCTTTTAGGCAAAAATGACCTAATCAATTAAGCTATCAAAATACAAACCCAATCATGTTATCAAGACTCATAAATATGCAATAATAGAGTCTAGGTATTTAATCATGCAATAAATACCTAATCTAGAGTAAGAAGAACAATAAATGATATTCAAAGAAGTTCTTGCTTACCTAGTCATGAAACAATGGAGACCCATACTCAAATGATGTTGAATGATGCAAGATGGAGATGGGTTTTGGGTTTGGAGAGTCAAAGATGCTTTCTTGAAGCTTTCTCTCTCTAGGAGCTCTAACCTCTCTCTAAAAATGAATTTTTGAGCTCTTGGTTGGCCAAGAAGAGAAGAGGAAGAATATATATGAAGCCCTAGTTAAAACTACGTCGTTTTGAACTTGGGAAATAGAATCCCGTCAAAACCGCTTGCTAGACCGCGGCACAGGTAAGTGTCCAGACCGCGGTACATACAGCAGTGCACCGTCTAAACAACACCGCGGTTAGGACCGCTGTGCGTGCAAGAGCACAGGTCGCGGTCCACGTCGCGCATGATGCACTGGAGAATACCGCTCCGTGCGCCGCGGTGCAAGCAAAGCCTGCCGAGCGGTCTAGGCCGCGCCAAAGGGAAAAATCCCTTTTTAACACTCAAGACAAAAGTCAATCTTACATGAATGTTGTGCAAGTGTGAAGTGAGTGAGATGCACACAGTGAAGCACAATTAACATGTCAAACATGTTATCAACTAAGATACAATGCAAGATATGATATCTAATGTAAGCTAGTGAGTGTTTTAGAAAAGGATGCACACTTATACAAACAATAAAGAACACAAATGCAAGATAAACAAAACATGCATGAAGTGTGTGTGTGCACCTAAACTCTTCAAGAGACAAAGTCAAGTGAATATACCTTTTGCTCTTGAAGTCATGGAGATGCTTGGAAGCTTGCCAATACGGACCTAAGCTACCCATTACACAATCATCCCCAATGTGGTGGTTTGTCATGAAATAAGCCAATCATAAAATCGAGGTCCTTACAATCTCCCCCTTTGGCTATTTCATGACAAAACAACCACTCACAAATATTCCTCACAAAATAAAACAAAGCTATTGTCCATAATCACTTCTACAATACAAAAGAGATTCCTAGAATCTAAATATTCAATATCTTCTATCTCCTTGTAGAATCATCAATGTACCTACACACAATAGCAAGAAGCACTTTCCAGGAACAAGTGCAAGTGAGGTGAACAAATAAAAACAAGCATTGCACTCAATAACAAATAAAGCAATACAATGAATGCATGTGCAATGCTCCCCCTAAAAGGTTACTCTCCCTCATTATTTCTCCCCCAAAGCATAGCATAAACAATGCTCCCCTTATATCTCTCACTCCCCCTATTTCTCTCAAGACTTCTCCCCCTTTTTGTCATGAGATAGGCAAAGGAGCTCCCCCTATCGGGTTGCTTTAGCAAAGAGAGCTATTCGCACAAATACATTGTATAATCATATACACAAACTTTATGCAACTTAAATAATTGAGAGAGATTCGAGGAGATTATATTAAAAAAATGTGTGCGTGTGAAAGGTTGCTTATCATGTAATACAAAATACTATTATTCTCATGCATAAAAATCAATCAAAGCAACACTCAACAGGATCTCCAAATGAAGTCAAACCAATTAAGACCCTGTTGTTATGATAAGAAGATATATATCCAAGCATTTGTGTGCAAGTGTACTAATCACAACAAAAGTATATCATCTTTTCTTCATTGCAAGATACATCATCAATCAACAATTTTGATGTCAAAAATAAGAAATGAAACACCACATATAACAGTCATATAACAACATTTTCTGTTTTTCTCCTTTTTCTGTTTTTCTCCATATTCCTAGCAAGCATGTATTTCTGTTTATCATGCAAATGTAACTCTCTTGATGGCTTTCACTCGGTTTCAAATGAGTAGCCTTTTCCAACATTGGGCGGGTCCACGTCATATTGCCAGTAGCCCTTTTCAAGAGAGAGCTTAAGAATGCATATCTAGGAATCATGAACATGGAGAATAATTTGAGGTCAATCAAATGTACTAACAAGTAGAACATTCCTCGAAAAGATAAGCATGCTCAAGCAATAATAGAAGTCATGCATTATCATACAAAGCAACCGTGCAATGGTGTAATCAAAAACATTATACGATTATTAATCAATGTTATTCACCAAGCACACTCAAGCAATCATAAAAGAGCATAAAATAAGCCAACTTTTTGCATATAGCAAATCATGCAAGACTGCTCTCTTTGTTTGAGCTCCCAAATGGGGTCAATTTTAACCAAGTCAATGGGAGGCATGAGCCCCTATAGACTTACCAAGTCCGATGGACCTAGTTGCATCTACGGGTATCACAAGGGCACTAAGGCAAGCGGGTTCATTCTTTCTAACCCACCTAGGTTCCACTTTAACATTTAAAGTGGTCAAAATATTCAATTCACTAAATTTCTTAGGATCATTCAATTTAGCCCTACGGTTCATTCTCTTTTATTTCATGCTCTCAATTCTACATAACTTAATGTAGTTAAAACAATTTGGTCTAATGTGACCAATCATACCACAATAATGACAAGTAGGTATAAAAGAAGAAATCATACCATTGCATTTAGCTCTCATCGAGGCATGGCCATGTTGATGAGTTTGCATTTGATGTTGCACATGTTGGCTTTTTCTTGGAACATTAGCCGGATGTTGGTGCCTTTGTGGTTGAGCATGAACAACTTGATGTACTTGCCTCAAGGGTTGAGGTTGCTTGGCTTGCCTTCTTGGTTGAGGAAGGCTTGAAAGAGAAGCTCTTGGTTGATGAGCGTGAGCTCCATTCTTTGTTGGCATCTTCACTTGGCCACACTTGGATGACTCTCCAAGATCAATCTTCCTCCTAGGATGTTGAGGAGGTGCACCTTTGTTTTTGCCTTGAGCTTGAGGTTGAGGTATCCTCAAAGGTTGAGGTGAAACTTGTTTCCTCGGAAGCATCTTCAAGGAAGCACTCTTGGAAGACTCACTGACAATAAGACATTTTTTGGGTAATGGAGGTGGCCATTTAGGGGAAATCTCCTTCACAAATGTAATCTTGCCCAAGTATGGAGTGCACTCATCATCAATGAAACCAAGCCCACGCTTGTCATTTGGCAACTTGCCAATGCTTAACATCTTGTTAAGTTTCTCCGTTCCCGAAGTCAATTTAGAAAGAGACATCCTTGCTTCATCAAGTTCCATCTTCAACTTGCCTTCACTTTCTTTTACACATCTCACTTCATCATTCAAGTGAGTCATCTTGGCTTGTAGTTGAAGGTTATCCTTTTTCAACTTAAGGATATCATTATCTTTCTCTTTTAAAGACTTTTGAAGAGAATCAACCAGCTCTTGATAATCCACCACATTATCACAAGAGTTCCCGGAGCAAGAAACATCACTCTCAAAGCTTCTTCCACTTGTGCTTGTGAGAGTCATATCATCAAGGCTTGCAACACTCAAGCATGCTCCACTTCGGTTTCCAAACTCCAAGTCATCAATCTTGAAATCTTCAAGTGACACACATTTGGTGATGACTTGTTTTTCTTCATGGTAGGAAACCGGAAATGCAAAGTAGTTGTTCACACACTCACCCGAGCTTATGGAACAACTTTCAACAACCTCAACTTCGCTATCACACCGATTAGCGATCATACTAACTCCTCCATTCTTGTACTTCAAGTTACCACACTTGGAGGCAATGTCGCCAATTCCACCACTTTCAAGGCAAGGGTCACTTTTCCTTGACATCTTCTTTTCCTCCTTGACGCTGGAGGTCATACACTTCTCCTCCTTCACTTTGGAGGTCAAACCCTTCTTTTGAGATTTCACAAATCTCATAAATCTCTCAACAATGAGAGTCATCTCCTTATCGGAGTCACTTTCCTCCCTCTCAATTTTGGAGGTCAAATCACCTTCATCACATGAGTTCTTGGAGCTTGAACTTTCTTCATCGAAGTTTCTACCACTTGTGCTATCGTGGCAATCATCATCTGAATTAGCTTCTTCATTATTGACTTTGAGTGGTGGGTGTCTTGTGGCTGCCATTAAGTTGTCATCATGTAAAGCGGGGAAGGCTATATGATTCCTTTCACATCTTTCGAAACCCGAAGATCTTTCTTCACTTTCATCCCAAGAGTAGGCCTTTGATTTGCCTCTTCGACTCTTGGTCTTAGAGTTTCCACAGTCCGTGGAGATGTGCCCATAGCCACCACAATCATGATATTGAAGCTTTATCTTCAAGGTACCCAAATTCTTATCTTCTTCCTTCACGGTACCTTCGTGGGTGATTCTTAGAATCTCCCAAGCTTCTCGAACATCTTGAGAGGTTTGGATGAGTTTGGCCTGATTCTCATCCACTGCACAAGATAAGGCATGGATGCCCCTTGAGTTCCACTCTGCAGCCTCGAGTTCGTCATTGGTCCACTTGAACTTAGGCTTAGGCTTAGAAGCCCCATTCTCTAACTTCTCGGTGGGAGGTGTATATCCCTCTTCCACACACATCCACACATGCTCATCGAGGTCCATCAAAAATACTTCCATCCTAACTTTCTAAGAGGAGTAGTTATCCTTGGTGAGCAATGGTGCTTCAGAGATCAACGCACCCTCTAACATCTCAATGCCACTCATAGTGTTTAATGAATGAGATGAATGCAAATGAATGCAATGATCAAAATGCACACAAATGCAAGACACACAAACGAGAGCAAGGATCACCTAAGTATGTCTAGGAACCCGCTCTGATACCAATTGAAAATACACTCTTAACGTGTGTCTACAACCTAGAGGGGGGGGGGGGGAGGGGGGGTGAATGGGTTGTTAATCGATTATTACCAATTTTTCGATTAGTCAATATTAAACAAATAACACAATTAAATCAAACATACAAAATCAAGTGTAAAGTGCGGAATAATAAATAACACTTGATTTTTACGTGGAAACCCTCAAACAAGGGAAAAACCACGGGGCTATTCTTCTAGCCACACACGATCCTCAAATCCACTATATGAGTAAAAAGTTACACCCTCAAGTGATACTCGGACTCTCACTCTAGATAACCTCAGGCTATGGACACTACCACTCGCCACTCTTGGTTCAATCCCTAGTGATATCCACTGATACACTACTATTGGCGTGAGCACCTCCTACTCTACCCGCAGGCCTTTTACAATGGATTCTTGACCAATTCTTGCCAACCACAACTTGGTTGCAAGACTTCAATGCTTGTGCAACTTCACCCCGAAGCCACAAGACTTTGACTCAATGAAGAAAATTATGTGTCTATGTGATCATGTAAATGATGCTCAATGCAAATTATGCTAGACAACACAAATTGCTCAACTAGGAGTTTGTAGAAACAAATCCAAGTTGTCAAATGTCTAAATGCAAGGCATAAAGACTTAGCTAGATGTTATCAATAACAACCAATCCTAGCTATCACAAACAATCACAATGAATCAACAAATATGCTCACAATGTATTCAACATAAACTTAGCATATATTCATGTGATTAAGACAAGACATTTAATCATTCACTAAATGCAAGTCTTAGACAAAAGTCTATCAACAAACAAACTCAATTAGATTTGTAGAGAATTTCCAACAAACTAATTGTTACACAAAATATGCATAAACATTCAATAAGCTTAACTAGTTGATTAAGAATCAATATTTCAACCTAGTTATCAATGAATCACAAATAAATGTTTATGACCTAGCTTTTAGGCAAAAATGACCTAATCAATTAAGCTATCAAAATACAAACCCAATCATGTTATCAAGACTCATAAATATGCAATAATAGAGTCTAGGTATTTAATCATGCAATAAATACCTAATCTAGAGTAAGAAGAACAATAAATGATATTCAAAGAAGTTCTTGCTTACCTAGTCATGAAACAATGGAGACCCATACTCAAATGATGTTGAATGATGCAAGATGGAGATGGGTTTTGGGTTTGGAGAGTCAAAGATGCTTTCTTGAAGCTTTCTCTCTCTAGGAGCTCTAACCTCTCTCTAAAAATGAATTTTTGAGCTCTTCGTCGGCCAAGAAGAGAAGAGGAAGAATATATATGAAGCCCTAGTTAAAACTACGTCGTTTTGAACTTGGGAAATAGAATCCCGTCAAAACCGCTTGCTAGACCGCGGCACAGGTAAGTGTCCAGACCGCGGTACATACAGCAGTGCACCGTATGGACAACACCGCGGTTAGGACCGCTGTGCGTGCAAGAGCACAGGTCGCGGTCCATGTTGTGCATGTCGCACTGGAGAATACCGCTCCGTGCGCCGCGGTGCAAGCAAAGCCTGCCGAGCGGTCTAGGCCGCGCCAAAGGGAAAAATCCCTTTTTAACACTCAAGACAAAAGTCAATCTTACATGAATGTTGTGCAAGTGTGAAGTGAGTGAGATGCACACAGTGAAGCACAATTAACATGTCAAACATGTTATCAACTAAGATACAATGCAAGATATGATATCTAATGTAAGCTACTGAGTGTTTTAGAAAAGGATGCACACTTATACAAACAATAAAGAACACAAATGCAAGATAAACAAAACATGCATGAAGTGTGTGTGTGCACCTAAACTCTTCAAGAGACAAAGTCAAGTGAATATACCTTTTGCTCTTGAAGTCATGGAGATGCTTGGAAGCTTGCCAATACAGACCTAAGCTACCCATTACACTATCATCCCCAATGTTGTGGTTTGTCATGAAATAAGCCAATCATAAAATCGAGGTCTTTACAATCTCCCCCATTGGCTATTTCATGACAAAACAACCACTCACAAATATTCCTCACAAAATAGAACAAAGCTATTGTCCATAATCACTTCTACAATACAAAAGAGATTCCTAGAATCTAAATATTCAATATCTTCTATCTCCTTGTAGAATCATCAATGTACCTACACACAATAGCAAGAAGCACTTTCCAGGAACAAGTGCAAGTGAGGTGAACAAATAAAAACAAGCATTGCACTCAATAACAAATAAAGCAATACAAAGAATGCATGTGCAATGCTCCCCCTAAAAGGTTACTCTCCCTCATGATTTCTCCCCCAAAGCATAGCATAAACAATGCTCCCCTTATATCTCTCACTCCCCCTATTTCTCTCAAGACTTCTCCCCCTTTTTTGTCATGAGATAGGCGTTGCTTTAGCAAAGAGAGCTATTCGCACAAATACATTGCATAATCATATACACAAACTTTATACAACTTAAATAATTGAGAGAGATTCAAGGAGATTATATTAAAAAAAATGTGTGCGTGTGAAAGGTTGCTTAGCATGTAATACAAAATACTATTATTCTCATGCATAAAAATCAATCAAAGCAACACTCAACAGGATCTCCAAATGAAGTCAAACCAATTAAGACCCTGTTGTTATGATAAGAAGATATATATCCAAGCATTTGTGTGCAAGTGTACTAATCACAACAAAAGTATATCATCTTTTCTTCATTGCAAGATACATCATCAATCAACAATTTTGATGTCAAAAATAAGCAATGCAACACCACACATAACAGTCATATAACAACATTTTCTGTTTTTCTCCTTTTTCTGTTTTTCTCCATATTCCTAGCAAGCATGTATTTCTGTTTATCATGCAAATGTAACTCTCTTGATGGCTTTCACTCGGTTTCAAATGAGTAGCCTTTTCCAACATTGGGCGGGTCCACGTCATATTGCCAGTAGCCCTTTTCAAGAGAGAGCTTAAGAATGCATATCTAGGAATCATGAACATGGAGAATAATTTGAGGTCAATCAAATGTACTAACAAGTAGAACATTCCTCGAAAAGATAAGCATGCTCAAGCAATAATAGAAGTCATGCATTATCATACAAAGCAACCGTGCAATGGTGTAATCAAAAACATTATACAATTATTAATCAATGTTATTCACCAAGCACACTCAAGCAATCATAAAAGAGCATAAAATAAGCCAACTTTTTGCATATAGCAAATCATGCAAGACTGCTCTCTTTGTTTGAGCTCCCAAATGGGGTCAATTTTAACCAAGTCAATGGGAGGCATGAGCCCCTATAGACTTACCAAGTCCGATGGACCTAGTTGCATCTACGGGTATCACAAGGGCACTAAGGCAAGCGGGTTCATTCTTTCTAACCCACCTAGGTTCCACTTTAACATTTAAAGTGGTCAAAATATTCAATTCACTAAATTTCTTAGGATCATTCAATTTAGCCCTACGGTTCATTCTCTTTTATTTCATGCTCTCAATTCTACATAACTTAATGTAGTTAAAACAATTTGGTCTAATGTGACCAATCATACCACAATAATGACAAGTAGGTATAAAAGAAGAAATCATACCATTGCATTTAGCTCTCATCGAGGCATGGCCATGTTGATGAGTTTGCATTTGATGTTGCACATGTTGGCTTTTTCTTGGAACATTAGCCGGATGTTGGTGCCTTTGTGGTTGAGCATGAACAACTTGATGTACTTGCCTCAAGGGTTGAGGTTGCTTGGCTTGCCTTCTTGGTTGAGGAAGGCTTGAAAGCGAAGCTCTTGATTGATGAGCGTGTGCTCCATTCTTTGTTGGCATCTTCACTTGGCCACACTTGGATGACTCTCCAAGATCAATCTTCCTCCTAGGATGTTGAGGAGGTGCACCTTTGTTTTTGCCTTGAGCTTGAGGTTGAGGTATCCTCAAAGGTTGATGTGAAACTTGTTTCCTCGGAAGCATCTTCAAGGAAGCACTCTTGGAAGACTCACTGACAATAAGACATTTCTTGGGTGATGGAGGTGGCCATTTAGGGGAAATCTCCTTCACAAATGTAGTCTTGCCCAAGTATGGAGTGCACTCATCATCAATGAAACCAAGCCCACGCTTGTCATTTGGCAACTTGCCAATGCTTAACATCTTGTTAAGTTTCTCTGATCCCGAAGTCAATTTAGAAAGAGACATCCTTGCTTCATCAAGTTCCATCTTCAACTTGCCTTCACTTTCTTTTACACATCTCACTTCATCATTCAAGTGAGTCATCTTGGCTTGTAGTTGAAGGTTATCCTTTTTCAACTTAAGGATATCATTATCTTTCTCTTTTAAAGACTTTTGAAGAGAATCAACCAGCTCTTGATAATCCACCACATTATCACAAGAGTTCCCGGAGCAAGAAACATCACTCTCAAAGCTTCTTCCACTTGTGCTTGTGAGAGTCATATCATCAAGGCTTGCAACACTCAAGCATGCTCTACTTCGGTTTCCAAACTCCAAGTCATCAATCTTGAAATCTTCAAGTGACACACATTTGGTGATGACTTGTTTTTCTTCATGGTAGGAAACCGGAAATGCAAAGTAGTTGTTCACACACTCACCCGAGCTTGAGGAACAACTTTCAACAACCTCAACTTCGCTATCATACCGATTAGCGATCATACTAACTCCTCCATTCTTGTACTTCAAGTTACCACACTTGGAGGCAATGTCGCCAATTCCACCACTTTCAAGGCAAGGGTCACTTTTCCTTGACATCTTCTTTTCCTCCTTGACGCTGGAGGTCATACACTTCTCCTCCTTCACTTTGGAGGTCAAACCCTTCTTTTGAGATTTCACAAATCTCATAAATCTCTCAACCATGAGAGTCATCTCCTTATTGGAGTCACTTTCCTCCCTCTCAATTTTGGAGGTCAAATCACCTTCATCACTTGAGTTCTTGGAGCTTGAACTTTCTTCATCGAAGCTTCTACCACTTGTGCTATCGTGGCAATCATCATCTGAATTAGCTTCTTCATTAGCTTCTTCATTATTGACTTTGAGTGGTGGGTGTCTTGTGGCCGCCATTAAGTTGTCATCATGTAAAGCGGGGAAGGCTATATGATTCCTTTCATATCTTTCGAAACCCGAAGATCTTTCTTCACTTTCATCCCAAGAGTAGGCCTTTGATTTGCCTCTTCGACTCTTGGTCTTAGAGTTTCCACAGTCCGTGGAGATGTGCCCATAGCCACCACAATCATGATATTGAAGCTTTATCTTCAAGGTACCCAAATTCTTATCTTCTTCCTTCACGGTACCTTCGTGGGTGATTCTTAGAATCTCCCAAGTTTCTCGAACATCTTGAGAGGTTTGGATGAGTTTGGTTTGATTCTCATCCACTGCAAAAGATAAGGCATGGATGCCTTTTGAGTTCCACTCTGCAGCCTCGAGTTCGTCATTGGTCCACTTGGACTTAGGCTTAGGCTTAGAAGCCCCATTCTCTAACTTCTCAGTGGGAGGTGAATATCCCTCTTCCACACACATCCACACATGCTCATCGAGGTCCATCAAAAATACTTCCATCCTAACTTTCCAAGAGGAGTAGTTATCCTTGGTGAGCAATGGTGGTTCAGAGATCAACGCACCCTCTAACATATCAATGCCACTCATAGTGTTTAATGAATGAGATGAATGCAAATGAATGCAATGATTAAAATGCACACAAATGCAAGACACACAAAGAAGAGCAAGGATCACCTAAGTATGTCTAGGAACCCACTCTGATACCAATTGAAAATACACTCTTAACGTGTGTCTACAACCTAGAGGGGGGGGGGGGGGGGTGAATGGGTTGTTAATCGATTATTACCAATTTTTCGATTAGTCAATATTAAACAAATAACCCAATTAAATGAAACATACAAAATCAAGTGTAAAGTGCGGAATAATAAATAACACTTGATTTTTACGTGGAAACCCTCAAACAAGGGAAAAACCACGGGCTATTCTTCTAGCCACACACGATCCTCAAATCCACTATATGAGTAAAAAGTTACACCCTCAAGTGATACTCGGACTCTCACTCTAGATAACCTCAGGCTATGGACACTACCACTCACCACTCTTGGTTCAATCCCTAGTGATATCCACTGATACACTACTATTGGCGTGAGCACCTCCTACTCTACCCGCAGGCCTTTTACAATGGATTCTTGACCAATGCTTGCCAACCACAACTTGGTTGCAAGACTTCAATGCTTGTGCAACTTCACCCCGAAGCCACAAGACTTTGACTCAATGAAGAGAATTATGTGTCTATGTGATCATGTAAATGATGCTCAATGCAAATTATGCTAGACAACACAAATTGCTCAACTAGGAGTTTGTAGAAACAAATCCAAGTTGTCAAATGTCTAAATGCAAGACATAAAGACTTAGCTAGATGTTATCAATAACAACCAATCCTAGCTATCACAAACAATCACAATGAATCAACAAATATGCTCACAATGTATTCAACATAAACTTAGCATATATTCATGTGATTAAGACAAGACATTTAATCATTCACTAAATGCAAGTCTTAGACAAAAGTCTATCAACAAACAAACTCAATTAGATTTGTAGAGAATTTCCAACAAACTAATTGTTACACAAAATATGCATAAACATTCAATAAGCTTAACTAGTTGATTAAGAATCAATATTTCAACCTAGTTATCAATGAATCACAAATAAATGTTTATGACCTAGCTTTTAGGCAAAAATGACCTAATCAATTAAGCTATCAAAATACAAACCCAATCATGTTATCAAGACTCATAAATATGCAATAATAGAGTCTAGGTATTTAATCATGCAATAAATACCTAATCTAGAGTAAGAAGAACAATAAATGATATTCAAAGAAGTTCTTGCTTACCTAGTCATGAAACAATAGAGACCCATACTCAAATGATGTTGAATGATGCAAGATGGAGATGGGTTTTGGGTTTGGAGAGTCAAAGATGCTTTCTTGAAGCTTTCTCTCTCTAGGAGCTCTAACCTCTCTCTAAAAATGAATTTTTGAGCTCTTCGTCGGCCAAGAAGAGAAGAGGAAGAATATATATGAAGCCCTAGTTAAAACTACGTTGTTTTGAACTTGGGAAACAGAATCCCGTCAAAACCGCTTGCTAGACCGCGGCACAGGTAAGTGTCCAGACCGCGGTACATACAGCAGTGCACCATCTGGACAACACCGCGGTTAGGACCGCTGTGCGTGCAAGAGCACAGGTCGCGGTCCACGTCGCGCATGATGCACTGGAGAATACCGCTCCGTGCGCCGCGGTGCAAGCAAAGCCTGCCGAGCGGTCTAGGCCGCGCCAAAGGGAAAAATCCCTTTTTAACACTCAAGACAAAAGTCAATCTTACATGAATGTTGTGCAAGTGTGAAGTGAGTGAGATGCACACAGTGAAGCACAATTAACATGTCAAACATGTTATCAACTAAGATACAATGCAAGATATGATATCTAATGTAAGCTAGTGAGTGTTTTAGAAAAGGATGCACACTTATACAAACAATAAAGAACACAAATGCAAGATAAACAAAACATGCATGAAGTGTGTGTGTGCACCTAAACTCTTTAAGAGACAAAGTCAAGTGAATATACCTTTTGCTCTTGAAGTCATGGAGATGCTTGGAAGCTTGCCAATACGGACCTAAGCTACCCATTACACAATCATCCCCAATGTGGTGGTTTGTCATGAAATAAGCCAATCATAAAATTGAGGTCCTTACACGGGTCATCCAACCGCACTCTACCCGCACTGTTGCTCATGACAGAAGGTAGATTTTGCACCTGAGGAGGAAGTGCGGTCACAGTGCGATGCCTAGTGCGGTCCAAGTGCGGGTCAAGTGCGGGTAATTCAACCGCACTCCACCCGCACTATTGTCCTGATCCGAGAACTGAAGTTGCAGTCAACCCATACAGTGCGGGTACAGTGCGGGTAAATCACCCGCACTCCACCCGCACTCCGAGCGCGCCAGTCTGATTTTCAAAGCTTAAGTGACCTATTTTTGTATTTAGTATAAATAGAAAAGTATAGAAACGTTTTAAGGAGCTTTTAACTCCGTATTAGACAGATTAGGCATTCTTAGATCTAGTTTCTCTCTATCTCTCATCCTCACATTCTCTACTCAACTTCAAGGAAGTTAGGAGATTGGAGCCACTTCAAGGAAGGAGATGTTCTCCAAGGGTTATTTCTTTCTCCTCTCTACTGATTTCCTAGTTGTAATGAGTAGCTAAATCCCCTCTAAGGGGTTGATGGAGTAGTTAGTTTAATATTGGGCTTGTATATAAACTTGATATTATATTGATATTCATGTCTATCTTCCATTGATCTATTCTTGTTGTGAGTGTTTATCATTGATTTCTTGTGTAGATACATGATCTTTGCAAGATGTCTTTATATTATGAATGAGTATTGCATCTAGATATACATCCTATTTGGTTGTTTAATGCTCTAAAGAATAGACGGAAAGTCATGAATTCCGACTCTTGAACCGCTGTTTTAATCTAACCTCGATCGTGTTTCCGTCACTATACATCCTAGGTCGGAATCCGTGAAAGAGTTAGAAGTCATCAATATACATCCTAGGGTGACTATTTGCAATCGGTTGAGTCAATGTTAGGTAGACGAGCTTCATTTCTAGAATCCGGTAAACAATCAACTCTATACATCCTAGGTTGGTAGTTTACAAGGATTAATCCCTAATAGGTGGTCCGCACTATACATCCTAGGTTGGCCACCTTCTAGGGATAAATAACCGACTCTATACATCCTAGGTCGGTTACCTTGAAGAGCCGTGCTATTGACAAGTTTGTTACATTGCCCGGTATTTGCTTTCGAATCCATTAACTCCTTAGTTTCCATCATCTATTTATCCTTCACTCCATTTTCCCCTTTCATTTTATTACTTATTTAATTTAGTGTTATTTAGAGTTGGTTCACAATCTACATTTTCACCAATTCATGTTTTGCTATTATATATATATATATACACATACCATTGCTTTAGCTTTAACTAATTTTGCTAACTCCGCTCCCTGTGGACGACACCCATTTGCCGCTATATTTATGTTTGTAAACTGATTTAGGCTTTGTGAGGTTTCTTAAAATATTATTGACGGACTGATATTTTAAAACGACATAAGGGAAAAAGCGTCCTTGTCAGCGGGTACATACTCGCGCACTACCCTCGTACTGGGCAATTCTTTTATATATATTCACACACGTCATGTAGGACTCCACCACACCTAAAAACAAAGATTTCAGTGTTTGTTCTCTTCTACTTGAATCCAAGGTATAACTTGTGCCCCACATTTTCAATTTCAAGAAAAATGGTATGATTTCTCAATCTTTCATCTTGATTCTTATGGATTAAGTCCTTGATTTTATTTTTCTTTCTCTCCAAACTCACCTCTCATGAGCATGAAATTGGAAATTTTTATTCTCTCCATGAACCCTTGTAGAATTTTTGTTTATTTCTCATAAATAGGAGTGGGTTTCATGAATTGATGTATGATGAGTGAATTGAAAGTGATTCTCTCTAAAAAAATTATATCTTGAACCCACGTTTTGCTTAAGTTTAAATTGAATAATTGGGTTGTTTCCTAATTTTATGAATGGGTCTTGATAAACACATAAGATTGGACGTAAATATGATCACATGGATGTGTTGTATGTGGATTTATGCATAGATTCGAAATCTAGGGTTTGTATTCTTTGAAAATTCTTTTTAGCTCATTTGAATTTTGATGGAAAACTATGAATGGCGGGACTTAACAATAAATTGAATCAAATTGAGTTAGCATCACTGTATTTTATTGAATATAATGGAAGTGAGAGTTGTTAGTTTTTATGGAAACAAAATTTGTGCTAGTGCGCGGGTACCTGTTCAGACACCAGCGCACTACACAATCCTCGCTAATTTTGATGCTTGATTTGAATGCATTTTTTCATATTCTATGATGTTGCCTAGTTTATCTTATTCTCTTTTGTGCAAATGACAGGAAGATCCAAGCAAATGGGGAAGAAAATTAGCAAGGAAACGGGCAGAGAAAAAGAAGCCAGGAAAGGCATCAACTAGTCAAACTCCTCCTCTGGCGCCAAAGTGTACTCTCAACAAGGATTAGAATACCAGATGAGAGTTTCTCTGAGGTTGTCATATGATCATTAAGAAGGGAATTGCAATCAATGACCTAAAGGATACTCTCGTTCCTGAAATGGTAGAAAGGTTGATGTGGGAAACGTTTACCGAAATACCTAACCAATATTATAGCAGAGTAGTGGAGGAGTTCTATGCTGCAATGAACCCAGATGATTACCGACGTGGAGTAGGAGTCATGGTCAAAGGAAAAAAAGTAAAGTTGAATGTTATCCATATCAATAGCTATTTTGACATTGGATTCCCAGATGACTCGGAGGTGCTAGAAGAAATACATGATATAGTGATGTGGGATGATTTATATATCCGCCAGAATGTCAACTTAGCCAACACACTAGTCATAGAGCCTATGGATTGTTGGGTGGGCCCGAAGTATCCAATCAAGCCCTCCAACTTGAAGGCAGAATTGGGTTTTTGGAATCTTTTCATCATCAACTCGCTCAGGCCACAAAATCATTACTCCACCATTCCATATGAGTTAGCAACCATTGTGCACTGTATTGAGCAATGGTGGTTAATTGATGTGGGGCTATTGATAAAATCTTACATGGTCACTGTAGGAAAAAAAACTCGCAGCGGAAGCAAAAAATTGGGTTGTATATTTCAAAAAATTTCCTTTTAAAAGTAAAGAACCTTAACCCTTGATTAATTAACATATAATTAAAAGTAGAGTACCTTTTTCACGTGATGATTGATATTGTGTCAAATTGAATCTGCTTGCTTCGAATTGAATCTGCTTGTTTCGAATTGAATCTCCAAGATCTTCCAATCCAATCAAGAACGTGAATCACCTAGGAGTGTGGGCTCCCTTTCTTTAAATTGTAAACCTGAGGATGGAAAAACAAACCTTTTTCTTTTGTTAGTCACAATAATCCTCGTAGAGAAAATAAAGAACGTTTGGTCACTTGTGAATTCTCAATCTTTTAATCAAGAGCTCGTGTGAACCCTAATTCGATCTTGTGCATAAAGCCTTTTGATGTAAAGCTTCTTGTGCACTATCGAAAATAAAACGCTCCTTATTCTTCTTCTTTTTGGCCGAATTCTACACCCTTTCTTGAGTTGGAATTTTTTTTTATTATTATTCAAAAGCAAGAGAATAAAAATTTTCTAAAAAAAAACCTCTTATTTGAACTCTATTTAAGTTAAAAACGAAATTCCTTGATATATTTATAGGTGATGGCCAAATCCTCACACAAAGAGGATTCACATCATGTAGTCAAATCCTCACACAAGGAGGATTTCTACCTTGTGGCCAAATCCTCACACAAGGAGGATTTGATTTCACCTAAACCTTATCAACTTAGTAGTTAAAACCTACTCCAACTCATAAGTGTATTTATCCAATAATAAATTATTGAATATAAATTGTGACTTTATCAATTACTTCTTAATTTGACTAGATAAATAAAAAAAACTCTTTTTAATTTATCTACTTATCAAATAAAGTATTTGATACTTATCATACTACTAACAATAGTATGAGACTAAGAGTCCTTCTCCTAGTATCCTACTACCAATAGTATGACACTAAGATTCATTCTCCTAGTAAACTACTTATAATAGTATGCCACTAGGAATCCTTCTCCTAGTTAGGAAAAGATTTTGACTTTTAATCAAACAATTAATTCATAAATTAATTCATTTCCATTTGATTAATTAATAAAATAAAACAATATATTAGACTAATTACTTAGCCTTGCCGCCCAAGTATATATATATATATATATATATATATATATATATGGGCAATATATATTGTTTTCTCATTTTATTAAATCCATTGGACTTTAATAAAAAAAAGTCCACATGTGAACTAGACATATTCTTACTATAAAAGAAACAAGTCCACATACCTTAAATTAATACATTAATATAATTTAACAGCCCATTTATTTAAAATGTACAAATTATATTCTTAATGTATTAATGGAATGCTAAACTCACTCCAGTAAGGCCGCCCTATAATTTCTACATCCTTAGTCGCCCATTCCAGGCCTTTTGAAGAGCTACATCGTGTCTTGATAACACATGACCGCACCTCTCCAAAACATTTTGGATTCAAAAATCCAAAAACAATTCTAGATGGACACATAAATTGGTTCGGTAGAATATATCAAGTGATCCATGCAAGTTCGTACGGATTGGGGATCTTGGCGGGCTATCTAAATTTAAGCTTCAATAGACATTCCACTTAGGTTCAATCTATTAATTTTAGCTCATTCCACTAAAGAGCTAAAATTGAACTCTTAAATAAAGATAAAATAAGTTAATATTTCTCATTTGTACCCTAGACAACCTTGTTGGACATAGTGTATCCTCGTGAAAAATATTAGTAATAGCCAAGACCTCATAGACCGCTTATAGCTCTCCTAGTTACCATATTTACTCATATGACCACATTTTGAACTTGGATATTTTGACTTGTCCAGAAGCCATGTTTCAATAGACACTATTGAAAACTTAACGTTAAGATTTAATATCCAATACCTCAAAATATCCATATGATGATATTCTACTCACATTTAATTAATTGAGCCATGATGTCCATATCTATAAATGAAGTCCTCTATCGATTAACAAATGAATACCACCAAACTATCGAGGATACACTATCCTATATAATCGAACTCATTGATAGCTCAAATGATAACACTTGTAACCATAAGTCCATCATTTATCTCTGGATTGAGATAGACTCTCCGATTGTCCTCAAGTGAAAACTTTTATCCACTGACGTTTCTGGATAAAGTATTTCACTGTGATCCTATTCAATGCACCTAGTGCACTAGATTCTTTTACCCAAAGACACTACACTTTGATGATTTTAGACTCATCATAACACATCTGATCTCACTCAAATGCTAGCAAAAGAATCTACAACTTTAACAAGGTAAAGGCGCCAAACCTTTATCTTAAGTTGTGAATATTGTTCAAGACTAACTAAAGAATTGTGTCTACCTCATACATATCCAGATGTACAAATAATTCTTCATTTCTCATAGTCTTTTAACCATATGATTATTAACTTTTGACAATTATAATAATTAAACTATAAATGCTATAAGATTTGTTAAACTAGAAATCACTTTATTAATATGAAAAGAATGTCAAATACATTATTACACTCTTGCTATTAAGCATAATCCTAACAATCTTCCACTTGCACTATAGCAAGTGTGTCATATCTCTCATTCCCATATTCTCTAGGTGCCCATCAAAACACTTTTGTGGTAGAGCCTTTGTGAAGGGATCCGCTAGATTTTGAGCTGACACGATCTTGGTGATGACACTTCCTTTCAATGTGTTTCCCTCAGAAGATGACACTTCCTTTCAATGTGTTTCCCTCTCTTATGACTTCTTAGTTCTCTCGAATTAGCCACTGCTCCACTGTTGTCGCAGTAGATAGTGATCTAGTTATTCGAATTAAGAACCACTTCCAAGTGAATCAAGAATTTGCGGAGCCAAACAACCTCTTTAGCAAGCTTCGCATGCGGCAACATACTCAGCTTCCATGGTGGAATCAGCAATACAAGATTGCTTGATACTCCTCCATATGACTGCTCCTTCTCCAAGAGTAAACACAGATCCTGATATGGATTTCCTGAAGTCAGAATCCAATTGGAAATCAGGAATCTGTATACCCAATGAGAATTAAATCCCCTTCAGAGTATACAAGCATATGATATCTTGTTTTCTTGAGATGCTTGAAAATATGCTTGACTGTCGTCCTAGTGATCAGGACCATGTTTCGATTGAAACCTGCTAACTATGCCAATAACAAAACAAATATCTGGTTTAGTGTAGAGCATTACATACATGAGACTTCCAAGGGCCGAGGCATATGGAACCCTACTCATGAATTGCTCTTCATGCTCATTCTTAGGAACTTGTTCCTTAGAAAGTTTGATTCCATGTTTGAAAGATAACATACCTTTCTTGGAATCTTGCATGGAGAACCTAGACAAGATTTTATCTATGTATGAAGCTTAGGATAACGCAATCATTCTATTCTTTCTATTTTTATTACTTAGATACCAAGAATATAACTTGCTTCTCCTAAGTCCTTCATATCAAATTGTTTTGCTAACCATTCATTTACTGATGTCAATACACCTAAATCATTTCCGATGAGTATAATATTATCAACGTAAAGAACTAGTAAGCTGCTTATCGCCTTTAATCCTTTTGTATACACAACGTTCGTCAAGGTTTTGAATAAATCCAAAACCTTTCATAGCTTGATCGAACCTTTTGTTCCAGGATCTGGATGCTTGCTTTAGTCTATATAGTGATCTTTGCAACTTGCATACCCTTTCCTCTTGGCTTTTTTCAATGAATCCTTATGGTTGCATCATATAGATGCTTTCATCAAGACTTCATTTAAGGAAAGTTGTCTTGATATCGATTTGCCAAATCTCTAGGTCTAAAGATGCTGCAATGGATAAGAGTATCCGTATGGATTAAAGCATTGCAACAAGAGAGAAGGTTTCCTCATAATCGATACCTTCTTTCTGTGTGTAACCTTTAGCTACTAATCTAGCTTTAAAGGTTTCCGCATTACCATCCATACCTTTTTTCCTCTTGTATACCCGCTTGCCCATAATGGGTTTTATCTCTTTAGGCAAGTCTACAAGAGACCAGACTTTGTTTCAGTACAAAGACTCAATTTCAGATTGCATTGCCTTTTGCCAATGGCGACAATCAACATCCTCCATAGTTTCCTTGTACGTGTAGGGATCATCTTCATCTGGGAGATTCTCCACTGATTCTCCTAAACCGATGTATCTCTCGGATAGTCTACTAACCCTCCTACTACAACCATCACCCCCCTAGGAAACAACTGACAACAAAGTGCCATGGACAACACTGATTGCAGGGATAGCGAGTCTCCAAACCACAATAAACCAGATGAGTACAGAGTTCACCAAGGAGATGCAGGAGCACATAAAAGAAGTTCATGAAGTAGTGGAAAATGTGGAAGATCTATGGACAAACATCATAAAAAATGCATGAAGAGGTTCGGATCATGCCATACTCAAGGAAGAAGCAAAGAACTAAATCACCATCAGCATTTTCAGGAGGACCGTTAAATGATACTTATAGAGCAGAGTATCGGGCAGCATTAGAGAGGTCCAGAAAAGAGTTTGAGGAGAGGGCACGAGTGGAAGTGGATCCTACACAAAAGAGACCAGCCATTGATGAAAGTGAAGAGTCTTTAGAGGACGAGTGACGTGCATCCTTTCTTGAACCATTACTTACCATGCCATTTTATCTATTTTAGTTTTTGCTTGGTTAAATTGTAGGATTGAGCTATTTCCTTTTCTGCTGTTTTTATTTTGTCTTTAGAGTTATGTAGTTTTTATAATTGTGGAGGATATTTGTTTGAGAGATATTTTGGTTTGAGTATGTTTATGTGGTTGTTAACCTTTGTGGTTGGAAATTGTGATTTAATGATAGGTTCTTTATCACTTGGAGTTGACACACCGGATACTTGCGCGTCTTGGAGGGACAAGAAAGCCAAGAGTGCTCATAAAATAGGCGAGAACCTACTCAATTTGAGACTACAAGATAGCAACCACTTCCGTTTAATCTTTTCATCTCAAACTCTTGCCCTATATTTCTCTCTATCTATGTTCATAGACATTTGTGAATAATTTGTGAGTGTGGATAGACATATTGCATATAATTTTAGGTTGAATGTATGGATATATTTGAATGAATGAAGTTTTGACTTCCAAATTTTGCCTTTATTGATTCATTCAATTTTGATTTCATGAGCCGAAGGCTCTTGTGGATATTGCACATGAATATACAGGTTTCCATTTCATATAGCCCAACTCGGTTTGGGGGTTTTGAATTCATGCATATACTTGTACAGGAATGAGCATATAGTAGAAAAAGGTTTGGGGGTCATTGTCTCTTTTCGGACAAAGGGAGGTCGATATCACGGGCTAGATAGAGAGACAGAGGTTGCTGAGAGTTGGGGATGAAGAGTAGCCTTCCTCACCGTCTAGGGAGGGAGAGTGGCTCAGTTGAGTGGCAAGCCAACTGAGGGGTCCCCATAGTGACCCGACCAATCACAAACCGACAATCACAATATGCTTAACACAGCTCAATTGCTTGCAGTTACAGGAGCTTCCTAAAGCATAAGTGATCAACAAAGAAAATGATTCCGCCCAAAGGACTCAGGAGCTTTGTTAGACATCGATGGAAAAAGTGTCGTTGTGGATCATTAAGAACACCTCCGGAACGTACAACAAGTTTGAGTTCTCTTTCCTTAGTCCGAAGGTTTCATGGAAAGGTCTGGAAAGCCAGTCGTACCTCTGGCTTTTGGGAAGAAATAACCTCTGAAACCAAGGAGGAAAGGAAGGTAGCAATACCCCCAGTCCCCAGTTTATTCGGTTTTTGAACAAACCTCTGAAACCAAAGAGGGGCGGAGAATGTTCCTACGGCTCGCCTTTCCTATCCGTTCAATTCAATCCAACTCACGAAAACACGAAACCACTAAAAAGATCCACTTCACCAAAAACCAAACTATTCTTACATACATTCCTAGGAGGTATGGCGTTATCGATCGAGTATAGCTGTTACTGATTAGCTTTTGGAAGGTCACCACTCTTCCTCCGCTAACAGTCAACGAACGAATGCATTTCAAGTCAAGAAACGGGTAGCCCACTCTCTCTGGAGCTTACCCTGGGTCTTGCCTAGTGCAATTTCCATGTTTCACCGGCTTTAGCACTTTCTTTCTTTAGCCTATAACAGAAGCTCCGTTAAAGCAGAGGAATAGAAATGCGTTAGTAATTTTGTGATTGAATGCTTGATGTGTTAAATTTTGAACTTAATTGCCAGATTTCCTTAGAATTCCTTATTTTATGATTACCCTAGTTTGGAGTCTTTTATTTTGTTAGGCATTGATTGCGCGTGATTAGTGCCTAGGGTTTTTTATGTTGTGAATCATTTTTGGTGTGCGCTGCTAAGCCGAGCTCTCTTGTCTTCAACATTGAGGACAATGTTGGGTTTTGGTTTGGGGGTGTAGACGCCTTGTTGAGTCATTTTTTTCATTTTTTAGGTGTTTTGAGTAGTTTTTGTTGCTTTGGTCAAAAAAATTTCAAATTTGTCGTAATGGCCAAATTTTCGAGCTTTAATTAGCTTGGATGTGATGCCTTGAGCATGTGCTTTTGGAGAGTTTATGAATGCGTTTGGTCTTACTTTCTTGTCATGGGTTAGTCTCATCCTTTGTGTGTTCAAATTGAGGGGACTTGGTGCTCTTGCGCCTTGTTCTAATAGTGGAGGCCACACGTGAGGTCACAAACACAAGCCTATTCTAAAAAACGCATTGAGTGAATAATTTTTTCTATTCTTTAAAGACTTTTCTCTTCATACGTGTCACATGTCATAGGACATTCATCATAAATATAGTGGATTGCTTGTCGGATGCATTCATTCCCTTGATAGACTAATCGTGGAAATGAACTTAGGCAATGTGTGCATTTAACTACTTAAAATGGCCTAAACACATTCCTATGTCCCTTATATGTGCTCCAAAACGAAATTTGAGTCCAAACACTTACCCATTTTGGAACCACATTAAACCATATAACCATAAGCCAAACACAAACCAACCCTAGTAATTGCCAATCATATGGGTTGTGTGTGTGTGTAGGTGGTTGAAAGAGGTAAACTCTAATGTTGAAATATCATGTATTTAGGCAATTATGTGAATTGTGTAAGAAATGGCTCAAAATGTAAAAGTGCTAAAAATTGCACTTAGAGCCGAATTGTCAAATGTAATTGTGGAAAAAGAGAAAAAAAGAGAAAGAAAAGGCAAAATCAAAAAGAAAAGAAAAATCAATGCAAAAGAAAAAACAGAAAAAAAAGAGAATAAGCCTTGAAAGTAATTGTAAAGTACTCACAATATGGAGTACAAATTTGTTGCACAAATGTGTATGTAAGTTAATGTCTAGTGCTAGAATGTCAATGATGTCTAATAGAGCTTTGTATGGGGTGTGTGAGTATGTGTAAACATGATTGGTGATTTTTGAACTCATATTTACCTATTTCTTGTTCACCACATCGAACACTATGGCCCGATTACAACTAAAGGGAAAGACTTATTTGATCTATAATATGTCTTGATTGGGAATGTTTGTTGATGCTCGATCTTCCACGTTCATGGCATTGTGAATCTTTTTTAGGCTAGTTCACCAACAAACAGCAGTCTTTCATTGTCAAATGTATGCAATGCATTAGATTCCTATGAATGAATTATATCTTTACATACCATGCATGAGTGTGAACCTAAGACTCAAAGTGGAAAAACTTGAGTGAATCTTGGTGAGAATCAGAGTTAAAGTGAATTATGCACAAGGTGTGAGAGTTATTAGTACCTTATATGAGAGCACTCTTGGGCGTGGGATTCGTGATAGTGCGAGTTTCCCTCTAGTGCCTCCGAGTTGTTTTAGAACGTTGTGTATATGTCTACTTCTCTCTATCACACATCCTTGCACCCCATCACCAGTTGGACATGAGACAGTTTGAATTATTTTTTGAAGAGTCTAGGAAAATTTTAGAATGAGTCATTGTTGTGAGGATGTTTTTGTTTCGTTTAGAGTTTGCTAGAGGGTAAGGAAAGGTTTGGTTTGGGGGTATTTGATCGAGCCAAAAATGTTGTATATTTTGGCCCTCATTCCTCATTCCTTGTCCTTTTTTCGATCATGTTTTAGTGTCTTATGGGTCTCTGTTATCATGTATGCTGGCATTTGATACAATACAAGTCGTGGAGTAGTAAGTGAAGAATTCAGGCCCAAAACGAGCAAATTGAAGCATGAAGAAGGGAGAAGTGCGCTGGTATGTGCATGGGTACCCTTACCAGTGCACAACCCATATAGTTCTAGAATCAAACCTTTGCTAGTCACACTTGCAAACCAACCCACGATCTGGAGGTTGAAAAATCTTCCGAAATTAACAAAGTGCCCAGTTCGCTGGTACTGCGCGGGTAGGGACCAGCTCAGTCACCAGCGAGCCGAAGATGGAAGATGCTGGAGAAGATGTGTGCGGGTAACTGAACAGGTCCTTACCCCTGTGGGGAAAATCGATATAAAACGCAGCGGAAGAAACGAAAAATAGATTTCGTATGGTTTTAAAATTTTTCTCAAAGTTGAACCTTAACCTTTTAATTAATTAAACTCAAATATATACGGTTAGAGTTAAATACCTCTTAACGCGTGATCCGATTGACTTACGTCGATTGGTAATGCGCAAAATCTTTTTCGATGCCCATGAACAGTACCCGGGTGAACACTGATCGTGAACAGTACCGCGAGATCTTCCAATTCGAACACGTACGTGAATCACCTAGGAGCGTGGTCTCCCTTTTTCTTTGAATTGCAAACCTGAGAATGGATGAACAAAGTTTTCTTTTTCTTTTGTTAGTCACAAAACAATCAAAAGAAGACAAAAATTATTCCGGTCACTTTTAAGTTCTCAATCTAATGATCGAAACTCGCGTGAACCTAATTCGATGTTGTACACACAAGCTTATTGATGAACAAGCAATCAGTGTACTATCAAAGAATAATCTCTTCTCTCTTTTATGTTTAGTAGAATAAAAATTATCCTTTTCTATGAATTGAGAAGAAGAAGAAAAAATTGAATAATTCAATCAACTATATAGTGGACGAATTCTATATGTGGTATTATATAGGTGGCCGAAATTTTGCTTCCTCTTCTATTTAGGATTGCCGAAATCTTCCTCTAAATGGACTAGGGTTGCCGCAAATCACATACCAAAAACAGTTTGTGTTGCACCCTAATTTCCATCAACCTTTAGACTTCAAAACCTAATCCAACTCAGAGATATTTTTATTCTTTTATTGACTAAATAAAAAGACTTCTTATTTGATTAAACAAATAAAATTAATTATTTATTTTCTTATCAAACAAGTCTTTTACTTTTAATATACAACTACCAATAGTATAACTTTAGGAAATATATTTCCTGATCAGAAAAAGATTTGTTTCTTAATTAAACAATTAATTAATAAATTAACTAATTCTTATTTAATTAAAACAATGAAACAAAATAATATATTAGGTTAATATATACACATTGCCGCCCCACTTATATAAATGGGCCATATATTATTTTCTTATTTCATTTAATCTATTGGACTTTAAATAAAAGCCCACATGTGAACCAGACCCATTCTTACTAAAAGAAACAAGCCCAAATGTCTCCTTTTAATATATTAATATAATAGTGCAGCCCATTAATTAAATAATAGACATATTATATTCTTGATATATTAAAAACAATTCTAGATAGACCCTTAAATCGGCCCAGTAGAATATATCAAGTGATCCATGCAAATACGTGTGGATTGGGGATCTTGGCGGGCTATCTAAATTTAAGCTTCAATAGACACAACCTAATCACAATCAACAAATGATTCACTTAGGTCCAATCTATTAATTTTAACTCATTCCACTAAAGAGCTAAAATTGAACTCTTAAATAAAGATAGAATAAGGAGATGTTTCTCATTCATACCCTAGACAATCTTATAGGAGATGGTGTATCCTCGTGAATAATATCAGTAATCGCCAAGAGCTCATAGACCGCCTAGCTCTCCAAGTTACCATATTTCCTCATATGACCACATTTCGAACTTGGATACTTTGACTTGTCCAGAAGCCATGTTTTCAATAATCATTATTGAAAACTCGACGTTGAGATTTAATATCCAATACCTCAAAACATCCACAAGATGATATTATACTCTCATTTAATAAGTGGAGCCACGATGTCCATATCTATAAATGAAGTCCTCTATCGATTAACAAATGTATACCACCAAACTATCGAGGATAGACTATGCTATATAATCGTACTCATTGATAGCTCTAATGATAACACTTGCAACCATAAGTCCATCATTTATCTCAGGATTAAGATAGACTCTCTGATTGTCCTCTTTAATGAAAAGACTTATATCTAGTGACGGTTCTAGATAAAGTATTTCATTGTGATCCAGTTCAATGCACCTAGTGCACTAGATTCTTTTACTCGAAAACCTTTCGATGATTTTAGACTCATCATATTCATTTGATCCCACTCAAATGCTAGTAAAAGAATTCTACAACTTTAACAAGATAGAGGTGCCCAACCTTTAACTTAAGTTGTGAACGTTATTCAAGACTAACTAAAGAATTGTGTCTACCTCAAACATATCCGGATGTATGAACAATTCTTCATGTCTCATGGTCTTTTGACCTTATGATTATTTTACCTTGACAATTATAATAATAAATGCTATAAGTAACTGTAAGAATCAGAATTCACTTTATTAATATGAGAAGATTGTCAATTACAATATTACACTCTTGCCATTTAGCATAATCCTAACAATCTCCCACTTGCTCTATAGTAAGTGTGTCATATCTCTCATTCCCATGTTCTCTAGATGTCCATCAAAGCTCTTCTGAGGTAGAGCCTTTATGAAAGGATCCGCTAGATTTTCTGCTGACGCGATTTTGGTGATCGTCACGTCTCCCCTATGAACAATTTCCCTCAAAAGGTGATACTTCCTTTCAATGTGTTTACCTCTCTTATGACTTCCTGGTTCTTTCGAATTAGCCACTGCACCACTGTTGTCACAGTGTATAGTTATCTGCTTATTCGCACTAGGAACCACTTCTAAGTCAATCAAGAATTGGCGGAGCCAAACAGCCTCTTTGGCAGCTTCGCATGCAGCAACATACTTAGCTTCCATGGTGGAATCAGCAATACAAGATTGCTTGATACTCCTCCATATGACTGCTCCTCCTCCAATGGTAAACACAGATCCTGATGTGGATTTTCTGGAGTCAGAATCCGATTGGAAATCAGAATCTGTATACCCAACGGGAATTGAATCCTCTCCAGAGTATACAAGCATATAATCTCTAGTTCTCTTGAGATACTTGAAAATATGTTTGACTGCCGTCCAATGATCAGGACCAGGTTTCGATTGAAACCTGCTAACTATGCCAACAGAAAAACAAATATCTGGTCTAGTACAGAGCATTGCATACATGAGACTTCCAACTGCCGAGGCATATGGAACTCTACTCATGAATTGCTCTTCATGCACATTCTTAGGTGCTTAACCCTTAGAAAGTTTGATTCCATGTCTAAAAAGTAACATACCTTTCTTAGAATCTTGCATGGTGAATCTAGACAAGATTTCATCAATGTATGAAGCTTGGGATAATGCAATCGTTCTATTCTTTCTATCCCTTATTACTTGGATACCAAGAATATAACTTGCTTCTCCTAAGTCCTTCATATCAAATTGTTTTGCTAACCATTCTTTCACTGATGTCAATACACCTACATCGTTTCCAATGAGTAGTATATCATCAACATAAAGAATGAGGAAAACCAACTTGTTGCCTTTGATCCTCTTGTATACACAAGGTTCGTCAGGGTTTTGAATAAATCCAAAACCCTTTACAGCTTGATCGAACCTTATGTTCCAGGATCTGGATGCTTGCTTTAGTCCATATATGGACTTTTGCAACTTGCATACTCTTTCTTCTTGGCCTTTTTCAATGAATCCCTCTAGTTGCATCATGTAGATGCTCTCGTCAAGACTTCCATCAAGGAAAGCTGTCTTGACGTCCATTTGCTAAATCTCTAGGTCTAGAGATGCTGCAATGGATAAGAGTATCCTAATGGATTTAAGCATGGCCACATGTGAGAAGGTTTCCTCGTAATCGATACCTTCTTTCTGTGTATAACCTTTAGCTACTAGTCTAGCTTTAAAGGTTTCCACCTTACCATCCATACCTCTTTTCCTCTTGTATACCCACTTGCACCCAATGGGTTTTATCCCTTTAGGCAAGTCTACAAGGGACCAGACTTTGTTATTGAACATTGATTCAATCTCGGATTGCATTTCCTTTTGCCAATGACGATAATCAACATCCTTCATAGCTTCCTTGTACGTGTAGAGATCATCGTCATCCGGGAGATTCTCAACAGATTCTCCTAGGCCGATATATCTTTCGGGTTGTGTTCTAACCCTCCCACTACGACGAGGAATGGTAGGTTGTTGATCTTGTGTTGGAGTGGAACTTACAATTGGGCTGGGTTGTGAAACCTCTTGTGGAATTGTATCTTCTGACATCTCATTCAGGACAATTCTACTTTTGGGCACAAAATTATTCATATAGTCCTTTTCTAGAAATGAAGCATTTGTTGAAACAAATACTTTTAGATCAGAAGGACTATACAAATAATATCCTTTAGTTCCTTTTGGATACCCCATAAATATACATGTTTCCGAACGGGACTCCATATTTTCTGTCTTTCCTTTCAACACATGTGTAGGACAACCAAATATCCTCATGTGTTTTAAACTAGGCTTTCGCCCAGTCCACAATTCATGTGGGGTTTTAGGGACAGATTTAGATGGTACATCGTTTAGAATATATATTGCTGTTTGTAGAGCATATCCCCAAAAAGAAATAGGAAGTGTTGAATAACTCAACATTGATCTAACCATCTTTAAAAGAGTCCTATTTCTCCTTTCTGCTACCCCATTTTGTTGAGGTGTACCTAGTGCAGAAAGCTGAGAAACTATCCCATTATCAATAAGATATTGCTGAAACTCTCCAGGTAGATATTCTCCACCACGATCAGATCTCAAGATTTTTATATGTTTCTCAAGCTGATTTTCTACTTCAGCTTTGAATGCTTTGAACATATCAAATGCATCCGACTTATGTCTCATGAGATACACGTAACCAAATCTTGAGTAATCATCTGTGAAGGTGATGAAGTACTCATATCCACCTCTATCTTGAATGCTCATAGGACCACATACATCAGTGTGTACTAGTCCTAAACATTCAGTGGCTCTTGCACCTTTGGTATTGAACGGCCTTTTGGTCATTTTACCTTCCAAACAAGATTCACAAGTTGGTATATCATCAACCTTTAAGTCACTTAAAGGTTCGTCACATACCAATCTTTTAATCCTATTAAGGTTAATGTGACCTAGGCGTAAATGCGAAAGATAGGTTTCATCTTTTGATAATTTTACTCTTTTATGATTAGGTTCCGTTATTTCCGTGTCTAACGAGTGAGAGATATTTCTATGCAAAAAGAATAAACCGTTTTCCAATGTACCTTTGCAAACAACTTTGTCATTCTTACTAATAATAAAAGTTTTATTAAAGTAACCGAATATCCAAACTTATTTAAACAAGAAACTGAAATTAAATTCCTCTTGAATTGAGGTACATAATAAACGTCTATTAAATCTTAATGCCTACTAGAATCTAAAATAACTCTAATATCTCCCACTGCACTTGCAGACACTAACGTTCTATTGCCCAAGCGTAAATTGACTTCATCTTCATTCAACCTTCTCTTTTCCTGAAACCCCTGCAAGGAATAACAAACATGATTAGTGGCTCCAGAGTCTATGATCCAAGAATTAGTAGAATCTGCCAGAAAACATGTTTCTAGATAATTAACATTACCTTCTTCCTTCTTTTTCTGGGACTTTGGGCAATCTCTTTTCCAATGTCCCTTTTCACCACAAAGGAAGCATTTCCCTTTGATCTTGGTTACTTTCTTGGTTTTCTTCTTGGTAGGCCCAAGTTGCTTTTTCTTTTGTTGTTTCTTGACCTTCTTACGGGTCTTAACAGTAGCAACTTTACCAACCAAATGAATCTCTTGACCTTTATTTTTCACAAGGATCTTTTCAGCGCTTTGAACATCTTGCATCAGGCCCTGCAAGGTGTATTCCTTTTTGTTCAAGGTGTAGTCAAACTTGAACTGATCAAAGGAATCTGACAGTGAGTTAACTACCATATCAATTTTGGTCTCACCATCAATCTCAGCACCATTTAGTTCAGCAATATTGAGATGTGCTGTGACTTTCATCATGTGATCTTTCACAGATTGTCCAGGTTTCATCCTAAGATTCATAAAAGCAGTCACTGCCTCTCTCTTAGTCGTCTTAGACCTCATAGCAAACATTTCCTCTAGAGACATCATTATATCAGCAGCGGACTCTATTCCTTCATGTTGCTGTTGCAACACGTCGGAGATAGTGGCCATAATGTAACATTTTGCCATATCATCAGAAGTCTTCCACTGCTCATACTCATCTCTTTGCATCACATTAGATTCATTATTAGGAAGGGGTGGTTTAGGAGTGGTCAGAACAAACTTATGTTTTTCACTTTGCAGCAACAACCCAATTTTCCTTTTCCATGTTACGTAGTTATCTCCAGTTAAGGTGTTATCTTTCAGGATGTTTATAAGTGATGGGGTCATGATTTCTGATTAAAACAAAAACATATATAAGTAAATAATCATGATAATAGCACTTTTAAAAATTTATTTTGAATTAAAATAAATAATTCAATCATAAAAATTCAACGGTGATCCAACACCCATAAATATTACGCCTCCTTTGGGAGTTCGCACTATTTACTAGTTAGACTAGGTCCCACCAAATTGTTAACATAACAACCAGCGTTTTTAATTTTAGCCTTGTAATTTTTATTAACAAGAACTCTTGGGAGGAGATTAATAAAATTACGTTGAGTGTGTTACCAAGATATCGACCCTCAATTTTCTCTCACGAAAATCCCTCCTTGGGGAGTAGATTTCGTTTAAATCAATTGTCTAGTCTATCCTTGTAAGGAAGTATATTGTTAAATTCCATTTATGGACGCCCCTTGGGGGGATTACCAAAAATAATAAAACTCAACTAATCTAGGAGGCCATAGGCGTTCTTGCACACCTTATCCCACTCAATTATTTAAGGCGTGTGATTAAATCCCAAAGAATGATTTTTACCAAGTTATCTAGATGCCAATTAGATACCTAAATCATTCAATGCATGTTCATACCAAAAGAGATATATGAGTGGCACTTCTATTCTAAAATGTCATGTTATCATACAACAACAAATATTGTAATATTTAAGCAAAAATTAAATAGCAACAATTTTGGCCCATCCTAGAAAAGCAAGTAAATTACAATTGTTAGGAATACAAGATCTTCAGGTGGCCATCAACCATACGCTCATCCCTCGGCCTCCTCCCATGGATGTGCACAGCCCACAACCCCACAAAGGGGCTGCCTTGCGCAGCCCATAAGGCCACACAAGGCTGCCGTGCGTAGCCCAATCCAGTCCTAGGGTGCGCACGGTGATCGTTCTCGGTTCTGGTTGCTTCGTTTTTCTTCGTGTCTTCGAATTTTCAATACCCGAATACATTACATCATATTAAGAATAAATTGCTGCAGCAAATTTTTTTATTATTTTTTATTTTACTGCAGTAAGATTTAAAAAAAAATACTGCACCTGATCACAAAAAAAATACTGCACTTATTTTACATACAAAAAAAAAATAAAACCCTAGCAACTACCAAGAAAGAATTATAGCGATAATAGACCACCCTTCTTGTTACAAATCCAAAACAAAAATTACATTTAAATTCTAGGAAAAAAATCGAGCAATAACAATTCACTTTATAAAACATATATAAATCCATACATTCAACATGTAATTATATATGCGAATACCTAGAGTGCCATCTCTTTCTAAAATATGTATAATCACAATTAAAAAGAAATAGATTCACGTATATATACGTTAATTAATTAAAAGGTACAACCAAGGCTCTGATACCAATTGTAGGGAAAAATCGATATAAAACGTAGCGGAAGAAACGAAAATAGATTTCGTATGGTTTTAAAATTTTTCTCAAAGTTGAACCTTAACCTTATAAATAATTAAACTCAAATATATACGGTTAGAGTTAAATACCTCTTGACGCGTGATCCGATTGACTTACGTCGATTGGTAATCCGCAAAATCTTTTCCGATGCCCGTGAACAGTACCCGCGTGAACAGTGATTGTGAACAGTACCCGCGTGAACAGTGATCGTGAACAGTACCGCGAGATCTTCCAATCTGAACACGTACGTTAATCACCTAGGAGCGTGGTCTCCCTTTTTATTTGAATTGCAAACCTGAGAATGGATGAACAAAGTTTTCTTTTTCTTTTGTTAGTCACAAAACAATCAAAAGAAGACAAAAATTATTCTGGTCACTTTTGAGTTCTCAATCTAATGATCGAAACTCGCGTGAACCTAATTCGATGTTGTATACACAAGCTTATTGATGAACAAGCAATCAGTGTACTATCAAAGAATAATCTCTTCTCTCTTTTATGTTTAGTAGAATAAAAATTATCCTTTTCTATGAATTGAGAAGAAGAAGAAAAAATTGAATCATTCAATCAACTATATAGTGGCCGAATTCTATATGTGGTATTATATAGGTGGCCGAAATTTTGATTCCTCTTCTATTTAGGATTGCCGAAATCTTCCTCTAAATGGACTAGGGTTGCCGCAAATCACATACCAAAAAGAGTTTGTGTTGCACCCTAATTTCCATCAACCTTTAGACTTCAAAACGTAATCCAACTCATAGATATTTTTATTCTTTTATTGACTAAATAAAAAGACTTCTTATTTGATTAAATAGATTTGTTTCTTAATTAAACAATTAATTAATAAATTAACTAATTCTTATTTAATTAAAACAATGAAACAAAATAATATATTAGGTTAATATATACACCTTGCCGCCCCACTTATATAAATGGGCCATATATTATTTTCTTATTTCATTTAATCCATTGGACTTTAAATAAAAGCCTACATGTGAACCAGACCCATTCTTACGAAAAGAAACATACCCACATGTCTCCTTTTAATATATTAATATAATAGTGCAGCCCATTAATTAAATAATAGACATATTATATTCTTGATATAATAAAAACAATTCTAGATGGACCTTTAAATCGGCCCGGTAGAATATATCAAGTGATCCATGCAAATACGTGTGGATTGGGGATCTTGGCGGGCTATCTTAATTTAAGCTTCAATAGACACAACCTAATCACAATCAACAAATGATTCAATTAGGTCCAATCTATTAATTTTAACTCATTTCACTAAAGAGCTAAAATTGAACTCTTAAATAAAGATAGAATAAGGAGATGTTTCTCATTCATACCCTAGACAATCTTATAAGAGATGGTGTATCCTCGTGAATAATATCAGTAATCGCCAAGAGCTCATAGACCGCCTATAGCTCTCCTAGTTACCATATTTCCTCATATGACCACATTTCGAACTTGGATACTTTGACTTGTCCAGAAGCCATGTTTTCAATAATCATTATGGAAAACTCAACGTTGAGATTTAATATCCAATACCTCAAAACATCCATATGATGATATTATACTCTCATTTAATAAATGGAGCCACGATGTCCATATCTATAAATGAAGTCCTCTATCGATTAACAAATGTATACCACCAAACTATCGAGGATAGACTATGCTATATAATCGTACTCATTGATAGCTCTAATGATAACACTTGCAACCATAAGTCCATCATTTATCTCAAGATTAAGATAGACTCTCCGATTGTCCTCTTTAATGAAAAGACTTATATCTAGTGACGGTTCTAGATAAAGTATGTCATTGTGATCCAGTTCAATGCACCTAGTGCACTAGATTCTTTTACTCGAAAACCTTTCGATGATTTTAGACTCATCATATTCATTTGATCTCACTCAAATGCTAGTAAAAGAATTCTACAACTTTAACAAATAGAGGTGCCCAACCTTTAACTTAAGTTGTGAACGTTATTCAAGACTAACTAAAGAATTATGTCTACCTCATACATATCCGGATGTATGAACAATTCTTCATGTCTCATAGTCTTTTAACCTTATGATTATTTACCTTAACAATTATAATAGTAAATGCTATAAGTAACTATAAGAATCATAATTCACTTTATTAATATGAGAAGATTGTCAATTACAATATTACACTCTTGCCATTGAGCATAATCCTAACAACCCCCGCATATGTACCCGTGCACTTTGTACAATCTGACAACCACATCAGTATTTATACCTAATTTTAGAGGAGCTATATAAGGAATCACTTCTGAAAATTCAAGACAAGCCCACACACCCATTGACATCATATTTTCTCTCTTTAAATCTCAAAATCACTTCCCTCCCAAATCACCCAAAAACCCATCATGATCTTTATCAATTGCTACTCAATGAGGACATTACATGTGGATTCAAGCTTGAAGGAAGAAGGTCTCATATGGCTCCCCTATGTAGGGGAAAAATAACGCAACAAAACTAGACTAAAAACGAATTTAGTATAGTTTAAAATTTTTCCAATATTTGAACCTTAACCCTTTAATTAATTAAACATACATATATTCAAAAGATATCATACCTCTTGTTGTGTGATCCGATTGACTTAGCATCGATGGTAATCCGTAAGATCTTCCAATCCGATCACGAACGTGAATCACCTAGGAGCGTGGTCTCCCTATTCTTTGAATTGCGTACCTGAGAATGGAAAAATGAAATCTTCTTTCCTGATCATTAATCTCAAAAACTCCAAGATCCTAGAAAGATCGTTCAGGTCACTTTTGAATTCACAATCATTATGATTGAAACTCGCGTGAACCTAAATCAAAAGTGTGCACAAAACCTTTTTATGTAAAGGCTTGCAAGTGCACTATCGAATTTAGAACTATCTTTGTCTCTTCCTCTTGGCCAAAATTTCACTTTGTTCTAGAGTTGGATTTTTTTTTAAGCAAAAGAAAAATCTCTCTAGCAAGAAGCATTCACTTGGCCGAATTTTATCCCATCATATATATAGGGTGGCCGAATTCTATTGCTAACTTAATTAGGTTTGGCCAAATTCTCTTAATAGGAATTCTAGGGTTGGCCGAATTCCTCACTTCAAGAGGATTTGTGCTTTACCCAAATTCCTATCAACCCAAGAATCCTAACCCTAATCCAACTCATAAGTGTATTTGTGATTATATTAAAGACTTCCTTATTTGATTAGATAAATAAATTCTTTATTTATCTACTTACAAAATTAAGTCTTTTATATTTATTATACTACTATAATAGTATACTACTAGGAAACATAATTCCTTGTCAGAAAAAGATGTTGATTTTTAATTAAATAATTAATTGATCAATTAATTAATTTCCATTTAATCAAACAATAAAATAAAATTATATTTTAGGCTATTATTATAGCCTTGCTGCCAACACACAAAAAATATGCGTCAAATATTATTTTCTTATTTTATTTAATTCATTCAAGCTTTAAATAAAAGCCTACATGTGAACCAGACCCATTCTTACTAAAAGAAACAAGCTCACATGCCTCTCATTAATATATTAATATAATTTGAGCAGCCCATTAAATAAATAATGTGCAAATTATATTCTTAATATATTAAATACAATTCTAGATGGACCCATAAATTAGTCCGGTAGAATATATCAAGTGATCCATGCAAGTCCATGTGGATTGGGGATCTTGGTGGGCTATCTAAATTGAAGCTTCAATAGACATAACCTAATCACAATCAACAAATGATTCACTTAGGTTTGATCTATTAATTTTAGCTCATTCCACTAAAGAGCTAAAATTGAACTCTTAAATATAGATAGAATAAGAAGATGTTTCTTATTCATACCCTAGACAATCTTATTGGAGATAGTGTATCCTCATGTATAATATCAGTAATCGCCAAGAGCTCATAGACCGCCTATAGCTCTCCTAATTGCCATATTTACTCATATGACCACGTTTTGAACTTGGATATTTTGACTTGTCCAGAAGCCATGTTTTCAATAGACATTATCAAAAACTCAACATTGATATTTAATATCCAATACCTCAAAATATCCATATGATAATATTATACTCTCATTCAATACATTGAGCCTTGATGTCCATATCTACAAATGAAGTCCTTTTTCGATTAACAAATGAATACCACCAAACTATCGAGGATAGACTATACTATATAATCCTACTCATTGATAGCTCAAATGATAACATTTGCAATCATAAGTCCATCATTTATCTCAAGATTAAGATAGACTCTCTGATTATCCTCATAATGAAAAGACTTGTATCTACTGACGGTTCAAGATTAAATATTTCATTGTGATCCTGTTCAATGCACCCAGTGCACTAGATTCTTTTACTCGAAGACCCTTTCAATGATTTTAGACTCATCATAACTCATTTGATCCCACTCAAATGCCAGCAAAAGAATTCTACAACTTTATCAAGATAAAGGTGCCCAACCTTTAACTTAAGTTGTGAACGTTCATTCAAGACTAACTAAAGAATTGTGTCTACCTTATACATATCCAGATGTACGAACAATTCTTCCTTTCTCATAGTCTTTTGACCTTATGATTATTTACTTTGACAATTATCATTATAAATGCTATAAGATTTTGTAAAACTAGAAATCACTTTATTAATATGAAAGGATTGTCAATTACAATATTACACTCTTGCTATTGAGCATAATCCTAACAATCTCCTACTTGCGCTATAGCAAGTTGTCATATCCCTCATTCCCATGTTCTCTAGGTGCCCATCAAAACTCTTATGAGGTAGAGCCTTGGTTAAAGGATCCGCTAGATTTTTTGCTGACGTGATTTTGGTAATTGTCACGTCACCCCTATGCACAGTATCCCTTAAAAGTTGATACTTCCTTTCAATTTGTTTACCTCTCTTATGACTTCTTGGTTCTCTCGAATTAGCCACTATTCCACTGTTGTCACAGTAAATAGTGATCTGCTTATTTGCATTAGGAACTATTTCCAAATCAATCAAGAATTGGCGGAGCCAAACAGCCTCTTTGGCAGCTTCGCATGGTGGAACATACTCAGCTTCCATGGTGGAATCAGCAATATAGGATTGCTTGATACTCCTCCATATGACTGCTCCTCCTCATATAGTAACACACAGATCCTGATGTGGATTTTCTGGAGTCAGAATCCGACTGGAAATTAGAATCTGTATACCCAATGGGAATTAAATCCCCTCCAGAGTATACAAGCATATAATCTCTTATTCTCTTGAGATACTTGAAAATATGCTTGACTGCCGTCCAATGATCAGGACCAGGTTTCGATTGAAACTTGCTAACTATGCCAACAGTAAAACAAATGTCTGGTCTAGTGTAGAGCATTGCATACATGAGACTTCCAACTGCCGAGGCATATGGAACTCTACTCATGAATTGCTCTTCATGCTGATTCTTAGGAACTTGTTCCTTAGAAAGTTTGATTCCATGTCTGAAAGGTAACATACATTTCTTGGAATCCTGCATGGAAAACCTAGACAATATTTTGTCTATGTATGAAGCTTGGGATAATGCAATTGTTTTATTCTTTCTATCCCTTATTACTTGGATACCTAGAATAAAACTAGCTTCTCCTAAGTCCTTCATATCAAATTGTTTTGCTAACAATTCGTTTATTTATGTCAATACACCTACATTGTTTCCAATGAGTATAATATTATCAACGTAAAGAACTAGGAAAACCAACTTGTCGCCTTTAATCCTTTTGTATACACAACGTTCGTCAAGGTTTTGAATAAATCCAAAACCTTTCACTGCTTGATCGAACCTTCTATTCCAGGATCTGGATGCTTGCTTTAGTCTATATAGTGATCTTTGCAACTTGCATACCCTTTCCTCTTGGCTTTTTTTAATGAATCCTTATGGTTGCATCATATAGATGCTTTCGTCAAGACTTCAATTAAGGAAAGTTGTCTTGACATCCATTTGCCAAATCTCTAGGTCTAGAGATGCTGCAATGGATAAGAGTATCCGTATGGATTTAAGCATGGCCACAGGAGAGAAGGCTTCCTCATAATCGATACCTTATTTCTATGTGTAACCTTTAGCTACTAATCTAGCTTTAAAGGTTTCCACATTACCATCCATACCTTTTTTCCTCTTGCATACCCGCTTGCACCTAATGGGTTTTATCTCTTTAGGCAAGTTTACAAGAGACCAGACTTTGTTTCGGTACATAGACTCAATTTCAGATTGCATTTCCTTTTGCCAATGGCGACAATCAACATCCTCAATAGTTTCCTTGTACGTGTAGGGATCATCATCATCCGGGAGATTCTCCACTGATTCTCTCAGACCGATGTATCTCTCAGGTTGTTTACTAACCCTCCCACTACGACGAGGAATGGTAGGTTGTTGATTTTGTGTTGGAGTGGAACATCTAATTGGGCTAGGTTGTAAAACCTCTTATGGAATTGTATCTCCTGACATCTCATTCAGGACAATTCTACTTTTGGGCACAAAATTATTCATATAGTCCTTTTCTAGAAATGAAGCATTTGTTGAAACAAATACTTTTAGATTTGAAGGACTATAGAAATAATATCCTTTAGTTCCTTTTGGAAACCCCACAAATATACATTTTTCCAAATGGGACTTCATCTTTTCCGTCTTTCCTTTTAACACGTGTGCAGGACAACCAAATATCCTCAAGTGTTGTAAACTAGGCTTTCGCCCAATCCACAACTCATATGGTGTTTCAGGGACCGACTTAGATGGTACATCGTTTAGAATGTATATTGCAGTTTGTAGAGCATATCCCCAAAAAGAAATGGGAAGCGTTGAATAACTCAACATTGACCTAACCATGTCTAAAAGAGTTTCATTTCTCCTTTCTGCCACCCCATTTTGTAAAGGTGTACCTGGTGTAGAAAACTGAAAAACTATCCCATTATTAAAAAGATATTGCTGAAACTCACCAGATAGATATTCTCCACCACAATCAGATCTCAAGATTTTTATGTGTTTCTCAAGTTGATTTTCTACTTCAGCCTTGAATGATTTGAACATGTCAAAAGCATCCGACTTATGTCTCATGAGATACAGATAGCCAAATCTCGAGTAATCATCTATGAAGGTGATGAAGTACTCATATCCACCTCTAGCCTGAATGCTCATAGGACCACATACATCAGTGTGTATTAATCCTAAACATTCAGTGGCTCTTGCACCTTTGGTTGTGAACGGCCTTTTGGTCATTTTACCTTCCAAACAAGATTCACAAGTTGGTAGATCATCTACCTTGAAGTCACTTAAAGGTCCGTCACATACCAATCTTTTAATCCTATCAAGGTTAATATGACCTAGGCGGAAATGCCAAAGGTAGGTTTTATCTTTTGATAATTTTACTCTTTTATGATTAGGTTCCGTTAATTCTGTGTGTAACGAGTGAGAGATATTTCTATGCAAAAAGAATAGACCGTTTTCCAATGTACCTTTGCAAATAATTTTGTCATTCTTACTAATAATAAAAGCTTTATTAAAGTAACTGAATATCCAAATTTATTTAAACAAGAAACTGAAATTAAATTCCTCTTAAATTGAGGTACATAATAAACTTCTATTAAATCTAAATGCCTACTAGAATCTAAAATAACTCTAATATCTCCCACTGCACTTGCAGACACTAACGTTCTGTTGCCCAAGCGCAAGTTGATTTCATCTTTATTCAGCCTTCTCCTTTCTTGGAACCTCTTCTTCGTTCTTATTCTGGGACTTTGGGCAATTTCTTTTCCAATGTCCTTTTTCACCACAAAGGAAGTATTTCTCTTTGATCTTGGTTACTTTCTTGGTTTCCTTCTTGGTAGGCCCAAGTTGCTTTTTCTTTTGTTGTTTCTTAACTTTTGACTGGTCTTAACAGTAGTAACTTTACCAACCGAATGAACCTCTTGACCTTTGTTTTTCACAAGGATCTTTTCATCGCTTTGAACATCTTGCATCAAGCCTTGCAAGGTGTATTCCTTATTGTTTAAGGTGTAGTCCAACTTGAACTGATCAAAGGAATCTGACAGTGAGTTGACAATCATGTCAATTTTCGTCTCACCATCTATCTCAGCACCATTAAGTTCTGCAACATTGAGAAATGCTATGACTTTCATCATGTGATCTTTCACAGTCTGTCTAGGTTTCATTCTAAGATTCATAAAAGTAGTCACTGCCTCTCTCTTAGTTGACCTAGACCTCACAGCAAACATCTCTTCAAGAGACATCATTATATCAGCATCAGACTTCATTCCTTCATGCTGCTATTTCAACACGTCGGAGATAGTGGCAATAATGTAACATTTGGCCATATCATCTGAAGTCTTCCATTGCTCATACTCATCTCTTTGCAAAATATTAGATTCATTATTAGGAAAGGGTGGTTTAGGAGTAGTCAGAACAAACTTATGCTTTTCACTTTGCAGCAACAACCCAATTTTTCTTTTCCACGTGACATAATTATCTCCAGTTAAAGTGTTATCTTTCAGGATGTTAGTAAGTGATGGGGTCATGATTTCTGAATAAAACAAAATTATGTATGACTAAATAATCGTGATAAAGCACTTTTTAAATATTAATCTTGAATTAAATAAATAATTCAATCATAAAAGTTCAACGGTGATCCAACACCCATAACCTTTACGCCTCCTCTAGGAGTACGTACCATTTACCAGTTGGACAAGGTCCCACCTAATTGTTAACATAACAACCAGCATTTTCAATTTTAGCCTTGCAATTTTATTAACAAGAACTCTCAAGAGGATATTAATAAAATAACATTGAGTGTGTTACCAAGATATCGACCTCAATTTTCTCTCACGAAAATCCCTCCTCTGGGAGTAGATTTCGTTTAAGATAATTGTCTAGTCTATCCTTGTAAGGAAGTATTTTTCTAAATTCCATTTATGGCCGCCCCTCAGGGGATTACCAATAAATAATAAAGCTCAACTAACCTTGGAGGCCATAGGTGTTGTTAACGGAAATTTTGCTCAAGACGAGAAATATCAGTTAACACCCTCGAGACCACTACCACGTAGATGGTGGCTGACAGGACGTTTTTCTTAGTGTCGTTTTAAAAGATCAATCCGTCAACAATATTTGATAAAACCTCACAAAGCCTAAATTAGTTTGAAAACATAAATATAGTGGCAAGTGGGGTGTCGTCCACAGGGAGCGGAGTTAGCTAAATTAGTTATTGCTAAAGTAATGATATGTATATATATAATATCGAAACATGAGTTGGTGAAAATGTAGGTGGTGAATTACGCTAAAAATAACACTAAATTAATTATGCAAACTAAATGAAGGGGGAAACAGAATGAGGGATATATATAGATGATGGAAACTAAGGAGTTAATGGATACGAAAGTAAATACTGGGCAATGCAACAAACTTGTCAATAGCACGGCTATTCAAGGTAACCGACCTAGGATGTATAGAGTCGGTTATTTATCCCTAGAAGGTGGCCAACCTAGGATGTATAGTGCGGACCACCTATTAGGGATTAATCCGTCGTAAACTACCAACCTAGGATGTATAGAGTTGGTTGTTTATCGGATTCTAGAAATGAAGCTCGTCTACCTAACAATGACACAATCGATTACAAATAGTCACCCTAGGATGTATAGTGATGACTTCTAACTCTCTCACGGGTTCCGACCTAGGATGTATAGTGCCGGAAACTCGATCGAGGTTAGATTAAAACCGCGGTTTAAGAGTCGGAATTCATGACTTTCCGTCCATTCTTTATAGCATTAAACAACTAAATAGGATGTATATCGAGATGCAATACTCATACATAATACAAAGACATCTTGCAAAGAGGATGTATCTACACAAGAAATCAATGATAAATATTCACAACAAGAATAAATCAATGAAAGATAGACATGAATATCAATATAATATCAAGTTTATGTACAAGCCCAATATTCAACTAACAACTCCATCAACCCCTTAGAGGGGATTTAGCTACTCATTACAACTAGGAAACTAAGAGAAAGGAAATAGAAAGAACCCTTGGAGAACATCTCCTTCCTTGAAGTGGCTCCAATCTCCTAACTTCCTTGAAGTTGAGTAGAGAATGTAAGGATGAGAGAGAGAGAGAGATTCAAGGTCTAAAAGTGTTTAACCTCTGCAAAACGGAGTCAAAAGCTCCCTAAAATGTTTCTATACTTTTCTATTTATACAAGATACAAAAATAGGTCACTTAAGCTTTGCAAATCAAACTGGAGCGCTCGGAGTGCGGGTGGAGTGCGGGTGAATTACCCGCACTGTACCTGTATTGTATGGGTTGCCTTCTCATTCAGATCTCGGATAAGGATTATAGTGCGGGTGGAGTGCGGTTAAATTACCCGCACTTGAACCGCACTTGGAATCGCACCGTGATCGTACTTGAATCGCACTTCCCTGTCAGGTGCAAAATCTACCTTCTGTCTTGAGCAACAGTGCGGGTAGAGTGTGGTTGGATGACCCACACAGTGCCCGCACTCTAATTTCAGGTACAACTCTGCTTCTCTGGTTTGGCATTAGTGAGGGTAGAGTGCGGTTGCATGACCCGCACAGTACCCGCACTTTATCGTCAGGTGCAACATCAACTTCTCTGGTTTGGCATTAGTGTTGGATGACCCGCACTGTACCCGCACTTTATCTCTTCACTTGCATCTTGCCCCGGCTATGAACATGAGTGCGGTTACGACCTGTACTTGACCCGTACTGGACCCGCACTGTAGAGCTGTTTATACTCTTTTGCCTTTACTTTCGCCCCTTTTCTACCGGAATCACTGCAATATGCTACCAAACCTGTCTTTGCATCATTTCCTACAAATACGCACAAAACAACCCATCAAAGACATAAAAACGCACGAAAACAAAACATAAGGTAAGGATCTGAGGGCCAAAATATACTACATATTTGGCCCGATCAAACACCCCCAAACCAAACCTTTGCTCGTCCTCGATCGCCAACTGATTAAAATTTCTAGATACCTAAACAATACCTCAACAATGCCGCAAGTCCAATGTGTGATATGATACAAATAGGTGTGATAGAGAGGAGAAAAACATATGCACAAGATCAAGAGCAATTTGGAGACACCCAAGGGAGGCTCGTACGAACACGAATCCCACACCTAAAGGCATTCATGAATTAGGGACAACCTACTCCCATACCTTGAGCATAATTCGCTTCAATTCTAAAACTCACATGGATTCTCTCTTTTCTTTCCTCAAGAGTCCTAAGTTCTACACAAACAAGTATGCAAAGAAGATTCTGCATAAAATTTAAGCAATGAACTATCCTAGGAACGAGTCACCATGCCATGGATGTGAACGATTTAACTTCAACCGACATTCCCAAACTAGATTTATATGGATCAAATAGGGTTTTTCAACCGGTTATAGTGTGGCTGTGGGGTTGAATGAGGTTACACAAAAATATGGACATTTGGAGTTCAAATTCACCAATCATGCTAGAATATATCCTTACTACCACACCATGTTCTTTTATTGCTTAAATGCAACCCTCTAGGAAACCATTTAACCCACATTTGTGCCTTCAACGTTACATTCTGTTTGAGCATTTTTAACATAATACAATCCCCATTATGGCACTTCAAGTACAATCTTTCTTTTAATTTTTTCTTTTAACAATTTCCCAATCACAATGTTGTAATCCATTTGAGTTGTTACAATTTCCCTTTCTTAGGCATTTAGGGCACATAACTAAGGTTCTTACCCCTTTCCTTGCATATTTTCAACAATTATTTCATTTTACCCTCTGTAGGACCATTATAACTCTTTTCATCATTACCATTTCCCATCCTAACATGATTAGTACAAGGGTAGGCATGTGTTTAGGCTATTGGGTATATGGTTTGAATGCGGTACCAAATGAAAGAGTAAGTGTTTGGCCTCAACTTGGCTTTGGAGCACACAATATGGTATGTGGTGTTTAGGCTATAGAGGTAATTCAATTCACATACATTCCCTAATATCACTACCACAACCATATAAAAAGGGAATGAAAGCATCCATCACGCAATTCACAAAATGATATGTAAGTCCTATGGCACATGACATAAATGACGAGAGGCGTGTTTAAGAATAATCAATAATGCACTCAGAAAATGCACTTTCATGCTTGTGTTTATGATCTCACGGGTATCTCCACTATTAGAACAAGACATGGGAACAATGAGTCCCCAATACTTAACACCAACGGGTGGGACGAACCCATGATGGTGCAAGTGAAACCTGAAGTGGCACCAAACTATATCACAAGGTCAAAGCACATATAAGGAACTCGTCAAAAGCAGACTCTAGGAGCATCATACCCATACTGGATACAGTTTGAAAAATGGACAAGTGACAAAATTGAAAAATTGGACACTAAACTGTACAAGGCGTAGGCGTAATGCACCCCCAAACCAAAACTCAACAATGTCCCCATTGTTGGAAATAACAAGCATAATCTCAATAAATGGCGGAATGAGGGTTCAACACCCCCAAACTGACTCTAGACATACATTCGACCATGCTTATTCATAATAACAAAACTAAATCGCATTCATTGAAAGCTTAAGTACAAAACCGAAGGTAGAAAACTCCCTTTAGAAGGAAGATCATTCGATGTCCATACGTGTTGTTGTGTGCTTCCCAAAAGATGCACAACCTAGCTTAAAACCACACAACAACTCTACCAAACGAATATCAAATGCGAAAAGAAAAGAAAAATAAGTCTAAGCCGTTTAAAAGAAAATACAAATACAAGCGATAATAGTAAGTAGTCCTAGAATAATAACAACAAATAAAAAGGAATGGATGGTCAATCTTTGTCGGAAAACTCCCTCTCCTGTTCACTGGCGATCCCTTTTCCCTTGGGGTCGATCTCTGATTTGATCCGCTCTTCATGCTCCCTCCTGGATCTCTCCATTGCAGCTCGGAGCTCTCCCCCATATGGGTCAATGTCTGGGCCCCCTGAAGGAGGTGATAAAGCAGCTGGCCTCTTCTACTTCTGTGGATAACTTGGAAGACTGAGTGTCTCCTTCATGTCAGTGAGGTTGCCCCAAATGGCAGTAAAATACTCATTAGCTTCCGCCCTGCTCTCAGTAATATGCCTCATGTTTTCGAAGACCTCAGTCATGAGGTTCTCTAATCCTGTAAGCAAGGTCTGCCAAAGGACCTCTCCAAACGTCTCCTGCGTGGGTGGGGAAGCAGCGGGCCTATAATCACCATATTCGAGGTAAACCGGCTTCAAATCTGGTTGTTCTGGGATGTCTTCAGCCTGTCTGCTCGTGCTGCCCACTCGAGCAGGTTTCCTCCTCCCTGTTCGGACCCTGATACCAGAGGGGTCCCGCTCTCTGACTTGGTAATTCCATGTGAAACGCCCAACTGGCCCCAAACCACATTCGAAAGGATCGGATCCAAAATCCACCCCAGTAGTCCTGTAAAATGCGGTGATGAGGCTAGAGAAGATGAGTGGCTGCTTGTCCACTCCGACACCTCCTAACTAAAGTATCTCCCTCTTGACTAGAAAGCCTATGTCGACCAACTGATTCTGCAGTATACAGTACAGGATCATTGCTGCATTGAAGTTCACTGAAGTTCTGTGCTTTCTGGGGATCAGCGAATGGGAGATGAACACATGCCAGAAACCCAACTCACTCTTTAAGTTGGTGTGCTTCATGCGGTGATCAGGCGCCACCCAAAAATCCATTGGACAGATCACTAATTGATTCGTAAAATCCACATTTTGTGTCACAAAAAATTCACTCCAAGTCACCCCCTGCTTTAGACGTCCGACTGATTCGGGATCAACTGGAAGCTCACTCCTATAGTACCTATTAATGTCCACTATAGTCATCCGGACTTCTACCCCACGGACCAGAACCGAAGAAGTGAGCTGAAAAGTTTCGGGTACCATTCTAGCAAAGAATTCCTCGACCACACGTCGATAATACATCGGGAGGGGCTAACAAAGGTTTCCCATCCCCTTGTTTCAACCATTAGAGGAAGTGAGGTGCTCTCCAGCTCTTCAACTGCTATCCCCCTTTCCACCAAGACGTCTCGTTCCCTGAAATATTCTAAACAGTCCTCAAAATCTGGGTGTCTGATGCATGGTGGTGGAACTTGGGATCCTCTCCTCTGTCTTCGTTCGGAACCCTGAATGCCTTGCCTAGTTGATTGCCTGGTTCTTCCTGACATCTGCACAATAAACAACAGTTTTAAGGGAATATTCAGATCAAAGAACCACGAGGTTATGATGAAGGAATTTGAAAGGACACATATTCTGCCAGGAGGATAAATTGCAGGTAAAGTGCGGGTGAATGACCTGCACTGTACCTGCACTCTAACTCGTTTCCAGATACCAGTACATGCAGAATTGCCATTCATGTTTCATTTCGTAATCTTAGCACATCATCGACCGAAATAACACCAATATGACTCTAACTCATGTATATGAGTCCATTCAACCCATATAAACCCAAATTCATAATTTGAATATCCAATTGCAATAGAAAATCAATGTAACAATGAACACATCACATGTATAATCAGACAACACCCATCATTCCATCCTTTTAGACATTCAATAGGTAGTTAGACATTAGCAAAAGCAAAATCAAAAGTTCAAAACCTTGAATCATGAAGTTCATGCATAAGAGGAGAAAGAATTTTGATAAAAAGGGTTATGGTTTTGGATTAGAGAGATATGTAATGAATTTAGAGGAAGAATTCCTACCTTGGTTGCCGAAAAATCGAAAACGTGGCACACACGGAATACCTTTCAGTTGAGACGAGGGAAAAATTTGAAATTTGCTGTTTTGTTTTGCTTTTGTGGCAAAGTGGAGCCCTAGAGAACGACAGGCAGTATATATACTGCGCGACCAAAGTGCGGGTGGAGTGCGGGTGATTGACTCGCACTGTACCTGCACTTTATTACCTGATGCCTTCGAAGTGCGGGACGAGTGCGGGTGACTGACCCGCACTGTTCCCCTGGACTGACTCCTGGACTCTACCCTGCAACTGTATATGCACCAAAACTAAAAATTTTACACATTGTCAAGCATTATGTACCAAAAGTTTACAAAGACAAAAACTAACCATCCAAAAAGTAAAAATAAAAATACTAAAATTAATTCAAAAGTGAGTGCAATGCACTCAAAGTGGGACCCAGTCAACCAAATGAGGTTTGACCGAAATGGGGAGCACATTTAACTTGGCCACCCAAACCGGTGCCAACTGCCTATGCACTGCATCTCTCCCCACTTTCCTCATTTGTCCAACTAGGTCCTTTCGAACCCATATTTGTTTAACCCTTGATGGGTTCATCCTAGACCCAACTCTACTTGCTTTGAACCTTTGGAAACTAAAGCAATAAGCCTTAGTGTGCCCTCTTTTGGGACAAAAGTAACAAGTAACAGCACGGTTTGGGAAACTCCCTGTTTGATTGTTGGCGTGGGCCCCTTTTTGTTGTCCGTATCTGAGGGATTTGACATTGTTTTTTATCACAACGAGTTGCTCAATCAAATCTCACTCCTTAACCTTGGCCCGCTTCAACTCATCTTCTTTTGTGCTCAACCGTTCTTGTAATTCCCTTACCGCTTTTGCGGACTCCTCCACACCTAGTTGAAGTTTCCTTGTCCTTCTCCCATTGTCTTCCTCAAATTCTTCTGAGAGTTTTGCCAACCCTTCTAGGTTCTTGGAGACTAACTCCTCTTTGGTGGTGATCTCCACTACCTACTCCTTTAAACCGTTGTTCACTGTTAAGAGATCATGCATTTTCTTCTTCAACTGTCCATTTTCGGTCTTAAGCAAATAAACCTCCAGTTTGAGCTTTGTGTTGTCTTGCTCAAGCTCACCTAATTGTTCGAAGATTTCAGTACTTGATTCCTCCTCTTCAAATTCTGACTCTTGCCTTTCCTTAATGCAGTCTTGGTTTCCCAATTCCATCTCATTAACTCCCTCAAAAGCTTGCACAAGGGTGAGCACCCGGCTTCTTTTCTTTCTGGAATTTGGTGCCTCCAAGACCAAACAATCTCTAACTTGGCTTGTTCAGGGGGATGTTACCTTGAAGTTAACACTTTTGCCTCCACAGCTGAAGGAAATGTCCCTAGAACAAATATCAACTACCATACCCGCTGTGGCCATGAATGACCTCCCCAAAAGTAGTTTCCAGTTCCTACCACTGGATTCTCCTCGTATGCAATTCAACACGACAAATTCTACCGGCACCATCAAACCGTGCACATTCACGTAAACTTCCTCCACAATACTAACTGGGGTGATGGAAGAATTGTCCGCCATAATGAGAGTCTGGGAGGTAGGCTTGATCGACTGAATCTTCAGATGTTCGTATACCTCTAATGGCACCATATTGATGCTAGCCCCCATATCAAGCACTACTCCCATCTTTGGTGAACTCTCAATTTGTACCTCTATGACGAAACTTCCGGGGTCTTCAAGTTTAATAGGTAAGTTTATGCCACTTCCCCTATCTTTATTAACTGTGACCTCTACCACGCTTCCCTCGGTTTCATCAACTCCCAACTGGACAACCTCTAACACGTTAACATGTTCATCGGAGCTTGATACCTTCTCTTTGTTCTTGACCAATGCATCAAAAATCTGTGCCAACTGAGTTTCCATCTTCTTCAGTGACGCTCCATGACTATTTGCTCTCTGATCATTGGACTGCATGTAAGCTGACATTCGTTGCTTAGAGGCATGCAAGGTGTTCTTGAGAGCTTCTGACCCGATACCAACCGTTTTGATCACTGTGCTCACTATCTTTTCTAGAGACTTGTCATTTGGTTGGCTAGCGGAAGCTTAGGAATTAAAGTTGGGTGGTGGGTTACTACTTGAACTTCCCCATTGATTGTTATTGTTTACCCCTCCTTGATTGTATCTATTGTACCCACGGTTTTGGTACCCTTGATTATTGTTTCCACCTTGGAAATTGTTGTTGCCACCTTGGTAAGTGTTGTTGCCACCTTGGTAAGTTGTTTCTCCTAGGTGGTTGTTGTTGGACCAAGACAAGTTTGGGTGGTTTCTCAACCCTGGATTATATGTGTTTGAATATGGGTCATTCCTTGGCCTTGGGAATTCTCCAAGGGCTTGGGCTTGCTCTTCTTGCTCGAAATTCCCTTCTCCTCCTTCTATCTCCCCCATAACTTGACTCACTCCTTGGGAGGACCCTGGTTTTCCGGTTATAAGCTTCTTGATCGATTGGAGTTCTTTGTTCATTCTGGACATCCGAATCTGAACTTGGGTATCCTGACCCACTTCTATTCTTCCACCCCTTCTCACGTGTGATGTCCTCTGTTGTGAGTTCTGGGCAATCTTCTCCAAGATGTCATAAGCCTCAACTGCCCTCTTGTCTGGTATTGTACCTCCGCACGCATTGTCCGCTAGCATTTGTGTTATCGGTGAAAGTCCACTATAGAAGGAATTAACCTTCAACTCAGGGTGGTATGTATACGGTGGCATTTATGCTAACAACAAGTTGAACCTCTCCCATGCCTCATGGAATGGTTCACTGTCCTCCTCAACAAATGATGTTATCTTCAACCTTAGGTCCTTTGCTTTCTGCGACGGAAAATACTTGTTGAAAAAGACCTTGCACACCTGACTCCATGTCACCAGCGATCCTGGCCTCAAGTTCATGTACCATGTCATGGCAGCATCTTTCAGACAATACTGGAAACACTTGAGATGAAGCTGCTCTCTTGTCAATACTGCTTGGCGAGCCATTACCGGGAAGGTTTCTAGGGTGGCTCCATACTGCTTCATAAATTGGAGGCAATCCTCGGTAATCCGCCCACTAAACGATGGTAGGAGGCTAATATGCATAGTCTTCAACTCATACTGCCTTGTTACATCATCCAGTACTATGGCAGTGGGCACATTACCTACAAACGAGAGAGTGTACTCGCCCATGGTGAGACCTAGCTGTTCATTCCCATGTACACTTCCCTCATGCTCTCGAGCCTGCTGCTCATTTTGATTCTGATCCTTCCTGTCTTCCCTATTCTGCCCAGGGTAATCCATAGCAACACTGGCGCCCATGTTTCCCTCTAACTGACCAGTTCTTCTACCCAACTGATTGATGTTATCGATAACTGGCAACACTGTTCCTCTTAACGATCTTCTTCCGTGCATATACCTAGAATCCTGAAATTTCACAACAAATATTGCACAACATAAACGAGAAACAAACAGGGTAGATCAGAAATGTTACTAGACTAACTATTGTCTATGCAAAACTAATCAAACTAAACATGCCGCTCCCGGCAACGGCGCCATTTGACAGGACGTTTTTCTTAGTATCTTTTTAAAAGATCAATCCGTCAACAATATTTGATAAAACCTCACAAAGCCTAAATTAGTTTGAAAACATAAATATAGTGGCAAGTGGGGTGTCGTCCACAGGGAGTGGAGTTAGCTAAATTAGTTATTGCTAAAGTAATGATATGTATATATATAATATCGAAACATGAGTTGGTGAAAATATAGGTGGTGAATTACACTAAAAATAACACTAAATTAATTATGCAAACTAAATGAAGGGGGAAATGGAATGAGGGATATATATAGATGATGGAAACTAAGGAGTTAATGGATACGAAAGTAAATACTGGGCAATGCAACAAACTTGTCAATAGCACGGCTATTCAAGGTAACCGACCTAGGATGTATAGAGTCGGTTATTTATCCCTAGAAGGTGGCCAACCTAGGATGTATAGTGCGGACCACCTATTAGGGATTAATCCGTCGTAAACTACCAACCTAGGATGTATAGAGTTGGTTGTTTATCGGATTCTAGAAATGAAGATCGTCTACCTAACAATGACTCAATCAATTACAAATAGTCACCCTAGGATGTATAGTGATGACTTCTAACTCTCTCACGGGTTCCGACCTAGGATGTATAGTGCCGAAAACTCGATCGAGGTTAGATTAAAACCGCGGTTTAAGAGTCGAAATTCATGACTTTCTGTCCATTCTTTAGAGCATTAAATAACTAAATAGGATGTATATCTAGATGCAATACTCATACATAATACAAAGACATCTTGCAAAGAGGATGTTACTATATAGGAGTCGGAATTCATGACTTTCCGTCCATTCTGTCTTGAGCAACAGTGCGGGTAGAGTGCGGTTGGATGACCCGCATGGTACCCGTACTTTATCGTCAGGTGCAACATCAGCTTCTCTGGTTTAGCAATAGTGCGGGTAGAGTGAGGTTGGATGACCCGTACAGTACCCGCACTTTACCGTCAGGTGCAACATCAGCTTCTCTGGTTTGGCATTAGTACGGGTAGAGTGCGGTTGGATGACCCGCACTTTATCTCTTCACTTGCATCTTGCCCCGGCTATGAACATGAGTGCGGCTGGAGTGCGGTCGGAGTGCTGTTGCGACCCGTACTTGATCGCACTGGACCCGCACTGTAGAGCTGTTTGTACTCCTTTGCCTTTACTTTCGCCCCTTTTCTGCCGGAATCACTGCAATATGCTTCCAAACCTGGCTTTGCATCATTTCCTACAAATACGCACAAAACAACTCATCAAAGATACAAAAACGCACTAAAACAGAACATAAGGTAAGGATCTGAGGGCCTAAATATACTACATATTTGGCCCTATCAATGGCCAAGGTTGATCGTATGTGTAACAATGCTTTATAAAATGACAAGGAATAATGATACAATTCACCACCCAAAAGAAAGAAAACTATTCTCTTTACTGATCATGTATGATATACAAATCTCTCTCAAATTGCTCTCAATTCTTTCTAGGGTGTAGTCGGGTACTTGTTGTATGCCTGTCGAATAGTAGTCTCTTCTTTCAGAAGCCGAAAGTCCTTCCTTTATACACTGTCTTCATAGGTTAAACTAATTGATTCTCACCTTGATTTTCTCCATCCCTCCCCTCCTTATCGGACGGGATTTTTACTTGTTAAATGTCATTGACTTTTTATTAATTGCTAAGTTGAGGATATCTTGGTAGAGATCAATTTGTTTCCTACTTAGACTCCATTACTTGTTTTGTACGTATGTAACATTTTTAGATGTAATCCTGTGTGTCTTCGGGTCTACCGTGATCCCCCATTAGAGTCGTTGAATATGGTATGTATCATGGTGAGGTCGATCAGTGTTCTGGCCCCGATATTAAGGAGTTTCGTCTAGTTAAGAGCTAGGTCTAGCCTCCCTTGACCTTTTGAAGCTAGGTGCGGCCTCCTGCGGACATCCCCTTGTGTCAGCGAGGTATAGGCAAGCTTCTGGAGAATTTGCGAGGTAATCCTGACTTTGGGGGATCTCCTGGTTTCAGGTTTGATGATGTGGGCTGGATCTGACCGAGCAGGGCTCTACTTCGGGTGTTTTTGAAGCCCGTCCTTATTCCTATGGGGCGGTACAATAGCTTAGCTTTGGGTTGTAGGGAAAAATCGATATAAAACGCAGTGGAAGAAACAAAAAATAGATTTCGTATGGTTTTAAAATTTTTCTCAAAGTTGAACCTTAACCTTTTAATTAATTAAACTCAAATATATACGGTTAGAGTTAAATACCTCTTGACGCGTGATCCGATTGACTTACGTCGATTGGTAATCCGCAAAATCTTTTCCGATGCCCGTGAACAGTACCCGTGTGAATAGTGATTGTGAAAAGTACCGCGTGAACAGTGATCGTGAACATTACCCCCGTGAACAGTGATCGTGAACAGTACCGCGAGATCTTCCAATCCGAACACGTACGTGAATCACCTAGGAGCATGGTCTCCCTTTTTCTTTGAATTGCAAACCTGAGAATGGATGAACAAAGTTTTCTTTTTCTTTTGTTAGTCACAAAAAAATCAAAAGAAGACAAAAATTATTCCGGTCACTTTTGAGTTCTCAATCTAATGATCGAAACTCGCGTGAACCTAATTCGATGTTGTACACACAAGCTTATTGATGAAAAAGCAATCAGTGTACTATCAAAGAATAATCTCTTCTCTCTTTTTTGTTTAGTAGAATAAAAATTATCCTTTTCTATGAATTGAGAAGAAGAAGAGAAATTAAATCATTCAATCAACTATGGTGGCCGAATTCTATATGTGGTATTATATAGGTGGCCTAAATTTTGCTACCTCTTCTATTTAGGATTGCTGAAATCTTCCTCTAAATGGACTAGGGTTGCCGCAAATCACATACAAAAAAGAGTTTGTGTTGCACCCTAATTTCCATCAACCTTTAGACTTCAAAACCTAATCCAACTCATAGATATTTTTATTCTTTTATTGACTAAATAAAAAGACTTCTTATTTGATTAAATAAATAAAATTAATTATTTATTTTCTTATCAAACAAGTCTTTTACTTTTAATATACTACTACCAATAGTATAACTTTAGGAAATATATTTCCTGATCAGAAAAAGATTTGTTTCTTAATTAAACAATTAATTAATAAATTAACTAATTCTTTTTTAATTAAAACAATGAAACAAAATAATATATTAGGTTAATATATACACCTTGCCGCCCCACTTATATAATGGGCCATATATTATTTTCTTATTTCATTTAATCCATCGGACTTTAAATAAAAGCCCACATGTGAACCAAACCCATTCTTACTAAAAGAAACAAGCCCATATGTCTCCTTTTAATATATTAATATAATAGTGCAGCCCATTAATTAAATAATAGACATATTATATTCTTGATATATTAAAAACAATTCTAGATGGACCCTTAAATCGGCCCGGTAGAATATATCAAGTGATCCATGCAAATACGTGTGGATTGGGGATCTTGGCGGGCTATCTAAATTTAAGCTTCAATAGACACAACCTAATCACAATCATCAAATGATTCACTTAGGTCCAATCTATTAATTTTAACTCATTCCACTAAAGAGCTAAAATTGAACTCTTAAATAAAGATAGAATAAGGAGATGTTTCTCATTCATACCCTAGACAATCTTATAGGAGATGGTGTATCCTCGTGAATAATATCAGTAATCGCCAAGAGCTCATAGACCGTCTATAGCTCTCCAAGTTACCATATTTCCTCATATGACCACATTTCGAACTTGGATACTTTGACTTGTCCAGAAGCCATGTTTTCAATAACCATTATTGAAAACTCAACGTTGAGATTTAATATCCAATACCTCAAAACATCCATATGATGATATTATACTCTCATTTAATAAATGGAGCCACGATGTCCATATCTATAAATGAAGTCTTCTATCGATTAACAAATGTATACCACCAAACTATCGAGGATAGACTATGCTATATAATCGTACTCATTGATAGCTTTAATGATAACACTTGCAACCATAAGTCCATCATTTATCTCAGGATTAAGATAGACTCTCAGATTGTCCTCTTTAATGAAAAGTCTTATATCTAGTGACGGTTCTAGATAAAGTATTTCATTGTGATCCAGTTCAATGCACCTAGTGCACTAGATTCTTTTACTCGAAAACCTTTCGATGATTTTAGACTCATCATATTCATTTGATTCCACTCAAATGCTAGTAAAAGAATTCTACAACTTTAACAAGATAGAGGTGCCCAACCTTTAACTTAAGTTGTGAACGTTATTCAAGACTAACTAAAGAATTGTGTCTACCTCATATATATCCGGATGTATGAACAATTCTTCATGTCTCATAGTCTTTTGACCTTATGATTATTTACCTTGACAATTATAATAATAAATGCTATAAGTAATTGTAAGAATCAGAATTCACTTTATTAATATGAGAAGATTGTCAATTACAATATTACACTCTTGCCATTGAGCATAATCCTAACATGGGTAACATGGTCTCCTAGTGGATGACCTCGGGCATGGAGCCAAGTTTGGAGGGTGGAAAATTTCCCTTTGGTCCTTAGCCAAATTTGGCTATTAACAGAAGTCCCCTTTGACTTGAACACCGGTTGTCGAGCTTGGGGTTGGGGTCAGATTTTTTATTTTATTTGGGAAATCTTTCCTTCTTTACCGTTACCAGAATATTGGGGAAATCTTCTCATTAACTGTGTAAATGACGTGGCATGAACTGACTGACTTATTTTCGAATTAATCCGGTTGCGTTAAGGCAGTCCCCGAGATTCTTTACTGTTACCAGAATCTTGGGGAAATCTCCTCATTAACTGCGTAAGTGACGTGGCGTGAGCTGACTGACCTGTTTCTGAGTCAATCCGGTTACGTTACGGCTGTCCCTAAGATTCTTTGTGATCTTAACCGAAGATCTCAACAGCTCTTGCTGCTGCCCTCTTGCCTATATATACTTGTTTATCTCAACATCTTCCTCACATCTCTTAAATTTCAAATTTTTCCCAAGATAAACTTTCTCTTATAGACTTTCTCCTAAGCCTATCTTTCTCTTCATTCCTTATTCTCATCGACTTCATCATGTTGAAAACCAGTCATGATTCTGTTGATTCCATGGTTGACGGCGATGAGGTCCTTAGTCTTACTTCTGGGAAACGGGCAAGGAGGAGCTTAGACAGCGATGATTCTTCGCCCAATCCGCAACGTCGGCGGTCGAACAGGAATGTATCCATTGGGTCCGGGTTTTCCAACCATTCTGACCATCTTTTGGATATAACCGATAAAGACTCCGATAAAGAAGTAGGCGGTGACGCTGCAGGAGAGCATCAACTCCCGGCTTCCGGCCCCTCTTTGGAGAGGCTCAATCCCTATGACTTCAGGGTTATCCCTGATTCCATCGTTGATCCAGTCGCGATTGATCATTTGAGGTCGAAGTACGGCATTCCTGATAGCGTTTCCATCTTGATGCCCTCCAAAGGTTACAAGTTCTTCAATCCCCCTAAAGGCATGCTTCCAATTCATGTGGCGGCTCTCGAGAATGGGGTTAGACTTTCCCTTCTTCCTACTCTTCGGTGAGCTCTCAACGCCATCCAACTTGCTCCCCTCTAGTTGACGCCTGGCTTCTGGAGGCATCTGATTGGCTTTCTCGTGCTATGGAGGGAACAATGTTAGCTAAGCAAGGTGAAAAGAGAGCTGGGAGTAGAGGAGCTGGCCTATCTTTTCCAGAACGGGAGCCTGTCTAGCGCTCCTCGAGGCTAGTTTTATGCTAAAGCCAAGAACAAGCTCAACTTTGTTATTCCTGGCGCTTCGAAGAAGGACCCCGCCTGAAAGGAAGAATGGATCCTCACGGGGGATGATTAGGGGAGCTCGATTTTCATTGGGGGGCATGAGTTCGAGGTTCCCACAGCTTTCAGTGACAAACCCTCGTGGGACCGGGACTCTCTGCCTTCTGAATCTGAAATTATTTTGAAGGCTATTCTAGCCAGGAAATACTTGAACCTGAAGTTCTCAACCGCTGAAGCCTTCGATCCTCGTAGGGTGAATCAATACCTGCGGATCTCAGACGCTACTCCTCGTAAGTGTCATTGAATTGCCTTTCCTTGTCTTGTTGATTGGCTTGGTTCAGACATTTTCTTTTTTGATTTGTTTACTCAAAGTTTTTGTCATTGAACCAGCTTCCCGCGATGTCCATCATTCTCCTCAAGCTAGAACTCATATTCCCCTTGTTGGGGTTGCACTGGCTCTTGCTCAATCTACATCCCCTGCTGGATCCAAGATGGCCAACCTTGTATCACGGGCTTTCCGGGCTTTAGGTAAAGCTCCCCAGGCTGTTGGTCCGACTGCTTCTGCCCCTTCCGTTGTAGTCGCTAAAGTTGCTGCTCCATCGATTAGACCTTTCTGATTCTGCTGCGCTTCCAACCCCCCGAGCTTCAGAGGACTTTGAAAGGGGTGTTGTAAGGATTCCTCCTAGCCGTTCCCGCCCTCAGTCGAGCTCGACAGGACAGGACGAAGTCCTAGAACAATTCATTGCATCTTGTCCTGGAGGTGGGATTTCCATGATGGCTTCAATGCCCGTGGATGTCTTGCTCACCAAGGGGTCTGCTGTCTTAGCTGAGGTAATTATATTTTCTTCGTATTGCTTCTGCTAAATTGTTCAATCTCCAACCCTGGCTTTGTAATTTATAGGCCTTCAAGTTTAATGTTGCCATGGGCCACCAGGTAACCCTCCTTCATGACCGAGCTGCCAAGGCCGAAGCCGAAGTCGAGAAAGCCATGGGATTGCTCAAGCAGGCTCAGGCCTTAGTTGAGGAGATGACCTCCAACCAAGGAAGAATTAAGAATGAGCTGGTCGAGCTTCATTGTGATCATGAAAGGACGAAGTAGTCTTATGATCAAAAGTGTCTCCAATCTACCCGGTGGGCCAGGCAGACGGATTCTTGGAAAGCTGAGGCTAAAAAGCTAGACCTCGAGAATCAGGCTTTGATTACTCAGGTGACCAAGCTGTAAGCTGACGCGGAGACCTCCTTTAGCGATGGATGCTTCTATGCCTCCTTTCAAGCCGCATAAGCTCTCCCTCTTCCCTTTGATTTGTTATCTGTTGCCAGCTGGGATAGACAGGAGATAATGATCAAGACTGCTGAGTTATCTCGCCCTGAAGGTGACGAGGCGGTTCCTTCGAGCCAGGCAGGAGCTGGAAAACAGCATATCCAGACAGATCCTCCATCTTTTCCTCCTATCTTTACTACTTCAGGTCCCAAGGAGCCTTCAAGTAAGGTTTTGTCTTCTCGATCCGAGGGGGACCAGCCAGCAGCTGAGGAAGGAGCTAAAAGCCCATATAAGGAACCCCTTATAATGGAGATGGAGGTCGACAGGAGCCAGAAGGGGTCCATGGTTGCTCTTCTTGATGCGGCTATCCCACCTAAGGTTATGGAAGTGATTAATGAAGTCCTGAAGGAAGATCCTGCTGACCAACAGGTGGAGCCTCTGAATGGAGGGATTGTTGGCGAGGGTAACCAAGATGGAAAACTATTTGAAGGGGGGTCGATGGCGAGGATCAGCGTGAGGGAGGAGGATCGGCGGAGGAAAAACAAGAGAGTTCCAAAGCTTGAAGCAGTCCGTTTATGACTTGTCTTGATTGCCCAGAAAAGGGGGTAGGCACCCCGTTTTGCTCTTGATTAGTTTAGCTTTATATATATATATATATAGCCTGTGTTCGGAGGTTGGGCTCCCCGTTGGATAGATGTAGCCTTACCGAGGGATAGACTCTTCTTGTCTTTAATGAGAAACCGATTTGCTTTGAGAAACTCTTGTTTCTTTCCTTGTTTTAAATAGGAACCAGAACTGCACCCGTAATGATAATTTGTTCATACTTCATTCAAACTTTGGTAAGGGATTCTTATTATGATGATATTGATCCTGCACACAAAAACAAATATTTATACTCAAATCCATCTTAGGAGAGGTAGCCCGATCTTGGAGTCAGGAGGGCTGTTTAGCTATTTCCTGGTCTCGAGATCCGGATGGCAACGATGCTCTTACATTCAGACCCTTCTTGGGGGTGGTAGCCCGACCAAGGCATCAGGAGGGCTGTTTATCTATTTCCTGGTCTTGAGATCTAGATGGCAACTATGCTCTTACACTCAGACCCTTCTTCGGGGTGGTAGCCCGACCAAGGCATCAGGAGGGCTGTTTAGCTATTTCATGGTCTCGAGATCTGGATGACAACTATGCTCTTACAATCAGACCCTTCTTGGGGGTGGTAGCCCGACCAAGGCATCAGGAGGGCTATTAAGCTATTTCCTTGTCTCGAGATTTGGATGGCAACTATGCTCTTACACTCAGACCCTTCTTGGGGGTGGTAGCCTGACCAAGGCATCAGGAGGGCTATTAAGCTATTTCCTAGTCTCGAGATCTGGATGGCAGCTATGCTCTTACACTCAGACCCTTCTTGGGGGTGGTAGCCCGACCATGGCATCAGGAGGTAGCGAGAGGGCTTCCCCGGCTAATCAGTAGTCTTGAGGTGTCTTTGTTGAATTTCCCACTCGAGGATGTAGATACTAATGTTGAACATAGTCAGAGATAAAGATGAAAAAGAAAAAACGACTTTATTGATGATCGAGATGTAGTACATCTTTATTAGGGATTCTAATGAAACCTAAATGAGGGTAGTCTGCTTGAAAACTCTCTGCTCAAGGGTAGAATTTCCTCAAATGATCTGCATTCCAAGTGTGGTCGATGGGTCATCCATCCATGGCTTCGAGTTTGTAGGCTCCATTGCGAGCAACTAGCTTTATCAAATATGGCCGTTCCCAATTGGGGCTTAAGACTCCATCCGACCTTTTCTGAGTATTCAGGGTCACTTTCCTAAGGACTAGATCACCTTCTTTGAAATTTCGGGTTCTAACCTTTCGGTTGAAATATCTAGCAATCTTGCTCTGGTAGATTTCCACATTCTCCGCTACCCGGTCTTGTTTCTCTTTTAGGAGGTCTAGATTAGCCCGGAGCTTGACCTCGTTACTTTTTGGCTCAAAGTGTTGCACCCTGAATGAGGTTAATTTATGCTCGATGGGGAGGACCGCTTCAACTTCGAAAGCAAGAGAGTAAGGTGTCTCCCCGGTAGCTGTTCTCTTTGTAGTTCGATATGCCCAGAGGACTTGTGGCAGCTCTTCGGCCCGTTTGCCTTTTTTCTGCTATAGCTTCTTCTTTAGAAGTTTCTTGATAGTCTTGTTGGTGGATTCCACCAGCCCGTTAGTCTGGGGATGGGCTACTGAAGCGAGCCTGAGGTCGATTCCCAATCCTTCACAGAAATCTTTGAATCGGGCGTTGTCGAACTGCTTACCCAGGTCAGCTATAATGATGAGAGGGGTCCCGAATCTACATACCATGTTGGTTTTGATGAACTTGGTCGTATTCTTTTCTGATATCCGAGAAAGAGGCCCTGCCTCGACCCATCTTGTGAAATAGTCTATAGGCACGATAGCATATTTCATCTTTCTGGGAGCGGTAGGAAGTTGTCCAATTAGGTCGATTCCCAACATGGCAAAGGGGTAAGGTGAACTGAGAGACGACAGTCGCTCAGGTGGCTGGTGGTTCAAGTTTAAAGTTCTTTGGCATGGCTTGCAAGATTGTACAAAACTCCCCGCGTCTTGGTAAATGGTCAGCCAGTAGTACCCCATACGAAGCACTTGATATGCTAGAGCTTCCCCACCGATGTGGTTCCCGCAGTCCCCAGAGTGGACCTCTCTTAGTGCCTATTTAGCATCATCAGGATGCAAACATCTAAGTAAGGGGAGGGATCTGCCCCTTCTGTAGAGGTACCCATCTACCAAGCAATATCGGACAGAGAGTATTTTAATTCTTCGGGCTTGATCGGGTTCCTCGGGAAGCTCTCCCTCTAGGAGGTAGGCAACGATCGGGTCCATCCAACAAGACTGGCAATCTAGGGAGCAGATTTCTTTATTTGTGGCTATGCTTGGTTGGGAGATCACTTGGATAGGAATTCCCCATGGTAAGGATTGCCTCCATTTGCAGATATTTTAGCCAGAACATCCGCGCGGTGGTTTTGGTGTCGAGGCACCTGATCGATATTGAACCCCTTAAACTTAATTTTTAGCAACTGAGCTAGCTTTAGGTAGGCAGCCATATTATCCCCCTTTGCCTGGTACACCCCAGTCATCTGATTGACAACAAGCAATGAGTCACTCTTTATTTGTAAGTAATTGGCCTCTAGTTCAATGGCTGCCTTCATCCCGACTATGAGGGCTTCATACTCTGTTTCATTATTGGTGGCTTTAAACTCGAATCTGAAACAGTGACAGAATTCAGTCCCCTCTGGATCTATTAAAACTACGCCAGCTCCTCCCCCAGCTTGCCCGGATGCTCCATCTATAAAGAGGGTCCAGGAGTTGTAACCTTCCGGCCAATTATCGATCTTCGATGTCTTTTCAGGGATCTCATTTCATGCTGCGGGATTCTCTTAATCTAGGAGCGCTGAAAATTCTGCCACGAAGTCAGCCAAAGCTTGTGCCTTAATCGTGGTCCGAGGCTTATACTTTAAATCTAATTGAGTGAGCTCTAGGGCCCATAAGACTAGCCTTTCGGACACGTCTGGTCTTTGTAAGAAGTGGCAGAGAGGTTGGTCCGTCACCACTGCTATTGTATGAGCTTGAAAATAGGGACGGAGCTTCCTCCTTGAGATCACCAGAGCGTAAGCGAGCTTTTCCAGGAGAATGTAATTCCACTCTGACTTGGTTAAAGCATGACTCACATAGTAAATGGGTCTTTGAAACCCATCGCCACACTCCTTGGCCAAACGCTCCGCTTACTACAGTTTCTGAGACGGCCAGGTAGATCTGTAGCTCGTCTCCGAGAACTGGCTTGACTAATAATAATAGGCTTGTTAGGTATTCTTTCAAGTCTTGGAAGGCTTGCTCACTTTCTTGGCTCCATTTCATGTTTTTCCCTTGTTTGATGACTTTGAAGAAAGGGAGACATTTATCGGTGACCAAGAGATAAACCTGTTGAGACCCGCTCACGTCCAGTCAGAATTTGTACCTGCTTGAGTGACGTTGGGGATTCAGGTCCAAGATGACTTTGATTTTTTATGGGTTGTCCTCTATGCCTCTCTCATGAACCATGAAGCCTAGAAACTTCCCCGCTGTTACCCCGAAGGCACACTTGGAAGGGTTCAACCGCATCTGGTTTTCTCTCAGTATGAGAAAGGTCTTGCGAAGATCTTCCTGATGTCCTTCTGCGGTTGGTGATTTTGTGATCGTGTCATCGATGAATACCTCCATTGTCCTTTCTATCTCGGGCTTGAACAGCTTGTTAACCAGCCGCTGGTATGTAGCCCCTGCATTCTTCAAACCAAACAGCATCACCTTATAGCAGTACAAGCCCTGTCTAGTAATGAAACTGGTTTTATCTTGGTCAGCCGGGTGCATTTTAATTTGGTTTTATCATAAGAACGCGTCCATAAAACTCAAGAGTTTATTTCCGGACGTGGAGTCAACCAGCTGATCAATTTTTGGTAAAGGAAAACTGTCTTTTGGACAGGCCCGGTTGAGGTCGGTGTAATCAACACACATACGCCGTTTCCTATTCACCTTCGTAACCATGACCACGTTGGCGATCCATTCGAGATAGCGCACTTCTCTGATAAACCCGGCCTTGATCAATTTATCTACCTCTTCCTGTACCTCAGCATTCCTATCAGCGTTGAAGTGACGCCTCTTCTGTTTGACGGGCTTGACTGTTTGATCTACCGCTAATCGATGGGCGGCCAATGATGCTGGGATCCTAGGAATTTCATCATGGCTCCAAGTGAAGATGTCGCTGAATTCTTTGAGAAGATTAATTAAACCTTCTTTCACTTCTGGTTCAAGGGTGGCCCCAACCTTGACAACCTTTGAGGGATCGTCATTTCTGATGGGTATCTCCTCTAGTCTATCTACGGGCTGCCCCCTGGCCCACTCCTTGCTCTGTTCCTCCTCATAAGGCATAATAGGTTTGCTCTCTGGATGCTCAGGATGCTCCGCGGGCTCCATCTCTTCCTAGATTATCCTGGATGTTTTCATGTCCTCCTGGACTAATGCTACTTGTACGCACTGTTTTGCTAAAGCTGTAGGATTGGCAGACACTGCGTAGCACTTCCTAGCTGCCTGCTGGTCTCCGCGTTCCTCCCCCACCTTGGTTCCAACCGGGAACTTCAGGACGTTGTGGTATATGGACAAGACTCCCTTCAAGGAGGATATGAATGGTCTCCCTAGGATTGCGTTGTGGGCCGATGGGGTATCAACCACCACAAAGTCAGTTATAATATTCTGTTGGAGAGGGGTGGTTCCGATGATTACTGGGAGGATCATCGACCCCACTAGTATGATCGAATCTCCAGTGAACCCATAAAGTGGAGTTGTACAGCTATTGTAACACCATTGCTTCAGGTTTAATTTTTCCAAAGTATCCTTGAAGAGGATATCTACACTGCTACCCGTATCTATGAGCACGCGATGGACCAGACAGTTTGCAATCTGTATTGTGATTACCATTGGATCATCATGGGGTTGCATGGTGTTGAAGACATCTGCTTCAGTGAAAACTATCTATGCTGACTGGGAGGGCTCCATCGGGCTTTGGCTGACCTTGAAGACTCGCCGGCTTTCTTCGATGTGGGGAATCTTTCATGCGTGGTTTTTCAAGAATTATTGGAAGTGCCAGCCAGTGTGGGACCTCCGTTGATGGTGTCAATCACCTGGATCTGTTGCATTAAGTCAGTCTGTTCCCCCTTTCTTTTCTCTACGTCCTCACGGATCTCGGCTTGTACCTCCCTTCCAGTCTGAATGTTATCTCTGATCTGCTGTAAGAATTCAATCAAGCATCCCCCCCTTATCAGGGCTTCAATCTGGTTGCGCAAATTATAGCACTCTGAAGTGTTGTGGCCCACGTCTTCATAGAAGTTGCAGTACTTGTACCGGTTCCTCCTATCAGCTGGGGCTCTCATGGGAGCGGGCTTTTGGAGTAGCCCCTTGTCTCATATAACAAGGTAGACCGTTTCCCTGGAAGCGTTCAAAGGAGTGTAGTAGTCATACCCTTTCTCCCCCCGCATTACGGGGGCTACGGTCCTGGGAGGTGGCGAAGCCCGAGGAGGGGTTCGTCTTGCTGGATATTTTTCTTGCCTGTACTGAAGAGCAGGGATGCGATAGGTCGACATATTGGGAGGTTTATTCTGATTTTTCTGAACTGGCTCAAATTTAGGGGGCTTCTTTTTTCAGACGCTTCGCCGTTCTCATGTTGTCGTGTTCCATCTGGATTTGAGTTGCTCGTCGATCTCGACCTGCTTAATAGCCCGATCGTAGGCCTCCTGATAAGTCTCGGGAGGTCTCTTGGTGAAGGAGCGGAAAAGCTTTCCCCTCCCATAGGTTCCGCTTGAAGTTGGCGAGAGTTTCTTTCTCGGTGAAAACTCTCATTTGTATGACCTCTTTGTGAAAACATTCAATGTACGATCGAAGTGTCTCACTTCGTTCCTGAATCACATATTATAGGTGTATGGGATCCTTCGGACGAGGTTTGACCCCTTGGAACTGTGAGCAAAAATTGGTTGATAACTTCGTGAAAGAATCCACGCTACCAGCAGGTAGCTTCCTGAACCAAGTTTTCACGTAGTCGGCTAGGGTCGTTGGAAACATCCTACACATAGCTGCTCTGGTAGTGTTCTGGACCTCTATCTGTTGAACGAAGTTCTCTAGGTGGCTTAAAGGATCTTCCGTTCTGGAGAACTTATCTGCTGGCATTTTAAATTTTGGTGGGAGCTCCGTATCCCGGATCCTCCTAGTGAAGGGAGCGTTCATCTCGCTCAAGGGATCCTTTTTATCCTCCTTATTCTTTCCTTTTCTTATCTGATGGACCTCCTTCTGTAGCTTTGCCAACTGATCCCTTAGTCGCTTGTTCCCAGGTTTCTCTGAATTGACCTCAGATTCTTCACTGCCGAGTCTCTCGGATGAACTGGCAACCTTTATCCGGTCCTCTTCATGGATAGGATCCATTTGGGAAGTTTGTCTCCTCTCCTCCTCTTGGGCCCGGGCGTTCCTCTTTGATGCCGTTGGGCGAGGTACCTCTCGTTTCTCCCGGGTCAAGGCATCTGCAGTAGATTTAACTCGCCTGGGTTGATATTGTGAAGGTCTTTTCGGAACTGGGGGCATGGGTCCTAGCTTATCCCGGATCGAAAGATGGGGCCCAGTCCTGTCACGAGCTGGCTCCGAAAGAGGAGGTCCCAGGTGATCAAAGGCAGGATGCCTAGCTCTGAACCTGCTCGGTTCTCCCTGATCATTCGGGTTCATTGGCTGGACTGTGATGCCTTCGGCGAGTAGGCGAATGCGGACGGTTTCCAAGAAGGCTGCCACTTGTTGGTCGAGCGCGTTCTGGCTCAATATAGGGTGGCCAGAAGCCTGCGCATTAGTTGTTTGGACCGGAGCTTGATTGCCATATCTAGACTTCCTCCCCTTTCTTGGGGCCTTTCGCGTAGGCCTTGGCGAGGGTTGTTCCGAAACTCCATGTTGGCCTTGGGAAGAGCGGAGCCTCATGGTTCCTGTAAACAACGAAAATGCAAATGCAAATAGTTGACTTGATTAACTGGGTGTAGGGTAGTTTCCCATAAACGGCGCCATAAAGTGTTAACGGAAATTTTGCTCAAGACGAGAAATCTCAGTTAACACCCTCGAGACCACTACCATGTAGGTGGTGGCCAAGGTTGATCGTATGTGTAACAATGCTTTATAAAATGACAAGGAATAATGATACAATTCACCACCCAAAAGAAAGAAAACTATTCTCTTTACTGATCATGTACGATATACAAATCTCTCTCAAATTGCTCTCAATTCTCTCTAGGGTGCAGTTGGGTACTTGTCGTATGCCTGTTGAATAGTAGTCTCTTCTTTTAGAAGCCAGAAGTCATTCCTTTATACAATGTCTTCATAGGTTAAACTAATTGATTCTCCCCTTGATTTTCTCCATCCCTCCCCTCCTTATCGGACGGGGATTTTTACTTTTTAAATGTCATTGACTTTTTATTAATTGCTAAGTTGAGGATATCTTGGTAGAGATCAATTTGTTTCCTACTTAGACTCTATTACTTGTTATGTAGGTATGTAACGTCTTTAGATGTAATCCTATGTGTCTTCGGGTCTACCGTGATCCCCCATTGGGGTCGTTGAATATGGTATGTATCATGGTGAGGTCGATCAGTGTCCTGGCCCCAATATTAAGGAGTTTCGTCTAGCTAGGAGCTAGGTCTAGCCTCCCTTGACCTTTTGAAGCTAGGTGCGGCCTCCTACGGACATCCCCCTGTGTCAGCTAGGTATAAGCGAGCTTCTGGAGAATTTGTGAGGTAATCCTGACTTTGGGAGGATCTTCTGGTTTCAGGTTTGATGATGCGGGCTCGATCTAACCGAGCCAGGCTCTACTCCGGGTGATTCTGAAGCCCGACCTTATTCCTGTGGGGCTGTACCGTAGCTCGGTTTTGGGTAACATGGTCTCCTGGTGGATGACCTTGGGCATGGAGCCAGGTTTGGAGGGTGGAAAATTTCCTTTTGGTCCTTAGCCAAATTTGGCTATTAACAGGTGTTCTAACATACCTTCTGCCACTCAATTATTTAAGGCATGTGATTAAATTCCGAAGAATGATTTTACCAAGTTATCTAGATGCCAATTAGATACCTAAATCATTCAATGCATATTCATAGCAAAAGAGATATATGAGTGGCACTCCTATTCTTTATGACATGTTATCATACAACAAAAAATATTGTAATATTTACGGAAATATAAATAGCTACAATTTTGGTCCATCCTAGAAAAGCAAGTAAATTACATTTGTTTGGAATACAAAATATTCTTTCTTGGCGAACAATTCTTCAAGCGGCCATCATCCACTTCCTCACCCCTCGGCTGCCACTTTTGGGCATACACACCTTGGGTCCATAAAGGGCCACCATGCGCATCCTATTATGCCTAAATGACTGTCATGCGCAGCCCATGACACATAAGGGGCTGCCGTGCCCAGCCCATGCACCCAACAAGGGTAGCTACGTGCTAACGTGCACGCAAGCTTGTTGCCATGGTGCGCACGGTACCAAGCTTGTTCCGGTTGCTTCCTCTTCCGCTTTTAATTCTTCAACTCTTCGAATCTTCGAAACTTGAATGTATTACAGCAGATTTCACACAATAAATTACTGCAGTATTATTATTATTATTTGTTTTTTTTTAATTCACTGCAGTAATTTTTACACAAGAAAAACTGCCTTATTTTATACAAAAAAAAAAAAACTGCATTATTTTTTAATACAATACAAAATAGAGAATCTAGCAACTACCAAGAAGGAACTTATGATGATAATAGGCCACCCTTCTTGTTACAATTCCGAAACAAAAATACATTGAAATTCTAGGACAAATCGAGCAATGACAATTCACTTTATAATAACATATAAAAATCCATACATGCCACATGTAATTATATATGCAAATACCTAGAGTGCCATCTCTTTCTAAAACATGCATAATCACAATAAAAAAAATAGATTCACGTATATATATGTTAATTAATTAAAGGGTAAACCTGGCTTTGATACCAATTGTAGGGGAAAAATACAAAAAACGCAGCAGAAGCGAGACTAAAAACGAATTTAGTATAGTTTAAAATTTTTCCAATATTTGAACCTTAACCCTTTAATTAATTAAACATACATATATCCAAAAGATATCATACCTCTTGTTGCGTGATCCGATTGACTTAGCGTCGATGGTAATCCACAAGATCTTCCAATCCGATCAAGAACGTGAATCACCTAGGAGCGTGGAAAAACGAAATCTTCTTTCCTGATTGTTAATCACAAAAACTCCAAGAGCCTAGAAAGATCGTTCCGGTCACTTTTGAATTCACAATCGTTATGATTGAAACTCGCGTGAACCTAAATCAAAAGTGTGCACAAAACCTTTTTATGTAAAGGCTTGCAAGTGCACTATCGAATTTAGAACTATATTTCTCTCTTCCTCTTGGCCGAAATTTCACTATGTTCTAGAGTTGGATTTTTTTTAAGCAAAAGAAAAATCTCTCTAGCAAGAAGCATTCACTTGGCCGAATTTTGTCCCATCATATATATTGGGTGGCCGAATTCTAATGCTAATTTAATTAGGGTTGGCCGAATTCTCTTAATAGGAATTCTAGGGTTGGCCGAATTCCTAACTTCAAGAGGATTTGTGCTTTACCCAAATTCCTATCAACTCAAGAATCCTAACCCTAATCCAACTCATAAGTGTATTTGTGATTATATTAAAGACCTCCTTATTTGATTAGATAAATAAATTCTGTATTTATCTACTTACCAAATTAAGTCTTTTGTATTTACTATACTACTATAATAGTATACTACTAGGAAACATAATTCCTAGTCAGAAAAGGATTTTGATTATTAATTAAATAATTAATTAATCAATTATTTAATTTCCATTTAATCAAACAATAAAATAAAATTATATTTTAGGATATTATTATAGCCTTGCTGCCACACACAAAAAATATGCGCCAAATATTATTTTCATATTTTATTTAATCCTTTCAGGCTTTAAATAAAAGCCCACATGTGAACCAGACCCATTCTTACTAAAATAAACAAGCTCACATGCCTCTCATTCATATATTAATATAATTTGAGCAGCCCATTAAATAAATAATGTGCAAATTATATTCTTAATATATTAAATACAATTCTAGATGGACCCATAAATTAGTCCGGTAGAATATATCAAGTGATTCATGCAAGTCTGTGTGGATTGGGGATCTTGGCGGGCTATCTAAATTGAAGCTTCAATAGACATAACCTAATCACAATCAACAAATGATTCACTTAGGTCCGATCTATTAATTTTAGCTCATTCCACTAAAGAGCTAAAATTGAACTCTTAAATAAAGATAGAATAAGAAGATGTTTCTTATTCATACCATAGACAATCTTATTGGAGATAGTGTATCCTCGTGTATAATATCAGTAATCGCCAAGATCTCATAGACAGCCTATAGCTCTCCTAGTTGCCATATTTACTCATATGACCACGTTTTGAACTTGGATATTTTGACTTGTCTAGAAGCCATGTTTTCAATAGACATTATCGAAAACTCAACATTGAGATTTAATATCTAATACCTCAAAATATCCATATGATAATATTATACTCTCATTCAATAAATTGAGCCACGATGTCCATATCTATAAATGAAGTCCTCTATCGATTAACGAATGAATACCACAAAACTATCGAGGATAGACTATGCTATATAATCGTACTCATTAATAGCTCAAATGATAACACTAGCAACCATAAGTCCATCATTTATCTCAGGATTAAGATAGACTCTCCGATTGTCCTCATAATGAAAAGACTTGTATCTATTGACGGTTCAAGATAAAATATTTCATTGTGATCTTGTTCAATGCACCCAGTGCACTAGATTCTTTTACTCGAAGACCCTTTCGATGATTTTAGACTCATCATAACTCATTTGATCCCACTCAAATGCCAGCAAAAGAATTCTACAACTTTATCAAGATAAATGTGCCCAACCTTTAACTTAAGTGTTAGGATTATGCTCAATGGCAAGAGTGTAATATTGTAATTGACAATCTTCTCATATTAATAAAGTGAATTCTAATTCTTACAATTACTTATAGCATTTATTATTATAATTGTCAAGGTAAATAATCATAAGGTCAAAAGACTATGAGACATGAAGAATTGTTCATACATCCTGATATGTATGAGGTAGACACAATTCTTTAGTTAGTCTTGAATAACGTTCACAACTTAAGTTAAAGGTTGGGCACCTCTATCTTGTTAAAGTTGTAGAATTCTTTTACTAGCATTTGAGTGGGATCAAATGAGTATGATGAGTCTAAAATCATCGAAAGGTTTTCTAGTAAAAGAATCTAGTGCACTAGGTGCATTGAACTGGATCACAATGAAATACTTTATCTAGAACTGTCACTAGATATAAGTCTTTTCATTAAAGAGGACAATCAGAGAGTCTATCTTAATCCTAAGATAAATGATGGACTTATGGTTGCAAGTGTTATCATTAGAGCTATCAATGAGTACGATTATATAGCATAGTCTATCCTCGATAGTTTGGTGGTATACATTTGTTAATCGATAGAGGACTTCATTTATAGATATGGACATCGTGGCTCCATTTATTAAATGAGAGTATAATATCATCATATGGATGTTTTGAGGTATTGGATATTAAATCTCAACGTTGAGTTTTCAATAATGATTGTTGAAAACATGGCTTCTGGACAAGTCAAAGTATCCAAGTTCGAAGTGTGGTCATATAAGGAAATATGGTAACTTGGAGAGCTATAGGTGGTCTATGAGCTCTTGGCGATTACTGATATTATTCACGAGGATACACCATCTCCTATAAGATTGTCTAGGGTATGAATGAGAAACATCTCCTTATTCTATCTTTATTTAAGAGTTCAATTTTACCTATTTAGTGGAATGAGTTAAAATTAATAGATTGGACCTAAGTGAATCATTTGTTGATTGTGATTAGGTTGTGTCTATTGAAGCTTAAATTTAGATAGCCCGCCAAGATCCCCAATCCACACGTATTTGCATGGATCACTTGATATATTCTACCGGGCCGATTTAAGGGTCCATCTAGAATTGTTTTTAATATATCAAGAATATAATATGTCTATTATTTAATTAATGGGCTGCACTATTATATTAATATATTAAAAGGAGACATGTGGGCTTGTTTCTTTTAGTAAGAATGGGTCTGGTTCACATGTGGGTTTTTATTTAAAGTCCAATAGATTAAATGAAATAAGAAAATAATATATGGCCCATTTATATAAGTGGGGCGGCAAGGTGTATATATTAACCTAATATATTATTTTGTTTCATTGTTTTAATTAAATAAGAATTAGTTAATTTATTAATTAATTGTTTAATTAAGAAACAAATCTTTTTCTGATCAGGAAATATATTTCCTAAAGTTATACTATTGGTAGTAGTATATTAAAAGTAAAAGACTTGTTTGATGAGAAAATAAACAATTAATTTTATTTATTTAATCAAATAAGAAGTCTTTTTATTTAGTCAATAAAAGAATAAAAATATCTATGAGTTGGATTAGGTTTTGAAGTCTAAAGGTTGATGGAAATTAGGGTGCAACACAAACTCTTTTTGGTATGTGATTTGCGGCAACCCTAGTCCATTTAGAGGAAGATTTCGGCAATCCTAAATAGAAGAAGCAAAATTTCGGCCACCTATATAATACCACATATAGAATTCGGCCACCATAGTTGATTGAATGATTCAATTTTTCTTCTTCTTCTCAATTCATAGAAAAGGATAATTTTTATTCTACTAAACATAAAAGAGAGAAGAGATTATTCTTTGATAGTACACTGATTGCTTGTTCATCAATAAGCTTGTGTGTACAACATCGAATTAGGTTCACGCAAGTTTCGATCATTAGATTGAGAACTCAAAAGTGACCGGAATAATTTTTGTTTTTTTTTTATTGTTTTGTGACTAACAAAAGAAAAGGAAAACTTTGTTCATCCATTCTCAGGTTTGCAATTCAAAGAAAAAGGGAGACCACGCTTCTAGGTGATTCACGTACGTGTTCGGATTGGAAGATCTCGCGGTACTGGTCACGATCACTGTTCACGGGGGAGGGTACTGTTCACGATCACTGTTCATACGGGTACTGTTCACGATCACTGTTCACGCGGGTACTGTTCACAATCATTGTTCATGCGGGTACTGTTCACGGGCATCAGAAAAGATTTTGTGGATTACCAATCGACGTAAGTCAATCGGATCACGCATCAAGAGGTATTTAACACTAACCGTATATATTTGAGTTTAATTAATTAAAAGGTTAAGGTTCAACTTTGAGAAAAATTTTAAAACCATACGAAATCTATTTTTCGTTTCTTTCGCTGCGTTTTATATCTATTTTTCCCTACATTAAGTTGTGAACGTTTATTCAAGACTAACTAAAGAATTGTGTCTATCTTATACATATCCAGATGTACGAACAATTCTTCCTTTCTCATAGTCTTTTGACCTTATGATTATTTACTTTGATAGTTATCATTATAAATGTTATAAGATTTTGTAAAACCAGATATCACTTTATTAATATGAAAAGATTGTCAATTACAATATTACACTCTTGCTATTGAGCATAATCCTAACACCCTCTATTTCCCTCCTCTTTATCATTTTATTTCATTTGTCATGAGTAGCTAAACCAAAATTAGGGGTTGATGTAATTAATTCATAGATTTTGGGATTTCCACCATTTTGACTTGATTAATATAGTTCCATTCAATTTTCTTAATTGTGTTTAATTATCCCTTGAATTAAGTAGGCATTCCAACTCTTGATTTTTGTGGATTAATTGAACTTATTAGAGTAATTAATCTTTAATTGAAATCTTTGTAGGAATGGGTAGGCATTCGAACTCCCATTTAACTTAGTGGTTGGATTTGCTCTAAAATGCATTTAATACTCACCTTGTGTTGGATAGTCATTCCAACTCCTAACCCTTTGTAGAGATTGAATTGTGGTTTCTTTGTGAGCCAAGTAGGCATTCCAACTCTTGGTTTACATTAGATACCAAACTTTACTTTTAACCATCTACACTTAAGGTGTTTAATCAAGCTCAATTGAATTGGAAGGGGTATGTTGTGAGCATTCCAATCCAACATATCTTGGGTGGATTGTGAGCGTTCTAATCCAAGCCATCCCGGCTTCCCTATATCTATCCCTAGTAAAAGTGAAAGGGGTGGATTGTGAGCATTCCAATCCAAGCCATCCCGGAAACTCTAGCTAGGAAGATAAGCTTTATATTCAAATCAAGTCGGGCTTCACAAGCAAACTCCCATATCTATCATCATACCCTTCACACACATCTTTATTATCTTAGTTTTATTTTAGTTTATTTAGTTTAGTAGTAATTGCATTTTCATTTAGTTTCTATTATCCTTTAAATTTGTTGTTATTGCATCTAGTTTTATTGCAATTAACTCTAAAGTAGGATTTAATCATAGTTGTAGCTCGATCTCCGAGGTACGATACCCCTGTTTGCGATATACTAGTTTTCTATAGTTAGAGTGCATCTAGGGATTTATAAATTTGTTTTGATATTGCATACTACGGCAAAATGCGTGTCAACTTTATAAAGAGGTTAGTCCCTTAATTTGATAGATGTGCATTCATGGACAATTCTAATTGAGTGGTCAATACTATACACTATAGGTTGACAATTTATGAAGGATTGTCTCAAGTAAGTGGCCAATACTATACACTCTAGGTTGGTCATTAATGAGGGATAAATAATCAACACTATATACTATGGGTTGATTACATAAGATCAATGTACACTTATGAAAGTTCATGATTTGCCCACTATTCACTTGTTTGATCCATCAATACCTTAATTCTCACTATCATATTTCTTATTAACACTAATTGCATATTAGATTAACTAGCGTAACTGTAGTTGCATTATTAACTTTTCAAAACAACCATTGATATTTATTCTATTTATGCATAGCTTAGGTTTAATAGTAGTTAACTAGTTTTAGCCATTCAATTTCCTTTTCCGTGTGGACAATACCCTTGCTTGTCGATGTACTTGTTTTGAAAACATTAGAGCACATTACTAGGACTTAATATAAATTTCTTTTGAATTCGTGATTTGCTGATGACACAAAAAGCGAACGTTCAAAATGGTGCCGTTGTCAGGGAAAGGCGCTAATTAGGTGGCTAATCTTAGTTATCTAACTAGTTTCTTAGTTATATTTAGTTTTTCTTGTTCTTTTTTATGCTTTCGTATTTTTTGTTTTTCTTTGTTTCTGGTTATATTGACTTCTTTAGACAATATTCGGGACCTATGAGCGGACCATGTGGATATTTTAACAATTCGGGGCCAAGCTATGCACCTTATGAGAGTATGTGCAACATGGATATGAGTAGTAACCAAGACTCCATCTCAATAGAAGATACGCTAAGAGAATTGATGAAGAAAAGGCATCGGGAAAACGAGGAAATCAAGCTTCTCAACGGAGAACCATGCAAATACTCCAATCTGCATAACAACATATGAGCAGAAGATCAAGAACCAAGAGTTACCTAGCTGGCCAGACCAATCAATGGAGTCTGTAATGAAAAAGTACCTCAACAACTCAACCAATGAACACTACAACCAGTTCAAAGTGAACAAACTGGTGAAATCCTTAAATAGCCCAGATGAAAGATATGGTCATGAGAGTTGTTTAGCAGTAACCACTCCCAAGCAAGAGAAGTCAAACAACCGTGTACATGCTCTTGTACAAGCATTTGAGAAAGATGTGGAAATTGTTGAAGAAAAACAGAGGAGTCAAGAGTAAAGCAAGAAATTGGAAGACAGGTTGTTTCTACTTCAAGAGAAAATGGTGAAGACCTCTCAAGAGAAAGAAGAAATGAGGGAAGATTTCAAAAGAAATATACAGCTCATGAAAAAAGAGTTTGAAGACAAGGAGGCTTTCGGAAAGGTGAAAGTGAAAGAGCTTGAAATGCAAAATAAGAAGCTCAATCTTGAAGTAAAATTACTCAAGTCAGAGAATGGTACACTCCGAAGACAAAAGGGAGATCAATGACAATAACAAGAAGCTTAAAACACATATCGAAACCCTTAAAGCTAAAAATAGTATACCCCTAAATGATTTTATTGAGACCAAGGGGGACTTTTCCAAGAGGATGCAGCTCATGCAAGCAGAAATTGAAACAAGGGACAAGGCATTGGAGATAATGCAAAATAAGGACCTTGACCGCCTTACGAAGCTTTCAAAAGCTAATCATGAAATTGAGGCAATGATAAAGGAAGTTGTTCAACTTCCAAAAGAAAAGAAGATTGCCAAGAGTCAAGGAAATCTAAGTGCCAATGTTAAAAGCCAAATCCTATCAAAGCAAAAAGAAGGAAAGCCAACAAAAAGAGGAAGCAACCTCCACCTCAAACAAAGACCCACCAATAAGGTATCATTCCTAACCCTATCACTATGCCATCATTGCCATTAGATAGGTCACATTCGACCACTAGGCCAAGTATATGAAAGGCAAGGCACTCAAGGGAGTTTTAAACATAAAGAGAGATATAGGAATGTTAGAAAGATATAGGTTGAGAAGCCTAGGAATATGAAGAGTCCACCTAGGGTGAAGAAGATTTGGATAAGGAAAGACTTGGTTAACCAAGTTAGACCTAAAGCCATGGAAAAAGGGGAAGTCAACTCAATTCATTTGGGTTGTGAAAAAGAATCAATTTCCAAACTTAGTAAAGCCTCATCTAGTTGATGACACCCCTAGCACTAGTGCGTAATGTAGAAACTTCTTTCGTGCATTTTATTTTCTTTTTGTGTTCAGTTTGTTTTTTTAATAAAGAGTGGTGTTGCAAGTTTTGGTTGAGCAACTTCATGTATTAAGAAAAATATAGTTTGTCTGAACTTTATGATATGTGTTCCAGTGTGGCAGATAAACTAAAGCTTCTGTTTATGTATCAATATGAGGCTCTTCATCTCTTGGTATGAAACAATGATAACATGTACATCTTGGAGGGAAAAGCATGCCAAGAGTGCTCATAAAAAGAGCAAGAGTCATATCTTCATAGGAGAAGCTCGCAAGGAGCAATCACCATCGGTTTTGAATTCTTAAATTCATTTTAGAATTCTAAACTTTTCTTGCTTTTAGTTTACTTGCTTTCATTGAATAATTTTTTTGGTGATGGGATAGTTTTGTGGAGTGATATTTGGATGATATATTTTTTGTGAACATATTGATCATATACTTGAATTTTTTGCATTGATTTATTTATTCATTCTTGATGAGATGAGCCGAAGGCTCTTGTGGATACATATGTGAGTGTACAGGTTCATATTGCACATATATAACCCCATTTAGTTTAGGGGTGGTTTTTGATTACTCACATTTTTTCTAGGTCTTATGCATAGAGTGATATTCGGTTTGGGGGTCATCAGGTCCCCATTCCATAATTTTTGATTGAAAGAAAATGCTTGATGTTGGATTGTGCTTAATGGCATATTTACATAGAATGCCTTATTTTCTGATGAGCCTATTTTTGAGACTTTTTTTTTGTTGGGCATTGATTGCCTCTGATTAGTGCGTAGGTTTTTGTGTTTTTTAAGTTGAGTTAGGTGTGCCCCGCTAAGCCGGACTCTCGTATCTTCAACAATAAGGACAATGTTGGGTTTAGGTTTGGGGGTGTAGAGGCCTTGGTGAGTCGTCTCTTTGTTTTTGAGTCATTTTTATTACCTTTTGGTCTAAATTTTTCAAAATTGTCGCATTGGCCAAAATTTCAAGCTTTAAATAGCTTAGATGTGATGCCTTGAGCTTGTGTTCTTGGCGAGTGTATGTATGCATGTTGAGCTTATGTAGCAGCTAGTTGACACTCTAGGGTCTCACTTGCAAGTCATGGGCTAGTCCCATCCTTTGTTTGCTTAAGCTGAGCAGACTCAATGCTCTTGCACCTTGTTCTAATAGTGGAGACTACCCGAGAGTTCACAAATGCAAGCCTTTTAAAAAGCGCATTGAGTGTTAAATTGTTCTATTCTTAAACACGTTTCTTATCATATGCGTCACATGCCATAGAACATACATTTCATACACATAGTGGATTGCTTGATGGATGCATTCATTCCTTTGATAGACTAATTGTGGAAATGATTTTAGGCAATGTGCGCATTCAACTACTAAAAAGACTAAACACATTCCTAATCCCTTATGTGTGCTCCGAAGCCAATTTTGTGGCAAAACACTCATCCTTTCTTTTGGAACCACAATAAACCATATAGCCACAAGCCAAACACAAACTAACCCTTTAATTGCCAATCATGTGGGTTGTGTGTGTGCGTTTAAGGTGGTTGAAAGGTGTAAACTCTAATGTTGAAATAGCTGTTAGGATTATGCACAATGGCAAGAGTGTAATATTGTAATTGACAACCTTCTCATATTAATAAAGTGAATTCTGATTCTTACAATTACTTATAGCATTTATTATTATAATTGTCAAGGTAAATAATCATAAGGTCAAAAGACTATGAGACATGAAGAATTGTTCATACATCCGGATATGTATGAGGTAGACACAATTCTTTAGTTAGTCTTGAATAACGTTCACAACTTAAGTTAAAGGTTGGGCACCTCTATCTTGTTAAAGTTGTAGAATTCTTTTACTAGCATTTGAGTGGGATCAAATGAGTATGATGAGTCTAAAATCATCGAAAGGTTTTTCGAGTAAAAGAATCTAGTGCACTAGGTGCATTGAACTGGATCACAATGAAATACTTTATCTAGAACAGTCACTAGATATAAGTCTTTTCATTAAAGAGGACAATCAGAGAGTCTATCTTAATCCTAAGATAAATGATGGACTTATGGTTGCAAGTGTTATCATTAGAGCTATCAATGAGTACGATTATATAGCATAGTCTATCCTCGATAGTTTGGTGGTATACATTTGTTAATCGATAGAGGACTTCATTTATAGATATGGACATCGTGGCTCAATTTATTAAATGAGAGTATAATATCATCATATGGATGTTTTGAGGTATTGGATATTAAATCTCAACGTTGAGTTTTCAATAATGATTATTGAAAACATGGCTTCTGGACAAGTCAAAGTATCCAAGTTCGAAATGTGGTCATATGAGGAAATATGTTAACTTGGAGAGCTATAGGCGGTCTATAAGCTCTTGGCAATTACTGATATTATTCACGAGGATACACCATCTCCTATAAGATTGTCTAGGGTATGAATGAGAAACATCTCCTTATTCTATCTTTATTTAAGAGTTCAATTTTAGCTCTTTAGTGGAATGAGTTAAAATTAATAGATTGGACCTAAGTGAATCATTTGTTGATTGTGATTATGTTGTGTCTATTGAAGCTTAAATTTAGATAGCCCGCCAAGATCCCCAATCCACACGTATTTACATGGATCACTTGATATATTCTACCGGGCCGATTTAAGGGTCCATCTAGAATTGTTTTTAATATATCAAGAATATAATATGTCTGTTATTTAATTAATGGGCTGCACTATTATATTAATATATTAAAAGGAGACATGTGGGCTTGTTTCTTTAAGTAAGAATGGGTCTGGTTCACATGTGGGCTTTTATTTAAAGTCCAATGGATTAAATGAAATAAGAAAATAATATATGCCCATTTATATAAGTGGGGCAGCAAGGTGTATATATTAACCTAATATATTATTTTGTTTCATTTTTTTAATTAAATAAGAATTAGTTAATTTATTAATTAATTGTTTAATTAAGAAACAAATCTTTTTCTGATCAGGAAATATATTTCCTAAAGTTATACTATTGGTAGTAGTATAATAAAAGTAAAATACTTGTTTGATAAGAAAATAAATAATTAATTTTATTTATTTAATCAAATAAGAAGTATTTTTATTTAGTCAATAAAAGAATAAAAATATCTATGAGTTGGATTAGGTTTTGAAGTCTAAAGGTTGATGGAAATTAGGGTGCAACACAAACTCTTTTTGGTATGTGATTTGCGGCAACCTTAGTCCATTTAGAGGAAGATTTCGGCAATCCTAAATAGAAGAGGAAGCAAAATTTCGGCCACCTATATATCACCACATATAGAATTCGGCCATAATAGTTGATTGAATGATTAAATTTTTCTTCTTCTTCTCAATTCATAGAAAAGGATAATTTGTTATTCTACTAAACATAAAAGAGTGAAGAGATTATTCTTTGATAGTACACTGATTGCTTGTTCATCAATAAGCTTGTGTGTACAACATCGAATTAGGTTCACGCGAGTTTCGATCATTAGATTGAGAACTCAAAAGTGACCGGAATAATTTTTGTCTTCTTTTGATTGTTTTGTGACTAACAAAAGAAAAAGAAAACTTTGTTCATCCATTCTCTGGTTTGCAATTAAAAGAAAAAGGGAGACCACGCTCCTAGGTGATTCATGTACGTGTTCAGATTGGAAGATCTCGCGGTACTGTTCACGATCACTGTTCACGCGGGTACTGTTCACGGGCATCGGAAAAGATTTTGCGGATTACCAATCGACGTAAGTCAATCGGATCACGCGTCAAGAGGTATTTAACTCTAACCGTATATATATGAGTTTAATTAATTAAAAGGTTAAGGTTCAACTTTGAGAAAAATTTAAAACCATACGAATTCTATTTTTCGTTTCTTCCACTGGGTTTTATATCGATTTTTCCCTACAATTGGTATCAGAGCCTTGGTTGTACCTTTTAATTAATTAACGTATATATATGTGAATCTATTTCTTTTTTATTGTGATTATACATGTTTTAGAAAGAGATGACACTCTAGGTATTCGCATATATAATTACATGTTGAATGTATGGATTTATATATGTTTTATAAAGTGAATTGTTATTGCTCGATTTTGGTCCTAGAATTTCAATGTAATTTTTGTTTCGGATTTGTAACAAGAAGGGTGGTCTATTATCGCCATAATTCCTTCTTGGTTGTTGCTAGGGTTTTATTTTTTTTTTGTATGTAAAATAAGTGCAATATTTTTTTTGTAATCAGGTGCAGTATTTTTTTTTGTAAATCTTACTGCAGTAAAAAAAAATTGCTGCAGTAATTTATTTGTAATATGATGTAATGTATTCGGGTATTGAAAATTCGAAGACACGAAGAAAAACGAAGCAACCGGAACCGAGAACGAGCACCGTGCGCACCCTAGGACTGGATTGGGCTGCGCATGGCAAGCCCAATCCTTGGTGGGCTGCGCACGGCAGCCTTGTGTAGCCTTATGGGCTGCGCAAGGCAGCCCCTTTGTGGGGTTGTGGGCTGTGCACGTCCATGGGAGGAGGCCGAGGGATGAGCGTATGGTTGATGGCCACCTGAAGATCTTGTATTCCTAACAATTGTAATTTACTTGCTTTTCTAGGATGGGCCAAAATTGTTGCTATTTAATTTTTGCTTAAATATTACAATATTTGTTGTTGTATGATAACATGACATTTTAGAATAGGAGTGCCACGCATATATCTCTTTTGGTATGAACATGCATTGAATGATTTAGGTATCTAATTGGCATCTAGATAACTTGGTAAAAATCATTCTTTGGGATTTAATCACACGCCTTAAATAATTGAGTGGGAGAAGGTGTGCAAGAACGCCTATGGCCTCCAAGATTAGTTGAGTTTTATTATTTTTGGTAATCCCCCCAAGGGGCGTCCATAAATGGAATTTAACAATATACTTCCTTACAAGGATAGACTAGACAATTGACTTAAACGAAATCTACTCCCCAAGGATGGATTTTCGTGAGAGAAAATTGAGGATCGATATCTTGGTAACACACTCAATGTAATTTTATTAATATCCTCCCAAGAGTTCTTGTTAATAAAAATTATAAGGCTAAAATTAAAAACGCTCGTTGTTATGTTAACAATTAGGCGGGACCTAGTCTAACTAGTAAATAGTGCGAACTCCCAAAAGAGGCGTAATATTTATGGGTGTTGGATCACCGTTGAATTTTTATGATTGAATTATTTATTTTAATTCAAGATAAATTTTTAAAAGTGCTATTATCATGATTTTTTACTTATATATGTTTTTTGTTTTAATCAAAAATCAAGACCCCATCACTTATGAACATCCTGAAAGATAACACCTTCACTGGAGATAACTACGTAACATGGAAAAGGAAAATTGGGTTGTTGCTGCAAAGTGAAAAACATAAGTTTGTTCTGACCACTCCTAAACCACCCCTTCCTAATAATGAATCTAATGTGATGCAAAGAGATGAGTATGAGCAGTGGAAGACTTCTGATGATATGGCAAAATGTTACATTATGGCCACTATCTCCGACGTGTTGCAACAGCAACATGAAGGAATGGAGTCCGCTGCTGATATAATGATGTCTCTAGAGGAAATGTTTGCTATGAGGTCTAGGACGACTAAGAGAGAGTCATTGACTGCTTTTATGAATCTTAGGATGAAACCTAGACAATCTGTGAAAGATCACATGATTAAAGTCATAGCACATCTCAATATTGCTGAACTAAATGGTGCTGAGATTGATGGTGAGACCAAAATTGATATGGTAGTTAACTCACTGTCAGATTCCTTTGATCAGTTCAAGTTGGATTACACCTTGAACAAAAAGGAATACACCTTGCAGGGCTTGATGCAAGATGTTCAAAGCGCTGAAAAGATCCTTGTGAAAAACAAAGGTCAAGAGATTCATTTGGTTGGAAAAGTTGCTACTGTTAAGACCCGTAAGAAGGTCAAGAAACAACAGAAGAAAAAGCAACTTGGGCCTAGAAAGAAGGAAACCAAGAAAGTAACCAAGATCAAAGGGAAATGCTTCCTTTGTGCTGAAAAGGGACATTGGAAAAGAGATTGTCCAAAGTCTCAGAAAAAGAAGGAAGAAGGTAATGTTAATTATCTAGAAACATGTTTTCTGGCAGATTCTACTGATTTTTGGATCATAGACTCTGGAGCCACAAATCATGTTTGTTATTCCTTGTAGGGGTTTCAGGAAAAGAGCAGGTTGAATGAAGATGAAGTCAATTTGCGCTTGGGCAACAGAACGTTAGTGTCTGCAAGTACAGTGGGAGATATTAGAGTTATTTTAGATTCTAGTAGGCATTTAGATGTAATAGACGTTTATTATGTACCTCAATTCAAGAGGAATTTAATTTCAAGTTCTTGTTTAAATAAGTTTGGATATTCGGTTACTTTTAATAAAAACTTTTATTATTAGTAAGAATGACAAAGTTGTTTGCAAAGGTACATTGGAAAACGGCTTATTCTTTTTGCATAGAAATATCTCTCACTCGTTAGACACAGAAATAACGGAACCTAATCATAAAAGAGTAAAATTATCAAAAGATGAAACCTACCTTTGGCATTTACGCCTAGGTCACATTACCCTTAATAGGATTAAAAGATTGGTATGTGACGGACCTTTAAGTGACTTAAAGGTTGATGATCTACCAACTTGTGAATCTTGTTTGGAAGGTAAAATGACCAAAAGGCCGTTCAATACCAAAGGTGCAAGAGCCACTGATTGTTTAGGACTAGTACACACTGATGTATGTGGTCCTATGAGCATTCAAGCTAGAGGTGGATATGAGTACTTCATCATCTTCACAGATGATTACTCAAGATTTGGTTACGTGTATCTCATGAGACATAAGTCGGATTCATTTGATATGTTCAAAGCATTCAAAGCTGAAGTAGAAAATCAGCTTGAGAAATATATAAAAATCTTGAGATCTGATCATGGTAGAGAATATCTATCTGGAGAGTTTCAGCAATATCTTATTGATAATGGGATAGTTTCTCAGCTTTCTGCACCAGGTACACCTCAACAAAATGGGGTAGTAGAAAGGAGAAATAGGACTCTTTTAGAGATGGTTAGATCAATGTTGAGTTATTCAACACTTCCTATTTCTTTTTGGGGATATGCTCTACAAACATCAATATATATTCTAAACGATGTACCATCTAAATCTGTCCCTAAAACCCCACATGAATTGTGGACTGGGCGAAAGCCTAGTTTACTACACATGAGGATATTTGGTTGTCCTGTACATGTGTTGAAAGGAAAGACAGAAAAGATTGAGTCCCGTTCGGAAACATGTATATTTGTGGGGTATCCAAAAGGAACTAAAGGATATTATTTCTATAGTCCTTCTGATACGAAAGTATTTGTTTCAACAAATGCTTCATTTCTAGAAAAGGACTATATGAATAATTTTGTGTCCAAAAGTAGAATTGTCCTGAATGAGATGTCAGGAGATACAATTCCAAAAGAGGTTTCACAACCCAGCCCAATTGTAAGTTCCACTCCAACACAAGATCAACAACCTACCATTCCTTGTCGTATTGGGAGGGTTAGAACACAACCCGAAAGATACATCGGTCTAGGAGAATCTGTTGAGAATCTCCCGGACGACGATGATCCCTACACGTACAAGGAAGCTATGGAGGATGTTGATTGTCGTCATTGGCAAAAGGAAATGCAATCCGAGATTGAATCGATGTTCAATAACAAAGTCTGGTCCCTTGTAGACTTGCCTAAAGGGATAAAACCCATTGGGTGCAAGTGGGTATACAAGAGGAAAAGAGGTATGGATGGTAAGGTGGAAACCTTTAAAGCTAGACTAGTAGCTAAAGGTTATACACAGAAAGAAGGTATCGATTATGAGGAAATCTTCTCACCCGTGGCCATGCTTAAATCCATTAGGATACTCTTATCCATTGCAGCATCTCTAGACCAAGAGATTTGGCAAATGGACGTCAAGACAGCTTTCCTTAATGGAAGTCTTGACGAGAGCATCTACATGATGCAACCAGAGGGATTCATTGAAAAAGGCCAAGAAGAAAGAGTATGCAAGTTGCAAAAGTCCATATATGGACTAAAGCAAGCATCCAGATCCTGGAACATAAGGTTCGATCAAGCTGTAAAGGGTTTTGGATTTATTCAAAACCCTGACGAACCTTGTGCATACAAGAGGATCAAAGGCGACAAGTTGGTTTTCCTCATTCTTTATGTTGATGATATACTACTCATTGGAAACGATGTAGGTGTATTGACATCAGTGAAAGAATGGTTAGCAAAACAATTTGATATGAAGGACTTAGGAGAAGCAAGTTATATTCTTGGTATCCAAGTAATAAGGGATAGAAAGAATAGAACGATTGCATTATCCCAAGCTTCATACATTGATAAAATCTTGTCTAGATTCACCATGCAAGATTCCAAGAAAGGTATGTTACCTTTTAGACATGGAATCAAACTTTCTAAGGGTCAAACACCTAAGAATGTGCATGAAGAGCAATTCATGAGTAGAGTTCCATATGCCTCGGCAGTTGGAAGTCTCATGTATGCAATGCTCTGTACTAGACCAGATATTTGTTTTGCTGTTGGCATAGTTAGCAGGTTTCAATCAAAACCTGGTCCTGATCATTGGACGGCAGTCAAGCATATTTTCAAGTATCTCAAGAGAACTAGAGATTATATGCTTGTATACTCTGGAGGGGATTTAATTCCCGTTGGGTATACTGATTCTGATTTCCAGTTGAATTCTGACTCCAGAAAATCCATATCAGGATCTGTGTTTACCATTGGAGGAGGAGCAGTCATATGGAGGAGTATCAAGCAATCTTGTATTGCTGATTCCACCATGGAAGCTAAGTATGTTGCTGCATGCGAAGCTGCCAAAGAGGCTGTTTGGCTCCGCCAATTCTTGATTGACTTAGAAGTGGTTCCTTGTGTGAATAAGCAGATCACTATACACTGTGACAACAGTGGTACAGTGGCTAATTCGAAAGAACCAAGAAGTCATAAGAGAGGTAAACACATTGAAAGGAAGTATCACCTTTTGAGGGAAATTGTTCATAGGGGAGACGTGACGATCACCAAAATCGCGTCAGCAGAAAATCTAGCGGATCCTTTCACAAAGGCTCTACCTCAGAAGAGCTTTGATGGACATCTAGAGAACATGGGAATGAGAGATATGACACACTTGCTATAGAGCAAGTGGGAGATTGTTAGGATTATGCTCAATGGCAAGAGTGTAATATTGTAATTGATAATCTTCTCATATTAATAAAGTGAATTCTGATTCTTACAATTACTTATAGCATTTATTATTATAATTGTCAAGGTAAATAATCATAAGGTCAAAAGACTATGAGACATGAAGAATTGTTCATACATCTGGATATGTATGAGGTAGACACAATTCTTTAGTTAGTCTTGAATAACGTTCACAACATAAGTTAAAGTATCTTGTTAAAGTTGCAGAATTCTTTTACTAGCATTTGAGTGGGATCAAATGAGTATGATGAGTCTAAAATCATCGAAAGGTTTTCGAGTAAAAGAATCTAGTGCACTAGGTGCATTGAACTGGATCACAATGAAATACTTTATCTAGAACCGTCACTAGATATAAGTATTTTCATTAAAGAGGACAATCGGAGAGTCTATCTTAATCCTGAGATAAATGATGGACTTATGGTTGCAAGTGTTATCATTAGAGCTATCAATGAGTACGATTATATAGCATAGTCTATCCTCGATAGTTTGGTGGTATACATTTGTTAATCGATAGAGGACTTCATTTATAGATATGGACATCGTGGCTCCATTTATTAAATGAGAGTATAATATCATCATATGGATGTTTTGAGGTATTGGATATTAAATCTCAACGTTGAGTTTTCAATAATGATTATTGAAAACATGGCTTCTGGACAAGTCAAAGTATCCAAGTTCGAAATGTGGTCATATGAGGAAATATGGTAACTTGGAGAGCTATAGGCGGTCTATGAGCTCTTGGCGATTACTGATATTATTCACGAGGATACACCATCTCCTATAAGATTGTCTAGGGTATGAATGAGAAACATCTCCTTATTCTATCTTTATTTAAGAGTTCAATTTTAGCTCTTTGGTGGAATGAGTTAAAATTAATAGATTGGACCTAAGTGAATCATTTGTTGATTGTGATTAGGTTGTGTCTATTGAAGCTTAAATTTAGATAGCCCGCCAAGATCCCCAATCCACACGTATTTACATGGATCACTAGATATATTCTACCGGGCCAATTTAAGGGTCCATCTAGAATTGTTTTTAATATATCAAGAATATAATATGTCTATTATTTAATTAATGGGCTGTATTATTATATTAATATATTAAAAGGAGACATGTGGGCTTGTTTCTTTTAGTAAGAATGGGTCTGGTTCACATGTGGGCTTTTATTTAAAGTCCAATGGATTAAATGAAATAAGAAAATAATATATGGCCCATTTATATAAGTGGGGCGGCAAGGTGTATATATTAACCTAATATATTATTTTGTTTCATTGTTTTAATTAAATAAGAATTAGTTAATTTATTAATTAATTGTTTAATTAAGAAACAAATCTTTTTCTGATCAGGAAATATATTTCCTAAAGTTATACTATTGGTAGTAGTATATTAAAAGTAAAAGACTTGTTTGATAAGAAAATAAATAATTAATTTTATTTATTTTATCAAATAAGAAGTCTTTTTATTTAGTCAATAAAAGAATAAAAATATCTATGAGTTGGATTAGGTTTTGAAGTCTAAAGGTTGATAGAAATTAGGGTGCAACACAAACTCTTTTTGGTATGTGATTTGCGGCAACCCTAGTCCATTTAGAGGAAGATTTCGGCAATCCTAAATAGAAGAGGAAGCAAAATTTCGGCCACCTATATAATACGACATATAGAATTCGGCCACAATAGTTGATTGAATGATTCAATTTTTCTTCTTCTTCTCAATTCATAGAAAAGGATAATTTGTTATTCTATTAAACATAAAAGAGAGAAAAGATTATTCTTTGATAGTACACTGATTGCTTGTTCATCAATAAGCTTGTGTGTACAACATCGAATTAGGTTCACGCGAGTTTCGATCATTAGATTGAGAACTCAAAAGTGACCGGAATAATTTTTGTCTTCTTTTGATTGTTTTGTGACTAACAAAAGAAAAAGAAAACTTTGTTCATCCATTCTCAGGTTTGCAATTCAAAGAAAAAGGGAGACCACGCTCCTAAGTGATTCACGTGCGTGTTCGGATTGGAAGATCTCGTGGTACTGTTCATGATCACTGTTCACGGCGGGGGTACTGTTCACAATCACTGTTCACGTGGGTACTGTTCACGGCATCGGAAAAGATTTTGCGGATTACCAATCGACGTAAGTCAATCGGATCACGCGTCAAGAGGTATTTAATTCTAACCGTATATATTTGAGTTTAATTAATTAAAAGGTTAAGGTTCAACTTTGAGAAAAATTTTAAAACCATACGAAATCTATTTTTTGTTTCTTCCGCTGCGATTTATATCGATTTTTCCCTACAATAGCATGTATTTAGGCAATTATGTAAAATGTGCAAGAAATGGCTAAAAATGTAAAAGTGCTAAGAATTGTACTTAGAGCCGAATTGTCAAATGTTAGTGTACAAATAGAAAAGAAAGAAAAAGGCAAAAGCAAAAAGAAAAGAAAATCAATGCAAAAAGAAAAGCAAAAAGAAAAAAAAAAGAGCCTTGTGAAATAATTGTAAAGTACTCACAATGTGGAGTACAAAAATTTGTAGCACAAATGTGTATATAAGTAAATGCCTAGACGCTTATGTATAGATTGTGTTAAGTAGAGCTAACGATATGGGGTGTAAGTAAGTGTGAGTTATTGCATGATTGAGGATCTTTGAACTCATATTTTCCTATTTTCTTTGTTCACCACATCTAACCCCATGGCCACAATACAACGAAAGGGAAAGTCCTTTTTTATCTTAGTGCCATATACCATTGTTTTGCCCTATCCTTCAAACAATACAGGAAACAACGAAGATGCAACTACTCCCTCGATAGTACCGCATTCTTATATACTATCCAAAATGTCTCGAGTACGGCACTATACTCCTTCATAAACTGTAAATAGTCATCGGTTGGTAACCCAAATAATGAAGGAAGTAGATTGATGTGCATACCCTTCAGCTCATATTCCCTCGCCACATCATCCAGAATAATTGTTGTAGGCTGAAACTCCCTTAACAACTTATAGTGTAAAATATACCTTAAAGGGGGGTGAATAGGTATATGCTCAAATTCTTGCACTTCTTTTTCACACAACCAAGTTAAGCACACTTAGAGCCTTTAACAAGTAAATTGCTTTTACAAGTCAAAGTAAATTCAATCAAGCAAGTGTTAAAACAATACAAGTTAATATAAGTAAAGAAACTAAAAATGCGTAAATCAACACAAGAGATTTTTACGTGGTAAAACCTCAAAAGAGGAAACATCCACGGGTTGATACCATCGGCAAAAAGCAAATCACTATGACAAATAGGAGATACACGCTCAAGAGGCAATCAACATAAGATTCACTCTCCAAGCTATCTACACATATTTTACCCTCGGGCCTAGTGAACTTACTATGCCGACTTCCTATCCAAGACCTCACGTCTCTAGGAAGATTTATTACTTGTCTATCCAAGTCCTCCTGACTCTAGACAAGACGTCCACGCTTAGCTATCTGTATCACCCCGATTCTAGCCAAGACTACCAATGCTTAGCTATCCAAGTCCTCTTGACTCTAGCCAATACTTCCAATGCTTAAATCAAAGAATCACTCTTAGAAATGAGACTTCCAACCTTTTCACAAGGCAAATGATCTAAGTGAATACAAATGATGCAAACATAAGCAAATAGAGCAAGTTGATCAAACACACTTTATGAAGAATTAGTTTTTGAACAAATCAACCTCACAAGCAAATTAACTAATTCTTTGAACATGTGATCAGAGATCTAGATTAGGCATTTAAAATCATTCACGAAAATATCTAGACACCTAAACATGTCAATCAAGGCTATTATAACAAGTTTTCAATGAAAATCACACAACTAACTGTGAAATCAAGTGAACAAGTTAACACTTGAGGTTTTCAACATATTCAACAAACAAAATAAAAAATAAGAACTAGGTTTAGAAAAATCAAACTCATAATCAAGAAGTTATAGTTCTAAAACATGTGATTAAATCTATAAATCAACAATTAAGATCAAATACAAAAAGAGATTCTAGATTCAAACTCATGTTCTTCAAGATTAGTAAAAATGATATTCAATCAAAAACACATGAACTAATCTTGAAAAATTAATCAAACAAGTCCTATTATTGGAATCAAAATGATTCTAAACATTTTTCTCAAATCATATAAAAAGATTCTTCAAGTAGATCATAGAAGAAATATGAAAGAAAAATTGATTCACTTACAAACAATGACTCACGAGTAGAAATCACACCATCATAAAAATATAAGCATTTTTTGACTCTTAAAATGCTTGGGACTTGTTCCTCACTTCAAGATAAACAATTTGGGCTTTTGAAAATCTAAAATCGGAGTTGATTTGAGAGAGATATTATCAAAACAAAAATGCAAAACTTGTTGAAAATTTCTGCACGAAATTCAAATATATATGGAGGGAAATTGATGTGTAGAGAGAGAGAGAGAGAGAGAGAGAGAGAGAGAGAGAGGTAAGACCACCAATCAACACTTGCCACCTCAGCTCCCCATGGAGGCATGTGGCCTCCAAGGGGGCAGAGGAGTGGCCTTCCCGTGGAGGCCACGCTCCTCCATGGGGATGGGGTAGTTTGCCACTTTGCCATACCACTTCCCCTTTGCTCCCTATCACGCTCCTTTCTCGTTCTTCGACTGTTCTCCTGCCTCCAAACTCCGAATTTGAAACCATTTTTGGATTACAAACTATAATTCCCTCATGGACATGGAAATCAACAAAACTTTCACAAAAGATATGGAAATCAACTCGATACACAAAGACAAAAATTATGCACAATAAAGACACATAAAGTTTCGTAACTTCCAACTCGGAACTTGAAAACTTATGATTGAGTAACCGTAATGATCAGAACTCAATATAGAAAATTTGAGTACATAATCAAGTCCGATAGAATAAAAACACAAACAAATAAACACAAGAACACACAAGCATACCATTTCCTAGAAATAGTCCTAGAACATGCAATTTTATAAAAGTTGTCAAATTAAATCTAATGCATGTGCATACTTCAATACGTGTATGAATGTGTTATACAAGTTTAGCAAAATGATGCAGGGACACATATGGATGCAATGTGTGTGTGTGCACTTACGCCTGGCAAGAGGAAGAAGAATCTTGATACCTTAGCATCCAAGTAAGCACATATCCTCTTGAAGACGAACTTTTCCTGCAAAATTGCTTTCCTTCTTTGAAGTTTGATCCAATCATGAACCATCTAAGTAACTAAGCAATACAAAAAATAGTGTTTGTTATGGAATCAAGCCAACACAAATCTAAAACCGAACATAGGCTGCTAGTTTCCTATGGATGGGAGAGTATATTCTCAGATAGTGAGCCCCAGCTCTTCTTCAAGAGTGGTCTCCTGTTCTTCAAGTGGTACTGCTGGTGGAACTTCTTCAGCCATTTCTCCCTCAAAATGATTGTCTTCAAATTGCTTGATCAACCTCCTTATCCGGTGAGCGTTATCAACTGCTGAAACCAATTCACCTCTCAAAGAACGTCTTCCGTGCATGTACCTATGCACCTTAAATTTATAAACAACAAATACAAACAAAGTAAAAGAAACTCAAACAATAAATAACTAACTAAAGCTAAATCTTATCGCAACTATATAAGTCGTTCCCCGGCAATGGCGCCATTTTTGACACGCATCTGTCGTATATGCAATATCAAAACAAAAATTTATAGAACCCCAACTTTGCACTCATATGTATTAAACACGTAGTGTGGTAAGTTTAGGTATCGTCCACAAAGATCAAGATATAGTTATGACCAAATTTTACTGTAGTACTAAATGCAATAAAAGTAAATAGAAATGGTAGTTGATTGAGAATTAACTAATATGCAAACTATATTAAAACTAAGTAAAATACAACTAACATAGTACGTGAAAATAGATGATAAATGGACTAAGGAATTAATGGATCCGTTAAAGTAAACAATGGGCAAGATGAACTCTCAATAATGAGCATAAGCCAAATGTAACCAATCTAGAGTGTATAGCTTGGTTGTATATCCCTTATGAGTTTCCAATCTAGAGTGTATAGTATTGGCTACCAATAAGTAATTGTTCATGAATGTGCATCTATCAAAATAAGGGATTAATCTCTTTATAAAATCACATATTCCAGAGGGTATAGAAATGATGTTTAACCTCTTACAAGCAACCAACCTAGAGTGTACAGTATTGATTACCCATTTAAGATTAGATAGAGATTGAGATTAACAAAACCGGATTTCACTTTAGGAACTTAAGGTGGGTACTCTTATTCAATCCTTCCATTCAATTGAGCTTAAGAGAATCAAATACAGTGTATACCTAATTCTCTACTAAAGTAATTTCTTAAACAATTTGCAAAGAGAGGTGGGTACAATCTAGACAAATTATCTTTGAAATCAATTAAAACAATGAATGAAACATATTTGATAGATTAATATAAAAGATTAGAGTTCATTACAATACCCATAGTTCACATATGAATCACATCAACCCCTTAGTGGGGATTTAGCTACTCATGTCTATTACAAGAAATAAGTAAGAAGTAAAGGATAGAAGAAAACCCATGGAAGAATTTTCCTTTTTTAAGCTTCAAAATGATCTCATTACTTCCTTTGTTGAGTAGAAAATCAAGAAATGATGTGTGGGTTTTGGATGTGAAGGGAGAGAATGATTCTTAGATCAAGAGAGAGAAAATGTAATGTAAGATGGTGTGTGGGCATGTGTTTGAAAATCAGAAATGATTCCTTATATACCTTTCCCAAAAATAGGTTTGAATGCTGATGTGTGCTCAAAACGTACATAGTAGTGCGCAGGTACATGTGTGCGGGTAAGGACCTGCGCAGTTACCAGCGTACATCCTCTCCAGCAACTTCCATCTTCAGTTCATTGATGAGTACGCTGGTAGGTACCCGCGCAGTACCAGCGAACTAGGCACATTGACATTTTTGGAAGATTTTCAACCTCCGGTTCATGGGTAGGTTCGCTAGTGTGGACCAGCAAAGTTCTGGAACTGAGACTGCTCGGGTGGTGCGCAGGTAAGGGTACCCGCACACACACAAGCGCTCTTCTTCCTTTTTTCTTTCTTCAGTCTGCTGGTTTTACATCTAATGCCTGCAAATATGATAAAAAAGTCCCATAAGACACGGAAACATGCTCGAAAACAAGACAAGGGATAAGGAATGAGGGCCAAAATATATAACAATTTTGGCTTGAACATAAATGCTTCTCTTATATGTTTAAGTTTGAGTAGTTGATTTTTAAAATGTGTAGATTATGGATGCATCTAAAAGTTAATTGTTTAGTACATGATAGATGACCTATGGTTAGTATCCATTTTGCTTCGGCAACTACATAAAACTCAACGAGCACCTTCATGAAAAGGGCTACAAACATTGGTTGTGAAGCTGCCCAATGTAGGAAAAGGCTACACCATTGTGATGTGTGAAAGCCGTCATAAAGAGTATATGTTTATGTTAGAAAAATCAAAGAAGTGTTGAAAATAATCAATAAAAAAATCTTTGATTCAAAGCCTAAATATATATATATATATATATATATATATAAATAAAAAAAGCTTAAAGGAGTGTTGATCGCGCTTTGAATGTTCACATTTTATGAACCCTTTACTTAACTTTTGTTTACATTTTCTGAGCATTTTTAGTTACTTAACCGTGTGTTTAAGTCTTCTCAAGCATTATTGAAGAATTAGAGGTGTTTGTGCTTAAATGGGAGATTTGGAAGCAAAATGGAGCAAAAAGAGTAAAAACTGTAATGGCCTGTGCAGAACGATCAACTTGTGGGTGCCATAACTCCATCCTCCGATTGAACCATGATGAGATCATTATATATTTGGAAAGGTACGGAAATATAGTTTTTAGAACATTTTACGGATTGTGATTCCGACCTTTCTGGAGGAAGTTATGCTCGTTTGAGTAGTTAGTGCGCAGAGCAGAAATCCAATTCGGCTATTAATTCGGCAGCCTGGATGCTGTTTGAGACCGCCGAACAGCACCAGGAGGTCGGATTGTTTCCCGAAATTAAGGGGTAATTTCGTCCCTTCACTTCCAAATCATCCCCAAACTTGCCCTAACTATAAATACACCCCCATCATCTTCTCCAACCATAAATTTTAGACCTCCCAACACTTCTCACTACCATACATGCCTCTCAGTATATCCAAATCACCTTCACTCACAATAAACCAAATCTTTCCCATTTGTCTCTTCCGTCAAAGAACCAGCAACCTTTCCCATCTTCTTCACTAACACCCAGCACATTTTGGAGACATATTGAAGAGAAGAGAGGGGATTCACCAAGGCCAAGGGAATCTCAAGCTCATCAAGGAACAAGAAGACTTTGTGTAGCTTGCCATTGTACATGACTAAGCTAATATTGGGGCTCAATTTAGTTTTGCTTGTAAATTTGGTTCACATATGAAGGTTGTGGTTTAGGGTTTGAATGGCTTTCAACTCGTTCTCCAGCTTTGAGCAATTATGAATTGAAATATATGATTTGAATGTTTTACATGGTATGAGGCTTTGAATGTGTTCTTGGGAATTTATCTAGTGAATACTCATAGTGAGGCTCACTTGAGTAGGAACTTTAATTGATATTCTTACCAAGACTCATAGTAGGGCTTACTTAAGTTAAGGTTTGAATTTGGACTATAAATGATTTATATCAATTCTAGAACACTCCTTGAGTTGGATTAAAGCACTTAATTGGACTAGTTCATTACATTAGGAAATCTTTTGGTTGTTGATTCAATCCCCTAATATCCATTCCCATACATTTACACTCACTCAACCTTAGCTACTTGCTTTTATATATGCTTAGTTTAATTTAATTTAGCTTTTAAAACAATTTCCAAACCCAAAAATGAATTTTATTTTTTTCCGCACGTAGTATAGATTAGTGTACATAGTTTAACTATAGCCAAATATCCTCCCTTTCCCTGAGGAACGATCCCGCTTTCCATTATACATCTCATTCGATTTGTGTATTCCAAGTCTGGAATTTTGGTACTTGCAAAATCACGATCAAGTATAGTTGAAAATTGTGATTACTAGGGCTGACAAATAGAAATGGGAAAAGGAACCACATGCACACACACGCTCGTATGTTGAAATCTATTCTCTTTAAAACAATAATTCCGGATGATAATCGGTTTGACCCTGATTGGAAATGCTTTACATGGATAGGTGCTGAAATGGTTTGCATGTTGAAATTATAATTGCTCATTTCATATATGCTAGAAGCATTCCACACAGACATATTTTGCTTAATGTGCTTGATTCATTAGCAATGAGAGATTATTTTTGAGAGATTAATGAAAATCTATGACTCTCTCTTTGACCTTGAAAAGTTATGATATAATTTCTCTTATTGCTTGATATATGTGATTGTGTGATTCCCTTGTGAACAAGTTTACTTGTTGATCATAACGTGGAGCATATGTTAAGGGGGAGCTTATTTTGTTTAACTTAGCTCTATATACGACTTGTATGCATAATATCACATATTTCTATCATGCATCTCTTGTCTATTCCTTGACAAAAAGGGGGAGAAATGTATTAGTCAACATTGGTGGGAGAAATGTATCATGCATGATGTTTTAAATTTCTTATGTCTAAGGGGAAGAAAAAGAATTCTAGTTTATATAAGATAGGGGGAGTCTTGTTGTTTCTTGCTTATTTTTGTGAATATATCTCACCAACAATCTTCTTTGTAGAAGATTTCTTATTTGTTTGGTTGTGCTTGTCTCACAGGTGCTTTGATGTTTAATGAGGAGATTTTTGATGACTCATGAAGATATGAAGACATTTTAGTCTAGGGTTCTCTTCGTAATGTGAGGATGTGAGAATGCAATCTACCATGAGTTTTTGTTTAGTGATCATTGTATGGTGAGGTTATGGCTTTGCCATGGAATAGCTAAAGGGGGAGATTGTTAGTTTTTAGATTTGTGTTTGCTTGATTCCATAACAAAAATCTCTTTCTTTGTAATGTTTAGTTGCTTAAGTGGTTCATGGTTCGTATGAGCTTCAAAGAAGAAATGCAACTTCTCATGCAAATGTTCGTCTTCAAGAGGATTGGTGCATAATCGGAAGCTAAGGTATCAAGATTCTTCTTTCTCTTGCAAAGCGTAAGTGCACACACACACATTGCATTTATTTATGTCCCTACATCATTGCGCTTAATTGGTACAACACATTCACACACTTGTTGAAGTATGCATATGCAATAGATTTAATTTGACAACTTTTGTAAAATTGCATGTTCTATGACTATCTCTAAGAAATGGCATACTTGTGTGTTCTTGTGTTTGTTTGTTTATATTTTATGGACTTCAGACTTGAATTTGATCTTATTTCATTCTTTATTGAGTTCCGATCATTTCGGTTACTCATTCTTTAGTTTTCAAGTTCCGAGTAAAAAGTTACAAAACTTTCCGGTCACTTACCATGCATTGTCTTTGTCTTCCTGTATCGAGTTGAATTTTTAATTTCTGGTTAGAGTTTCATAGTCATCCATGTGTGTAAGGGAGTTATGGTTTGTAATCTATAAACAGATCGAATTCGAAGTTCGGAGGCTAGAGAACGGTCGAAGAACGTGAAGGGAGCGCAAAGAGGAGTGACGATGGCCAAAGGCCATCAAGCCACCCTTCCCTGAGAAGGCGCATGGCCATCTCGGGGAGGAGGGCCTCCTGTCCCTGAGATGTCCATGTTCCTTCTTGGGGCAGTGAGGCGGTGTGGTGGCCTTTGCCACCCGAGACCTCCTTCTCTCCACGTCATCCTCCCTCACTTTAATATGTTTTCCCTCTCATTTTTAAGAAGTGAAGAACAAGTGCAGAAAATTTTTCAATACATTTTTTATTTTTGTTTTGGTGATATCTCTCTCAAGTCAACTTCAATTTGATTAATTCAAAAGCCGAAATTGTTGGTTTTGAAGAGGGGAACAAACCCCAAGAATTTTCAGAGTTAAATGTTGTCTTGATTTTTCACAGTGATCTGATTTCTACTCGTGGTTTTATCATTTGAAAGTGAATCATTTTCTTTTCATTTTTCTTTTATGATCTTCTTCTTGAATGTTCTTATTTGGTTAAGAAAAATGTCTAGAGTGATTTTGATTCAACTTTATGGTTTGTTTGAGTGATTTTTTAGTTTAGCTTGTGTGATTTTTGATTGAATATCTTTTAGATAAAACTTGATGAGCATGAACTTGATTTTAGAAATATTTTTGTATTCTTGAACTTGATTGTTGATTTCTGGGTTTAATCAAATGTTCTAAGAACTAGGATATTTTTTATTGTGATTTCGATTATTCTAATCTAGTTCTTGTTTGATAAACATGCTTAGATTTCTAGATATCTTTGTGATTGATTTTTTTAAAGCCTAATCTAGCTTTCTAATTGCATGTTCATAGAGTTTGTTTGATTTACTTGCTCTATTTGCTTGTGATTGCATGTGTTCACTTCACTTAGATCATTGCCTTGTAAAAGGTTGAAGTCTCGTGTTAAAGTGAGTGAAGCTTTAACTTGAGCAAGGAGACTTGGCTAGGATATTGATCCGGATAGCTATGCAAGGAGTCTTTTCTAAGATCGGGAGGATCTTGATAGGCAAGCAAGGAATCTTCCTAGAGGCAAGAGTGTCTTGGATAGGAAGTTGCTTCCTAGAGGTGTGATAATCACATCTTAGATAAGAAGTAGTCAATGTGATTAACTAGGCCCGAGGGTAGTGTAGGAGTTGATAGCTTGGAAAGTGTATCAAGTGTTGATTGCTTTTGAGTGTGTATCTCATATTTGACATAGTGAATTATAGTTTGTCGATGGTTGTGGTATCAACCGGTGGATGTTTCCTCATTTTGAGGTTTACCAATTAAAAAAATCTCTTGTGTTGATTTAGCATTTTAATGTTAGGATTATGCTCAATAGTAAGAGTGTAATATTGTAATTGACAATTTTTTCATATTAATAAAGTGATTTCTGGTTTTACAAAATCTTATAGCATTTATAATGATAATTGTCAAAATAAATAATCATAAGGTCAAAAGACTATGAGAAAAAAAAAAGAATTGTTCGTACATCTGGATATGTATGAGGTAGACACAATTCTTTAGTTAGTCTTGAATAAATGTTCACAAACTAAATTAAAGGTTGGGCACCTTTATCTTGATAAAGTTGTAGGCATTTGAGTGGGATCAAATGAGTTATGATGAGTCTAAAATCATCGAAAGGGTATTCGAGTAAAATAATCTAGTGCACTGGGTGCATTGAACAGGATCACAATGAAATATTTTATCTAGAACCGTCAGTAGATACAAGTCTTTTCATTATCAGGACAATCGGAGAGTCTATCTTAATCCTGAGATAAATTGTGGACTTATGATTGCAAGTGTTAACATTTGAGCTATCAATAAGTACGATTATATAGCATAGTCTATCCTCGATAGTTTGGTGGTATTCATTTGTTAATCGATAGAGGACTTCATTTATAGTCTATCCTCGATAGTTTGGTGGTATTCATTTGTTAATCGATAGAGGACTTCATTTATAGATATGGACATCGTGGCTCAATTTATTGAATGAGAGATACTATTATCATATGGATATTTTGAGGTATTGGATAATAAATCTCAACGTTGAGTTTTCGATAATGTCTACTGAAAACATGGCTTCTGAACAAGTCAAAATATCCAAGTTCAAAACGTGGTCATATGAGTAAATATGGTAACTAAGAGAGCTATAGGCGGTCTATGAGCTCTTGGCGATTACTGATATTATACACGAGGATACACTATCTCCAATAAGATTGTCTAGGTTATGAATGAGAAACATCTTCTTATTCTATCTTTATTTAAGAGTTCAATTTTAGCTCTTAGTGGAATGAGCTAAAATTAATAGATCGGACCTAAGTGAATCATTTGTTGATTGTGATTAGGTTATGTCTCTATTGAAGATTAAATTTAGATAGCCCGCCAAGATCCCCAATATACACGGACTTGCATGGATCACTTGATATATTCTACCGGACTAATTTATGGGTCCATCTAGAATTGTATTTAATATATTAAGAATATAATTTGCACATTATTTATTTAATAGGCTACTCAAATTATATTAATATATTAATGAGAGGCATGTGGACTTGTTTCTTTTTGTAAGAATGGGTCTGGTTCACATGTGGGCTTTTATTTAAAGCCTGAATGGATTAAATAAAATAAGAAAGTAATATTTGGCCCATATTTTTTGTGTGTGGGCGGCAAGGCTATAATAATAGCCTAAAATATTATTTTACTTTATTGTTTGATTAAATGGAAATTAATTAATTATTTAATTAAAAATCAAAATCTTTTTCTGACTAGAAATTATGTTTCCTAGTAGTATACTATTATAGTAGTATAATAAATATAAAAGACTTAATTTGGTAAGTAGATAAATAAAGAATTTATTTATTTAATCAAATATGGAAGTCTTTAATATAATCACAAATACACTATTTGAGTTGAATTAGGAGTCTTGGTGTGGAAAAGAAATCTTTTTTGAAAAAGGATTCTTTGTCACCAAGTAAATCCACCTAGAGAGAGGATTCTTGCCCACCAAGTAAATCCTCTTTAAGAAAGGATTTGTATACCTATATATATTATTAATTTCAGAATTAATAGTGACAGGAAGAAAAAAAAAGTTTTTTTTAGAGAAAGAATTTTTATTCTCTTTCTGTTGAAAAAAAAAATTCCAACTCTAGAACATAGTGAAAATTCGGCCAAGAGGAAAAGAGAAAGATAGTTCTAAATTCGATAGTGCACTTGCAAGCCTTTACATAAAAAAGGTTTTGTACACACTTTCGATTTAGGTTCACGCGAGTTTCAATCATAATGATTGTGAATTCAAAAGTGACCGGAACGATCTTTCTAGGCTCTTGGAGTTTTTGTGATTAACGATCAAGAAAGAATATTTTGTTTTTCCATTCTCAGGTACGCAATTCAAAGAATAGGGAAACCACACTCCTAGGTGATTCACGTTCGTGATCGGATTGGAAGATCTTGCGGATTACCATAAACGCTAAGTCAATCGGATCACGCGACAAGAGTTATGATATCTTTTGAATATTTGTATGTTTAATTATTAAAAGGTTAAGGTTCAAATATTGGAAAAATTTTAAACTATACTAATCTCGTTTTTAGTCACGCTTCCGTTGCGTTTTCATATTTTTCCCTACAATTGGTATCAGATCCAGGTTATACCCTTTAATTAATTAACGTATATATACGTGAATCTATTTCTTTTTATTGTGATTATGCATGTTTTAGAAAGAGATGGCACTCTAGGTATTCGTATATATAATTACATGGGGCATGTATGGATTTATATATATTATTATAAAGTGAATTGTTTTTGCTCGATTTTGGTCCTAGAATTTGAATATATATTTGTTTCAGAATTGTAACAAGAAGGGTGACCTATAATCGTCATAAGTTCCTTCTTGGTAGTTGCTAGATTCTCTATTTTTTATTGTATTAAAAAATACTGCAGTTTTTTTGTATAAAATAGTGCAGTTTTTCTTGTGTAAAAATTACTGCAGTGAATTAAAAAAAAAATTATTGCAGTAATTTATTGTGTAAAATCTGCTGTAATACATTCAAGTTTAGAAGATTTGAAGAGTTGAACAATTAGAAGCGGAAGACGAAGCAATCGGAACAAGCTTGGTACCGTGCACACCATGGCAACTGGTGTGCGTGCACGTTAGCGCGTAGCCACGCTTGTTAGGTGCATGGGCTGCACATGGCAGCCACTTATGTGTCATGGGCTGCGCATGACAGTCCTTTGGGCATAATGGGCTGCGCATGGTGGCCCTTTATGGACCCAAGGGGTGTGCACGCCCAAAGGTGGCAGCCGAGGGGTGAGGAAGTGGATGATGGCCACTTGAAGACTTGTTCGCCAAGAAAGAATATTTTGTATTCCAAACAAATGTAATTTACTTGCTTTTCTAGGATGAACCAAAATTGTAGCTATTTATATTTCCGTAAATATTACAATATTTGTTGTTGTATGATAACATGTCATATAGAATATGAGTGCCACTCATATATCTCTTTTGGTATGAACATGCATTGAATGATTTAGGTATCTAATTGGCATCTAGATAACTTGGTAAAATCATTCTATGGAATTTAATCACATGCATTAAATAATTGAGTGGGAGAAGGTATGTTAGAACACCTATGGTCTCCAAGGTTAGTTGAGCTTTATATTTATTGGTAATCCCCCCGAGGGGCGTCCATAAATGGAATTTAGCAAAATACTTCCTTACAAGGATAGACTAGACAATTAACTTAAACGAAATCTACTCCCAGAGGAGGGATTTTTGTGAGAGAAAATTGAAGGTCGATATCTTGGTAACACACTCAATGTGATTTTATTAAGATCCTCCCGAGAGTTCTTGTTAACAATTAGGTTAACAATTAGGTGGGACCTAGTCCAACTGGTAAATGGTACGTACTCCTAGAGGAGGCGTAACGTTTATGGGTGTTGGATCACCGTTGAACTTTTATGATTGAGTTATTTATTTAATTCAAGATAAATATTTAAAAAGTGCTTTATCATGATTATTTGTTCATATATAATTTTTTTTTATTCAGAAATCATGACTCCATCACTTATGAACATCCTGAAATATAACACTTTAATTGGAGATAATTATGTCACATGGAAAAGGGAAATTAGGTTGTTGCTGCAAAGTGAAAAGCATAAGTTTTTTCTGACTACTCCTAAACCACCCCTTCCTAATAATGAATCTAATATTTTGCAAAGAGATGAGTATGAGCAATAGAAGACTTCAGATGATATGGCCAAATGTTACATTATTGCCACTATCTCTGACGTGTTGCAATAGCAGCATGAAGGAATGGAGTCTGCTGCTGATATAGTGATGTCCCTGGAAGAGATGTTTGCTATGAGGTCTAGGTTGACTAAGAGAGAGGCAGTGACTGCTTTTATGAATCTTAGGATGAAACCTGGACAGGCTATGAAAGATCACATGATGAAAGTCATAGCACATCTCAATGTTGCAGAACTTAATGGTGCTGAGATAGATGGTGAGACGAAAATTGACATGAATGTCAACTCACTATCGGATTCCTTTAATCAGTTCAAGTTGGACTACACCTTGAACAATAAGGAATACACCTTGCAAGGCCTGATGTAAGATGTTCAAAGTGCTGAAAAGATCCTTGTGAAAAACAAAGGTCAAGAGATTCATTCGGTTGGTAAAGTTGCTACTGTTAAGACCCGTCAGAAGGTCAAGAAACAACTGAAGAAAAAGCAACTTGGGCCTACCAAGACTGGAATCAAGAAAGTAACCAAGATCAAAGGGAAATGCTTCCTTTATGGTGAAAAAGGACATTGGAAAAGAAATTGCCCAAAGTCCTAGAATAAGAAGGAAGAAGGTAATATTAATTATATTTAAACATGTTTTTTGGCAGATTCTACAGATTCATGGATTATAGACTCTGGAGCCACTAATCATGTTTGTTATTCCTTACAGGGGTTCTAAGAAAGGAGAAGGCTGAATAAAGATGAAATCAACTTGCGCTTGGGCAACGTAACGTTAGTGTCTGCAAGTGCAGTGGGAGATAATAGAGTTATTTTAGATTCTAGTAGGCATTTAGATTTAATAGACGTTTATTGTGTACCTCAATTCAAGAGGAATTTAATTTCAGTTTCTTGTTTAAATAAATTTAGATATTCGGTTACTTTTAATAAAGCTTTTATTATTAGTAAGAATGACAAAATTATTTGCAAAGGTACATTGGAAAACGGTCTATTCTTTTTGCATAGAAATATCTCTCACTCGTTAGACACAGAATTAACGAAACCTACCTTTGGCATTTACGCCTAGGTCATATTAACCTTAATAGGATTAAAAGATTGGTATGTGACGGACCTTTAAGTGACTTCAAGGTTGATGATCTACCAACTTGTGAATCTTGTTTGGAAGGTAAAACGACCAAAAGGCCGTTCACAACCAAAGGTACAAAAGCCACTGAATATTTAGGATTAATACACACTGATGTATGTGGTCCTATGAGCATTCAGGCTAGAGGTGGATATGAGTACTTCATCACCTTCATAGATGATTACTGGAGATTTGGCTATCTGTATCTCATGAGATATAAGTCCGATGCTTTTGACATATTCAAATCATTCAACGCTGAAGTAGAAAATCAACTTGAGAAACACATAAAAATCTTGAGATCTGATCGTTGTGGAGAATATCTATTTGGTGAGTTTCAGCAATATCTTATTGATAATGGGATAGTTTCTCAGTTTTTTGCACCAGGTACACCTCAACAAAATGGGGTGACAGAAAGGAGAAATAGAACTCTTTTAGACATGGTTTGGTCAATGTTGAGTTATTCAACGCTTCCTATTTATTTTTGGGGATATGCTCTACAAACTGTAATATATATTCTAAATGTTATACCATCTAAGTCGGTTCCTGAAACACCATATGAGTTGTGGACTAGGCGAAAGCCTAGTTTATAACACATGAGGATATTTGGTTGTCCTGCACATGTGTTAAAAGGAAAGACAGAAAAGATGGAGTCCCGTTCGGAAACATGTATATTTATAGGGTATCCAAAAGAAACTAAATGATATTATTTCTATAGTCCTTCAGATCTAAAAGTATATGTTTCAATAAATGCTTCATTTCTAGAAAAGGACTATATGAATAATTTTGTGCCTAAAAGTATAATTGTCCTGAATGAGATGTCAGGAGATACAATTCCACAAGAGGTTTTACAACTTAGCCCAATTGTAAGTTCCACTCCAACACAAAATCAACAACCTACCATTCCTCGTCGTAGTGGGAGGGTTAGTAAACAACCCGAGAGATACATCGGTCTGGGAGAATCAGTGGAGAATCTACCGGACGATGATGATCCCTACACTTATAAGGAAGCAATGGAGGATGTTGATTGTCATCATTGGCAAAAGGCAATGCAATCTGAGATTGAATCCATGTTCGATAACAAAGTCCGGTCCCTTGTAGACTTGCCTAATGGGATAAAACCCATTGGGTGCAAGTGGGTATACAAGAAGGAAAAGAGGTATGGATGGAAAGGTGGAAACTTTTAAAGCTAGATTGGTAGCTAAAGGTTACACACAGAAAGAAGGTATCGATTACGAGGAAATGTGGGCTTGTTTCTTTTAGTAAGAATAGGTCTGGTTCATATGTGGGCTTTTATTTAAAGCTTGAATGGATTAAATAAAATAAGAAAATAATAATTGGCCCATATTTTTTGTGTGTGGGCGGCAAGGCTATAATAATAGCCTAAAATATTATTTTATTTTATTGTTTGATTAAATGGAAATTAATTAATTATTTAATTAAAAATCAAAATCTTTTTCTGACTAGGAATTATGTTTCCTAGTAGTATACTAGTATAGTAGTATAATAAATATAAAAGACTTAATTTGGTAAGTAGATAAATAAAGAATTTATTTATCTAATCAAATAGGGAAGTCTTTAATATAATCACAAATACACTATTTGAGTTGGATTAGGACTCTTGGTGTGGAAAAGAAATCTTTTTTTGAAAAAGGATTCTTTGTCACCAAGTAAATCCACCAAGAGATAGGATTCTTGCCCACCAAGTTAATCCTCTTTAGGAAAGGATTTGTATACCTATATATATTATTAATTTTGGAATTAACAGTGACAAGAAGAAAAAAAAAAATTTAGAGAAAGAATTTTTTATTCTCTTGCTTTTGAAAAAAAAAATCCAAATCTAGAACATAGTGAAAATTCGGCCAAGAGGAAGAGAGAAAGATAGCTCTAAATTCGATAGTGCACTTGCAAGCCTTTACATAAAAAGGTTTTTTGCACACTTTCGATTTAGGTTCACGCGAGTTTCAATCATAACGATTGTGAATTCAAAAGTGACCGGAACGATCTTTCTAGGCTTTTGGAGTTTTTGTGATTAACGATCAAGAAAGAAGATTTCGTTTTTCCATTCTCAGGTACGTAATTCAAAGAATAGGGAGACCACACTCCTAGGTGATTCACATTCGTGATCGGATTGGAAGATCTTACTGATTACCATCGACGCTAAGTCAATCGGATCATGCGACAAGAGGTATGGTATATTTTGAATATATGTATGTTTAATTAATTAAAGGGTTAGGGTTCAAATATTGGAAAATTTTTAAACTATACTAAATTTGTTTTGTCATGCTTCCACTGCGCTTTCTTATTTTTCTCTACATTTAATTCATTTACTTAGTTTGGCTTGTATTGCTTTATTCCTTGCTTAATTTATTTCCTTTTGATTTGTTGAAGCAATCTTCTTGTAAGTTTTTCTAAGTGTGTTTAAATTGCTTGTGTTTTTAAATAAGTTTTAGAATTTGAGATTTGAGCCTATACCCATTCCCGCCCCCCCCCCCCCCCCCCCCCCCCCCCCCCGCCTCTAGGTATATTTTACAGTATGAGTGACTAGGGAATTTCAGTGAGCATGTGTAACTAAATCTCCATTCTAGGGGATTGATGTGAGAAATTGTTGGACAATGGGTTTTGTTAGCTTTTAATAATATATTTGCACAATTATAGTTTTATTCACTTGCTTAATAAGATATTATTCTTTATGTGATTGAATTGTATGACCACTCTTTGATTGCAATATTGGTAAGATAATTTGAGATAAAATTTGTTGAGTCTTGACATCCTTGATTAATTAGGGCTCATAATAGATAGAATAGGTTGATTGGTAGGAATACCAACCCCGATTGCCTAGACCTTTTGACCGTCACTAACCTATCTCACCGTTATCCCCTTACTCTAAATGCCTTAGGTGAGGAATTTTTATGAGAAGTAGTTTGGTGAGTATCTATGGCCAATTCACAGTTTCGAATGAGATCGGTCCTTAATTGTTTAAATTGAGCATTAATGAAGCTACTTAAGCATTACCCAAGGTCCAATTATAACTCCATCAATTCCCTAGGCTAGTATTAATTACTTTAATCCATTTTCTTATCTAGATTGTTGAGCTTCTATTTTCCATTCCCTTTAATTTTACTTTACTTGTTATTTTACTTATCTTGTTATCAAAAATCTATCTCTTCCAATTATGATTTATCTTTTTTATGCACTTAGTTAGTTTAACATAGTTTAGAAAGCATTTCAACTATTAATCTCGATCCTGCGGACTATCCCTTGCTTTCCATTTTACTAAATTTTGTAATAAATTGTGGTTGCAAGTGGTAAAAAAAAACTTGGTTTGATAATTGTAAAACATTTCGTTTTGACGAGTGTAAACTGCCCTTGTCAAAATTAGTGCCATTATCGTTGATCGGCGTTTAGATAGTTGATTTGTTTTATTATTATTGTAGCTAAATTTTCTTGGTAGTGTACCATTTACGTTTTTGTTATTTTTAGGTTTTCATAGTTTTTTTTTTACCTTTTGTGTGTTTTTTGTGTTCTTTGTTTGTTTTTCAGGTACTTAAGTATATGCACGAGAGACATTCCTTAGGAAGAGCATTACATCCAGCTTTAGACAATATCAATCGTGTGGGTAGGATAGTAAGACAACTTGAAGAGAAAACTCATCAGAACCAAAGAATGGAGAATCAGGAACCCCGTGAACCTCCATCTAACTAAGGCCAAAGGATGACCATGGGGGAGTATGCCTTGCCTACAATCGAAAACCAACCTTCTCCGATTGTTTTGGATGCTATGTCAAGGAGATATGAACTCAAAAGCATGCATATCAACCTTCTACCTTCTTTTTATGGATTGCGTAGTAAGGATTGCCTAAAATTGATGAAAGAGTATAGTGCCATGATCAAGACTTTTCTGATCCTCGAGCTTACCCGAGATCAGCTTCACATGAGGTGCTTCCAGTATTGTCTGAAGGATAGAGCAAAGCAGTGGTTGATTGTGTTAGGTTATTGAGTAATGTGTTAGGATTATGCTCAATAGCAAGAGTGTAATATTGTAATTGACAATCTTTTCATATAAATAAAGTGATTTCTGATTCTGCAAAATCTTATAGCATTTATAATTATAATTGTCAAGGTAAATAATAATAAGGTCAAAAGACTATGAGATATGAAGAATTGTTTGTACATCCGGATATGTATAAGGTAGACACAATTCTTTAATTAGTCTTGAATAACGTTCACAACTTAAGTTAAAGGTCGGGCACCTCTATCTTGATAAAGTTGTAGAATTCTTTTACTAGCATTTGAGTGGGATCAAATGAGTTATGATGAGTCTAAAATCATCGAAAGGTTTTCGAGTAAAAGAATCTAGTGCACTTGGTGCATTGAACTGGATCACAATGAAATACTTTATCTTAAACCGTCACTAGATATAAGTCTTTTCATTATCAGGACAATCGGAGAGTCTATCTAAATCCTAAGATAAATGATGGACTTATGGTTGCAAGTGTTATCATTTGAGCTATCAATGAGTACGATTATATAGCATAGTCTATCCTCGATAGTTTGGTGGTATTCATTTGTTAATCGATAGAGGACTTCATTTATAGATATGGACATCGTGGCTCCATTTATTAAATGAGAGTATAATATCATCATATGGATGTTTTGAGGTATTGGATATTAAATCTCAACGTTGAGTTTTCAATAATGATTATTGAAGACATGGCTTCTGGACAAGTCAAAATATCCAAGTTCAAAATGTGGTCATATGAGGAAATATGGTAACTTGGAGAGCTATAGGCGGTCTATGAGCTCTTGGCGATTACTGATATTATTCACGAGGATACACCATCTCCTATAAGATTGTCTAGGGTATGAATGAGAAACATCTCCTTATTCTATCTTTATTTAAGAGTTCAATTTTAACCCTTTAGTGGAATGAGTTAAAATTAATAGATCGGACCTAAGTGAATCATTTGTTGATTGTGATTAGGTTATGTCTATTGAAGCTTAAATTTAGATAGCCCGCCAAGATCCACAATGCACACATACTTGCATGGATCACTTGATATATTCTACCGGACCAATTTATGGGTCCATCTAGAATTGCATTTAATATATTAAGAATATAATATGTCTATTATTTATTTAATGGGCTGCACTATTATATTAATATATTAAAAGGAGACATGTAGGCTTGTTTCTTTTAGTAAGAATAAGTCTGGTTCACATGTGGGCTTTTATTTAAATTCTAATGGATTAAATAAATTAAGAAAAATAATATTGGGCCCATATATATATGGTGTGGGCGGCAAGGCTAAATAAAATAGCCCAAGATATTATTTTATTTTATTGTTTTGATTAAATGGGAATTAATTAATTATTTAATTAATTAATAGTTTAAATCAAAATCTTTTCCTGATCAGTAAATTAAATACTATGTGTTGGATTAGGGTTGGAATTCTTTTAAGTGATAGGAGTCCTAATGTGGTAAGGATTAAGTCCACATACACTCCTTATTATACAAAGAATTTGGCCACCACTAGTCCTACAAGGGTTAGGATTCTTGAATTGATAGGAATTAGGGAAAAGGACAATTCCTTTTCAAGTAAGGAAATTAACCAACCCTAGATTTCATATTCAATGAATTTGGCCAACCCTACTTGGTGAAGGAGAAAATTCGGCCAACCTATAAATATAAGGTTATGAATTTTCGGCCACCAAAAAGCAAAAATAGAGAGAGATTTTCGTTTGTTTTGAAAATAAAAATTCCTACTCTATACACATAGATTTTCGGCCAAGAGAGAAAAAGAAAATAAGTTCTCATTCGATAGTGCACTTACAAGCCTTTAACATCAAAAGGTTTTGTGCACACTTTCGATTTAAGGTTACGCGAGTTTCAATCATATTGATTGTGAATTCAAAAGTGACCGGAACTATTTTTTTAGGCTCTTGGTATTTTACTATTGAAGATCAAGATCAGAAATTCCATACATCTATTCTAAGGTAAGCAATTCAAAGAAAAAGGGAGACCACGCTCCTAGGTGATTCACGTATGTGCTAGGATTGAAGATCTTGCGGATTACCATCGACGTAAGTCAATCGGATCACGCGACAAGAGGTATTTAACTATAACCGTATATTTGAGTTTGATTAAATAAAGGGTTAAGGTTCAAATCTTTAGAAAAATTTTAAACTATACGAAAATTATTTTTTTCGCCTTCCGCTGCGGTTTTAAGCAATTTTTCCCTACATCATGTTGGCATAATTCCGTATCAAAATGATATTTCCTTTATATTGATTAGTTGTCTAGGCTCATTGTGATTCAAGCTTCTAGGAATATGAAAAATACAAGCACGGTTAATTTGCCTTAAGCTAACCTAGAGGAGGTGAATAGGTTACAACACCTTTTTCACTCCTTTAAAACAAACACAAGTTTGTCCCTCTAAGTAGCTTGTATCACACTCCAAATACAATCACATGCAATATCAATTCAAATAAAGATATGCTTGTTCAAAAACATTCAACTCCATCATATACAAAAATGATATACAATGAATATCAGTTACAAAGATATCAACTTAGATATATATCAACACATATACAAATAAAGGAGATAGAGATAGAGAAAATCAACACATGATTTTTACGTGGTAAAACCTCCTAAGAGAAAACATCCTCGGGTTGATATCATAACCACCGGAAAACAAATCCACTAGTAAGATAAAAAGATACAATCTCTCAAGTGACCACTTCACCTAGAAATCTACCTTTCCACCCTACAAAATGAAAGTGATGCCCCTTTGCTAAACTATCCAGATCACCCCGATCCTAGTCAAGACTTCTATGCACAACCTTAAGAACCCCTCTCCAAACATGTGACTTCCGCTGTTTAGCTATCCGGATCACCCCGATCCTAGCCAAGTCTTACATGCTCGACTATCCGAGTCACTCTGACTCTAGTCAAGACTTCCACTTGAACAAGTTGAAGAACCCTTCTCCAAACATATGACTTCCGCTGCTTAGCTATCTGGATCACCCCTATCCTAGCTAAGTCTTACATGCTGAAATTAAAGAATCACTCTAAGAAATGACACTTTCGGCCTTTTGCGAGGTAAATGATCTAAGTGAATGCAATTGATGCAAACACACACAACATAGTATATATGATCAATATATCCCATGGAAACTAGAATTGAATCAATATGCACATATCATATGTATTCTAGTTTATGATCCTAAAAACAATGGAATCATACACAATGATACATGTACATAAGAAATGTGAGGATTAGACACAAATCATGAAGAACTACATATTTGTCATCAAAAGCACAAGTCAATAGTATCTAGATTCTTGTAACATGAACAAACAACCTAGAGCATGTGAAACACCTAACACACACCAAAACTTAGATTATGTTCAATCACATAAAAATGCTAAAATCAATTTGATAAAATCAAAATTGAATCTATAGCAAAATAATATAACTTAGATTCTCAAGATAATCAATTAAATTCAATCAAATTCTAAATCATCAATCAAATATGCTATTTCATTAAATCTTCAATTAAGATGATCTAGCATATGAAAAGACTATCAATCAACAAAATCAAGTCAATACACACACAAGATAGTCCTAGATTTGGCTAGCACAATACAACATCTCAAACATGTGAAAACATAGATTTGTAAAAACCTAACTCAACATGTTAATCAATTGAAGCTCAAACTAGCTCTATTAGAGATCATTTCTATATTTAATGTTTACATAGTAAACATACATATATATATATATATATGATAAGAAAACCCAAGGCAATTGAAGACTTGAAGATCAAGAACAAAATAGAAATCAATACCTTGAATGAAAAACGTGCAGCTTTGTTTTTGTGATTAGTCCTACCAAAAAACTCAATCTATTGACTCCAAACTCTTACGGAAATGATAGAGGACTGGTAGACAAAGATTATCCAATTCAAATGACTCAAAACGGACACTAAATGCGAAAGTTATGGTGTTTGGAAGATGAGAAAATTTGGAGAGAAAATTTTGCACTTGTGTTTTTCCAATTTTCTTCTTATTTGAAATGAGAGGGAACAAGGGAATTTAAAGAAGGAAATAAGTAAGGAATTTTACCATCCAATGGGGGGTTGCAAGCTGGATCCCCATGGAGGTGCGTGGGCGTCCCAGGACCAGCAGCCCTCCATTCCGATGGATACCACGCGCCCGTACGGGGAGGAGGTGTTTGGCACCCCTTAACCCTTCTTGCGCACCCTTTTTATTTTGACTATACCTTATGCCTCCGAACTTTGATTTTGAATCCGTTTTCGGATTACGAACTGCGACTCCCTCATCTACAAAAGTTGTCTAGAAACAATTTCCAAAACATATGGAATTCAACTTGGAAATCAAGGACACAAACCGTGTATGATAAAATCACGGAAAGTTTCTTAACCACCAAATTTGAACTTGAAATTCAATGAATGAGTAACAAAATTAATTGGAACTCAATGAGGAATTATATAAACTCAAAATAAAGTTCATTAACATATAAACACAAACCAGTAAACACAAGAACACACAAGTATGCTATTTCTTAGAACTATTCCTAGAACATGCAAATTGTGAAAATTGTTAACTTTAAATCTAATGCATGTGCGTACATCAACAAGTGTGTGTATTGTGTTAAACCAAAATTTGCACAATGATGCAGGGACACATGGATGCAATGTATGTGTGTGCCTAGGCCTTGCAAGAGGAAAGGGATCTCAATTACCTTTTGCTAAACAACTTAGCTTTATTCCTCTTGTAGCCACCACTTTGCTTGAATGTTGTCCAATCTTCCTTGAAGCTTGATCATCCTCAAATCCTAGACAACTAATCAATACAAAGCAAATTTCGTTTTGATATAGAATTATGCCAACACAATACTCAAGAACTAACAATCTCCCCCTTTGGCAAATTCTATGTCAAAACACCAATACAAATACTAAAACATACAACATGAAGATTGGTCACTAGTCATACCCTCACATTACAATGAGATAGTTTCTTTAGACTAATCTTCATCAAGTCTTGAATTCTTTACTGTAGTCCTCTCTTGTCACCACCTAACATCACTTAACATCATCTTGAAACACAAGGCATATACAAGAGAAACATACATATATATATGTCAAGATAATATTTAGATACATATCACTTGAAGTTCAAATGGATACACATGTCTCCCCCTAAATACATGCATATTATCCATCAACAAAATATTATCAATATCCAAATATTGCAAACCAAGAATTCAAGATACCAAATGAAACCAAAAACAAAATATACCAAAAACTACCTAAACTTAAACAATTCCTAAGAGTACGAGCATAGCATAGAGGTTTTAGTATCATTGTTTTTCTCCCCCTTTTTGACATAAAATGAAGCCAAAAGGTTAAGAAAACACAATACCTCAAGATCAAGCATCATCAAAGAAAGTTCTTCTTGTTGATGATCTCACATAATGCTTTGTAGTAGATGAAATGCTAGAGGCAAGCTTGTCTTCCAAATACTTGATCTTCTCATCTTGTTAAATCACCTTTGCTCCTAGCTCCACCACTTTAGCATCGGGCGCTCCAATCTTAGACATAAGCCCCTTTTGAAATTGCATGGCCCATTCCTTTAAAGGATTTGTGCTTGTCACAACACATGGCTCATGGTGCTTACCAAAAATTCTCATGGTGTCATTTACTTTCCCTTTATTTTTGTATGACATTGGCACTAGGCACTTGTCGCCAAATTTCTCCAAGGGAGGTAGAAGCACATCATCTTCAAGTGTAGAAACTCCTTGCTTCATGCAAAAACAAGTAAGAAACCATGGAAATGCTAACTTCTTATCCAATCCTCCTTGGTGGTCCTGTGTGTAAGTCCTGTTGATAGGCATTTATGGATTTTAGGAGCATTTGAAAATTCGTTTGCCCTCAAAGTGCTAAAGAATTAAAAAATAATGGCTATTCAGCAATACATTTAGGCGTAGTAATCATAGGAATACTCAGCCAAAGAAGAGCAGGATTAGATACAAAAGCACATCTATATTTGTATGATGGAAGATTTAATTGCCATGAACAAGCTCAGCTAGCCACAGCTGAAGTAGAAGCTTGAAAAACTTGAGGTGCATTTTTTAATCCAAATGGCATGACTAACCATTCAAGATGACCTTCAGGGCAACTAAAAGCTGTCCAAGCTACTGACTCTTCATCTAACTTTATTTGCCAAAATCCGCTTTTGCAATCAAACTTAGAGAACCAAGATGCTTTTTGTATACAGTTTACTAATTCATCTTTATTAGGTGAAGAAGCCGCACTCTCTATGTGCTTAATCAAGAGATCACCAAGGTTCAAAGGCTTGTTTGTCACCAAGGCGTACACAATCTTGATTTTTTCTTTGTTCAACTCAGATGCATAAGTAGAACCCACAAGATTGGCACATACAAAAGGATGCTAAAAGGCACTAACCTTGGTCAACTCACCTTGACTAATATGAGCTCTCTTCCCCCACTCAAATCCATCATCCTCACATAAAGTTCTCCCCATAAGATTTAGATGATCAATATTATCTATATCAAGAAATTCTGAAATAATCTCATTTGGCCACCCAAGGAACTTATTGATACTATCAGAGGAGACTCTAAAATGTTTTCCTCTCACACTCACCAAGGCAATTTAAAAGGTTGAGCTATCTTTATACTCAAAGTATAATTCTCTAATAAGACTCTCATTAGTAACCCCGACGGAATTAATCTATGAATCCCGATGCCTATCCCATATAGAATGATGAATGTAAGAACTCTCAACCAAGTCTACACCTCTATCTAGGATAAGCTTTTGGTTCCCATAACACATGAGTGGAAAGAGACACAAGTTAGTGTTAGTTTACACATATAAACAAACAAAGACATATGATTAAACAATGAATAATAAATGCATAAATGTTATTTTTAAGCACATTGGTACATTTTACCAAGTTCAACAAATGCATTTAACAACAATGTTCATCCATAAATGGAGGAATTGGTGTCAACCACAATTACTATCAACCTCAAATCATGAAGGAATTGGTCATAATAACAACTACTATCAACTCAAAGCAAGAAGGAACTTAATCAACCTCAAGCTAGGATGAATTGGTTGTAACTACAACTACTATCAACCTCAAGAATGAAGGAATTCATTGCAATATTAAATACAATCAACCCCAAATTAGGAAGAATAAATTGCCAACACAGTCATACAATTATTTCAAGATAGATATCATGCATTCTTATCATTCAATTATTCTAAGCAATCAATATGTCAACATATAACAAATCAAATCATGTGAACATATCATAGAAGAGAACAAAAGTTTAACATACAATGCTCCCCCTTGATAAATGCTCTATCTAAGATCAAGATAGAATATAGTTCACAATGATATCCATACACTCACACATTCAAGAAATTTTTAAAATAAATTCAACAATAACAAGCTTCACAAACTATGAGAGATACACCAAGATTTTCAATCTCTCTCATAATTCTTCTCAAATTGCTAGAATATCAAAACACTTATAAACAAAAGTGTGTGTGTGTGTGTGTTTTGCTTCAAACATATGTAAAGGAGTAATTTGATAATCAACATGCAAACCATCTCCACATCTATTTGTCTTAAGCTTTTCCATAAAAGGTAAAACCGATTATCATCCGGAATTTTTTGCTTTATAAAGAATAGATTTCAACATTTGAGCATGTGTGTGCATGTGGCTCGTCATCCCATTTGTATTTGACAATCTTAGCATTCACGATTTTCAACTATACTCCTTTAAGCCTTTTCTTTTATTTATTTAGGCTTTAAATCAAAGATTTTTTTTATTGATTCTTTTCAACACTTCTTTGACTTTTCTAACATAAACATATACTTTGATGGCTTTCACTCATCACAATGGTGTAGCTTTTTCCTACATTAGGCGGCTGCACAACCAAAGTGTGTAGCCCTTTCCATGAAGGCGCTCGTTGAATTCTGTGTAGTTGCCGAAGCAAAATGGATACTAACCATAGGTCATCTTAAATGTACTAGTCATAAGACTTCAAGGTGTATCCATAACTTACATATTTTCAAATTCAACTTACTATAACAAAACATACAAGAGAAGCAAAGTGCAATTTTTTGAAAACCAAGTTTAATGGCTTACAAGCACATGATCTAAAAGCAATATCAAGAGATATACTTAAGATCATTACTTCTCAAGAGAGTAGCTTTCAAAGAATATGAAGCTCATATTTTCCAAACTATGCCACTCATCATGAAACAAACATTTCACACATCATATATAAGACCTTTGTGAACAACATCATTATAAGATCTTTAGAGAGCAAATGTCAATGAGAACCATATGTATCTTATAGTATGTTCTCTAGAATGACATGCTACATGATGTAGTGCAAACAATGAGTTGAGAGATGAAAATCAAAGTATGCAAGCATTAGGATATAGAAATACCTTTAGCAAGCAATTTTCCATCAAATGCTAAGTCTCGCCCTTTTTATTAGCTCTCTTGGCTTGTTTGTCCCCATGACAACAAGTTATTGGTGTGTCATCCCAAGAGAATAAAACTAAGCATTTTCAACTCACACAAACATACAAAAATGACTTTCTCTAAAAGTCTTAACAACAATCAACACCATATAGATTTCAAAAATGAACTTCTCATAAAGTTAACCAATATAATTCGACTATCATAACAAATTATGTGAGATAGCTAAGTTCATGTCAAGCTATAGAGAAACAAAGCTTAGCAAGCTAAATCTCTCAACAACTTGACACTAATCTTAAAGCTAACTCACATGTGCAACTTACACTAATGGTAAGAGCACTCACCCTTGACTCATTTGGTCTTGGGTGAACTTACACAAACATCACCATCATTCTTGAATTTAATGTCGAACCTAGAGTGGAGACTTTCAACAATTTGATTCATAAGAATATCATTGATACTAATCTCCTCAACATTATTAGCAACACATGCTTTGTCAAGATTCACATAACCATCACATTTCTTCATCCAATTCTTTTTAGCATGAATCTTTAAAATATTATGCTTATCAACATCTAATGTCCTATGATGCTTCAATTTAAGTTCAATCTCCTTATCTCTAGATGCATTTCCTATTTTGCAAAATTCAATGTACTTATAACACCTTTGTTTGATGTGACCAACGGTATTACAAAAATGACAAATAGGAATTAAAGATGAGATAGTACCATGTGGATTTGAAGAAGTGATGAGAGTTTGTGAAGATACCTTGTCTTTCTTTTTACCTTTAGCTTTTGGAGGATTATTCTATGAGACTTCTTGACCTTAGCTTTCTTTGAAAGAGGTGATGCTATCACAAGCTTCTCCTTACCTTTCAAGATGCTAGGTTCTCCTTAAGGTTGAACAAGATTCATGCTATTCTTCATGTTGATCGAACCATTGACTAAGTCTTTGACAGCTTGCTTAGCAATGTTGATCTCTTCAATATATTCTTGCTCTCTAATCTTCATCTTAGAAATAATCTCCTTGTGCTTAAAGACAAGTCTCTCAACCTCAACATATCTCTTCATGATCTCATTCTTTTCACACATGAATCTATGTGAGGTCTCAACAAACTCATCCACTTGAGTTTTGATCAAATCATTTTTCTCCTTAACCTCTCTCAATGCTTCATCTCTTTGCTCCTCAAGCTTCTTAATCTTGGCCAATAGATCGAGATTGGTTATGTTTGAATTTATGTCTTCTAGATGACTTTGATCAATCTCCTTATGAACGGAAACTAAACAATCATCCTCTAGCTTTGTGAAAGAAGCCGTAAGTGCAACAAAGTTGCTAACATGTTCTTCTTCTTCACTTGAGGACTCATCACTAGAGCTCTCCTCATTGCTAGAATCACTCTCACTCCAAGTGGCCGCCATAGCTTTGCCCTTCTTGTCTTTCTTGGACTTCTTTTTAGTGCACTCACTTGCAAAATGTCCATAGCCTTGACATTCAAAGCATTGAACACATTTTTTGTTCTTGGCTTGACAATTCTTATCAACTCTTGGAGTAGATGTTTTCTTGATTTCCTTTTCTGAAATTTAAGAAGTTTCTAAGAAGAGGTACCAAGCCTAGAGGTAGCTTTTCCTTAGAAAAGCTACCTCTAGGCTTGGTACCTCTTCTTAGAAACTTCTTAAATTTCCTAACCATGAAAGACATTTCATCATTTTCATCATCACTCTCCTCTTCAATAGCTTTGAGAGCAATTCCCTTACTCTTGATCTTTGGCTTCAAGAACATCTCATAAGTTTGGAGTGACCCAAGCAATTCATCAATGCTCAAACAATCTACATCCTTGCTTTCTTCAATGGCCGTGACCTTTGCCTTGAATCTCTTAGGGAGAGATCTTAAAATCTTCCAATTAAGACGCTCTCTAGAGATTGGTACTCCAAGTGCTTGAGATTGGTTAGCAATATTTAGAAGTCGAAATTGGAAATCTTCAAACTTGTCTTCATCACACATTTGCAAGTTTTCAAATTGCGACACCAACATTTGAAGCCTAGACTTTCTCACTGCCAAAGTGCCTTCATTTGTGACTTAAAGTGTATCCCATGCTTCTGTGGCCGATTCAAGATTTTGTATATATGAGATTTGATGTCCATCAACTCCTCCAAATATAGCGTTTATAGCATGATGGTGCCACTTAGCAACTTCAAAGTCCTTAGATGTCCATTCACTTCTAGGTTTGGAGACTTCGGTTCCATCTTCTAGAACCTTGCTAGGAGGAGAATAGCCTTCTTCAACTACCATCCAAGCTCTTTCATCTATAGAGCGAATGTATGCCATTATCCTCAATCTCCAAAACCCATAGTTGTTATCACGAAGTAATGGTGGCCTAATATTTGAAGCTCCTTCTGCCATTACATCATCTTGAAGTCCCATTGCTTCAATAGCTCTACAAATCACCGTGAATGTATACCGGGATCTCACTAAGTGCAATCTAGTGTCCCGTTCTAATACCAAATGAAAAATACAAGCACGGTTAATATGCCTTAAGCTAACCTAGAGGGGGGGGGGGGGGTGAATAGGTTACAACACCTTTTTCGCTCCCCTGAAACAAACACAAGTTTGTCCCTCTAAGTAGCTTGTATCACACTCCAAATACAATCACAAGCAATATCAATTTAAAAAAAGATATGCTTGTTCAAACAAACTCAACTCCATCATATACAAAAATGATATACAATGAATATCAGTTACAAAGATATCAACTAAGATATATATCAACACATATACAAATAAAGGAGATAGGGATAGAGAAAATCAACACATGATTTTTACGTGGTAAAACCTCTTAAGAGGAAACATCCACGGGTTGATACCACAACCACCGGCAAACAAATCCACTAGTAAGATGAAAAGATACAATCTCTCAAGTGACCACTTTACCTAGAAATCTACCCTTCCACCCTACATAATGAAAGTGATGCCCATTTGCTCAACTATCCGGATCACCTAGATCCTAGTCAAGACTTCCAAGCACAAGTTGATGAACCCCTCTCCAAACATGTGACTTCCGCTGTTTAGCTATCCGGATCACCCCGATCCTAGCCAAGTCTTACATGCTCGACTATTCGAGTCACTCTGACTCTAGTCAAGACTTCCACTTGAACAAGTTGAAGAACCCTTCTTCAAACATATGACTTCCGCTGCTTAGCTATCTGGATCACCCCTATCCTAGCTAAGTCTTACATGCTCAAATTAAAGAATCACTCTAAGAAATGACACTTCCGGCCTTTTGCGAGGTAAATGATCTAAGTGAATGCAATTGATGCAAACACACACAACATAGTATATATGATCAATATATCCCATGGAAACTAGAATTAAATCAATATGCATATATTATATGTATTCTAGTTTATGATCCTAAAAACAATGCAATCATACACAATAATGCATGTACATATGAAATGTGAGGATTAGACACAAATCATGAAGAACTAGATATTTGTCATCAAAAGCACAAGTCAATAGTATCTAGATTCTTGTAACATGAACAAACAACCTAGAGCATGTGAAATACCAAACACACACAAAAACCTAGATTATGTTCAATCACATAAAAATGCTAAAATCAATTTGATAAAATCAAAATTGAATCTCTAGCAAAATAATAGAACTTAGATTCTCAAGATAATCAGTTAAATCCAATCAAGTTCTAAATCATCAATCAAATATGTTATTTCAATAAATCTTCAATTAAGATAATCTAGCATATGAAAAAACTATCAATCAACAAAATCAAGTCAATAAACACACAAGATAGTCCTAGATTTGAAGCTAGCACAATACAACATCTCAAACATGTGAAAACATAGATTTGTAAAAACCTAACTCATCATGTTAACCAATTGAAGCTCAAACCATCTCTATTAGAGATCATTTCTCTAATTAATGTATACACAAAAAATATACATATATATGAGAAGAAAATCCAAGGCAATTGAAGACTTTTATATCAAGAACAAAATAGAAATCAATACCTTGGATGAAAAACGTGCAGCTTCGTTTTTGTGATTAGTCCTACCAGAAAACTCAATCTATTGACTCCAAACTCTTATGGAAATGATAGAGGACTGGTAGAAAAATATTCTTCAATTCAAATCCCTCAAAATGAACTCCAAATGAGAAATTCATGGTGTTTACTAGATGAGAAAACTTGGAGAGAAAATTTTGCACTTGTGATTTTCAAATTTTCTTCTTTCTTGAAATGAGAGGGAACAAGGGAATTTAAAGAGGGAAATAACGAAAGAATTTTATCATCCAATGGGGGGTTGCTAGCTAAATCCCCATGGAGGCACATGGGCCTCACCGGACCAGCAACCCTCCATTCCAGTGGAGGCCACGCGCCTCCATGGGGAGGAGGTGCTTGGCACCCCTCAACCCTTTTTGCGCACCCTTTTTATTTTTACCATATCTTTGGCCTCCGAACTCCGATTTCGAATCTGCTTTTGGATTACAAACCGAGACTCCCACATCTATAAAATTTGTCAAGAATTCTTTTCCAAAAATATGGAATTCAACTTAGAAATCAAGGACAAAAACCATTTAAAATAAAATCATGGAAATTTCTTAACCACCTAATTTGAACTTGAAATTCAATGAATGAGTAACAAAATTAATTGGAACTGAATGAGGAATTATATAATCTGAAAATAAATTTCATTAACATATAAACATAAACCAATAAACACAAGAACACATAAGTATGCTATTTCTTAGAACTAGTCCTAGAACATGCAAATTGTGAAAATTATCAACTTTAAATCTAATGCATGTGCATACATCAACAAGTGTGTGTATTGTGTTAAACCAAAATTTGCACAACGATGTAGGGACACATATGAATGCAATGTATGTGTGTGCCTAGGCCTTGCAAGAGGAAAGATGACTCAATTACCTTTTGCTAAACAACTTAGCTTTATTCCTCTTGTAGCCACCACTTTGCTTGAATATTGTCCAATCTTCCTTGAAGCTTGATCTTCCTCAAATCCTAGACAACTAATCAATACAAAGAAAATACTATTTTGATATAGAATTATGCCAACACAAAATTGAAGAACTAACAGAAGATTGGCAACTCATCAAGCAAAGAGAAGTCTTCAGGAGGAGGAAGCATTGTTGCACATCAAAGGTATATTTAAACCTCATTCCTCTTGCAAGGTGTTTATGCATACATACAAATTGCACCCATATGTGTCCTTGCATCATTATTCACAATTGGTATAACACATACAAACACATATATTAATGTATGCACATGCATTAGATTTAAATTGACAAATTTTGTAAAAATGGATGTTCTAGGGATATCTCTAGAAAATTGCATACTTGTGTGTTATTGTGTTTGTTGGTTTGTGTTTTATTGATATTAGACTTGAATATGTTCTCATATTATTCCTTATTGAGTTTCCAACATTTCGGTTACTCATTCATAAGTTTTCGAGTTTTGAGTTGGGTTACAAAACTTTCCTTGTGTTTATCATGCATGGTTTTCGTCTTTGTGTATCGAGTCGATTTCCATATTTTTTATTGAAGTTTCATAGACATCTATATTCATGAGAGAGTCTTGGTTTGTTATCTAAATACAGATTCAAAATCAGAGTTCCGAGGCAGGAGAATGGTTGAAGAATGCGAGAGGTGCATATGGTAGAGAGGAGTGGCAAATTGTCACATGCTCCCCTCTCACGTGGAGGAGCATGGCCTCCATGGGGAGGGATGTCCTCTATCCCCTTGAAGGCCATGTGCCTCCACAAGGTGTCCATGTGGTATGCCACACATGGGCAGTCATGGTCCCCATCTCTCCACCTAGGATTCCCTCTCTTCTTTCTTTTAAATACACATCTCCCTCTAATTTTTTCTTGAAATTTCTCTCAACTTTAAATCACCTTAACTCACTCGTTTCTAATCAAAATTTAGTGATTCAAAAGGGAAATTTTTAGTTTTGTCGTCCTCTATCATCTCTAAGCAACTTTGAAGTCTTTTGTTCAAGTATTTTGGCGGTTCTACACCATTTTCGTGACTACACTCAAGTTAACAAGGTATTTGATTATCTTTTGAGTTTTGTTCTTTCTAATGCTCAATTACCTTGGGTCTTCTTCTCATTTATGTGTATGTTGCTTGAAAAAAATTCTATTAAGAGATAGATCTTCAATTATAAGCTAGATTCATTTAAATAGAGACTTGAATGTGATATAGGTTTTGTTAAATCTATGATTTCACATGTTTTGGAGTTGTATTGTGACTAGCTTATAATCTATGGCTATTTGTGCTTTAATTGATTGCATTTTGATGATCGATAGCCTTTACATGTGCTAGGACTCTTTTGTTGAATATATTTAGGATTAGCACATTTAATTTTATATTTAGAGCCTACTGAGATTTAATTGATTATTTTGTGAATATGTGCTTTAAATGATTGCTAGAAAATTTCATTGAACATATCTTTTGATTCTAGCATTTTTGGTTTTAATTCTAAAGTCTTGAATATGTGCTTAATTAATATATTTTATTTCAAGCTTTAGTTGCATGAATAAAATCTAGAACTTAATTGTGTTTTTTGTAATTTACATGCTCTAGGTTTTTGTTCATGTTTAAGAACTATGCAACTTTGTATTTTGAACTTTAGTGCCTATGTCTAGTTCTTCATGGAGTGTACCTAATCCATACATTTCATATGTTACATGCATCATTTGTGTGAAGTCATATTTGTTTGGATAATAAACTAGAAAAATATACATTGTGTGCTCATTGATCATTTATAGTTTCCATAAGATATATTGATCATATATTCTACGTTGTATATGTTTACATTTGCATACATTTGATCACATTTAGGAAGTCCTTGTAAAAGGCATGAAGTCTTGACTAGGATCGGGATGATTCGAATAGTAAAGCAAGGAAGTATTGACTAGGATCGGGATTATCCGGATAGTTAAGTAAGGAAGTCTTGGCTAGGATTGGGATAATCCGGATAGCCAAGCAACGAAACTTTCTAGAGACATGTGATGTGTCTTGAATAGAAAGTTGGCAAGCCTTTCATTAGTCCACCCGAGGGTAGGATAGAAGGGATATCATATCGGGAGTGTCACTTTTAAGGGTGTACTTTTATCTAACTAGTGAAAGATAGGTTGCTGGTGGTTGTGGATTCAACCCGTGGATGTTTCCTCTTTACTGGTTTTACCACATAAAAAATAACGTGTCAAATGTCTATATCCCTATCTCTTTTATATTTGTATATGTGATTGATTGAATCTTGTTTTAGATCATCATTTCTTCGTATCTTTGTAAAGATTGAGATGCATACACTTTGTTGAATCAATAATTGTCTCTTGTATCTTTGTAGTGTTTGAAAATTGTATCTTGTGAAATTCTATATCAAGTTGTAAAGTTCTACTTAGTGAATTTACATTGTAATATTCAAAGTACAACTTCTGGAATTTGATTTGCATTGAATATATTTATTTATGAGGTACAATGTCTCTTGTTTTGTATAATTGTTAAGTGTATCACATTCTTTCACATTTGTGAGTTTATGTTAGTAGAATAAGTGTGGTGGATTGAGCCTACATGTGATAGTTGTTATCTAATAACAATCATATTAAAAGTTAATTTGTATGCTCACCAAATGTTTTAAAAAAGTCTAGAAAAAGTTTTAAAAATCTAGTGTCAACCTATTCACCCCCCCCCCCCTCTAGGTTGTTTATGTAGGGACCCGGATTACCGATCGCGCAACGGAAGAACTTAAAAAAAAATTTATTTCAATGAAATACTGAAACTGCGACCAGTAAACCATAGAATCTATTTTTCGGAACAGAAAAAAAAAACAAAAGGAATCGAAATCAAAACATATAAGAGAAGAGAAGAAACAATCTTCTTCATACCTACATAGGAGGCTCCTTCTCTTTAATACGATCTGCTCCTGGTTTCAACACCTTGATCTTCCTGACTATCTCCTGGAATTGATAACAGCGTGTGGGCGAGTCAAGTACTCAGGAACAAGAGGAGAATATAGAGAGCAGAAGAAGAAGAAAAAACAATTTTTTTCTTTTTGGCCAAACCCTAAAACACTTCTAGGTTTTTTTTCCTTTTCTCTGAATGCTAAAAACTCTTTTGATCGTATGTTTTTTTGGTGTTGTGTTATAGTTTCCAAAAACATATATAATATATTTTTTTTCTTCATAAAACTAATTATTTAAATCTTTTAAGTTATCTGATATCTTTAAAGATATTAATTATGTTTTTGATTTGAACTCTGATGAGAAGGTTTTTGCCGTCAGAAAACCGTCCGACAAAACAATTTATAAAACCTATGCGATGCATTCACAAGTAGAATACAAGTAAAGCGGTAAGCACGGGTGTCGTCCACTGAGATCGGGGTAGCGGTGATAAGATTAGGATTAATATAACTAGTAGGCATAAAAGTAAAAGTGATGGTGAATGAAAATACAATATAAACTAAACTATGAAAGCAAATAAAATGGGATGACAATGGAGTGATGAATCAGTGATGATGGAACTACGTAGTTGATGGACTCGTAAGTGAATATTAGGGCAATTGCAACAAACTCTCAATTAAGCACGTTTTGACAAATGTAACTAACCTAGGGTGTATAGTGTTGGCATATACCTATAGCAAGAGGTCAACCTAGGGTGTATAGCGAAGACCTCCTACTAGAGATTAATCCCTCTTAAGCAACCAACAGTGGCTAGTTACTCAATTGGGACTTGTTCCATGAATGCTCATCTATCTAGCTTGTAGGGAAAAATCGATATAAAACGCAGCGGAAGAAACAAAAAACAGATTTCGTATGGTTTTAAAATTTTTTCTCAAAGTTGAACCTTAACCTTTTAATTAATTAAACTCAAATATATACGGTTAGAGTTAAATACCTCTTGACGCGTGATCCGATTGACTTATGTCGATTGGTAATCCGCAAAATCTTTTCCGATGCCCGTGAACAGTACCCGCGTGAACAGTACCCGCGTGAACAGTGATCGTGAACAGTACCCGCGTGAACAGTGATCGTGAACAGTACCCCCCCTCCCCCCGTGAACAATGATCGTGAACAGTACCGCGAGATCTTCCAATCCGAACACGTACGTGAATCACCTAGGAGCGTGGTCTCCCTTTTTCTTTGAATTGCAAACCTGAGAATGGATGAACAAAGTTTTATTTTTCTTTTGTTAGTCACAAAACAATCAAAAGAAGACAAAAATTATTCCGGTCACTTTTGAGTTCTCAATCTAATGATCGAAACTCGCGTGAACCTAATTCGATGTTGTACACACAAGCTTATTGATGAACAAGCAATCAGTGTACTATCAAAGAATAATCTCTTCTCTCTTTTATGTTTAGTAGAATAAAAATTATCCTTTTCTATGAATTGAGAAGAAGAAGAAAAATTGAATCATTCAATCAACTATAGTGGCCGAATTCTATATGTGGTATTATATAGGTGGCCGAAATTTTGCTTCCTCTTCTATTTAGGATTGCCGAAATCTTCCTCTAAATGGACTAGGGTTGCAACAAATCACATACCAAAAAGAGTTTGTGTTGCACCCTAATTTCCATCAACCTTTAGACTTCAAAACTTAATCCAACTCATAGATATTTTTATTCTTTTATTGACTAAATAAATAAAATTAATTATTTATTTTCTTATCAAACAAGTCTTTTACTTTTAATATACTACTACCAATAATATAACTTTAGGAAATATATTTCCTGATCAGAAAAAGATTTGTTTCTTAATTAAACAATTAATTAATAAATTAACTAATTCTTATTTAATTAAAACAATGAAACAAAATAATATATTAGGTTAATATATACACCTTGCCGCCCCACTTATATAAATGGGCCATATATTATTTTCTTATTTCATTTAATCCATTGGACTTTAAATAAAAGCCCACATGTGAACCAGACCCATTCTTACTAAAACAAACAAGCCCACATGTCTCCTTTTAATATATTAATATAATAGTGCAGCCCATTAATTAAATAATAGACATATTATATTCTTGATATATTAAAAACAATTCTAGATGGACCCTTAAATCGGCCCGGTAGAATATATCAAGTGATCCATGTAAATACGTGTGGATTGGGGATCTTGGCGGGCTATCTAAATTTAAGCTTCAATAGACACAATCTAATCACAATCAACAAATGATTCACTTGGTCCAATCTATTAATTTTAACTCATTCCACTAAAGAGCTAAAATTGAACTCTTAAATAAAGATAGAATAAGGAGATGTTTCTCATTCATACCCTAGACAATCTTATAGGAGATGGTGTATCCTCGTGAATAATATCAGTAATCGCCAAGAGCTCATAGACCGCCTATAGCTCTCCAAGTTACCATATTTCCTCATATGACCACATTTCAAACTTGGATACTTTGACTTGTCCAGAAGCCATGTTTTCAATAATCATTATTGAAAACTCAACGTTGAGATTTAATATCCAATACCTCAAAACATCCATATGATGATATTATACTCTCATTTAATAAATGGAGCCACGATGTCCATATCTTTAAATGAAGTCCTCTATCGATTAACAAATGTATACCACCAAACTATCGAGGATAGACTATGCTATATAAACGTACTCATTGATAGCTCTAATGATAACACTTGCAACCATAAGTCCATCATTTATCTCAGGATTAAGATAGACTCTCCGATTGTTCTCTTTAATGAAAAGAATTATATCTAGTGACGATTCTAGATAAAGTATTTCATTGTGATCCAGTTCAATGCACCTAGTGCACTAGATTCTTTTACTAGAAAACCTTTCGATGATTTTAGACTCATCATATTCATTTGATCCCACTCAAATGCTAGTAAAAGAATTCTACAACTTTATCAAGATAGAGGTGCCCGACCTTTAACTTAAGTTGTGAACGTTATTCAAGACTAACTAAAGAATTGTGTCTACCTTATACATATCCGGATGTACAAACAATTCTTCATATCTCATAGTCTTTTGACCTTATTATTATTTACCTTGACAATTATAATTATAAATGCTATAAGATTTTGCAGAATCAGAAATCACTTTATTTATATGAAAAGATTGTCAATTACAATATTACACTCTTGCCATTGAGCATAATCCTAACATAGCTATGGCTCAACCTATTACTAATGTAGCCATCCTAGGATGTATAGTGATGGCTTCCAATTCCCTCACAAGTGGCCGACCTAGGATGTATAGTGAAGGCCACCCGTTTGAGATTGGATGAGGCTTTAGGTTATCAACCGAATTCTACTCGAAGCTTAGTTCTCGTAGAATCACTAAAGTAGCCAACCTAGGGTGTATAGTGGAGGCTTCTAATTCTCTCACAAGTGGCTAACCTAGGATGTATAGTGAAAGCCACTAATTTAAGATTAGATTAAGGGCATGGTTTTAGAGCCGGATTTCCGGAAATCCTTCCATTCAATTGAGCATTAGACAACCTAATTGCCTACTGAAGTAATCCAAATCAATCATGCAAAGAGGGTGTATCCAAGCAAATCAATAATGGAAATCAATTCAAGCAATGGAATGAAATATAGAGATAGAATAAGTATAACACATAGAGTTTATTTACAAAGCCCAAAATATCCATCATACAAATAACATCAACCCCATAGTGGGGTATTTTAGTTACTCATATTCTATTACAAACAAATAAACTAAGAGAGAGTGTAGAGAGAACCCTTGAAGATTGATCTCTTTCCTTGAAGCTTGAATCCAAGTCTCCTAGTTGCCTTTGATTGAGTAGAGATGGTTTGGATGATATGGAGATGTGTTACTAGCTTAGAATACAAGTGTTGGGAGGTATGGTGATGTTTTGGTTCGTTCCTGTCCTTTTCTATTTATAGAGGATGGAAAAATAGGTCACTTAAGCTTGAAACCAGAAACTGTCGTGTGCATAGTGCGGGTGGAGTGCGGGTGAATTACCCGCGCTGTACCCGTACTGTAATGGTTTTCTTCATCTTCAGTTCTCTGATCTGAGCAACAGTGCGGGTGGAGTGCGGTTGGATTACCCGCACTTTACCTGCACTTTACTCGCACTGTACTTGCACTCTGGTGTCAGGTGTAAATCCACTCCTCTGTCTTGAGCAACAGTGCGGGTGGAGTGCGGTTGGAGTGCGTTTGGATTACCCGCACTTTACCCGCACTTTATCTGTCAGGTACGAATCAGCTCCTCTGTCTTGAGCAATAGTGCGGGTGAAGTGCGGTTGGATGACCCGCACTTAACCCGCACTTCATCTTTCCTTCATGATTCAGGTCCCAGCTGTGGGAAGGAGTGCGGTTGGAGTGCGGTTGCGACCCACACTTGACCCGCACTGTAGAGCTGGTTATGATCCTTTGTCTTTCCTTTTGCCCCTTTTCTGCCGGAACCACTGCAACTAGCTTCTAACACCAGAATTACATCTATTGCCTGCAATTAGCACCAACGAGCCTATTAGACATAAAAGACATAAAATATATAGAAAATACACTTAAGAACGAGACAAAAGAATAGGAATGAGGGCCGAAATATACAACAATTTAGGCACGATCAAACTCAAACTCTTTAAATTCAAAATTAAATATTTAATTTAATAAAATAAAATAATAATATTAACTTATTTTATTCAAAATCAAATATCAATTAACACCCTCCTTTTAGTGGTTAATAACATAATTAAATAATCTTATTATTTAATTTATTCAATCGCCATTAATCATTAATTAAATAATCTCATTATTCAATTAATTCCCGAATAAATACGTGTCAATTTCGTAACACAATTAATTGGACAATCCAATAAATTAACCGTGACCTTTGTTACATAAAACAATCGGGCTAGCAAGGGGACCTAATAGACCCACAGTATTTTGAGCTCCAATAATCCTTAGAAATTAATTAAACTCTTTAATTAATATTTCATGATTATTAACTCCGGTGTTATTCCACTATAAACCCGAAGCTACATTCTCTCAACTGTAGATGTTTTTACATAAACCAATAACTTTCGGTGTCCATCGATATAGTTATTACAAATTGTATAATCCTCCACTCCACAAATAGTTCATAATTAGAGCTGGGTCATAATGTCGGTTATACCTGTAAGTTCCTCATATTTTTGATTGGCTCATTTCGTTGACAAACCACATTGGGGATTTATTTTGTAAGGGTAGATTAGGCCTCTTTGTGTGTGATCAAGCTTCAAGGGCATTATCATTCTCAAGAGCACTTCAAAGGTATATCACTTGCTTAATTCTCCTTGAAGAGGTTTTAGTTGCACACACTCACATCTTATGCATTTGTATTGTCATGCCTGTATTATTGCACACACACACACACACACACACTTCTTGCATTTTGGAGTTGATGGGCTGCACATTGGGTTAGGCGACATACAAGGCCACTTATGCATGTCGTGTGACAAGTCGCCTTAGACTTGAAGTTTTCCCACAGTGTGTTAGGCGACATGCAAAGCCACTTGTGCATGTCGCCTTAGTCTTTTAATTTTCCTCCAGTGTGTTAGGCGACTTGTGCATGTCGCCTTACATGTCGCCTCTGACATCTTGTTTTTCATCCAGTGTTGAAAATACACTCTTAGCGTGTGTCTACAACCTAGAGGGGGGGTGAATGGGTTGTTAATCGATTATTACCAATTTTTCGATTAGTCAATATTAAACAAATAACCCAATTAAATCAAACATACAAAATCAAGTGTAAAGTGCGGAATAATAAATAACACTTGATTTTTACGTGGAAACCCTTAAACAAAGGGAAAAACCACGGGCTATCCTTCTAGCCACACACGATCCTCAAATCCACTATATGAGTAAAAAGTTACACCCTCAAGTGATACTCGGACTCTCACTCTAGATAACCTCAGGCTATGGACACTACCACTCGCCACTCTTGGTTCTATCCCTAGTGATATCCACTGATACACTACTATTGGCGTGAGCACCTCCTACTCTACCTGCAGGTCTTTTATAATGGATTCTTGACCAATGCATGCCAATCACAACTTGGTTGCAAGACTTCAATGCTTGTGCAACTTCACCCCGAAGCCACAAGATTTTGACTCAATGAAGAGAATTATGTGTCTATGTGATCATGTAAATGATGCTCAATGCAAATTATGCTAGACAACACAAATTGCTCAACTAGGAGTTTGTAGAAACAAATCCAAGTTGTCAAATGTCTAAATGCAAGGCATAAAGACTTAGCTAGATGTTATCAATAACTACCAATCCTAGCTGTCACAAACAATCACAATGAATCAACAAATATGCTCACAATGTATTCAACATAAACTTAGCATATATTCATGTGATTAAGACAAGACATTTAATCATTCACTAAATGCAAGTCTTAGACAAAAGTCTATCAACAAACAAACTCAATTATATTTGTAGAGAATTTCCAACAAACTAATTGTTACACAAAATATGCATAAACATTCAATAAGATTAACTAGTTGATTAAGAATCAATATTTCAACCTAGTTATCAATGAATCACAAATAAATGTTTATGACCTAGCTTTTAGGCAAAAATGACCTAATCAATTAAGCTATCAAAATACAAACCCAATCATGTTATCAAGACTCATAAATATGCAATAATAGAGTCTAGGTATTTAATCATGCAATAAATACCTAATCTAGAGTAAGAAGAACAATAAATGATATTCAAAGAAGTTCTTGCTTACCTAGTCATGAAACAATGAAGACCCATGCTCAAATGATGTTGAATGATGCAAGATGGAGATGGGTTTTGGGTTTGGAGAGTCAAAGATGCTTTCTTGAAGCTTTCTCTCTGTAGGAGCTCTAACATCTCTCTAAAAATGATTTTGTGAGCTCTTGGTCGGCCAAGAAGAGAAGAGGAAGAATATATATGAAGCCCTAGATAAAACTACATCGTTTTGAACTTGGGAACCAGAATCCTGTCAAAACCGCTTGCTAGACCGCGGCACAGGTAAGTGTCCAGACCGTGGTACATACAGCATTGCACTGTCTGGACAACACCGCGGTTTGGACCGCTGAGCATGCAAGTGCACAGGTCGCGGTCCAAGTCGCGCATGATGCACTGGAGAATACCGCTCCGTGCGTCGCGGTGCAAGCAAAGCCTGCCGAGCGGTCTAGGGCGCGCCAAAGGGAAAAATCCCTTTTTAACACTCAAGATAAAAGTCAATCTTACATGAATGTTGTGCAAGTGTGAAGTGAGTGAGATGCACACAATGAAGCACAATTAACATGTCAAACATGTTATCAACTAAGATACAATGCAAGATATGATATCTAATGTAAGCTAGTGAGTGTTTTAGAAAAGGATGCACACTTATACAAACAATAAAGAACACAAATGCAAGATAAACAAAACATGCATGAAGTGTGTGTGTGCACCTAAACTCTTCAAGAGACAAAGTCAAGTGAGTATACCTTTTACTCTTGAAGTCATGGAGATGCTTGGAAGCTTGCCAATACGGACCTAAGCTACCCATTACACAAACATCCCCAATGTGGTGGTTTGTCATGAAATAAGCCAATCATAAAAACGAGGTCCTTACAAGTGTGTTAGGTGACTTCCAAGGCGACTTGTACATGTCGCCTTACATGTCACCTTAGTCAACATGTTTTCTGTCCAGTGTGTCAGGTGACTTACAAGGTGACTTTGTCATGTCGCCTTGCATGTCGCCTTTATCACCCGAACTGGGCAATTCGGGTATATCACATCATCTCATTTTTTGGTCCCTATAAATACATTATCTTCTCCACCTTTAAGTGAGAGAAAGTAAATCCAAGAGAGAGAGAGAGAGCTCCAAGAACCAATTTTTACTCAACCAAACTCATACCCATGTGCATCTAGCTCCATTCTTGCATCTATTCTTCATGGGTCTTCATGCTTCTATTGACTAGATAATTAACTATGAACTAAAACTTCTTGTTTCATCTCTATGTTCTTAGTTTACCTAGGGTTAGCAATTATTAGTTGATTAATTGCATGTTTAATTTGTTTAGCATGATTTGAGTATGTTTGTGACTTTGCTTGTTGATTGAGATTGCATGTTCATTGATAGCTATCTTTTAGGACCATTTTGCCCTTTAGCTAAATCTTCATGCATTTGCATTTAGATATTGATATCTAGGATTTGCACTGATTGACATCTTTAAATCCCTAGATAAGCATTTAGTGTTGCCTAGCATTAATTGCATGATAGAATATTTTTACATATTCACATAGGTTGTTTAACCTCTTCATTGATTGTTAAGCCTTGTGAGTAAGTGGATTAGTGCACAAGCTTGTTGGTCTAGGATCACTATTAAAGGCCCGTTAGGTAGAGGGAAAGGGTTAGTGACCAAGTATGGTGTGACTTGAGGTCAACCTAGGTTGTAAACTTTCATTCAAATAGTGGATTTGAGGACCGTGTGTGGCTAGAAGGATAGCCCGTGAGTTTTGCCCAGTTGGAGGGTTTCTCACCTAAATCAATCCTTGTGTTTTTATTGTTTTCTGCATGTTTATTTTGGATTGGTTGATTGCTAATATGGGGTAGCATTATTAAAATTGATTAAGTCGAAAAGTTGGTAATAAGTCAACTAAAACCTATTAACCCCACCCCCCCTCTCTAGGTTAGTAGACACACGCTTTATAGTATTTTCAATACCCCTTTAATTATATCTTTCCATTAGGTACCATTGATTATCTAATGAACAATAAATCCTACATTCCTTAAGGAATTATGAGAGCACTCATATTGTTCAAGCCCCAAATCAACCCTTAAGGGAACTACCATCTACTTCTCGCAAGAAGGAGTGGATTCCACTATTGTGTACAAACCTTCCCAGCCACAAGCCAAACCACGATCCTAACATATGGAGTATATTGATTGGGAATGCAACTCCGACCTCACCTATGGTATATCAAAGACCACGATCTGACCTGAAGGAGTCGATAAGAGACACATGATTAAGATCACCCACATATAGCCATCATTGGTTTATATATATGAATCTCATCGTTAAATAGATTTTAGTGAGAGATTCATATAGATCATGGCCCAGTCCTATATGATCATATCATACAAGGTGCTTCCATTCTCATATCTCCATATGAATGATCCAGGATAGGATCACCGTACACTACGAAATGGACTGCAATTGTAGATTAACCAAAAATAAAGTACCCAGCTTTAATTGTTATCTACGAACTCTTTAGATTGCACATCTCTTATTGTATCCATCTGTATATGACATTCATATACACAGTTCGAGATTACATCCGACAATCTTAAATGTTAAATGCACAAGTTATACATAATATATGACATAAGAAGAATGAATAAAACTATTCTTTTATTTATGTTAACATTCCATTTACAAATTACAAGCTTTAGGGTATAAACACAGTTTAGTTCATAACCTTGTAGATTTATGGAGCATTTTTCAATAGATTTTTTCCAGCCAAGAAGGCAAAAGAACAGAGAGTGAAGATAGTCGACTTCTTTGAAAAAGAGGGAGAACCGTTCCATTAGGCATGGGAGATATATTGACGGGAACGTTTTTGTCGTTAGAAAATATCCGTCAAAGAATTTATAAAACCTTAGCAATGCCTCAAAATGTTTACAAAACAAGTATGGTGGCAAGTAGGGGTATCATCCACATGGAAAAGGAAACTAAATGGCTAAAACTAGTTAACTACTATTAAACTAAAACTAAGTATGAAAAGGTAAAGTTGGTTGTTTTGAAAGTTAATAACTACTATGCAAACTACAATTAAGTTAATTAATCTAAAGTTAAACTAAAAATTAGCAAGAATGCGGATGGATAAGATAATGAGATGTGAATGCAGGAGTTGATACAATTCATACATGAATAGTGGGTGATCTATCTTTTAGGACCGATTTGATTCTCTATGTGGCTTATCTTCCTAACTTGAGTTTCTGGGATGGCTTGGATTGGGTAGCTCACAATCCACCCCTTTCACACTAGCCGGGATATGTTGGATTCGAGAGCTCACAACATATCTCTTCATATTCAAGTGAGCTTGTTTTAAAATACCTTTAGTGAATATGGTTAAAAGCATAAATTGATGTCAAATATGGGTTAAGAGTTGGAGAGCCTACTTATCCCACAAAGACATCACAATTCAACTTCTACAATAAATTGGGAGTTGGAGAGCCTACCCAACCCAAGGTCAGTATCAAATGCATTAAGAACAAATTTGTTAATGGAAATTTTACTCGGGATGAGAAATCTCTGTTAACCCCCTCGAGACCACTACCACGTTTGTGGTGGCCGAAATTATTTGTGTATGTGACAATGGTTTATCTAGTGACAAATAAACAAGAACATTTTTATTTAGCATGCATGGTACACGAGTACAAAGATTTTTCTCTCTTTTCTCTCCACTCTCTTTGGTAAATGGTCGATTGCTAGTCGTATGCCTGTCGAATAGTAGTCTCCTTTTTTCTTTTCTTTTCTTTTCTTTTTATACATGGTTTGTAGGTCAACAGACTGATTCTCCCTTGATTGTCTCAGTGATTGTCTCAGTCTCTTCCTTATCGGGCGGGATTTCTTGCGTTAAATCATTTGACTTTTAGATTGACGCCCGAATTGAGAGTATCGTGGTGGAGATCAGCTTGTTTCCCTTTGGATTTCATTACTTATTCTGCATGTAGATAACGCTTCAAGGTACGATTTAATTCATTCCTCGTATCCTTTCAGTATGATCCTTATAGGAGTCGTGGGACATGACGATATGGTATGATGCATCAACCAGGGAGGTTGTTTAGTATTTTGACCTTGATGTCTAAGAAGTTTCATCTAGCTTGGAGCTAGATCTGGCTTCTCATGACATTTCCGAAGCTAGATGTGGCCTTGACTGACCTTTTTGAAGCTATGTGTGGCTTCGACTGGCCTCACGGCCATCTAGGGACATTCTTCTATGTCAATCGAGGTACAGACGGGGTTCTTGAGCATTTACAAGATGACCTTGACTTCGGGGAGCTTCTAGTTTTGATGATGCGGGCTAAGCCCGATCATTCCGGGCTCTATCCCGGATGTTTCTAGAGCCCGTCCTTGTTCTTGAGGTGGTATCGCAGTTCAGCCCTGGATAGAAAGGTCTCCTGGTGGAAGTTCTCGGGTCCGGGCTTTATCCAGATGTTTCTGGAGCCTGCCCTTGTACCTGGGGCGGCATCGTAGCTTGGCTCTGGATATAGAGGTCTTTAGGTGAAACTTTCGGTATGAAACCAGGTCGAGGAAGTGGAAATTTCCCTTTGGTCCTTAGCCAATTTTGGCTATTAACAGAAGTCCCCTCTGACTTGAACACCAGACGTCGAGCTCGGGGTTGAGGTCAGATTCTCACTTTATTTGGGAAATCTTCCTCCTTTACCGTTACCGAAATTTTGGGAAATTTCTTCATTTGAGTGACTTGTTGTGAACCGACTATTTTATCTTTGAATTAATCTGATCACGTTACGGTAGTCCCCGAGATTTTTTACCGTTACCAGGATCTTAGGGAGATCTTCCTCTTAACTGCGTAAATGATGTGGCATGAGATGATTAGCTCGCTTTAGAGTTTAATCCGGTTACGTTACCGAGTCAATTTTTTACCGTTACTAAACGAGTATCCTAGTAACTTGAGCTGTTGCCTTCCTGCCTATATATAGGCCCGTTTTCCTCCTCATCTTCCTCACATCTTCTCGAGCTAAAAGAACCTTTTGTTGAGAAATATTTCCACAGTTTTTTCCCCAAGCTTGCTTCTTTCTTCATTCTTCGTCTTCTATAATGTCGAAAAACAGTCGTGATTCAAATGATTCCATATTCGACGGTGAGGAGGTCGTCAGTCTCAGTCTGGGGAAGCGGGCTAGGAGGAGTTCTGACAGTGATGATTCCCCGCCCACATCAAAACGTCGGCGATCCAGTAGGAACGTATCTATCGGGGCTGGGTTCTCCAATCATCCCGACCACCCTTTAGATATTGTTGATGATGATTCCGACAAAGAAACGACCGGTGGTGCTGCGGGGAGCGTCGGGTCTCGGCTCCTGGTCCCTTTGGGGAGAGGCTCCCTTCTTACGATTTCTGGGTTATCCCAGATTTCACCGTTGACCCGGTGTCGATCGACCGTTTGAGGTTAAAGTTTGGCATCCCCGACAGTGTATCCATCTCGGTGCCTCCCAAGAACTTCAAGTTTTTCAACCCCCCTAAAGGCGTGCTTCCGATCCATGTGGCCGCTCTTGAGAACGGGGTCAGGCTTCCCCTCCATCCGACCCTTCGGCGGGCTCTAAACTCCATCCAGCTCGCTCCCCTTTAGTTAACGCCGGGCTTCTGGAGGCATTTGATTGGTTTCCTTGTGTTATGGAGGGAACAATTCCAGATGAGTAAAGTGACAAGGGAGCCAGGTGCAGAGGAGCTAGCATATCTTTTTCATATTGGGAGCTTGTCTGGGGCTCCTCGGGGTCAGTTCTACGCCAAAGCCAAGAACAAGCTCAATTTCATCGTTCTTGGTGCTTCGAAGAAGGATCCCGCATGGAAAGAAGAATGGATCCTGGCGGGGGATGACTGAGGGAGCTCGATTTTCATCGGAGGGCATGAATTCGAGGTTCCTACGGCTTTCAGTGACAAGCCTTCCTGGGACCAGGACTCCCTGCCTGCCGAGTCCGAAGCCGTCTTAAAGGCTATTCTAGCTTGGAATTACCTGAATCCGATGTTCCCTACCGCTGAAGCTTTTGACCCTCGTAGGGTGAACAAATATCTACCGATTTCAGACGCTATTCCTCGTAAGTATCCTTGTGTCGCTTCTTCTTATTACTTAGCTTGATTCTGACATTTTTTTATCTGTTTATTCACAGTCTTTGTCGTGGAGCCAGCCACCTGACACGTCTCGCCCTCTCAAGGTGGAGTTTCTCTTCCCTCTTCTGGGGTCGAGCCTGTCCTGGCTTCTTCTATCTCTCCGGCTGAGTCTAAGATGGCCACTCTGGCCTCGCGGGCTTTCCGAGCTTTGGGTAAAGCTCCCCAAGTGGTTGGCCCGACTGTTTCTGCCCCCTCGGCCATGGCTGCTAAAGTCGCTATCCCTTCGACTCAAACATCTGATTCAGCTGCGCTTCCAACAACCAAAGCCTCGGAGGTTTCTGGGAAAGATGTCGCTCCTGGGAAAGAAGTCGCGAAGGCTCCTTCCAACCGTTCCCGGCCTCAGTCGAGCTTGATAGGGCAGGATGAGGTCTTGGAGCAGTTCATAGCATCCTGTCCGGGTGGCGGGATCTCCAAGATGGCTTCTATGCCTGTGGACGTCCTTATAACCAAGGGGTCTGCTATCTTGGCTGAGGTAATTGTATGTCCTTCACGCCCTTTTTTTTTGTTAACTCGTTAAGTTTCTAACTCGGGTTTTATATTTGTAGGCCTTTAAGGTCAATGTCGCGATGGGCTAGCAGGTAGCCCTTCTCTGTGATCGAGCTGTGAAAGCCGAAGCTAAAGCCGAGAAGGCCGGGGAATTGCTCAAGCAGGCTCGGTCTCTAGTGGAAGAGGTGACTTCCAGCCAGGGCAAAATTGAGCTCGAGATGGCCGAGCTTCGCTGCGATCATGAGAGGATGAAGCAATCTTTTGATCAGGAGCTTCTTCAATCTCTCCGGCGGGCTAGGCAGCGAGACTCCTGGAGATCTGAGGCTAGGAAGCTGGACCTTGAGAACCGGTCTCTGATTACTCAGGTGACCAAGCTGCAAGCTGATGCGGAGACCTCCTTCAGCGATGGGTATTTTTATGCTTCCTTTCAGGCCGCGGAAGCTCTTCCTCATCCTTTTGATTTTTCATCTATTACGGGCTGGGACAGACAGGAAATAATGCTCAAAGCTGCTGAGTTATCTCATCCTGAAGGTGACAAGGTGGTCCCTTCTAGCCCGGTAGGAACTGGATGCAGCCCACTCAGTCAGATCCCTCCTTCCATCTTCCTTCCTTTATTCCCTCAGATCTTGGGGAATCATCCAGCAAAGTGATATCCTCTCGATCTGAGGAGGACCAATCGGGAGTTGGTGAAGAGGTTAGGAGCCCATCTGATGATCCAGCTTTAACAGAGATGGAGGTCGACAGGAGCCAGATGGGGCCCTTGGCTGCTCTTCTCGACTCGGCTATTCCTCCTGAAGTTATGGAGGTGATCAATGAAGTTTTGGAGGAAGAGCCAGCTGATCATCCGATAGAGCCTCTAAACAGAGGAGCGGTCGGCGAGGATAACCCAGATGGACAGCTACCTGTTGAGGGGGTTGATGCTGAGGATCAGCAGGAAGGAGGAGGGCTAGCGGAGAGGAGACATGATAGCCCCACAACTTGAAGCAGATGACTTGTTTCCGATTGCCCGGAAGAGGGGATGGGCACCCTGCTTTGCCATTGTCAGTTTTTTTATTTTTCCTTCTTCTTTTTGTAACCCGAATTTGGGGGTTGGGCTCCCCATTTGGATGTAGCCTTATCGGGGGATAGGCTCCCTTTGTCCTTAATGATAAATTGACTCCTTTTTGAGAACTTTATTCTGCTTCTGGTCTTGAATGGTATCCAGAGTAGCATCGGTAGCATCAATTCAGATTCGTGTAGGCAATTATGATTATTTTGATCCTACAAATGAAAGCAAACATTATATACATGGGGTGATAACCCAACCAAGTCATCAGGAATGCTACTTAGCTATTTCCTAGTCTTTGAGATCCGGCGGGCAACTATGCCTTTACACTCAGATCCTTCTTGGGGGTGGTAGCCCGACCAAGGCATTAGGAGGGCTATGGAGCTATTTCCTAGCCTCGAGATCTGGAAGGCAACTATGCTCTTACACTCAGATCCTTCTTGGTGGTGGTAGCCCGACCAAGGCATCAGGAGGGCTATCGAGCTATTTCCTGGTCTCGAGATCTGGAAGGCAACTATGCTCTTACACTCAGATCCTTCTTGAGGGTGGTAGCCCGACCAAGGCATCAGGAGGGCTATCGAGCTATTTTTTGGTCTCGAGATCTGGAAGGCAACTATGCTCTTACACTCAGATCCTTCTTAGGGGTGGTAGCCCGACTAAGGCATTAGGAGGGCTATCGAGCTATTTCCTGGTCTCGAGATCTGGAAGGCAACTATGCTCTTACACTTAGATCCTTCTTGGGGGTGGTAGCCCGACCAAGGCATTAGGAGGGCTATCGAGCTATTTCCTGGTCTCTAGATCTTTATGTCGAATTCCCATTCAAGTGTATAGTCACTAACATTGAACATAGTGGGAGACAAAGATGGAAGAGAAAAGGAAAATGACTTTATTGATGATTGAGATGTAGTATATCTTTATTTGGACCTGTAATGAAAACTAAGTGGGGGTAGTCTGCTTGAGAACTCCTTTCAAGGGTAGAATTTCTTCAAATGGTCTGCATTCCAAGTGTGGTTGATGGGTCGTCCATCCATGTCTTCGAGTTTGTAAGCTCCATTGCGAACAATTAGCTTTATAAAATATGGCCCTTCCCAATTTGGACTTAAAACTCCATCTGACCTTTTCTGAGTATTCAGTGTTACTTTCGTAAGTACCAGATCCCCTTCCTTGAATTTTCGAGCTCTAACCTTTTGGTTGAAGTATCTAGCGATCCTGCTCTGGTAGATCGCTACTTTCTCTGCTACCCAGTATTACTTTTCTTCTAAGAGGTCTAGACTAGCCCGGAGCTTGACTTCGTTACTTTCGGGCTCAAAGTGCTGTACCCTGAACGAGGTCAATTTATGCTCGATGGGGAGGACTGCTTCAACCCCGAAGGCCAGGGAGTAAGGCGTTTCTCCAGTAGCTGTTCTTTTGGTAGTCCGGTATGCCCAAAGGACTTTTGGTAGCTCTTCGGCCCATTTACCTTTCCTCTGCTGAAGCTTCTTCTTCAGAAGTTTCTTGATTGTCTTGTTGGTGGATTCCACCAGCCCGTTAGTTTGGGGATGAGCCACTTAAGCGAACTTGAGGTCGATCCCCAACCCCTGGCAGAAGTCTTTGAATCGGGCGTTGTCGAATTGCTTCCCTAGGTCGGCTATAATGATGAGAGGGGTCCCGAACCTGCATACCACGTTAGTCTTGATGAACTTGGTTGTATTCTTTTCTGATATTCGAGCTAGTGGCCCTACCTCGACCCATCTTGTGAAGTAGTCAATAGCCACGATAGCATGTTTCATCTGTCCAGGAGCGGTAGGAAGTGGCCCAATTAGGTCGATTCCCCACATGGCAAAGGGGTAAGGTGAGCTAAGGGACGACAGTCGCTCGGGTGGCTGGTGGCACAAGTTTGAGGTTTTTTGACAAGGTTCACAGGATTGCACAAAACTCTTTGCATCTTGATGGATGGTCGGCCAATAGTACCCCATACGAAGCACCTGATAGGCTAGAGCTTCCCCACCTATGTGGTTCCCACAATCCCCAGAATGGACCGCTCTCAATGCTCACTTAGCATCATCGGGATGCAAGCACCTAAGTAAGGGGAGGGATCTGCCTCTCCTGTAGAGGTATCCGTCCACCATATAGTATCGAACTGAGAGTCTCTTAACTCTTCGGGCTTGGTCGGGCTCTTTAGGAAGCTCTCCTTCAAGGAGATATGTGACAATTGGGTCCATCTAGCAAGGTAGGCGATCCAAGGAACAAATTTCTCCATTTGCGGCTATGCTTGGCTGGGTGATTACTTGGAGGGGAATTCCCCTTGGTAAGGATTGGCCTCCGTTCGCCGCTATCTTAGCCAGAACATCAGTGCGATGGTTTTGGTGTCGAGGCACCTGATCGATCTTGCGTCCCTTAAATTTTCTTTTCAGCAACCGAGCTAGATTTAAGTAGGCCACCATATTATCTCCCTTTTCCTGGTAGACCCCAGTCACCTGGTTTACAACAAGTAACGAATCGCTCTTGACCTGCAGGTAGTCGGCCTTTAGCTCGATGGCTACCTTCATCCCGACTAGGAGGGCTTCATATTCCGCTTCGTTGTCGGTAGCTTTAAACTCGAATCTGAAATAGTGACAGAATTCAGTCCCCTCCGGATCTATCAAAACTATGCCAGCTCCTCCCCCAGCTCGTCTGGATGCTCCGTCTGAAAAGAGGATCCATGGCTTGCAGCCCTCCGGCCAATTACCTCGGATATCTTCTCAGGGACCTCGTTTGATACTGAGGGATCAACTGGATCTGGGATGGCTGAGAATTCTGCCACGAAGTCGGCTAAAGCCTGTGCCTTAATCGTAGTCCGGGGCTTGTACTTTAACTCGAACTAAGTGAGCTCTAGTGCCTATAAAACTAACCTTCCTGACACATCTGGTCCTTGCAAGAATTGACGCAGGGGTTGGTCTGTTACCACTGCTATTGTGTGAGCTTGAAAATAGGGACGGAGTTTCCTCGCTGAGATCACCAGAGCATAAGCGAGCTTCTCTAGGAGAGCGTAGTTCCTTTCTGATTTGGTCAAGGCATGACTCACATAGTTTATGGGTCTTTGAAAACTGTCGCTACAATCCTTGGCCAAAGCCCCGCTTACTGCAGTTTCTGATACAGCCGGGTAAATCTGCAGCTCATCTCCGAGAACCGGCTTGACTAACAAAGGGGGGATTGTTAGGTATTCCTTCAAAGCTTGAAATGCCTGCTCGCTTTCCTGGCTCCATTTCATGTTCTTTCCTTGTTTGATGGCCTTGAAGAAAGGAAGACATTTATCAGTGGAGCGAGAGATAAACCTGTTAAGTGCTGCCACCCGTCCAGTCAGGATCTGTACTTGCTTGAGCGAGGTTAGGGATTCCAAGTCCAGGATAGCTTTGATTTTTTCTGGGTTGGCTTCGATACCTCTCTCATGAACCATGAAGCCTAGGAACTTTCCTGCCGTTACCCTAAAAGCACATTTGGAGGAGTTCAAACGCATCTGGTTTTCCCTCAGTATGAGGAAGGTTTTGGGAAGGTCTTCTTGATGTCCCTTTGTGGTTGGGGATTCCATGATCAGGTCATCGATATATACTTCCATTGTCCTTCCTATCTCGGGCTTGAACAATTTGTTAACCAGCCACTGGTATGTGGCCCCTGCATTCTTCAAACCAAATGGCATCACCTTGTAGCAGTATAAGCCCTGCCCAGTAATGAAACTATTCTTATCTTGGTCAGCCGGGTGCATTTTAACTTCGTTGTATCCTGAGAACGCGTCCATAAAACTCAAAATTTTATTTCCGGATGTGGAGTCAACCAGCTGGTCGATCTTTGGCAAAGGAAAACTGTCTTTCGGACAAGCCCGGTTGAGGTCGGTGTAGTCGATACACATACGCCATTTTCCATTCGTCTTCGTGACCATGACTACGTTTGCGATCCATTCGGGGTAACGTACCTTTCTGACGAACCCCGCTTTGATCAATTTATCAACCTCTTCCTGTACCGCCGCGTTCCTATCAGTGTTGAAATGACGCCTCTTCTGCTTGACGGGCTTGACTGTTGGATCTACTGCTAGCCGGTGGGTGGCCAACGATGCGGGGATTCCAGGCATTTCATTATGGTTCCAGGCGAAGATGTCGCTGAATTCCCCGAGAAGATCAATCAGTCCTCTTTTTATTTCTGGATCAAGGGCGGCTCCGACCTTGACGGTCTTGGAGGGATCGTCAGTTCTGACGGATATCTCTTCTAGTTTATCCACGGGCTGCCCACTGGCCCATTCCTTACCCCTTTCTTCCTCGTAGGGCATGATAGGTTCATCCTCCGGATGCCTAGTATGTTCTGCGGGCTCTTTCTCCTCCTGGATTATCTAGGATGCATCCATGTCTTCCTGGATTACTGTCACCTATACACACTGCTTTGCTAGGGCAGTAGGATTGGCAGATACTGCGTAGCATTTCCTAGCTGCCTGCTGGTCTGCGCGTACCTCTCCTACCTTGGTTCGAACCGGGAATTTCAAAACGTTGTGGTATATGGACAAGACTCCCTTCAGAGAGGACAGGAAAGGTCTCCCTAAGATGGCGTTGTAGGCCGATGGGGTGTCCACCACAACAAAGTCGGTCATTACGTTCTGTTGGAGCGGGGTGACCCCGATGATTATTTGGAGGATCATTGACCCCACTGGTATGATCGAGTCCCCAGTGAAACTGTAAAGTGGAGTGGTACAGCTGTTGTAGCAATGTTGCTTCAGGTTCAGTTTTTCCAGGGTATCTTTGAAGAGGATATCTACACTGCTTCCTGTATCCACGAGCACGTGAAGGACCAGACAGTTGGCGATCTGTATTATGATGACCATAGGATCATCATGAGGTTGCACAGTGTTGAAGACATCTGCTTCGGTGAACATGATCTGAGCTGACTAGGCGGGCTTTGTCGGGCTCTGGCTGACTTGGAAGATCCCCCGGCTCTGTCCAAGGCGGGGAACCTTTCTTGCGTGGTTTTTGAGGGAGTTATTGGAAACGCCGGCCAAGGTAGGACCTCCGCTGATGGTGTGTATCACCTGGATCTGTTGCATTAAGTCAGCCTGCTCCCCTTTCCTCTTTTCTGCCTCCTCACGGATTTCAGCTTGTACTTCCCTTCCAGTTCTGATATTATCTCTGACCTGTTGTAAAAATTCAATCAGGCATCCTCCCCTTATCAGGGCCTCAATCTGGTTGCTCAAGTTATAGCACTCCGATGTGTTGTGGCCCACGTCTTCGTGAAAGTCACAGTACTTGTATCGGTTTCTCCTGTCCGCTGGGGCCTTCATGGGAGCGGGCTTTTGGAGCAACCCTTTATCCCGTATGGCAAGGTAGACCGTTTCCCTGGATGCATTCAAGGGGGTATAGTGGTCAAACCCTTTTTCCCCTTGTATTACTAGAGCCACGGTCCTGGGAGGCGGCGAAGCCCGGGGAGGGGTTCGTTTTGCTGGATATCTCTCTTGCCTATGCAGAGGAACAGGGGGGCGATAGGTCAACCTGTTGGGAGGTTTATTCTGAGCTCTCTGCACCGGCTCAAATTTGAGGGCTTCTTTCTTCAAACGTTTTGCCGTTCTCATGTCGTCATGCTCTATCTTGACCTTGAGTTGTTCGTCGATCTCGACCTGCTCAAGAGCCCGATCATAGGCCTCCTGGTAAGTCTCGGGAGGTCTTTTGGCAAAAGAACGGAAAAGCTTTCCTGCCCAGAGGTTTCGCCTGAAGTTGGCGAGGGTTTCTTTTTCAGTGAAAACTCCTATCTGTATGACCTCCTTGTGAAATCGCTCCACGTATGATCCAAGAGTTTCACTCCATTCCTGGATCACATATTGGAGGTGTATGGGATCTTTCGGGCGAGGTTTAACTCCCTGGAATTGTGAGCAAAAATCGGTTGACAATTTTGTGAAAGAATCCACGCTACCAACGGGCAGTTTCCTAAACCAGGTTTTCGCATAGTTGGTCAAGGTTGTTGGAAACATTCTGCACATGGCTGCTCTGGTAGTGTTCTGGACCTCCATCTGTTGAACGAAGCTCTCTAAATGGCTTAGAGGGTCTTCCGTTCCAGAGAATTTATCTGCTGGCATTTTGAATTTTGGGGGGAGCTCTGCTTCCCGGATCCTCATAGTGAAGGGAGCGTTCATCTCGCTCAAGGGATTCTTTTTGTCCTCCTTACTCTTTCCCTTCCTTATCTGCTGGACCTCCTTTTGTAGCTTTGCCAGCTGATCCCTCAGTCGCTTATTTCCATGTCTCTTCGAGTTAGCCTCAGATTCCTCACTGTCGAACCTTTCTGATGAACTGGCAATTTCTATCTGGTCCTCCTCCTGGACATGATCCATTCGGGGAGTTTGTCTGCTTTCCTCCTCTAGGGCTCGGGTAGTTCTCGTAGATGTAGTTGGATGAGATAGCCCTCGCGGCTTCTGGGTAAAAACATCCGCGGCAGACTTGACTAGCCGGGGTTCGTATTGTGAAAGTCTTCTAGGAACTGGGGGCATGGGTCCCGGCCTATCCCGGATTGAACGTTGGGGCCCTGATCTATCTCGAGCCGGCTCGGGAGGAGGAGGACCTAGGCGATCGAAAGCAGGTGGTCTAGCTCCGAGCCTACTCGGCTCTCCCTGATCATTCAGGTTGGTAGGCTGGACTGTGATGCCTTCAGCGAGGAGGCGGACGCGAATGGATTCTACGAAGGCTGCCGCTTGTTGGTCGAGAGTTGCCTGGCTCACTATGGGGTGGCCAGCAGACAGTGTATTGGTTGTCTGGATCGGAGCTTGACTACTATATCCAGACTTTCTCCCCATTCCTGGAGCCTTTCGGGTTGGCCTCGCCGGGGATTGCTCCGGGACTCTGTGCTAGCCTTGGGAGGAGCGGAGCCTCATAGTTCCTATAAAACAATGAAAATATGAATACAAACGATTGGTTAGTTCCCAGAGACAGCGCCAGAAAGTGTTAACGGAAATTTTACTCGGGATGAGAAATCTCTGTTAACGCCCTCGAGACCACTACCACGTAGGTGGTGGCCGAAATTATTTGTGTATGTGACAATGGTTTATCTAGTGACAAATAAACAAGAACGTTTTTATTTAGCATGCATGGTACACGAGTACAAAGATTTTTCTCTCTTTTCTCTCCACTCTCTTTGGTAAATGGTCGATTGCTAGTCGTATGCCTGTCGAATAGTAGTCTCATTTTTTCGTTTCTTTTCTTTTCTTTTTATACATGGTTTGTAGGTCAACAGACTGATTCTCCCTTGATTATCTCAGTTATTGTCTCAGTCTCTTCCTTATCGGGCGGGATTTCTTGCGTTGAATCATTTGACTTTTAGATTGACGCCAGAATTGAGAGTATCGTGGTGGAGATCAGCTTGTTTCCTTTTGGATTTCATTACTTATTCTGCATGTAGATAACGCTTCCAGGTACGATTTATTTCATTCCTCGTATCCTTTCAGTATGATCCTTATAGGAGTCGTGGGACATGACGATATGGTATGATGCATCAACCAGGAAGGTTGTTTAGTATTTCGACCTTGATGTCTGAGAAGTTTCATCCAGCTTGGAGCCAGATCTGGTTTCTCATGACTTTTCCGAAGCTAGACGTGGCCTTGACTGACCTTTTTGAAGCTAGGTGTGGCTTCGACTGGCCTCGCGGCCTTCTAGGGACATTCTTCTGTGTCAATCGAGGTACAGACGGGGTTCTTGAGCATTTGCAAGATGACCTTGACTTCGGGGAGCTTCTAGTTTTGATGATGCGGGCTAAGCCCGATCATTCCGGGCTCTATCCCGGATGTTTCTGGAGCCCGCCCATGTTCTTGGGGTGGTATCACAGTTCGGCCCTGGATAGACAGGTCTCGTGGTGGAAGTTCTCGGGTCCGGGCTTTATCCCAGATGTTTCTGGAGCCCGCCCTTGTGCCTGGGGCGGCATCGTAGCTTGGCTCTAGATATAGAGGTCTTTAGGTGAAACTTTCGGGTATGGAACCAGGTTTAGGAAGTGGAAAATTTCCCTTTGGTCCTTAGCCAATTTTGGCTATTAACAAAATTCTACCTCTAAGTGAAATGGGAGTTGGAAAGCCTACCCAATTCACAAAGAAATACAATTAAAGATCAATTACTCTAATAAGTTCAATCAATCAACAAGAATCAAGAGTTGGAGAGCCTAGTTAATTCAAGAGAAGATTAAACACAATTAAGCACAATGAATGGAACTATATAATCAAATCTAAAATATGGTGGATAACCTAAAATCCATAAATCATTACATCAACTCCCATATAGGGTTTAATTACTCATGCTAAATACAAAGTATAAACTATGAGAAAAGGGTAAGAGAAAACCCATGTAGAGAATCCCCTTCTTGAAGCTGGAATCCACTCTCTTAGAAGCCTTCCTTGAGTAGAGATAATGAAGATGGTGTAGGATGGTTAGGATTTACCAAGGAAAGAATCCTAGATCTAGGTTAGTGGTTAGTGATGTAAGGGAGAGAAAATAGGTTTCTTGGAAGAGGGTGGTAGAAAGTGTAATAGTGTAATTTCGAAATATATATTTATAGGGTTTCCAAAATTAGGTCTGAAAATGCTGATGTGGGCAAATCTGGCACGCAGTCCCCGAGTATGGTACCCGCGCAGCCACCCGCGCACTGACTCTTCAGTTGCTTAATTCTTCTGTTCGCTGGTCACTGTGCTGGTAAGGACCCGCACAGTACTGGCGATTCGGGCACTTTGTCATTTCCAGAGGATTTCTAATCTCCGGTCCGTGGGTAGGTGCGCTGGTGTGGACCAGTGAAGTTCTGATGACTTGTACTACATGGGTAAGGACCCGCGCACCTACCAGCGCACTGTAACCTCCCTTTTTTTTTGCTTCTTTTAGCTTGTTTTTCACCAAAATTCTCCACTTTCTTCTGCAAGACCGGGATTACACCTATTACCTGCAAAACATAATAAAAGAGCCTATAAGAAATGAAAAAAATGCTCGAAAACAAGACTAAGGACAACGAATTAGGGTCAAAATATATAACAATTTTGGCATGATCATATATCAATTATTGCTTGCTTAGTGTCCACCTCATATGTTCTTAGAGGAGTACAATGTCCCTTTTTTTCAGAGCGGTCTCACTAGATTTTCTCAGGTGTTGCTAAATTTTGTATTTAATTGTGGTTGCAAGTGGTAAACAAACATGGTTTTGTAACGTAAAACATTTCATTTTGAAGAGTGTAAACGGCCCTTGTCAAAATTCGCACACTTGCCAGGGATCGACGTTTAAATAGGTGATTTGTTTTATTATCTTTGTAGCCTGATTTTCTTGGTAGTTGATCGCTCACAAATGGTACATATTTTGAGCGTTTAACTCATCTCTTTGGTGTCCGTTTATCAGACATTTGTGTGTTTTAACTATCTCTTTGAGTCTTTTATAGGTAATGTTGATATTCAGGTGAAATATTGGAACTGGATGAAGATTTGGGGAGAAAACAAAGTAAAATGGCAAGTTTGGATAATTCTGCGAGTTTCACCTCGCAGAACAAAGCCGCAGATCATGTCTAGAATATTATGCGATGAATGACTATGAGATAGGCCGAGCAGGACTGCACTGCGAGCTAAAACTGCGAGTTAAACCTCCCAGAAACAAGAGGCAGATCAAAGGCAAAAGCCACTGTGATTTATAACTGCGAGTCAGAACTGGCGTAGATAGGTCGCAACCAAACCAGATTTTTTTCTGCGAAGACCTACTACGAGTTCTATCTAGTAGTTCTGAAAAAACACAAAGTGTGTCTAATACAACCTAGAGGGGGGGTGAATAGGTTTTAGTTGATTTATTACCAACTTTTCGACTTAATCAATTTTAATAGTCCTACCCCATATTAGCAATCAATCAATCCAATATAAATATGCAGAAAACAATAAAAACACAAGGATTGATTTACGTGAGAAACCCTCCAACAGGGCAAAACTCACGGGCTATCCTTCTAGCCATATACGGTCCTCAAATCCACTATTTGAACGAAAGTTTACAACCTAGGTTGACCTCAAGTCACACCTACTTGGTCACTAACCCTTTCACTCTACCCAACGGGCCTTTAATAGTGATTCTAGACCACAAGCTTGTGCACTAACCCACTTAGTCACAAAGCTTAACAATCAATGAGGAGGTTAAACAACCTATGTGAGTATGTAAAAGATATTCAAACATGCAATTAATGCTAGGCAACACTAAATGCTTATCTAAGGATTTAAAGATGTCAATGAATGCAAATCCTAGATATCAATATCTAAATGCAAATGCATGAAGATTTAGCTAGAAGGGTAAAATCGTCCTAAATGCTAGCTATCAATGAACAAAGCTCTCAACCAACAAACAACAACTCAAACATGTTATAAATGCCAATAAACATAAAGATATGCAATAAAATCATATAAAAGAGCTAACCCTAGGCAAACAAGAACATAAATAAATACAATGAGATTTAGGGCATGTTCAAGTTACCTAGTCATTGAAAGCAAGAAGAATCCATGATGAGATGATGCTTGTAAGATGTTAGATGCACATTGATTTGTGTTTGGTTGAGTAAAGATGAGTTCTTGGGAGTTTCTCTCTCTAAAGGAAGCTTGGCCTCTCAAAAATGGCTTCTTGAACTCCCTTAAACGAGCAAGGAAGAAGAGAGAATATATATATGGGGGCCCTAGTCAAAACTGTGTCGTTTTGAACTTAGGGCACAGAAACCGGTCAATACCGCTTGATGGACCGCATCGCAGGCAAGTGTCCAGACCACGGTACACATAGCAGTGCATCATATGGACAACAACGCCGTGTAAGGCACTTTGCATACAGGTGCACAGGCCGCGGTATGGGCAACAGAGGCCTACTGGACAACACCGCGACTTGGATCGCTATGCGTGCAAGTGTACAGGAAGCGATACATGAAGCATGACCCTACTGAGGTATACCGCTCTGTATGCCGCGGTGCAAGCATGTCTTGCCAAGCGGTCTAGGCTGCGGTAAGAGAAGAAATTCTCTTTTCGGGGCAAACTCAACATACTAAGTGATGTGCAAAAAGTGCAAGTATGGAGTGTGAAAAGTGGCATACAATACATCATTCAATTACATGAAGATAAGAACATAATGCATGCAAGTGAGTGTGTGCAACTAGATCTCTTCAAAGAAAGTTAAACAAGTGAGATACCTTTGAAGTGCTCTTGAGAGAGATGATGTCCTTGAAGCTTGATCACACCCAAGAGGCCTAATTTACCCTTACAAAAGTAATCCCCAATGTGGTTTGTCAATGAAATAAGCCAATCAAAATATGAGGAACTTACAATCTCCCCCTTTGGCTATTTCGTGACAAAACCACCACTTACAAATCATCCTCACAAAAAAAATAAAAACAAGAGGTCAACAAAAAGATATTCTACATTACAAATAGATACCTAGATACTAGCTCTTCGAAACTTCAAGCTCTTGTAGAATAGCCACCTTCCCTACAAAACAATGAGACTACACTTTCCAAGACAAGTGTATGTGGGGTGATCAAGAGAGACAATAAATAAAAGCAATTTGCATAATAAAAGAAAGCTGCAACATGCAACATGCAAATGCTCCCCCTAAATAGGTTAACTCCCCCTTAATGGGACAATCCCCCCAAATATGCAACCCCCTTAAATAAACCACATTACTCCCCATTTTTGTCATGAGATAGGCAAAGGAGTATTCCCCAACCGGGTCACTTTAGCAAAGAGAGTTATTTGCAAGATAAGTGCATAATCATATACAACAACTTTATGCAACTTAATTAATTGAGAGAGAATCATTGAGGGTTTATTCTTAAGAAGAAAATGTGTGACTTAGATGCTTTGGATGTAAGATATGTAACATCATAGTTCAAGCAAATGGTATTTGGCAAAGAGAACATCAAAAGGGTTCCAAAGGAATTCAAACCAATTTGCACCCTTTTGCCATAATTAAACAAGATATAGCATTTAAATTTTTGAGCACACACAAGCAACCATGTCAATCCTTAACGGTCAATCAAGACATGGATATAAAATCCTTATTAACTGAATGGATATAGAATCCTTATTGGTGGTTGTCTTGTTCAACCATTAAGAAAAGACCCAAAGCTAAATTGGGTGAGACATCCTTATTTATTGCATGGACACAAGGTCCTTATTGAGTTTAGCTTTGTCAAGGTGCTTCCACACACATTTGTAGACACAATTCATGCATAATATTTTAGCATGTCAAAATCAAGTCACATGTCATGGAGATAAACTTTAGGTCATTCAAATGTACTTCCCAATCAATTCTCCTAATCAAAAAATTCATGTTTGAACATAGAGGTGACATGGATTACAAACCAAGCAAGGCACACTTATTGAATAAAAAGCCATATAAGAATATATATATAAGCACAACCAAAAATACTCAAGCAATTAATAAAGAAGCATAAAGTTGATCAAGTTTTTGCTTATTTCAACATGCAAGGTTGTTCTCTTTGCTTGAGCTCCCCATAAGGGGTCAATCACCAAAACTCATCAAGGCATATGACAAATTCTAATAGACCTACTAAGTGACTTGAACCTAGTTGAGTCTAAAGGCTTTGTAAATAAATCCGCTAGTTGATCATTAGTGCCCACATGCTCAAGTGCAATGCATTTGTTTTCAACTAGTTCTCTAATGAAATGATGCCTAATTTCTATATGCTTTGTCCTAAAGTGCTGAACCGGATTCTTTGAAATGTTAATTGCACTCATGTTATCACAATAAAGGGTGAGAATACCTTGATCAAAGCCATAATCCACAAGCATTTGCTTCATCCAAAGGAGTTGTGTGCAAGCACTCTCGGCGGCTATGTATTCCGCTTCAGCTGTGGATAGAGAAATGGAATTTTTCTTCTTGCAAAACCATGAGACCAAGTTGTTGCCTAGGAAGAAGCAACCGCCCGATGTACTCTTCCTATCATCACAATTTCCTGCCCAATCTGCATCACTAAAGCCAACTAAGCTAGCATTAGTGTCAAAAGAGTACCATATCCCATAGTTGGATGTCCCATTCACATATCGAATGATTCTCTTCACGGAGGAGAGATGGGATTCCTTGGGATCCGCTTGGTACCTAGCACACACACCCACACTAAAGGCTATATCGGGCCTACTTGCAGTCAAGTAAAGCAAGCTATCAATCATGCCACGATAAAGACTTTATTCCACACTCTTGCCACTAGCATCCTTGCTTAGTTTCAAGGTGGTACTCATGGGTGTGTCACAATGTTTGGCATTCTCAAGGCCAAACTTCTTCACTAGGTTCTTAGCATACTTAGCTTGGGATATGAAAATCCCATCATGCAATTGCTTGATTTGCAAACCTAGGAAGTAATTGAGCTCTCCAACAAGACTCATCTCAAACTCATGGGACATGACATCAACAAATTGTTGGACTTTAGATTTGTTGGTGGAGCCAAAAACAATATCATCAACATAAATTTGAGCTATGAAAAGCTCATCTTTGTTTCTCTTGATGAATAAAGTTTTGTCAACACTACCCCTAGTGTAGTCATTGTCAACAAGAAATTGAGTGAGGCGCTCATACCAAGCCCTAGGTGCTTGTTTCAACCCATATAAAGCCTTTTTGAGGCGATAGACATGATTGGGGTGGTGTGGATCCACAAACCCCTTGGGTTGCTCAACAAACACTTCCTCATGCCAGAAACCATTGAGGAAGGCACTCTTAACATCCATTTGATGCAATTTGAACTTGTGCACACATGCTATGGATAAAAGAAGCCTTATGGACTCAAGACGGGCAACCGGAGCAAAAGTCTCCTCAGATTCAATACCCTCAATTTGAGAGTATCCTTGTGCTACAAGTCTAGCCTTGTTGCAGACAATGTTGCCATTCTCATCTGACTTGTTCCTATATACCCATTTGGTGCCTATGACATTAGTATCCTTGGGTCTATGAACAAGAGTCCAAACCTCATTTCTTTCAAATTGGTTTAGCTCTTCTTGCATGGCAAGAACCCAAAACTTATCATTCAAGGCTTCATCAACCATTTTAGGCTCAATTTGAGAGGTGTAACAAGTATAGCTAATTTGATTAGCTATTTGACGCCTAGTCCTAACACCCTTAATCATATCTCCAAGAATGTCATTCTTGTTGTGGAGATGTCTAACCCATGGAGCGGGTTCTTTAGAGTCCAATGATGGATCTCTATCAAGAGGTTGAATGACCTCTTCATCAAGACTTGACTTCACATCAATTGAAGTCTCACCATTCTTCTCCAAGGAAGAATCATCAAGCACAATGACCTCCTCATCATGGTCTCTAGTCTTAGGCCTATAATCATCTATGACAACATTAGATGATTCCATGACACTCCGAGTTTTTAAATTGAAAACTCTATAGGCCTTACTATTAAGGGCATAGCGAATGAAAATCCCCTCATCACTCTTGGCATCAAACTTGCCAAGTTGATCTCGGTCATTTAGAATGTAGCATTTGCTTCCAAATGAGTGGAAGTAGCTAACATTTGGCTTCCTACCCTTCCATAATTCATAGGAGGTTTGCCTAGTACCGGGCCTTAGGAAGACTTTATTTCCTATGTAGCAAGCCGTATTGACGGCCTCGGCCCAAAGGTTCCTAGGGACATTGTTGTCAGGCAACATCACACGGGCCATCTCTTGAAGGACCCTATTCTTCCTCTCAACAACCCCATTTTGTTGAGGAGTTCTAGGAGCCGAAAACTCATGGGAAATGCCTAAGCTATTGCAATAGCTTTCAAAAAAAGCATTTTCAAATTCCCTCCCATGGTCACTCATAATCCTTTTAATGCTTTTAATGTGTGAGTTCTTTTCATTTTGAATTTTAGTGCAAAGCATTTTAAAATTTTAAAATGTTTCAGATTTTTCTCTAAAAAAATATGTCCATGTAAATCTAGAGAAATCATCAATACAAACAAAAATGTATCTCTTGCCATCTAGACTCTCGGTTTGCATGGGACCCATAAGGTCCATATGTAGAAGCTCTAATGGCTCCTTGGTAGAGAGATACTTGCCTTTCTTTCGCATACTTTTGGTTTGTTTCCCTTGTTAACAAGGTCTACAAACGCCATCGACTTTCTTCCCAAGCTTAAGGAGGTCACGCACAACCTTGAACTTATCTAAGATCCTCAAATCTCGATAGTTCATGTGGCCAAGTCTTTGATGCCACAACTCAACTTCCTCACACTTGGACATATTGCAAGAGATAGCACTAGCTTCAAGACAATAGCAATTGTCACTAGATCTCTTTCCTTTTAGTAAGGTTTGTACATTGGGCATTAAAATAGAGCAATCATTTTTGTTAAAAAAGATGGAGAGTCCATCATCATTAAGATGAGAAATGCTTATAAGATTGGCTTGCAAGCCATCAACAAGTAAAGCATTGGACAAGGAGGGTAAATCGGGAATGGAAATGGTTCATTTCCCTATGACTTTCTTTCTAGATTCATCACCAAAGGTGACAAATCCTCCATCCTCCAAGACAAGGGATTTAAAGAAACTCTTGTTCCCCATTATATGCCTAGAACACCCACTATCCAAATTGTAGGGAAAAATTGCTTAAAACCGCAGCGGAAGGCGAAAAAATAATTTTCGTATAGTTTAAAATTTTTCTAAAGATTTGAACCTTAACCCTTTAATTAATTAAACTCAAATATACGGTTAGAGTTAAATACCTCTTGCCTCGTGATCCGATTGACTTACGTCAATGGTAATCCGCAAAATCTTCAATCCTAGCACGTACGTGAATCACCTAGGAGCGTGATCTCCCTTTTTCTTTGAATTGCTTACCTTAGAATGGATATATGGAATTTCTGATCTTGATCTTCAATAGTAAAACACCAAGAGCCTAAAAAAATAGTTCTGGTCACTTTTGAATTCACAATCAATATGATTGAAACTCGCGTAACCGTAAATCGAAAGTGTGCACAAAACCTTTTGATGTTAAAGGCTTGTAAGTGCACTATCGAATGAGAACTTATTTTCTTTTTCTCTCTTGGCTGAAAATCTATCTGTATAGAGTAGGATTTGTTATTTTCAAAACAAACAAAAATCTCTCTCTATTTTTCTTCTTGGTGGCCGAAAATTCATAACCTTATATTTATAGGTTGGCCGAATTTTCTCATTCACCAAATAGGGTTGGCCGAATTCATTGAATAGGAAATCTAGGGTTGGTTAATTTCCTTACTTGAAAAGGAATTATCCTTTTCCCTAAGTCCTATCAATTCAAGAATCCTAACCCATGTAGGACTAGTGGTGGCCGAATTCTTTGTATAATAAGGAGTGTATGTGGATTTAATCCTTACCACATTAGGACTCCTATCACTTAAAAGAATTCCAACACATAGTATTTTAATTTACTGATCAAGAAAATTTTTTGATTTAAACTATTAATTAATTAATTCCCATTTAATTAAAACAATAAAATAAAATAATATCTTGGGCTATTTTATTTAGCCTTGCCGCCCACACCATATATATATGGGCCCAACATTATTTTTCTTATTTTATTTAATCCATTAGACTTTAAATAAAAGCCCACATGTGAACCAGACTTATTCTTACTAAAAGAAACAAGCCTACATGTCTCCTTTATTAATATAATAGTGCAGCCCATTAAATAAATAATAGACATATTATATTCTTAATATATTAAATGCAATTCTAGATGGACCCATAAATTGGTCCGGTAGAATATATCAAGTGATCCATGCAAGTACGTGTGGATTGTGGATCTTGGCGGGCTATCTAAATTTAAGCTTCAATAGACATAACCTAATCACAATCAACAAATGATTCACTTAGGTCCGATCTATTAATTTTAACTCATTCCACTAAAGAGCTAAAATTGAACTCTTAAATAAAGATAGAATAAGGAGATGTTTCTCATTCATACCCTAGACAATCTTATAGGAGATAGTGTATCCTCGTGAATAATATCAGTAATCGCCAAGAGCTCATAGACCGCCTATAGCTCTCCAAGTTACCATATTTCCTCATATGACTACATTTTGAACTTGGATATTTTGACTTGTCCAGAAGCCATGTCTTCAATAATCATTATTGAAAACTCAACGTTGAGATTTAATATCCAATACCTCAAAACATCCATATGATGATACTATACTCTCATTTAATAAATGGAGCCACGATGTCCATATCTATAAATGAAGTCCTCTATCGATTAACAAATGAATACCACCAAACTATCGAGGATAGACTATGCTATATAATCGTACTCATTGATAGCTTAAATGATGACACTTGCAACCATAAGTCCATCATTTATCTCAGGATTTAGATAGACTCTCCGATTGTCCTGATAATGAAAAGACTTATATCTAGTGACGGTTCTAGATAAAGTATTTCATTGTGATCCAGTTCAATGCACCCAGTGCACTAGATTCTTTTACTCGAAAACCTTTCGATGATTTTAGACTCATCATAACTCATTTGATCCCACTCAAATGCTAGTAAAAGAATTCTACAACTTTATCAAGATAGAGGTGCCCAACCTTTAACTTAAGTTGTGAACGTTATTCAAGACTAACTAAAGAATTGTGTCTACCTCATACATATCCGGATGTACAAACAATTCTTCATATCTCATAGTCTTTTGACCTTATTATTATTTACCTTGACAATTATAATTATAAATGCTATAAGATTTTGCAGAATCAGAAATCACTTTATTTATATGAAAAGATTGTCAATTAAAATATTACACTCTTGCTATTGAGCATAATCCTAACAATCTCCCACTTGCGCTATAGCAAATGTGTCATATCTCTCATTTCCATGTTCTCTAGGTGCCCATCAAAACTCTTCTGAGGTAGAGCCTTTGTGAAGGGATCTGCTAGATTTTCTGCCGACGCGATTTTGGTAATCGTCACGTCTCCCCTATGAACAATCTCCCCAAAAAGATGATACTTTCTTTCAATGTGTTTTCCTCTCTTATGACTTCTTGGTTCTTTCGAATTAGCCACTGCTCCACTGTTGTCACAGTAGATAGTGATCTGCTTATTCGCGTTAGGAACTACTTCTAAGTCAATCAAGAATTGGCGAAGCCAAACAGCCTCCTTGGCAGCTTCGCATGCAGCTACATACTCAGCTTCCATGGTGGAGTCAGCAATACAAGATTGCTTGATACTTATCCAAATGACTGCTCCTCCTCCAAGAGTAAACACAGATCCTGATGTGGATTTTCTAGAGTCAGAATCCGATTGGAAATCAGAATCTGTATATCCAACGGGAATTAAATCCCCTCCAGAGTATACAACCATATTATCTTTCGTTCTCCTAAGATACTTGAAAATATGCTTGACTGCCGTCCAGTGATCAGGACCAGGTTTCGATTGAAACCTGCTAACTATGCGAACAGCAAAACAAATATCTGGTATAGTATAGAGCATTGCATACATGAGACTTCCAACTACCGAGGCATATGGAATTCTACTCATGAATTGCTCTTCATGCTCATTCTTAGGAACTTGTTCCTTAGAAAGTTTGATTCCATGCCTAAAAGGTAACATACCTTTCTTGGAATCTTGCATGGAAAACCTAGACATGATTTTGTCTATGTATGAAGCTTGGGATAGTGCAATCGTTTTATTCTTTCTATCCCTTATTACTTGGATACCTAGAATAAAACTTTCTTCTCCTAAGTCCTTCATATCAAATTGTTTTGCTAACCATTCTTTTACTAATGTCAATACTCCCACATCGTTTCCAATGAGTAATATATCATCTACGTAAAGAATAAGGAAAACCAACTTGTCACCTTTGATCCTTTTGTATACACAAGGTTCTTCAAGGTTCTGTAAAAATCCAAAACCTTTTACAGCTTGGTCGAACCTTATGTTCCAGGATCAGGATGCTTGCTTTAATCCATAATTTGATTTCTGCAACTTGCATACCTTTTCCATTTGGCCTTTTTCAATGAATCCTTCTGGTTGCATCATATAGATGCTTTCGTCAAGACTTCCATTAAGGAAAGCTGTCTTGACGTCCATTTGCCAAATCTCTAAATCTAAAGATGCTGCAATGGATAAAAGTATCCTAATGGATTTAAGCATGGCCACAAGGGAGAAGGTTTCCTCGTAATCGATACCTTCTTTCTATGTGTAACCTTTAGCTACCAATCTAGCTTTAAAAGTTTCTACTTTTCCATCCATACCTCTTTTCCTCTTGTATACCCACTTGCACCCAATGGGTTTTATCCCTTTAGGCAAGTCTACAAGGGACCAGACTTTGTTATCGAACATGGATTCAATCTCAGATTGCATTGCCTTTTGCCAATGGTGACAATCAACATCCTCCATTGCTTCCTTGTACGTGTAGGGATCATCGTCGTCAGGGAGATTCTCAACAGATTCTCCTAGATCGATGTATCTTTCAGGTTGGGTTCTAACCCTCCCATTACGACGAGGAATGGTAGGTTGTTGATTTTGTGTTGGAGTGGAAATTACAATTGGGTTAGGTTGTGAAACCTCTTGTGGAATTGTATCTCCTGACATATTATTCAGGAAAATTCTATTTTTGGGAACCAAATCATTCATATAGTCCTTTTCCAGAAATGTAGCATTTGTTGAAACAAACACTTTTAGATCTGAAGGACTATACAAATAATATCCTTTAGTTCCTTTTGGATACCCCACAAATATGCATGTTTCTGAACGGGACTCCATCTTTTCTGTCTTTCCTTTTAACACATGTACAGGACAACCAAATATCCTTATGTGTTGTAAACTAGGCTTTCGTCCAGTCCACAACTCATATGGTGTTCCAGGAACTGACTTCGATGGTACCACGTTTAGAATATATATTGCAATTTGTAGAGCGTATCCCCAAAAAGAAATAGGAAGTGTTGAATAACTCAACATAGACCTAACCATGTTCAAAAGAGTTCTATTTCTCCTTTATGTTACCCTATTTTGTTGAGGTGAACCTGGTGCAGAAAACTGAGAAACTATCCCATTATCAATAAGATATTGCTGAAACTCACCAGATATATATTCTCCACCGCGATCAGATCTCAAGATTTTTATGCGTTTCTCAAGCTGATTTTCTACTTCAGCTTTGAATGCTTTGAACATGTTAAAAGCATCCGACTTATGTCTCACGAGATACACATAACCAAATCTTGAGTAATCATCTGTGAAGGTGATGAAGTACTCATATCCACCTTTAGCTTGAATGCTCATAGGACCACATACATCCGTGTGTATTAGTCCTAAACATTCAGTGGCTCTTGCACCTTTGGTATTGAATGGCCTTTTGGTCATTTTACTTTCCAAACAAGATTCACAAGTTGGTAGATCATCAACCTTTAAGTCACTTAAAGGTCCATCACATACCAATCTTTTAATCCTATTAAGGTTAATGTGACCTAGGCATAAATGCCAAAGGTAGGTTTCATCTTTTGATTATTTTATTCTTTTATGATTAGGTTCCGTTATTTCCGTGTCTAACGAGTGAGAGATATTTCTATGCAAAAAGAATAGACCGTTTTCCAACGTACCTTTGCAAACAATTTCGTCATTCTTACTACTAATAATTATTAAAAATAACCGAATATCCAAATTTATTTGAACAAGAAACTGAAATTAAATTCCTCTCGAATTGAGGTACATAATAAACGTCTATTAAATTTAAATGCCTACTAGAATCTATAATAACTCTAATATCTCCCACTGCACTTGCAGACACTAACGATCCGTTGCCCAAGCGCAAATTGATTTCGTTCTTATTCAGCCTTCTCCTTTCTTGGAACCCCTGTATGGAATAACAAACATGATTAGTGGCTCCAGAGTCTATGATCCAAGAATCTGTAGAATCTGCCAGAAAACATGTTTCAAGATAATTAATATTTCTTTCTTCCTTCTTGTTCTGGGACTTTGGGCAATTTCTTTTCCAATGTCCCTTTTCACCACAAAGGAAGCATTTCCCTTTGATCTTGGTTACTTTCTTGGTCTCCTTCTTGGTAGGCCCAAGTTGCTTTTTCTTCTGTTGTTTCTTGACCTTCTGACGGGTCTTAACAGTAGCAACTTTACCAACCATATGAATCTCTTGACCTTTGCTTTTCACAAGGATCTTTTCAACGCTTTGAACATCTTGCATCAGGCCCTGCAAGGTGTATTCCTTTTTGTTCAAGGTGTAGTCCAACTTGTAAATTTTGGTCTCACCATCTATCTCAGCGCCATTTAATTCTGCAATATTTAGATGTGCTATGACTTTCATCATGTGATCTTTCACAGCCTGTCCAGGTTTCATCCTAAGATTCATAAAAGCAGTCACTACCTCTCTCTTAGTCGTCCTAGACCTCATAGCAAACATTTCTTTCAGAGACATCATAATATCAGCAGCAGACCCCATTTCTTCATGCTGCTGTTGCAACACGTCGGAGATAGTAGCCATAATGTAACATTTGGCCATATCATCTGAGGTCTTCCACTGCTCATACTCATCTCTTTGCAAAATACTTGATTCATTATTAGGAGCAGGTGGTTTAGGAGTAGTTAGAACAAACTTATGTTTTTCACTTTGCAGCAACAACCCAATTTTCCTTTTCCATGTGACATAATTATCTCCAGTTAAAGTGTTATCTTTCGGGATGTTCATAAGTTATGGGGTCATGATTTCTGATTAAAACAAAAACATATATAAGTAAATAATCATGATAAAGCACTTTCGAATATTTATCTTGAATTAATTAAATAACTCAATCGTGAAAAATTCAACGGTGATCCAACACCCATAAATGTTACGCCTCCTTCGGGAGTTCGCACCATTTACTAGTTGGACTAGGTCCCACCTAATTGTTAACATAACAACCAGCGTTTTCAATTTTAGCCTTGCAATTTTATTAACAAGAACTCTCGGGAGGATATTAATAAAATTACATTGAGTGTGTTACCAAGATATCGACCCTCAATTTTCTCTCACGAAAATCCCTCCTATGGGAGTAGATCTCGTTTGAGTCAATTGTCTAGTCTATCCTTGTAAGGAAGTATTTTGCTAAATTCCATTTATGGAAGCCCCTCAGGGGGATTACCAATAAATAATAAAGCTCAACTAACCTTGGAGGCCATAGGTGTTCTAACACACCTTCTCCCACTCAATTATTTAAGGCGTGTGATTAAAATCCAAAGAATGATTTTACCAAGTTATCTAGATGCCAATTAGATACCTAAATCATTCAATGCATGTTCATACCAAAAGAGATATATGAGTGGCACTCCTATTCTATATGACATGTTATTATACAATAACAAATATTGTAATATTTATACATAAAAATAAATTGCCACAATTTTGGTCCATCCTAGAAAAGCATGTAAATTACAATTGTACGGAATACAAAAAACTCCTTTCTTGGCGAACAAGACTTCAAGCGACCATCTCGCGCACGTAACTCGCGCGCCCGAAGATCACCAAGCAGCCCATTCGCACGCCTAGCCCATGCAAGGGCATGAGCTGCCGCATGGCCAGCCCATGCATGGGTTGCGCGCGCTGCTGCACCGCAACAAGCGCAGCTGCACACTTGGTTGCGTGCGCGCTTGTTGTCTCGATGCGCGCGGGTGCCAAGCTCGGTTCCGGATGCTCCAATTTCTTCAAATCTTCGAGTCTTCGAATCTTGAATATATTAAAACTTATTTTATACAATAAAATACTGCAGAAATATATATATATATATATATATTTTTATTTACAAATAAAAAACTGCACTAAAAAAAACTGCAGTATTTTTAATACATTAAAAAAAACTGCACTATTTTATATAACAAAAAAAAATTTTAAGCAACTATCAAGAAGGAACTTGTGACGATAATAGGCCATCCTTCTTGTTGCAATTCCGAAACAAAAATTACAAGGAAAATCTAGGACCAAAATTGAGCAATAACAATTCACTTTATAACAACATATATAAATCCATACATTCGACATGTAATTATATATGCGAATACCTAGAGTGTCATCTCTTTCTAAAACATGCATAATCACAATAAAAAGAAATAGATTCACGTATATATACGTTAATTAATTAAAGGGTACAACCAAGGCTTTGATACCAATTGTAGGGAAAAATTGCTTAAAACCGGAGCGGAAGGCGAAAAAATAATTTTCGTATAGTTTAAAATTTTTCTAAAGATTTGAACCTTAACCCTTTAATTAATTAAACTCAAATATACGGTTAAAATTAAATACCTCTTGTCGCGTGATCCGATTGACTTACGTCGATGGTAATCCGCAAGATCTTCAATCCTAGCACGTACGTGAATCACCTAGGAGCATGGTCTCCCTTTTTCTTTGAATTGCTTACCTTAGAATGGATATATGGAATTTCTGATCTTGATCTTCAATAGTAAAACACCAAGAGCCTAAAAAAGTAGTTCCGATCACTTTTGAATTCACAATCAATATGATTGAAACTCACGTAACCCTAAATCGAAAGTGTGCACAAAACCTTTTGATGTTAAAGGCTTGTAAGTGCACTATCGAATGAGAACTTATTTTCTTTTTCTCTCTTGGCCGAAAATCTATGTGTATAGAGTAGGATTTTTTATTTTCAAAACAAACAAAAATCTCTCTCTATTTTGCTTCTTGGTGGCCGAAAATTTATAACCTTATATTTATAGGTTGGCCGAATTTTCTCCTTCACCAAGTAGGGTTGGCCGAATTCATTGAATAGGAAATCTAGGGTTGGTTAATTTCCTTACTTGAAAAGGAATTATCCTTTTCCCTAATTCCTATCAATTCATGAATCCTAACCCTTGTAGGACTAGTGGTGGCCGAATTCTTTGTATAATAAGGAGTGTATGTGGACTTAGTCCTTACCACATTAGGACTCCTATCACTTAAAAGAATTCCAACCCTAATCCAACACATAGTATTTTAATTTACTGATCAAGAAAAGATTTTGATTTAAACTATTAATTAATTAAATAATTAAATAATTCTCATTTAATCAAAGCAATAAAATAAAATAATATCTTGGGCTATTTTATTTAGCCTTGCCGCCCACACCATATATATATGGGCCTAATATTATTTTTTTTATTTTATTTTATCCATTAGATTTTAAATAAAAGCCCACATGTGAACCAGACTTATTCTTACTAAAAGAAACAAGCCTACATGTCTTCTTTATTAATATAATAGTGCATCCCATTAAATAAATAATAGACATATTATATTCTTAATATATTAAATGCAATTCTAGATGGACCCATAAATTGGTCCGGTAGAATATATCAAGTGATCCATGCAAGTACGTGTGGATTGTGGATCTTGGCGGGCTATCTAAATTTAAGCTTCAATAGACATAACCTAATCACAATCAACAAATGATTCACTTAGGTCAGATCTATTAATTTTAACTCATTCCACTAAAGAGCTAAAATTGAACTCTTAAATAAAGATAGAATAAGGAGATGTTTCTCATTCATACCCTAGACAATCTTATAGGAGATGGTGTATCCTTGTGAATAATATCAGTAATCGCCAAGAGCTCATAGACCGCCTATAGCTCTCCAAGTTACCATATTTCCTCATATGACCACATTTTGAAGTTGGATATTTTGACTTGTCCAGAAGCCATGTCTTCAATAATCATTATTGAAAACTCAATGTTGAGATTTAATATCCAATACCTCAAAACATCCATATGATGATACTATACTCTCATTTAATAAATGGAGCCACGATGTCCATATCTATAAATGAAGTCCTCTATCGATTAACAAATGAATACCACCAAACTATCGAGGATAGACTATGCTATATAATCGTACTCATTGATAGCTCAAATGATAACACTTGCAACCATAAGTCCATCATTTATCTCAGGATTTAGATAGACTATGCTATATTTGGGTTGAGGAAAGCTTGCTTGTTGAACCCTTTTTGGTTGAGCTTGAGCATGTTTCCCTTGTGCCACCTTGACTTGGGAATCCTTAGAGCACTCTCCTAGTTCAATCTTCTTCCTGGGATGTTGTGGAGGTGAAGGCTCTTTGTTATCCAAGCTCTTGACAAACACAGTCTTGCTTGAGGATGAGGTCTCCTTGTCATCTTCATAGCCAAGACCTTTCTTATCACTTAGCCTCTTGCCAACTCCCAACATGTGGTCAAGTTTCTCCGTGCTTGAAGTCCTCTTAGCAATGATCTCTCTAGCTTCTTCAAGCTCCTTTTCCATCAATTCCTCATTCCTTTTGGCTATCTTCACTTCTTTATTTAAGTGAGTAGCTTCGGTAGATAGCTTGAGATTCTCTCCTTTTAGCCTTTGAATCTCTTTCTTCATCTTCAATCTTGAGCTTTGAAAATGCTCAATGAAGCCTTCAAGATCCATTCCTCCTACATCCATATTTGTTGAATGGGATGAAGAGTCACCATCGCTAGAGTCATCTTCACTTTGTTTCTCTACCTCTTCATCATCTATTGCTTCCTTACTCTTGAAAGAAGATGCGAAGGCAATAAAGTTTTCCACATGATCCTCATCATCCGAGGATTCTCCTTCTTCTTCCAAGTCATCACCATCGCTCCACGCGGCGGCCATGGCCTTTCCTTTCTTCTTGTTCTTTAAATTTCCACAATCCGTGGAGATGTGTCCAAAACCTTTACATTCGAAGCATTGAATCCCTTTTCTTGTGGGCTTATCTTCACTTGACTCAAACTTCTTGAAAGAAGTCTTCTTCTTCATTTCCTTTCCTTTGGATCAAAATCCCATCTTCTCAAAATTGATAAACTTCTTGAATCTTTTCACCATGAGGGCCATCTCCTCATCTGAGTCATCTTCCTCTTTCTCTACTTTGGAAGTTTTCAGAGCAATACTCTTTTGCTTCTTTGGAGGTGTAGGTGTAGGAGTCCACCTACACTCATATGCTAGAAGTCTTCCTATAACTTCACTTGGCTTCATGTTTTTGTAATCAGTGTTCTCCTCAAGAGCTGTCACTTTTGACTCAAATCTTGCTGGAAGCGATCTCATAATTTTTTGCTTCATTCTTCTATTCGAATAAGGGTCACCAAGTTGATGGCTTTGATTGACTATGTCCATCAACTTCACTTAAAAGTCGTTGAAGCACTCATCCTTCTCCATTCTAATTTGCTCGAATTGTGTTTGGAGGACTTGAAGCTTGGAGTCCTTAACCACCTCAGTTCCCTCATGGGCCGTCTCTAGAATCTCCCATGCCACTTTTGCAATTCTTGTTGTTTGGATCAATTTATACTGATTGTCATCCATTGCACAAAGAATGGCATGCATAGCCTTGTTGTTCCACTTTGATGCTTCAAACTCTTGAGTTGACCATTCCGACTTTGGCTTGGGAACTACACTTTCATCTGCAAGAGTCTTTTTCAGAGGAGTGTAGCCATCTTCAATTGCCATCCATGCCCGGTCATTTATTTGGCAAATGTAAGACTCTATCTTGCCTTTCCAAGAAGCATAGTTTACTCCGGTGAGCGAAAGGGGGTCTTGTGCATGAGGCTCCCTCATTACCACTTTCATTCCCACTCATAGTGTTTGGGTATGAATGAGATGAATGTTATGATGCAACAAACACAAACAAAATGCAAGACACACAAAGAGCAAGGATCACCTAAGTGTATCTAGCAACCCGCTCTGATACCAATTGAAAAAACACAAAGTGTGTCTAATACAACCTAGAGGGGGGGGTGGTGAATAGGTTTTAGTTGATTTATTACCAACTTTTTGTCTTAATCAATTTTAATAGTCCTACCCCATTTTAGCAATCAATCAATCCAATATAAATATGCGGAAACAATAAAAACACAAGGATTGATTTACGTGAGAAACCCTCCAACTGGGCAAAACTCACGGGCTATCCTTCTAGCCACATACGGTCCTCAAATCCACTATTTAAACGAAATTTTACAACCTAGGTTGACCTCAAGTCACACCTACTTGGTCACTAACCCTTTCACTCTACCCAACAGGCCTTTAATAGTGATTTTAGACCACAAGCTTGTGCACTAACGCACTTAGTCACAAAGCTTAACAATCAATGAAGAGGTTAAACAACCTATGTGAATATGTAAAAGATATTCAAACATGCAATTAATGCTAGGCAACACGAAATGCTTATCTAAGGATTTAAAGATGTCAATGAATGCAAATCCTAGATATCAATATCTAAATGCAAATGCGTGAAGATTTAGCTAGAAGGGTAAAATCGTCCTAAATGCTAGCTATCAATGAACAAAGCTCTCAACCAACAAACAACAACTCAAACATATTATAAATGCCAATAAACATAAAGATATGCAATAAAATCATATAAAAGAACTAACCCTAGGCAAACAAGAACATAAATAAATACAATGAGATTTAGGGCATGTTCAAGTTACCTAGTCATTGAAAGCAAGAAGAATCCATGATGAGATGATTCTTGTAAGATGTTAGATGCACATGGATTTGTGTTTGGTTGAGTAAAGATGAGTTCTTGGGAGTTTCTCTCTCTAAAGGAAGCTTGGCCTCTCAAAAATGGCTTTGTAAACCCTCTTAAACGAGCAAGGAAGAAGAGAGAATATATATATGGGAGCCCTAGTCAAAACTGCGTCGTTTTGAAGTTAGGGCACAGAAACCCGTCAATACCGCTTTATGGACCGCATCGCAGGCAAGTGTCCAGACAGCGGTACACACAGCAGTGCACCGTATGGACAACAACGCGGTGTAGGGCGCTATGCATGCAGGTGCACAGGCCGCGGTATGGGCAACAGAGGCCTACTGGACAACACCGCAACTTGGATCGCTATGTGTGCAAGTGTACAGGAAGCGGTACATGAAGCATGACCCTACTGAGGTATTCCGCTCTGTATGCCGCGGTGCAAGCAAGTCTTGCCAAGCGGTCTAGGCTGCGGTAAGAGAAGAAAAACTCTTTTCGGGGCAAACCCAACACACTAAGTGATGTGCAAAAAGTGCAAGTGTGGAGTGTGAAAAGTGGCATACAATATATCATTCAGTTACATGAAGATAAGAACATAATGCATGCAAGTGAGTGAGTGCAACTAGATCTCTTCAAAGAAAGTTAAACAAGTGAGATACCTTTGAAGTGCTCTTGAGAGAGATGATGTCCTTGAAGCTTGATCACACAAAAAATACATTGAAATTCTAAGACCAAAATCGAGCAATAACAATTCACTTTATAACAACATATATAAATCCATACATTCCACATGTAATTATATATGCGAATACCTAGAGTGCCATCTCTTTCTAAAACATGTATAATCACAATAAAAAGAAATAGATTCACTTATATATATACGTTAATTAATTAAAGGGTACAACCAAGGCTCTGATACCAATTGTAGGGAAAAATTGCTTAAAACCGCAGCGGAAGGCGAAAAAATAATTTTCGTATAGTTTAAAATTTTTCTAAAGATTTGAACCTTAACGCTTTAACTAATTAAACTCAAATATACGGTTAGAGTTAAATACCTCTTGTCGCGTGATCCGATTGACTTACGTCGATGGTAATCCACAAGATCTTCAATCCTAGCACGTACGTGAATCACCTAGGAGCGTGGTCTCCCTTTTTCTTTGAATTGCTTACCTTAGAATGGATGTATGGAATTTCTGATCTTGATCTTCAATAGTAAAACACCAAGAGCCTAAAAAAATAGTTCCGGTCACTTTTGAATTCACAATCAATATGATTGAAACTCGCGTAACCCTAAATCAAAAGTGTGCACAAAACCTTTTGATGTTAAAGGCTTGTAAGTGCACTATCGAATGAGAACTTATTTTCTTTTTCTCTCTTGGCCGAAAATATATGTGTATAGAGTAGGATTTTTTATTTTCAAAACAAACAAAAATCTCTCTCTATTTTGCTTCTTGGTGGCCAAAAATTCATAACCTTATATTTATAGGTTGGCCGAATTCATTGAATAGGAAATCTAGGGTTGGTTAATGTCCTTACTTGAAAAGGAATTATCCTTTTCCCTAATTCCTATCAATTCAAGAATCCTAACCCTTGTAGGACTAGTGGTGGCCGAATTCTTTGTATAATAAGGAGTGTATGTGGACTTAATCCTTACAACATTAGGACTCCTATCACTTAAAAGAATTCCAACCCTAATCCAACACAAAGCCTTGCCACCCACACCATATATATATGGGCCCAATATTATTTTTCTTATTTTATTTAATCCATTAGACTTTAAATAAAAGCCCAGATGTGAACCAGACTTATTCTTACTAAAAGAAACAAGCCTACATGTCTCCTTTTAATATGTTAATATAATAGTGCAGCCCATTAAATAAATAATAGACATATTATATTCTTAATATATTAAATGCAATTCTAGATGGACCCATAAATTGGTCAGGTAGAATATATCAAGTGATCCATGCAAGTATGTGTGGATTGTGGATCTTGGCGAGCTATCTAAATTTAAGCTTCAATAGACATAACCTAATCACAATCAACAAATGATCCACTTAGGTCCGATCTATTAATTTTAACTCATTCCACTAAAGGGTTAAAATTGAACTCTTTAATAAAGATAGAATAAGGAGATGTTTCTCATTCATACCCTAGACAATCTTATAGGAGATGGTGTATCCTCGTGAATAATATCAGTAATCGCCAAGAGCTCATAGACCGCCTATAGCTCTCCAAGTTACCATATTTCCTCATATGACCACATTTTGAACTTGGATATTTTGACTTGTCCAGAAGCCATGTCTTCAATAATCATTATTGAAAACTCAACGTTGAGATTTAATATCCAATACCTAAAAACATCCATATGATGATATTATACTCTAATTTAATAAATGGAGCCACGATGTCCATATCTATAAATGAAGTCCTCTATCGATTAACAAATGAATGCCATCAAACTATCAAGGATAGACTATGCTATATAATCGTACTCATTGATAGCTCAAATGATAACACTTGCAACCATAAGTCCATCATTTATCTCAGGATTAAGATAGACTCTTCGATTGTCCTGATAATGAAAAGGCTTATATCTAGTGACAGTTCTAGATAAAGTATTTCGTTGTGATCCAGTTCAATGCACCCAGTGCACTAGATTCTTTTACTCGAAAACATTTCGATGATTTTAGACTCATCATAACTCATTTGATCCCACTCAAATGCTAGTAAAAGAATTCTACAACTTTTTCAAGATAGAGGTTCCCAACCTTTAACTTAAGTTGTGAACGTTATTCAAGACTAACTAAAGAATTGTGTCTACCTCATACATATCCGGATGTACAAACAATTCTTCATATCTCATAGTCTTTTGACCTTATGATTATTTACCTTGACAATTATAATTATAAATGCTATAAGATTTTGCAGAATCAGAAATCACTTTATTTATATGAAAAGATTGTCAATTACAATATTACACTCTTGCTATTGAGCATAATCCTAACAATCTCCCACTTGCGCTATAGCAAATGTGTCATATCTCTCATTCCCATGTTCTCTAGGTGACCATCAAAACTCTTCTGAGGTAGAGCCTTTGTGAAGGGATCTGCTAGATTTTCTGCCGACGCGATTTTGGTAATCGTCACGTCTCCCCTATGAACAATCTCCCTTAAAAGATGATACTTTCTTTCAATGTGTTTTCCTCTCTTATGACTTCTTGGTTCTTTCGAATTAGCTACTGCTCCACTGTTGTCACAGTAGATAGTGATCTGCTTATTTGCACTAGGAACTACTTCTAAGTCAATCAAGAATTGGCGAAGCCAAACAGCCTCCTTGGCAGCTTAGCATGCAGCTACATACTCTGCTTCCATGGTGGAGTCAACAATACAAGATTGCTTGATACTCCTCCAAATGACTGCTCCTCCTCCAAGAGTAAACACAGATCCTGATGTGGATTTTCTAGAGTCAGAATCCGATTGGAAATCAGAATCTGTATACCCAACGGGGATTAAATCCCTTCTAAAGTATACAAGCATATTATCTTTCGTTCTCCTAAGATACTTGAAAATATGCTTGACTGCCGTCCAGTGATCAGGACCAGGTTTTGATTGAAACCTGCTAACTATGCCAACAACAAAACAAATATCAGGTCTAGTACAGAGCATTGCATACATAAGACTTCTAACTGCCGAGGCATATGGAATTCTACTCATGAATTGCTCTTCATGCTCATTCTTAGGAACTTGTTCCTTAGAAAGTTTGATTCCATGCCTAAAAGGTAACATACCTTTCTTGGAAACTTGCATGGAAAACCTAGACAAGATTTTGTCTATGTATGAAGCTTGGGATAGTGCAATCGTTTTATTCTTTGTATCCCTTATTACTTGGATACCTAGAATAAAACCTGCTTCTCCTAAGTCCTTCATATCAAATTGTTTTGCTAACAATTCTTTTACTAATGTCAATACTCCCACATCGTTTCCAATGAGTAATATATCATCTACGTAAAGAATAAGGAAAACCAACTTGTCACCTTTGATCCTTTTGTATACACAAGGTTCTGTAAAAATCAAAAACCTTTTACAGCTTGGTCAAACCTTATGTTCCAGGATCTGGATGCTTGCTTTAATCCATAAACTGATTTCTGCAACTTGCATACCTTTTCCATTTGGCCCTTTTCAATGAATCCTTCTGGTTGTATCATATAGATGCTTTCGTCAAGACTTCCATTAAGGAAAGCTGTCTTGACGTCCATTTGCCAAATCTCTAAATCTAAAGATGCTGTAATGGATAAGAGTATCCTAATGGATTTAGGCATGGCCACAGGAGAGAAGGTTTCGTCGTAATCGATACCTTCTTTCTGTGTGTAACCTTTAGCTATCAATCTAGCTTTAAAAGTTTCCACCTTTCCATCCATACCTCTTTTCCTCCTGTATACCCACTTGCACCCAATGGGTTTTATCCCTTTAGGCAAGTCTACAAGGGACAAGACTTTGTTATCGAACATGGATTCAATCTGAAATTGCATTTCCTTTTTCCAATTGTGACAATCAACATCCTCCATTGCTTCCTTGTACGTGTAGGGATCATCGTTGTTAGGGAGATTCTCAACAGATTCTCCTAGACCGATGTATCTTTCAGGTTGGGTTCTAACCCTCCCACTACGACGAGGAATGGTAGGTTGTTGATTTTGTGTTGGAGTGGAAATTACAATTGGGTTAGGTTGTGAAACCTCTTGTGGAATTGTATCTCCTGACATAGTATTCAAGAAAATTCTACTTTTGGGAACAAAATCATTCATATAGTCCTTTTCCAGAATTGTAGCATTTGTTGAAACAAACACTTTTAGATCTGAAGGACTATAGAAATAATATCCTTTAGTTCCTTTTGGATAACCCACAAATATGCATGTTTCGGAACTGGACTCCATCTTTTCTGTCTTTCCTTTTAACACATGTGCAGGACAACCAAATATCTGTATGTGTTGTAAACTAGGCTTTCGTCCAGTCCACAACTCATATGGTGTTCCAGGAACCGACTTTGATGGTACCACGTTTAGAATATATATTGCAGTTTGTAGAGCATATCCCCAAAAAGAAATAGGAAGTGTTGAATAACTCAACATAGACCTAACCATGTTCAAAAGAGTTATATTTCTCCTTTATGCTACCCCATTTTGTTGAGGTAAACCTGGTGCAGAAAACTGAGAAACTATCCCATTATCAATAAGATATTGCTGAAACTCACTAGATATATATTCTCCACCACGATCAGATCTCAAGATTTTTATGCGTTTCTCAAGCTGATTTTCTACTTCAGCTTTGAATGCTTTGAACATGTTAAAAGCATCCGACTTATGTCTCATGAGATACACATAACCAAATCTTGAGTAATCGTCTGTGAAGGTGATGAAGTACTCATATCCACATTTAGCTTGAATGCTCATAGGACCACATACATCAGTGTGTATTAGTCCGAAACATTCAGTGGCTCTTGCACCTTTGGTATTGAATGGCCTTTTGGTCATTTTACCTTCCAAACAAGATTCACAAGTTGGTAGATCATCAACCTTTAAGTCACTTAAAGGATTCGTCACATACCAATCTTTTAATCCTATTAAGGTTAATGTGACCTAGGCATAAATGCCAAAGGTAGGTTTCATCTTTTGATAATTTTATTCTTTTATGATTAGGTTCCGTTATTTCTGTGTCTAACGAGTGAGAGATATTTCTATGCAAAAAGAATAGACCGTTTTCCAACGTACCTTTGCAAACAATTTCGTCATTCTTACTAATAATAATTATTAAAAATAACCGAATATCCAAATTTATTTAAACAAGAAACTGAAATTAAATTCCTCTCGAATTGAGGTACATAATAAACGTCTATTAAATCTAAATGCCTACTAGAATCTATAATAACTCTAATATCTCCCACTGCACTTGCAGACACTAATGATCCGTTGCCCAAGCGCAAATTGATTTCGTTCTTATTCAGCCTTCTCCTTTCTTGGAACCCCTGTAAGGAATAACAAACATGATTAGTGGCTCCAGAGTCTATGATCCAAGAATCTGTAGAATCTGCCAGAAAACATGTTTCAAGATAATTAATATTACCGTCTTCCTTCTTGTTCTGGGACTTTGGGCAATTTCTTTTCCAATGTCCCTTTTCACCACAAAGGAAGCATTTCCCTTTGATCTTGATTACTTTCTTGGTCTCCTTCTTGGTAGGCCAAAGTTGCTTTTTCTTCTGTTGTTTCTTGACCTTCTGACGGGTCTTAACAGTAGCAACTTTACCAACCATATGAATCTCTTGACCTTTGCTTTTCACAAGGATCTTTTCAACGCTTTGAACATCTTGCATTAGGCCCTGCAAGGTGTATTCCTTTTTGTTCAAGGTGTAGTCAAACTTGAACTGATCAAAGGAATCTGGTAGTGAGTTGACAACCATGTCAATTTTGGTCTCACCATCTATCTCAGCGCCATTTAATTCTGCAATATTTAGATGTGCTATGACTTTCATCATATGATCTTTCACAGCCTGTCCAGGTTTTATCCTAAGATTCATAAAAGCAGTCACTACCTCTCTCTTAGTCGTCCTAGACCTCATAGCAAACATTTCTTTCAGAGACATCATAATATCAGCAGCAGACCCCATTCCTTCATGCTGCTGTTGCAACACGTCGGAGATAGTAGCCATAATGTAACATTTGGCCATATCATCTGAGGTCTTCCACTGTTCATACTCATCTCTTTGCAAAATACTTGATTCATTATTAGGAGCAGGTGGTTTAGGAGTAGTTAGAACAAACTTATGTTTTTCACTTTGCAGCAACAACCCAATTTTCCTTTTCCATGTGACATAATTATCTCCAGTTAAAGTGTTATCTTTCAGGATGTTCATAAGTTATGGGGTCATGATTTCTGAATAAAACAAAAAGCATATATAATTAAATAATCATGATAAAGCACTTTCGAATATTTATCTTGAATTAATTAAATAACTCAATCGTGAAAAATTCAACGGTGATCCAACACCCATAAATGTTACGCCTCCTTCAGGAGTTCGCACCATTTACTAGTTGGACTAGGTCCCACCTAATTGTTAATATAACAACCAGCGTTTTCAATTTTAGCCTTGCAATTTTATTAACAAGAACTCTCGGGAGGATATTAATAAAATTGCATTGAGTGTGTTACCAAGATATCGACCCTCAATTTTCTCTCACGAAAATCCCTCCTCTGGGAGTAGATCTCGTTTGAGTCAATTGTCTAGTCTATCCTTGTAAGGAAGTATTTTGCTAAATTCCATTTATGGACGCCCCTCGGGGGGAATACCAATAAATAATAAAGCTCAACTAACCTTGGAGGCCATAGGTTTTCTAACACACCTTCTCCCACTCAATTATTTAAGGCGTGTGATTAAATTCCAAAGAATGATTTTACCAAGTTATCTAGATGCCAATTAGATACCTAAATCATTCAATGCATGTTCATACCAAAAGAGATATATGAGTGGCACTCCTATTCTATATGACATGTTATCATACAATAACAAATATTGTAATATTTATACATAAAAATAAATAGCCACAATTTTGGTCCATCCTAGAAAAGCATGTAAATTACAATTGTACGGAATACAAAAAACTCCTTTCTTGGCAAACAAGACTTCAAGCGACCATCTCGCGCACGTAACTCGCGCGCCCGAAGATCACCAAGCAGCCCATTCGCATGCCTAGCCCATGCAAGGGCATGAGCTGCCGCATGGCCAGCCCATGCATGGGTTGCGCGCGTTGCTGCTCCGCAACAAGCGCAGCTGCACGCTTGGTTGCGTGCGCGCTTGTTGTCTCGGTGCGCGCGGGTGCCAAGCTCGGTTCCGGATGCTCCAATTTCTTCAAATTTTCGAGTCTTCGAATATTGAATATATTACAACTTATTTTATACAATAAAATACTGCAGTAATTTTTTTTTTATTAACCACTGCAGTATTTTTAATACAATAAAAAAAAACTGCACTAAATTTTAATACAATAAAAAAAACTGCAGTATGTTTACAATAAAATTAATAAGAACTTAGCAACTACCAAGAAGGAATTATGGCGATAATAGACCACCCTTCTTGTTACAATTCCGAAACAAAAAATACATTGAAATTCTAGGACCAAAATCGAGCAATAACAATTCACTTTATAACAACATATATAAATCCATACATTCCACATGTAATTATATATGCGAATACCTAGAGTGCCATCTCTTTCTAAAACATGCATAATCACAATAAAAATAAATAGATTCACGTATATATACGTTAATTAATTAAAGGGTACAACCTGGGCTCTGATACCAATTGTAGGGAAAAATTGCTTAAAACCGCAGCGGAAGGTGAAAAAATAATTTTCGTATAGTTTAAAATTTTTCTAAAGATTTGAACCTTAACCCTTTAATTAATTAAACTCAAATATACGGTTAGAGTTTAATACCTCTTGTCGCGTGATCCAATTGACTTACGTCGATGGTAATCTACAAGATCTTCAATCCTAGCACGTACGTGAATCACCTAGGAGCGTGGTCTCCCTTTTTTCTTTGAATTGCTTACCTTAGAATGGATGTATGGAATTTCTGATCTTGATCTTCAATAGTAAAACACCAAGAGCCTAAATAAATAGTTCCGATCACTTTTTAATTCATAATCAATATGATTGAAACTCGCATAACCCTAAATCGAAAGTGTGCACAAAACCTTTAGATGTTAAAGGCCTGTAAGTGCACTATCGAATGAGAACTTATTTTCTTTTTCTCTCTTGGCCGAAAATCTATGTGTATAGAGTAGGATTTTTTATTTTCAAAACAAACAAAAATCTCTCTCTATTTTTCTTCTTCTTCGTGGCCGAAAATTCAGAACCTTATATTTATAGGTTGGCCGAATTTTCTCCTTCACCAAGTAGGGTTGGCCGAATTCATTGAATAGGAAATCTAGGGTTGGTTAATTTCCTTACTTGAAAAGGAATTGTCCTTTTCCCTAATTCCTATCAATTCAAGAATCCTAACCTTTGTAGGACTAGTGGTGGCCGAATTCTTTGTATAATAAGGAGTGTATGTGGACTTAATCCTTACCACATTGGGACTCCTATCACTTAAAAGAATTTCAACCCTAATCCAACACATAGTATTTATTTTACTGATCAGGAAAAGATTTTGATTTAAACTATTAATTAATTAAATAATTAATTAATTCCCATTTAATCAAAACAATAAAATAAAATAATATCTTGGGCTATTTTATTTAGCCTTGCCGCCCACACCATGTATATATGGGCCCAATATTATTTTTCTTATTTTATTTAATCCATTAGACTTTAAATAAAAGCTCACATGTGAACCAGACTTATTCTTACTAAAAGAAACAAGCCTACATGTCTCCTTTTAATATATTGATATAATAGTGCAGCCCATTAAATAAATAATAGACATATTATATTCTTAATATATTAAATGCAATTCTAGATAGACCCATAAATTGGTCCGGTAGAATATATCAAGTGATCCATGCAAGTATGTGTGGATTGTGGATCTTGGCAGGCTATCTAAATTTAAGCTTCAATAGACATAACCTAATCACGATCAACAAATGATTCACTTAGGTCCGATCTATTAATTTTAACTCATTCCACTAAAGGGCTAAAATTGAACTCTTAAATAAAGATAGAATAAGGAGATGTTTCTCATTCATACCCTATACAATCTTATAGGAGATGGTGTATCCTCGTGAATAATATCAGTAATCGCTAAGAGCTCATAGACCGCCTATAGCTCTCCAAGTTACCATATTTCCTCATATGACCACATTTTGAACTTGGATATTTTGATTTGTCCAGAAGCCATGTCTTCAATAATCATTATTGAAAACTCAACGTTGAGATTTAATATCCAATACCTAAAAACATCCATATGATGATATTATACTCTCATTTAATAAATGGAGCCACGATGTCCATATCTATAAATGAAGTCCTCTATCGATTAACAAATGAATACCACCAAACTATCGAGGATAGACTATGCTATATAATCGTACTCATTGATAGCTCAAATGATAACACTTGCAACCATAAGTCCATCATTTATCTCAGGATTTAGATAGACTCTTCGATTGTCCTGATAATGAAAAGACTTATATCTAGTGACGGTTCTAGATAAAGTATTTCATTGTGATCCAGTTCAATGCACCCAGTGCACTAGATTCTTTTACTCGAAAACCTTTCGATGATTTTAGACTCATCATAACTCATTTGATCCCACTCAAATGCTAGTAAAAGAATTCTACAACTTTATCAAGATAGAGGTGCCTAACCTTTAACTTAAGTTGTGAACGTTATTCAAGACTAACTAAAGAATTGTGTCTACCTCATACATATCCGGATGTACAAACAATTCTTCATATCTCATAGTCTTTTGACCTTATGATTATTTACCTTGACAATTATAATTATAAATGCTATAAGATTTTGCAGAATCAGAAATCACTTTATTTATATGAAAAGATTGTCAATTATAATATTACACTCTTGCTATTGAGCATAATCCTAACAAGGTTATGGCAGTGTTTAATGAATTCCTGGAGGAAGATCCTGTTGATCAACAGGAGGAGCCTCAGAATGGAGGGATGGTTGGCGAGGATAACCAAGATGGGCAGCTACCTGAAGGGGGGGTTGATGGCGAGGATCAGCATGAGGGAGGAGGATCAGCAGAGGAAAATTAAGAGAGTTCCAAAGCTTGACGTGGCCTGTTTATGATTGGTCTTGATTGCCCGGAAAAGGGGGTGGGCTCCCCGTTTTGCTCTTGATTAGTTTAGTTGTTTTTTTTGTAGTCTATGCTCGGAGGTTGGGCACCCTGTTTGATAGATGTAGCCTTATCGGGGGATAGGCTCCTCTTGTCTTTAATGAGACTTGTCTTTAATGAGAAACCGATTCGCTTGAGAAGCTCTTGTTTTATTCCTGGTCCTGACTAGGGACCAGAACTGCATCCTTGATGATAATTTTTTCATACTTCATTCTAACTTTGGTAGGGAATTCTTATCAGGATGATGTTGATCCTGCACACGAAAAAAAATATTTATATTTAAACCCGTTTTAAGAGAGGTAGCCCGATTGAGGCATCAGAAGGGCTGTTTGGCCATTTCCTAGTCTTGAGACCTGGATGGCAGCTATGTGATGAGAAGGTTTTTGCCGTCAGAAAATCGTCCATCAAAACAATTTATAAAACCTATGCGATGCGTTCACAAGTATAAATACAAGTAAAGCGGTAAGCACGAGTGTCGTCCACTGAGATCGGGGTAGCGGTGATAAGATTATGATTAATATAACTAGTATGCATAAAAGTAAAGTGATGGTGAATGAAAATACAATATAAACTAAAATATAAAAGCAAATAAAATGGGATGACAATGGAGTGATGAATGAATGATGATGGAACTACAGAGTTGATGGACTCGTAAGTGAATATTGGGGCAATTGCAACAAACTCTCAATTAAGCATGTATTGACAAATGTAACCAACCTAGGGTGTATAGTGTTGGTATATATCCCTAGCAAGAGGTCAACCTAGGGTGTATAGCGAAGACCTCTTACTAGCGATTAATCCCTCTTAAGCAACCAACAATGGCTAGTTACTCAATCAGGACATTTTCCATGAATGCTCATCTATCTAGCTATGGCTCAACCTATTACTAATATAGCCATCCTAGGGTGTATAGTGATGGCTTCCAATTCCCTCACAAGTGGCCGACCTAGGATGTATAGTGAAGGCCACCTGTTTGAGATTGGATGAGGCTTTAGGTTATCAACCGAATTCTACTCGAAGGTTAGTTCTAGTAGAATCACTAAAGTAGCCAACCTAAGGTGTATAGTGGAGGCTTCTAATTCTCTCACAAGTGGATAACCTAGGATGTATAGTGAAAGCCACTAATTCAAGATTAGATTAAGGGCATGGTTATAGAGCCGGATTTTCAGAAATCCTTCCATTCAATGGAGCATTAGACAACCTAATTGTCTACTCAAGTAATCCAAATCAATCATGCAAAGAGGGTGTATCCAAGCAAATCAATAATGGAAATCAATTAAAGCAATGGAATAAAACATAGAGATAGAATAAATATAACACATAGAGTTTATTTACAAAGCCCAAATATCCATCAAACAAATAACATCAACCCCATATTGGGGTATTTTAGCTACTCATGTTCTATTGCAAACAAATAAACTAAGAGAGAGTGTAGAGAGAACCCTTGAAGATTGATCTCCTTCCTTGAAGCTTGAATCCAAGTCTCCTAGTTGCCTTTGATTGAGTAGAGATGGTTTGGATGATAGGGAGATGTGTTACTAGCTTAGAATACAAGTGTTGGGAGGTATGGGAGTGTTTTGGTTCATTCCCATCCTTTTCTATTTATGGAGGATGGAAAAATAGGTCACTTAAGCTTGAAACCAGAAACTGTCGCGCGCAGAGTGCGGGTGGAGTGCGGGTGAATTACCCGCACTGTACCCTCACTATATAGGTTTTCTACATCTTCAGTTCTCTGATCTGGGCAACAGTGCGAATGTAGTGCGGTTGGATTACCCGCACTTTACCCGCACTGTACTCGCATTGTACTCGCACTCTGCTGTCAGGTGTAAATCAGCTCCTCTGTCTTGAGTAACAGTGCGGGTGGAGTGCGGTTGGATTACCCGCACTTTACCCGGACTTTATCTGTCAGGTGCAAATCAGCTCCTCTGTCTTGAGCAATAGTGCGGGTGGAGTACGGTTGGATGACCTGCACTTGACCCGCACTTTAGTGTCAAGTACAAATCAGCTCATCTGTCTTGAGCAATAGTGCGGGTGGAGTGCGGTTAGATGACCCTCACTTTACCCGCACTTTATCTTTCCTTCATGATTCAGGTCCTGGTTGTGGGAAGGAGTGCGGTTGGAGTGCGGTTGCGACCCGCACTTGACCCGCACTGTAGAACTGCTTATGATCCTTTGTCTTTCCTTTTGCCCCTTTTTTGTCGGAACCACTGCAATTAGCTTCTAACACCAGAATTACATCTATTGCCTGCAATTAGCACAAACGAGCGTATTAGACATAAAATATATAGAAAATACACACAAGAACGAGACAAAGGAATAGGAATGAGGGCCGAAATATACAACAATTTAGGCACGATCAAACACCCCCAAACCAAACCTTTGCTCGTCCTCGAGCAAACATAATATAAAACAAATAAGACACAAACTAAAAATGACTCGAACTAAGAACTTTCCTAGACACAAAGAAAAACTTGCTACAGAACCAAATGGTAGAGAGATACGCAAAAGCAAATGGGAGTGAGGAATGAGCATATGCAAAATGTTCTAAACAACTCGAAGGCACCCCAAGGGAAACTGGCACAACACGAATCCCACACTTAAATGCCCTCGCCTCAGAAACTACTCACTCTCACACCTTGAGCATAATTCTCTTTGACGCTAGGTTCTCACATGGATTCTCTCTTATCTTTCCTCTAAGAACCTGGGTTCACACTCATGCAACATGTATGCCAATGAATTTATGTAACTGAATCAACTTAGTTGCATACATTTAGTGTAGAATAAACGTTGTTTTCAGTGGGTGAGTCTCATGAAAGAATCACGTGTCATGAATGTGAAAAGAGCATTCATTAACTAATATTCCCAATCTAGATATCCCCTAAGATCAACTAGGTCTTTTCCATTTGGTTGTAACGTGGCCACGGTGAATGGTGATTAGAAGAATGAGAAATTTAGGCACAAGCAATAATCAACCAAGTTAAGGCAATACATTCTACACTTAAGCATTTAATTTCTCATGCAACTCCACTTCCAAATACAATATGATGTCCAGGCATACAATTAGACTCTATGTGCAATCTTTAACTACTCATGTTACCCATTTGAGTAGCATTTACAATTTACACAAGGCATTTGAAGCATATTTTTCTTTTGTTACTTTTTGCTTCTTTTCTTTTCTTTTCTTTTCATGCCTTTTTACTATGCACATTTTCACAACTCATTACTCTTGCCTAGGTACAAGCCATTTATCAAATTAAAGCACAACTTTACATTCCTAAGCCTCAACAAGATCAATTAAGAGAGGGTTGGCTAAGTGTTTAGGTTGCTTGGGTTATGGATAACGTGGATGTATAATGGAAAATTCTATATGTGTTTGGCTTCAAAATTTGCTTGGGAGCACACATATTATAGGAATGGAAAGTATTTAGGCTTTCTTTTTGAGTGGCTAAAATACACATTGCCTAATATCACTTCAAAGGATCAATCTACCAAGGGAATAAAAGTTTCAATCAAGCAGTCCACATATATGATGCATGTTCAATGACAAATGATGATTTTTGATGTAGTTGTAAGTTCCTCATATTTTGATTAGCTTATTTCATTGACAAACCACATTGGGGATTATTCTTGAGTGTGATCAAGCTTCAAGGACATCATCTCTCTCAAAGAGCACTTCAAAGGTATCTCACTAATTTAACCTTCTTTGAAGAGATCTAGTTGCACACACTCACTTGCATGCATTATTGTTCTTATCTTCATGTTATTGAATGATGTATTGTATGCCTCTTTTCACACTCCACACTTGTACATTTTGCACATCACTTAGTGTGTTGAGTTCGCCCAGAAAAGAGAATTTCTTCTCTAAGCGCGGCCTAGACCGCTTGGCAAGACATGCTTGCACCACGGCATACAGAGTGGTAAACCTCAGCAGGGTCATGCTTCCTATACCGCTTCCTGTACACTTGCACGTAAAGAGACCCAAGTCGCGGTGTTGTCCAGTAGGCCTCTGTTGCCCATACTGCGGCCTGTGCACCTGCATGCACAGTGCCCTGCACCGCGTTGTTGTCCAGACGGTGCACTGCTGTGTGTACCGCGGTCTAGACACTTGCCTGCGACGCGGTCCATCTAGCGGTATTGACGGGATTTTGTGCCCTAAGTTCAAAACGACGCTGTTTCAACCAGGGCTCCCTTATATATACTCTATCTTCTTCCTTGCTCGTTTTCATGAGTTTAAGAAGCCATTATTGAGAGGCCAAGCTTCCCTTAGAGAGAGAAACTCCCAAGAACTCATCTTTACTCAACCAAACACAAATCCATGTGCATCTAACATCTTCAAGGATCATCTCATCATGGATTCTTCTTGCTTTCATTGCTTTCATTGACTAGGTAACTTGAACATGCCCTAAATCTCATTGTATTTATTTATGTTCTTGTTTGCCTAGGGTTAGCTCTTTTATGTGATTTTATTGCATATCTTTATGTTTATTGGCATTTATAACATGATTGAGTTGTTGTTTGTTGGTTGAGAGCTTTGTTCATTAATAGCTAGCATTTAGGACGTTTTTACCCTTCTAGCTAAATCTTCATGCATTTGCATTTAGATATTGATATCTAGGATTTGCATTTATTGACATCTTTAAATCCCTAGATAAGCATTTATTGTTGCCTAGCATTAATTGCATGTCTGAATATCTTTTACATATTCACATAGGTTGTTTAACCTCTTCATTGATTGTTAAGCTTTGTGACTAAGTGGGTTAGTGCACAAGCTTGTGGTCAAGAATCACTATTAAAGGCCCGTTGGGTAGAGTGAAAGGGTTAGTGACCAAGTAGGTGTGACTTGAGGTTAACCTAGGTTGTAAACTTTCGTTCAAATAGTGGATTTGAGGACCGTATATGGCTAGAAGGATAGCTCGTGAGTTTTGCCCAGTTGGAGGGTTTCTCACGTAAATCAATCCTTGTGTTTTTATTGTTTTCCGCATATTTATATTGGATTGATTGATTGCTAATATGGAGTAGGATTATTAAAATTGATTAAGTCAAAAAGTTTGTAATAAATCAACTAAAACCTATTCACCCCCCCTCTAGGTTGTATTAGACACACTTTGTGTATTTTCAATTGGTATCAGAGCGGGTTCCTAGATACACTTAGGTGATCCTTGCTCGTTGTGTGTCTTGCATTTTGTTTGTGTTTGTTGCATCATAAACATTCATCTCATTCATACCCAAACACTATGAGTAGGAACGGAAGTGGTAATGAGGGAGCCTCTAGCACAAGACCCCCTTTGCTCACCGGAGTAAACTATGCCTCTTGGAAAGGCAAGATGAAGTCTTACATTTGCCAAATAAATGACCGAGCATGGATGGCAATTGAAGATGGCTACACTCTTCCAGAAAAGACTCTTGAAGACGAAAGTGTAGTTCCCAAGCCATAGTCGGAATGGTCAACTCAAGAGTTTGAAGCATCCAAGTGGAACAACAAGGCTATGCATGCTATTCTTTGTGCAATGGATGACAATCAGTACAAATTGATCCAAACAACAAGAATTGAAAAAGAGGCATGGGAGATTCTAGAGACGGCCCATGAGGGAACCGAGGTGGTCAAGGACTCCAAGCTTCAAGTCCTCCAAACACAATTCGAGCAAATTAGGATGGAGGAGGATAAGTGCTTCAACGACTTTCAAGTGAAGATGATGGACATAGTCAATCAGAGCCATCAACTTGGTGATCCCTATTCGGATAGGAGGATCAAGCAAAAAATTATGAGGTCGCTTCCAGCAAGATTTGAGTCAAAAGTGACGGCTCTTGAGGAGAATAGTGACTACAAGAATATGAAGCCAAGTGAAGTTATTGGAAGGCTTCTAACATATGAGTCTAGATGGACTCCCACACCTACACCTCAAAAGAAGCAAAAGAGTATTGCTCTGAAGACTTCTAAGGTTGAGAAGGAGGAAGAAGACTCAGATGAAGAAATGGCCCTAATGGTGAAAAGATTCAAGAAGTTCATCAATTTTGAGAAGAGGGGATTTGGATCCAAAGGAAAGGAAATAAAGAAGAAGACTCATTTCAAGAAGTTTGAGTCAAGTGAAGACAAGCCCACAAGAAAAGGGATTCAATGCTTCGAATGTGGAGGCTTCTGACACATCTCCACGGATTGTGGAAATTTGAATAACAAGAATAAAGGAAAGGCCATGGCTGCCACGTGGAGCGATGGTGATGACGTGGAAGAATAAGGAGAATCCTCGGATGATGAGGATCATGTGGCAAACTTTATTGCCTTTGCATCTTCTCTCAAGAGTAAGGAAGCAATAGATGATGAAGAGGTAGAGAAACAAAGTGAAGATGACTCTAGCGATGGTGACTCTTCATCCCATTCAACAAATATGGATGTAGGAGGAATGGATCTTGAAGGCTTCATTGAGCATTTTCAAAGCTTAAGATTGAAGATGAAGAAAGAGATTCAAAGGCTAAAAGGAGAGAATCTCAAGATATCTACCGAAGCTACTAACTTAAATAAAGAAGTGAAGATAGCCAAAAGGAATGAGGAATTGATGGAAAAGGAGCTTGAAGAAGCTAGAGAGATCATTGCTAAGATGACTTCAAGCACGAATAAACTTGGCCACATGTTGGGAGTTGGCAAGAGGCCAAGTGATAAGAAAGGTCTTGGCTATGAAGATGACAATGAGACCTCATCCTCAAGCAAGATTGTGTTTGTCAAGAGTTTGAATAACAAAGAGCCTCCACCCTCACAACATCCTAAGAAAAAGATCAAACTAGGAGAATGCTCTAAAGATTCTCAAGTCAAGGTAGCACAAGGGAAACAAGCTCAAGCTCAATCAACAAGGGTGCATCAATCAAGTTTCCCTCAACCCAAATACCATCAAGCTAAGAAGCAATTCATGCAAGGTCAATCAAGGAAGCAATTCATTCCAACTCAACAACAAAGAAGGAGAGAACCAATCCAACACCAAAGACAAGCTCAAATGCGTGGGAAAGCCCCTTTGTACTCACAAGGGCATGGTATGTCTTCTTATTTTATTCCCACTTGTCACTTTTGTGGTGTTGATGGTCACATTAGACCAAATTGCTTCAAATACATTGAAATGTGTAGAATCAAGAGCATGATTGAAAGAAATAGAGCTAGAGCTAAAATGCATGTTCCTAGGAAATCTAGAGCCAATTTGCATGATCCTAGGAAATCTAGAGCCAGTGTGACTAATACCACTAGGAATGAGAACATTTCACCTAGGTGGATTAGAAGGGATAACTATTCTTGCTATGTGGCTCAAATTTCCTTGAAGGCAAATGCCTCTAACACTTGGTATTTGGATAGCGGGTGTTCTAGGCATATGACGGGGAACAAGAGCTTCTTTAAATCCCTTGTCTTGGAGGATGGAGGATTTGTCACCTTTGGTGATGGATCTAGAAAGAAAGTCATAGGGAAAGGAACCATTTCCATTCCCGACTTACCCTCTTTGTCCAATGCTTTACTTGTTGATGGCTTGCAGGCCAATCTTATAAGCATTTCTCATCTTAATGATGATGGACTCTCCGTCTTGTTTAACAAAAATGATTGCTCTATTTTAATGCCAAATGGATAAACCTTGCTCAAAGGAAAGAGATCTAGTGACAATTGCTATTGTCTTGAAGCTAGTGTTATCTCTTGCAATATGTCCAAATGTGAGGAAGTTGAGTTATGGCATCAAAGACTTGGCCACATGAACTATCGAGATTTGAGGATCTTAGATAAGTTCAAGGTTGTGCGTGGTCTCCCTAAGCTTGGGAAGAAAGTCGATGGCGTTTGTGGACCTTGCCAACAAGGGAAACAAACCAAAAGTATGCACAAGAAAGGCAAGTATCTCGCCACCAAGGAGCCATTAGAGCTTCTACATATGGACCTTATTGGTCCCATGCAAACCGAGAGTCTCGGTGGCAAGAGATACATTTTTGTTTGTGTTGATGATTTTTCTAGATTTACATGGACATATTTTCTTAGAGATAAATCTGAAACATTTGAAAATTTTAAAATGCTTTGCACTAAAATTCAAAATGAAAAGAACTCACACATTAAAAGCATTAAAAGAATTAGGAGTGACCATGGGAGGGAATTTTAAAATGCTTGTTTTGAAAGCTATTGCAATAGCTTAGGCATTTCTCATGAGTTTTCGGCTCCTAGAACTCCTCAACAAAATGGGGTTGTTGAGAGGAAGAATAGGGTCCTTCAATAGATGGGCCGTGTGATGTTGCTTGGCAACAATGTCCCTAGAAACCTTTGGGCCGAGGCCGTCAATACGGCTTGCTACATAGGAAATAGAGTCTTCCTAAGGCCCGGTACTAGGCAAACCACTTATGAATTATGGAAGGGTAGGAAGCCAAATGTTAGCTACTTCCACTCATTTGGGAGCAAATGCTACATTCTAAATGACCGAGATCAACTTGGCAAGTTTGATGCCAAGAGTGATGAGGGGATTTTTATTGGCTATGCCCTTAATAGTAAGGCCTATAGAGTTTTCAATTTAAAAACTCAGAGTGTCATGGAATCATCTAATGTTGTCATAGATGATTGTAGGCCTAAGACTAGAGACCATGATGAGGAGGTCATTGTGCTTGATGATCCTTTCTTGGAGAAGAATGGTGAGACTTCAATTGATGTGAAGTCAAGTCTTGATGAAGAGGTCATCCAACCTCTTGATAGAGATCCATCTTTGGACTCTAAAGAACCTGCTCCATGGGTTAGACATCTCCACAATAAGAATGACATTCTTGGAGATATGAATGAGGGTGTTAGGACTAGGCTTCAAATAGCTAATCAAATCAGCTATACTTGCTACACCTCTCAAATTGAACCCAAAAAGGTTGATGAAGCCTTGAATGATGAGTTTTGGGTTCTTGCCATGCAAGAAGAGCTAAACCAATTTGAAAGAAATGAGGTTTGGACTCTTGTTCCTAGACCCAAGGATACTAATGTCATAGGCACCAAATGGGTTTATAGGAACAAGTCGGATGAAAATGGCAACATTGTGCGCAACAAGGCTAGACTTGTAGCACAAGGATACTCTCAAATTGAGGGTATTGACTTTGAGGAGACTTTTGCTCCGGTTGCTCGTCTTGAGTCCATAAGGCTTCTTTTGTCCATATCATGTGTGCACAAGTTCAAATTGCATCAAATGGATGTTAAGAGTGCCTTCCTCAATGGTTTCTTGCATGAGGAAGTGTTTGTTGAGCAACCCAAGGGGTTTGTGGATCCACACCACCCCAATCATGTCTATAGCTTCAAGAAGGCTTTATATGGGTTGAAACAAGCACCTAGGGCTTGGTATGAGCGCCTCACTCAATTTCTTGTTGACAATGACTACACTAGGGGTAGTGTTGACAAAACCTTATTCATCAAGAGGAACAAAGATGAGCTTTTCATAGCTCAAATTTATGTTGATGATATTGTTTTTGGCTCCACCAAAAAATCCAAAGTCCAAAAATTTGTTGATGTCATGTCTCATGAGTTTGAGATGAGTCTTGTTGGGGAGCTCAATTACTTCCTAGGTTTGCAAATCAAGCAATTGCATGATGGGATTTTCATATCCCAAGCTAAGTATGCTAAGAACCTAGTGAAGAAGTTTGGCCTTGAGAATGCCAAACATTGTGACACACCCATGAGTACCACCTTGAAACTAAGCAAGGATGCTAGTGGCAAGAGTGTGGAACAAAGTCTTTATCGTGGCATGATTGGTAGCTTGCTTTACTTGACCGTAAGTAGGCCCGATATAGCCTTCAGTGTGGGTGTGTGTGCTAGGTACCAAGCGGATCCCAAGGAATCCCATCTCTCCTCCGTGAAGAGAATCATTAGATATGTGAATGGGACATCCAACTATAGGATATGGGACTCTTTTGACACTAATGCTAGCTTAGTTGGCTTTAGTGATGCAGATTGGGCAGGAAATTGTGATGATAGGAAGAGTACATCGGGCGGTTGCTTCTTCCTAGGCAACAACTTGGTCTCATGGTTTTGCAAGAAGCAAAATTCCATCTCTCTATCCATAGCTGAAGCGGAATACATAGCCGCTGGGAGTGCTTGCACATAACTCCTTTGGATGAAACAAATGCTTGTGGATTACGGCTTTGATCAAGGTATTCTTACCCTTTATTGTGATAACATGAGTGCAATTAACATTTCAAAGAATCCTGTTCAGCACTCCAGGACAAAGCATATAGACATTAGGCATCATTTCATTAGAGAACTAGTTGAAAACAAATGCATTGCACTTGAGCATGTGGGCACTAATGATCAACTAGCGGATTTATTTACAAAGCCCTTAGGCTCAACTAGGTTCAAGTCACTTAGTAGGTCTATTGGGATTTGTCATATGCCTTGATATGTTTTGGTGATTGACCCTTTATGGGGAACTCAAGCAAAGAGAGCAACCTTGCTTGTTGGAATAAGCAAAAAACTTGATCAACTTTATGCCTCTTTATTAATTGCTTGAGTATTCTTGGTTGTGCTTATATATAATCTTATATGGCTTTTTATTCAATAAGTGTGCCTTACTTGGTTTGTAATCCATGTCACCACTATGTTCAAACATGCATTTTTGGATTAGGAGAATTGATTGGGAAGTACATTTGAATGACCTAAAATTTATCTCCATGACATGTGAACTTGATTTTGACATGCTAAAAATGATATGCATGAAATATGTTTTGATTGCCTGAATGAAAATGTGTGTGTATGTAAATGAGAAGACTAATCAATAAGGATCTTGTATCCACGTAATCAATAAGGATTTTATATCCAAACTAGTCTTCTCTCTCTTCTTAATTGTTAATCAAGACTACTATCATACGGACAAATTATCCGGAAAAATCTAAAAGGATCTCTTGATCCAATGTCTTGATTTGCTTTTTAAGGTTTGATATAGTTTTGTGTGCGTTGAAATTTCTTTTCAAAATACTATATCATGTTTCTTTATGGCAAAAGGGTGCAAATTGGTTTGAATTCCCTTGGAACCCTTTTTGATGTTCTCCTTGCCAAATACCATTTGCTTGAACCATGATGTTACATGTCTTACATCCAGAGCAACTAAGTCACACATTTTCCTCTACACAATAAAACCCTCAATGATTCTCTCTCAATTAATTAAGTTGCATAAAGTTGTTGTATATGATTATGCACTTATCTTGCAAATAGCTCTCTTTGCTAAAGTGACCCGGTTGGGGAATACTCATTTGCCTATCTCATGACAAAAAGGGGGAGTAATGTGATTTTATTTAAGGGGATTGCATATTTGGAGAGATTGTCATGTTGAGGGGGAGTAACCTATATAGGGGAAGCATGTTGCATGTTGAAGTTTTCTTTTATTATGCAAATTGCTCTTATTTATTTATCTCTCTTGATCACCTCACATGCACGTGTCTTGGAAAGTGTAGTCTCATTGTTTTGTAGGGAAGGTGGCTATTCTGCAGGAGCTTGAAGTTTTGAAGACCTAGTATCTAGGTATCTTTTTGTAATGTAGAATATCTTTTTGTTGACCTTTAGTTTTTATTTTTTTTGTGAGGATGATTTGTGAGTGGTGGTTTTGTCACGAAATAGACAAAGGGGGAGATTGTAAGTTCCTCATATTTTGATTGGCTTATTTCGTTGACAAACCACATTGGGGATTATTCTTTGTAAGGGTAATTTAGGCCTCTTGAGTGTGATCAAGCTTCAAGGACATCATCTCTCTCAAAGAGCACTTCAAAGGTATCTCACTAGTTTAACCTTCTTTGAAGAGATCTAGTTGCACACACTCACTTGCATGCATTATTGTTCTTATCTTCATGTTATTGAATGATGTATTGTATGCCTCTTTTCACACTCCACACTTGCACATTTTGCACATCACTTAGTGTGTTGAGTTCACCCAGAAAAGAGAATTTCTTCTCTGAGCGCGGCCTAGACCGCTTGGCAAGACATGCTTGCACCGCGGCATACAGAGCGGTAAACCTCAGCAGGGTCATGCTTCCTGTACCGCTTCCTGTACACTTGCACGCAAAGCGACCCAAGTCGCGGTGTTGTCCAGTAGGCCCATGTTGCCCATACCGCGGCCTGTGCACTTGCATGCACAGCGCACTGCACCGCGTTGTTGTCCAGACGGTGCACTGCTGTGTGTACCGCGGTCTAGACACTTACCTGCGACGCGGTCCATCTAGCGGTATTGACGGGATTTTGTACCCTAAGTTCAAAACGACGCTGTTTCAACCAGGGCTCCCTTATATATACTCTATCTTCTTCCTTGCTCGTTTTCATGAGTTCAAGAAGCCATTATTGAGAGGCCAAGCTTCCATTAGAGAGAGAAACTCCCAAGAACTCATCTTTACTCAACCAAACACAAATCCATGTGCATCTAACATCTTCAAGCTTCATCTCATCATGGATTCTTCTTGCTTTCATTGACTAGGTAACTTGAACATGCCCTAAATCTCATTGTATTTATTTATGTTCTTGTTTGCTTAGGGTTAGCTCTTTTATGTGATTTTATTGCATATCTTTATGTTTATTGGCATTTAAAACATGATTGAGTTGTTGTTTGTTGGTTGAGAGCTTTGTTCATTAATAGCTAGCATTTAGGACGTTTTTACCCTTCTAGCTAAATCTTCATGCATTTGCATTTAGATATTGATATCTAGGATTTGCATTTATTGACATCTTTAAATCCCTAGATAAGCATTTATTGTTGCCTAGCATTAATTGCATGTTTGAATATCTTTTACATATTCACATAGGTTGTTTAACCTCTTCATTGATTGTTAAGCTTTGTGACTAAGTGGGTTAGTGCACAAGCTTGTGGTCAAGAATCACTATTAAAGGCCCGTTGGGTAGAGTGAAAGGGTTAGTGACCAAGTAGGTGTGACTTGAGGTTAACCTAGGTTGTAAACTTTCGTTCAAATAGTGGATTTGAGGATCGTGTGTGGCTAGAAAGATAGCCCGTGAGTTTTGTCCAGTTGGAGGGTTTCTCACGTAAATCAATCCTTATGTTTTTATTGTTTTCCGCATATTTATATTGGATTGATTGATTGCTAATATGGAGTAGGATTATTAAAATTGATTAAGTCAAAAAGTTGGTAATAAATCAACTAAAACCTATTCCCCCCCCCCCCCCCCCCCCCCTCTAGGTTGTATTAGACACACTTTGTGTATTTTCGGTAGTGAGACTATGCATGGTGTTTGAATAGTGTTTACAGATTTGAAAAACATTTTCCCTCAAATATACACGCTTTTGGCTTGTGTTTGTGATCTCAGAAGGGAAATCTCCACTATTAGAACAAGACGCTTGAGCACCGAGTTCCCTAAACTTGGACACTAGAAGATGAGACTAGCCCATGAAGTGCAAGTGAGACCCCTAAAGTTACTAAGAGTTATTGAATAAGCACACAGAGCATACACACATTCGCCACAAACACTATGCTCCAGGTATCTCACCAAGCTAAATAAGCTCAAAATTCTGGCTAAGTAGCAACTTTTTCGAAAATAAGACAAAAAAATGACTCAAGACACATAGACACAAAAATGACTCAAGACACAAAAGACTACTCAAAAAGGCGTCTACCCCCCCAAACCAAAACCCAACATTGTCCTCAATGTTGAAGACAAGAGAATCCGGCCTAGCGGCACGCACCTAACATGACTCAAACAAACCTAGGCACTAATCAAACACAATCAATGCCCCAACAAAATAAAAATGACTCAAACAAGGCTCACAAAATAAAGGCAATTCATGCAATATATCATTGAAGCACAAGTCAAGCTTAACATCATGCATTTTATCAAAAATGACGGAATGGGGCATGAACCCCCAAACCGAATTAAACAATATAAAGCACATGCATTCATACTTGCACAAGAGCCTCCGGCTCTTTCATCCACAAATATAATCAATAAATTCAATGTGCAAATATCCACAAAATATAGCATTCGAACAAAACTATCCCAACATCACCATTTATTGAATTTAAACAACCTAAAACATAAAACTAACTACATGCATCAAAATTATTCAATGGGATGCATTCATGGAGAGGCTAGGGTCCTCTAAGGGTGGGTTGACCAAGTTAGGAAATTCCCTATTTTTCACTACCCAAATAAATTTAGTTGACTTCATTCTCTTTTCCCTTTCCATGTTTCTATATAAGTGCACTTGGTCTTTCCTTACCCATATTTGCTTGACCCTAGGTGGACTCCATCTATTCCTAGGACCTCTAGTTTTCCTATGTTGATTTGGCTTGTAATTTTTAGCCTTAAAATGCTCTATCTTAGAACATGCATAGCAAAAGGTACTAGAGTTAGAGGAGCTCCCCTTTGATGTGTGGTCTTGAGGACATTTGATTTGTTTCACTTGTAACGCCTTGACCTCCTCCTCATTTTTGCTTAGTGCTACCTTTGCTTCCTCTAAGGCATTGACTTTTTGATCAACCTCCGTTTGCATCTTCATTGACTTGTGAGCTATCTCATATTCAAAATCTTTTGATAACCTCACTAAGTTCTCCAAATCCTTCGATGCGGTACTCTTTTCGGCTTCAAATCTCTCAATTCGTTATTCCAATTCTTTGTTCTTGTCGGAGACTTCGCCATTTGTCTTCTTGAGAGTACCATTCTCAACCCTGAGCATCTTCACTTCAGATAATAGTTTCTTGTTCAACTCTTGGAGATTACTCGCCTTTTTCATTCCCAAGGCTTCTCTCTCTTGAAGTGTTTCATTCTCTTTCTTCAACACACCCTTTTCCAACACTAGCTCTGTGCTCACGCTCATAAGCTCTTGGTTCATCTTGATCATCCTGTCCATCTCGTCCATTCTCTTGCTTCACTCCACTTCAAATTTGATTCGGAGCTTATACAAGTCTTCTTTTGAGAAAGTGGAGGAATCCACCGGTTTGGTTGCTTTAACTTGGAAACAAATCTAATTTACCGGGGTGGACTGCTGGGCGGATTCTATGAAGGCTTGAGTCTCTTGTTGAGAAGCTATCATCTACTCAGTCTCCCGCACATGATTCTCCATGAAATTTTGTAGTTGATCTTCAACGGAATTTGACTGGAATGACGAGATGTAGGTATTCTCGTTAGGCTCGTAGCTTGACCCTGAATTTTGCCAAAAGGAATCCATAGAGTCCTGAAACAAACAAAAACAAAAACTACCAAAGCAATAAAAAGAAACTAACAAAACTAAAAATAACTAATAAACTAATAGTATTAAAACTAATCTAATCACTACTACGCACACCAGTCCCCGGCAGTGGCGCCATTTGATGAGAAGGTTTTTACCGTCAGAAAACCGTCCATCAAAACAATTTATAAAACCTATGCGATGCGTTCACAAGTATAAATACAAGTAAAGCGGTAAGCACGGGTGTCGTCCACTAAGATCGGGGTAGCGGTGATAAGATTAGGATTAATATAACTAGTATGCATAAAAGTAAAGTGATGGTGAACGAAAATACAATATAAACTAAACTATGAAAGCAAATAAAATGGGATGACAATGGAGTGATGAATGAATGATGATGGAACTACGGAGTTGATGGACTCGTAAGTGAATATTGGGGCAATTGCAATAAACTCTCAATTAAACATGTATTGACAAATGTAACCAACCTAGGGTGTATAGTGTTGGTATATATCCCTAGCAAAAGGTCAACCTAGGGTGTATAGCGAAGACCTCTTACTAGCGATTAATCCCTCCTAAGCAACCAACAATGGCTAGTTACTCAATCAGGACTTTTTCCATCAATGCTCATCTATCTAGCTATGGCTCAACCTATTACTAATGTAGCCATCCTAGGGTGTATAGTGATGGCTTCCAATTCCCTCACAAGTGGCCGACCTAGGATGTATAGTGAAGGCCACCTGTTTGAGATTGGATAAGGCTTTAGGTTATCAACTGAATTCTACTCGAAGTTTAGTTCTCGTAGAATCACTAAAGTAGCCAACCTATGGTGTATAGTGGAGGCTTCTAATTCTCTCACAAGTAGCTAACCTAGGATGTATAGAGAAAGCCACTAATTCAAGATTAGATTAAGGGCATGGTTGTAGAGCCGAATTTTCAGAAATCCTTCCATTCAATGGAGCATTAGACAACCTAATTGTCTACTCAAGTAATCCAAATCAATCATGCAAAGTGGGTGTATCCAAGCAAATCAATAATTGAAATAAATTAAAGCAATGGAATAAAACATAGAGATAGAATAAACATAACAAATAGAGTTTATTTATAAAGCCCAAATATCCATCAAACAAATAACATCAACCCCATAGTGGGGTATTTTAGCTACTCATGTTCTATTACAAACAAATAAACTAAGAGAGAGTCTAGAGAGAACCCTTGAAGATTGATCTCCTTCCTTGAAGCTTGAATCCAAGTCTCCTAGTTGCCTTTAATTGAGTAGAGATGGTTTGGATGATAGGGAGATGTGTTACTAGCTTAGAATACAAGTGTTGGGAGGTATGGGAGTGTCTTGGTTCGCTCCCATCCTTTTCTATTTATAGAGGATGGAAAAATAGGTCACTTAAGCTTGAAACCAGAAACTGTCGTGTGCAGAGTGCGGGTGGAGTCCAGGTGAATTACCAGCACTGTACCCGCACTGTATGGGTTTTCTTCATCTTCAGTTCTCTGATCTGGGCAACAGTTGTTAGGATTATGCTCAATAGCAAGAGTGTAATATTGTAATTGAAAATCTTTTCATGTAAATAAAGTGATTTCTGATTCTGCAAAATCTTATAGCATTTATAATTATAATTGTCAAGGTAAATAATCATAAGGTCAAAAAACTATGAGATATGAAGAATTGTTTGTACATCCGAATATGTATGAGGTAGACACAATTCTTTAGTTAGTCTTGAATAACGTTCACAACTTAAGTTAAAGGTTGGGCACCTCTATCTTGATAAAGTTGTAGAATTCTCTTACTTGCATTTGAGTGGGATCAAATGAGTTATGATGAGTCTAAAATCATCGAAAGGTTTTCGAGTAAAAAAATCTAGTGCACTGGGTGCATTGAACTGGATCACAATGAAATACTTTATCTAGAACCGTCACTAGATATAAGTCTTTTCATTATCAGGACAATCGGAGAGTCTATCTAAATCCTGAGATAAATGATGGACTTATGGTTGCAAGTGTTATCATTTGAGATATCAATGAGTACGATTATATAGCATAGTCTATCCTCGATAGTTTGGTAGTATTCATTTGTTAATCGATAGAGGACTTCATTTATAGATATGGACATCGTGGCTCCATTTATCAAATGAGAGTATAATATCATCATATGGATGTTTTGAGGTATTGGATATTAAATCTCAACGTTGAGTTTTCAATAATGATTATTGAAGACATGGCTTCTGGACAAGTCAAAATATCCAAGTTCAAAATGTGGTCATATGAGGAAATATGGTAACTTGGAGAGCTATAGGTGGTCTATGAGCTCTTGGCGATTACTGATATTATTCACGAGGAAACACCATCTCCAATAAGATTGTCTAGGGTATGAATGAGAAACATCTCCTTATTCTATCTTTATTTAAGAGTTCAATTTTAGCTCTTTAGTGGAATGAGTTAAAATTAATAGATCGGACCTAAGTGAATCATTTGTTGATTGTGATTAGGTTATGTCTATTGAAGCTTAAATTTAGATAGCCCGCCAAGATCCACAATCCACACGTACTTGCATAGATCACTTGATATATTCTACCAGACCAATTTATGGGTCCATCTAGAATTGCATTTAATATATTAAGAATATAATATGTCTATTATTTATTTAATGGGCTGCACTATTATATTCATATATTAAAAGGAGATATGTAGGCTTGTTTCTTTTAGTAAGAATAAGTCTGGTTCACATGTGGGCTTTTATTTAAAGTCTAATGGATTAAATAAAATAAAAAAAAATATTGGGCCCATAAATACATGGTGTGGGCGGCAAGGCTAAATAAAATAGCCCAAGATATTATTTTATTTTATTGTTTTGATTATATGGGAATTAATTAATTATTTAATTAATTAATAGTTTAAATCAAAATCTTTTCATGATCAGTAAATTAAATACTATGTGTTGGATTAGGGTTGGAATTCTTTTAAGTGATAGGAGTCCTAATGTGGTAAGGATTAAGTCCACATACACTCCTTATTATACAAAGAATTCGGCCACCACTAGTCCTACAAGGGTTAGGATTCTTGAATTGATAGGAATTAGGGAAAAGGACAATTCCTTTTCAAGTAAGGAAATTAACCAACCCTAGATTTCCTATTGAATGAATTCGGCCAACCCTACTTGGTGAAGGAGAAAATTCGGCCAACCTATAAATATAAGGTTATGAATTTTCGGCCACCAAGAAGCAAAATAGAGAGAGATTTTTGTTTGTTTTGAAAATAAAAAATCCTACTCTATACACATAGATTTTCGGCCAAGAGAGAAAAAGAAAATAAGTTCTCATTCGATAGTGCACTTACAAGCCTTTAACATCAAAAGGTTTTGTGCACACTTTCGATTTAGGGTTACGCGAGTTTCAATCATATTGATTGTAAATTCAAAAGTGACCGGAACTATTTTTTTAGGCTCTTGGTGTTTTACTATTGAAGATCAAGATCAGAAATTCCATACATCCATTCTAAGGTAAGCAATTCAAAGAAAAAGGAAGACCACGCTCCTAGGTGATTCACGTACGTGCTAGGATTGAAGATCTTGCGGATTACCATCGACGTAAGTCAATCGGATCACACGACAAGAGGTATTTAACTCTAACTGTATATTTTCGTTTAATTAATTAAAGGGTTAAGGTTCAAATCTTTAGAAAAATTTTAAACTATACAAAAATTATTTTTTCGCCTTCCGCTGCGGTTTTAAGCAATTTTTCCCTACAATTGGTATCAGAGACTTGGTTGTACCCTTAATTAATTAACGTATATATACATGAATCTATTTCTTTTTATTGTGATTATGCATGTTATAGAAAGAGATGGCACTCTAGGTATTCGCATATATAATTACATGTGGAATTTATGGATTTATATATGTTGTTATAAAGTGAATTGTTATTGCTCGATTTTGGTCCTAGAATTTCAATGTATTTTTTGTTTCGGAATTGTAACAAGAAGGGTGGTCTATTATCGCCATAATTCCTTCTTGGTAGTTGCTAAGTTCTTATTAATTTTAATGTAAAAATACTGCAGTTTTTTTATTGTATTAAAATTTAGTGTAGTTTTTTATTGTATTAAAATAAGTGCAGTAGTTAAAATAAAAAAAAATATTTCTGCAGTATTTTATTGTATAAAATTAGTTGTAATATATTCGAAATTCGAAGACTCGAAGATTTGAAGAAATTGGAGCATCCGGAACCGAGCTTGGCACCCGCGCGCACCGAGACAACAAGCGCGCACGCAACCAAGCGTGCAGCAGCGCACGCAACCCATGCATGGGCTGGCCATGCGGCAGCTCATGCCCTTGCATGGGCTATGCGTGCGCATGGGCTGCTTGGTGATCTTCGGGCGTGCGAGTTACGTGCGCGAGATGGTCGCTTGAAGTCTTGTTCGCCAAGAAAGGAGTTTTTTTGTATTCCGTACAATTGTAATTTACATGCTTTTCTAGGACATACAAAATTGTGGCTATTTATTTTTATGTATAAATATTAAAATATTTGTTATTGTATGATAACATGTCATATAGAATAGGAGTGCCACTCATATATCTCTTTTGGTATGAACATGCATTGAATGATTTAGGTATCTAATTGGCATCTAGATAACTTGGTAAAATCATTCTTTGGAATTTAATCACACGCCTTAAATAATTGAGTGGGAGAAGGTGTATTAGAACACCTATGGCCTCCAAGGTTAGTTGAGCTTTATTATTTATTGGTAATCCCCCTGAGGGGCGTCCATAAATGGAATTTAGCAAAATACCTCCTTACAAGGATAGACTAGACAATTGACTCAAATGAGATCTACTCCCAGAGGAGGGATTTTCGTGAGAGAAAATTGAGGGTCGATATCTTGGTAACACACTCAATGTAATTTTATTAATATCCTCCCGAGAGTTCTTGTTAATAAAATTGCAAGGCTAAAATTGAAAACGCTGGTTATTATGTTAACAATTAGGTGGGACCTAGTCCAACTAGTAAATAGTGCGAACTCCCGAAGGAGGCGTAACATTTTTGGGTGTTGGATCACCGTTGAATTTTTCACGATTTAGTTATTTAATTAATTCAAGATAAATATTCGAAAGTGTTTTATCATGATTATTTACTTATATATGCTTTTTGTTTTATTCAGAAATCATAACCCCATCACTTATGAACATCCTGAAAGGTAACACTTTAACTAGAGATAATTATGTCACATGGAAAAGGAAACTTGGGTTGTTGCTTGATGAGAAGGTTTTTTCGGTCAGAAAACCGTCCGTCAAAACAATTTATAAAATCTATGCGATGCGTTCACAAGTAGAAATACAAGTAAAGCGGTAAGCACGGGTGTCGTCCACTGAGATCGGGGTAGCGGTGATAAGATTAGGATTAATATAACTAGTATGCATAAAAGTAAAATGATGGTGAATGAAGATATAATAAAAACTAAACTATGAAAGAAAATAAAATGGGATGACAATGGAGTGATGAATGAATGATGATGGAACTACGAAGTTGATGTACTCGCAAGTGAATATTGGGGCAATTGCAACAAACTCTCAATTAAGTACGTTTTGACAAATGTAACCAACCTAGGGTGTATAGTGTTGGTATATACCTCTAGCAAGAGGTCAACCTAGGATGTATAGCAAAGACCTCCTACTAGCGATTAATCCCTCTTAAGCAACCAACAGTGGATAGTTACTCAATTGGGACTTGTTCCATGAATGCTCATCTATCTAGCTATGGCTCAACCTATTATTAATGTAGCCATCCTAGGGTGTATAATGATGGCTTCCAATTCCCTCACAAGTGGCCGACCTAGGATGTATAGTGAAGGCCACCCGGTTGGGATTGGATGAGGCTCGAGGTTATCAACCGAATTCTACTCGAAGGTTAGTTCTCGTAAAATCACTAAAGTAGCCAACCTAGGGTGTATAGTGGAGGCTTCTAATTCTCTCACAAGTGGCTAACCTAGGATGTATAGTGAAAACCACTAATTCGAGATTAGATTAAGAGCGTGGTTATAGAGCCGGATTTCCGGAAATCCTTCCATTCAATGGAGCATTAGACAACCTAATTGCCTACTCAAGTAATCCAAATCAACATGCAAAGAGGGTGTATCCAAGCAAGCCAATAATGGAAATCAATATAAGCATTGGAATGAAATATAGAGATAGAATAAATATAACACATAGAGTTCATTTACAAAGCCCAAAATATCCATCAAACAAATAACATCAACCCCATAGTGGGGTATTTTAGCTACCCATGTTCTATTACAAACCAATAAACTAAGAGAGAGTGTAGAGAGAACCCTTGAAGATTAATCTCCTTCCTTGAAGCCTGAATCCAAGTCTCCTAGTTGCCTTTGATTGAGTAGAGATGGTTTGGATGAGAGGGAGATGTGTTTCTAGCTTAGACTACAAGTGTTGGGAGGTATGGTGATCCTTTGGTTCGTTCCCATCCTTTTCTATTTATAGAGGATGGAAAAATAGGTCACTTAAGCTTGAAACCATAAACTGTCACGCGCATAGTGCGGGTGGAGTGCGGGTGAATTACCCGCACTGTAAAGGTTTTCTTCATCTTCAGTTCTCTGATCTGGGCAACAGTACGGGTGGATTGCGGTTGGATTACCCGCACTTTACCCGCACTTTACTCGAACTGTAATCGCACTCTGGTGTCAGGTGTAAATCCACTCCTCTGCCTTGAGCAACAGTGCGGGTGGAGTGCGGTTGGATTACCCGCACTTTACCCGCACTTTATCTGTCAGGTACGAATCAGCTCCTCTGTCTTCAGCAACAGTGCGGGTGAAGTGCGGTTGGATTACCCGCACTTTACCTGCACCGCACTTTACCTGCACTTTATCTGTCAGGTACGAATCAACTCCTCTGTCTTGAGCAATAGTGCGGGTGAAGTGCGGTTGGATGACCCGCACTTAACCTGCACTTTATCTTTACTTCATGATTCAGGTCCCGGCTGTGGGAAGGAGTGCGGTTGGAGTGCGGTTGCGACCCGCACTTGACCCGCACTGTAGAGCTGGTTATGATCCTTTGTCTTTCCTTTTGCCCTTTTTCTACCGGAACCACTGCAACTAGCTTCTAACACCAGAATTACATCTATTGCCTACAATTAGCACCAACGAGCCTATTAGACATAAAAGACATAAAATATATAGAAAATACACTCAAGAATGAGACAAAAGAATATGAATGAGGGCCGAAATATACAACAATTTAGGCACGATCAAACACCCCCAAACCAAACCTTTTGCTTGTCCTCGAGCAAACATAATCTAAAACAAAATAAGACACAAACTAAAAACGACTCAAACTAAGAACTTCCTAGACACAAAGAAAAACTTGTTGCAGAACCGAATAGCAGAGAGATACGCAAAAGCATTATGGGAGTGAGGAATGAGCATATGCAAAATGTTCTAAGCAACTCGAATGCACCTCAGGGGAAACTGGCACAACACGAATCGTACACTTAAAATGCCCGCGCCTTAGAAACTACTCAATCCCACACCTCGAGCATAATTCGCTTCGACACTAAGTTCTCACATGGATTTTCTCTTATCTTTCCTCTCAGAACCTAGGTTCACACTCATGCAACATGTATGCCAATGAATTTATGCAACTGAATCAACTTAGTTGCAAACATTTAGTGTAGAATAAATGCTATTTTCAGTAAATGAGTCTCATGAAAGAATCACGTGTCATGAACGTGGAAAGAGCATTCATCAACTAATATTCCCAATCTAGACGTCCCCTAAGATCAATTAGGTCTTTCCATTTGGTTGTAACGTGGCCACGGTGAATGGTGATTAGAAGAATGAGAATTTAGGCACAAGCACTAATCACCCAAGTTAAGGCAATACATTCTACGCTTAAGCATTTAATTTCTCGTGCAACTCCACTTCCAAATATAATATGGCATCCAGGCATACAATTAGACTCTACGTGCAATCTTTAACTACTCATGTTACCCGTTTGAGTAGCATTTACAATTTACACAAGGCATTTGAATCATATTTTTCTTTTGTTACTTTTTGCTTCTTTTCTTTTCTTTTCTTTTCATGCCTTTTTACTATGCACATTTTCACAACTCATCACTCTTGCCTAGGTACACGCCATTTATCAAATTAAAGCACAACTTTACATTCCTAAGCCCCAACAAGATCAATTAAGAGAGGGTTGACTAAGTGTTTAGGTTGCTAGGGTTATGGATAACGTGGGTGTAGAATGGAAAAGTCTATATGTGTTTGGCTTCAAAATTGGCTTGGGAGCACACATATTACGAGAATGGGAAGTATTTAGGCTTTCTTTTTGAGTGGCTAAAACACACATTGCCTAATATCACTTCAAAGGATCAATCTACCAAGGGAATAAAAGTTTCCGTCATGCAATCCACATATATGATGCATGTTCAATGACAAATGATGATTTTTGATGTAGTGAGACTATGCATGGTGTTTGAATAGTGTTTACAGATTTGTAAAACATTTTCCCTCAAATATACACGCTTTTGGCTTGTGTTTGTGATCTCACAAGGGAAATCTCCACTATTAGAACAAGGCGCTTGAGCACCGAGTTCCCTAAACTTGGACACTAGAAGATGAGACTAGCCCATGAAGTGCAAGTGAGACCCCAAAAGTGACTAAGAGTTATTGAATAAGCACACAAAGCATTAACACATTCGCCACAAACACTATGCTCCCAGTATCTCACCAAGTTAAATAAGCTCAAAATTCTGGCTAAGTAGCAACTTTTTCAAAAATAAGACACAAAAATGACTCAAGACACAAAAGACGACTCAAAAAGGCGTCTACACCCCCAAACCAAAACCCAACATTGTCCTCAATGTTGAAGACAAAAGAATCCGGCCTAGCGGCATGCACATAACATGACTCAAACAAACCTAGGCACTAATCAAACACAATCAATGCCCCAACAAAATAAAAATTACTCAAACAAGGCTCACAAAATAAAAGCAATTCATGCAATATATCATTGAAGCACAAGTCAAGCTTAACATCATGCATTTTGTCAAAATTGACGGAATGGGGCATGAACAACCCCCAAACCTAATTAAAAAATATAAAGCACATGCATTCATACTTGCACAAGAGCCTCCGGCTCTTTCATCCACAAATATAATCAGTAAATTCAATGTGCAAATATCCACAAAATATAACATTCGAACAAAAATATCCCAACATCACAATTTATTGAATTTAAACAACATAAAACATAAAACTAACTACATGCATCAAAATTATTCAATGGGATGCATTCATGGAGAGGCTAGAATCCTCTAAGGGTGGTTCGACCAAGTTAGGAAATTCTCTATTTTTAACTACCCAAATAAATTTAGGTGACTTCATTATCTTTTCCTTTTTCATGTTTCTATATAAGTACAATTGGTCTTTCCTTACCCATATTTGCTTGACCCTAGGTCGACTCCACCTATTCCTAGGACCTCTAGTTTTCCTATGTTGATTTGGCTTGTAATTTCTAGCCTTAAAATGCTCTATCCTAGAACATGCATAGCAAAAGATATTAGAGTTAGAGGAACTCCCTTTTGATGCGTGGTCTTGAGGACGTTTGATTTGTTTCACTTGTAACGCCTTGACCTCCTCCTCTTTTTTGATTAGTGCTACCTTTGCTTCCTCTAAGGCATTGGCTTTTTGGTCAACCTCCATTTGTATCTTCATTGACTTGTGAGCTATCTCATGTTTAATATCTTTCGATAGCCTCACTAAGTTCTCCAAATCGTTCGATGCGGTACTCTTCTCGGCTTCAAATCTCTCAAGTCGTTCCTCCAATTCTTTGTTCTTGTCGGAGACTTCACCATTTGTCTTCTTGAGAGTACCATTCTCAACCCTGAGCATCTTCACTTCAAATAATAGTTTCTTGTTCAACTCTTGGAGATTACTCGCCTTTTCCATTCCCTACGCTTCTCTCTCTTGAAGTGCTTCACTCTCTTCCTTCAACACACCCCTTTCCAATACTAGCTCTGTGCTCATACTTATAAGCTCTTGGTTTATCTTGATCATCCTGTCCATCTCGGCCATTCTCTTGCTTCGCTCCACTTTAAATTTTATTCGGAGCTTATACATGTCTTCTTTTGAGAAATTGGAGGAATCCACTGGTTTGGTTGCTTTAAATTGGAAACAACTCTGATTCATCGGGGTGGACTGCTGGGCGAATTCGAGCATTTGGGTGGTTTTCTCTTCTATGAAGGCTTGAGTCTCTTGTTGAGAAGCTATCATCTGCTCAGTCTCCCGCACATGATTCTTCATGAAATTTCTTAGTTGATCTTCAACGGAATTTGACTGGAATGACGAGATGTAGGTGTTCTCGATAGGCTCATAGCTTTACCCTGAATTTTGCTAAAAGGAATCCATAGAGTCTTGAAACAAACAAAAACAAAAACTACCAAAGTAATAAAAAGAAACTAACAAAACTAAAAATAACTAATAAACTAAAAGTATTAAAAATAATCTAATCACTACTACGCACACCGATCCCCGGCAGCGGTGCCATTTGATGAGAAGGTTTTTACCGTCAGAAAACCGTCCGTCAAAACAATTTATAAAATCTATGCGATGCGTTCACAAGTAGAAATACAAGTAAAGCGGTAAGCACGGGTGTCGTCCACTGAGATCGGGGTAGCGGTGATAAGATTAGGATTAATATAACTAGTATGGATAAAAGTAAAATGATGGTGAATGAAGATATAATATAAACTAAACTATGAAAGAAAATAAAATGGGATGACAATGGAGTGATGAATTAATGATAATGGAACTACGAAGTTGATGTACTTGTAAGTGAATATTGGGGCAATTGCAACAAACTCTCAATTAAGTACGTTTTGACAAATGTAACCAACCTAGGGTGTATAGTGTTATATACCTCTAGCAAGAGGTCAACCTAGGATGTATAGCGAAGACCTCCTACTAGCGATTAATCCCTCTTAAGCAACCAACAGTGGCTAGTTACTCAATTGGGACTTGTTCCATGAATGCTCATCTATCTAGCTATGGCTCAACCTATTATTAATGTAGCCATCCTAGGGTGTATAGTGATGGCTTCCAATTCCCTCACAAGTGGTCGACCTAGGATGTATAGTGAAGGCCACCCGGTTGGGATTGGATGAGGCTCGAGGTTATTAACCGAATTCTACTCGAAGGTTAGTTCTCGTAGAATCACTAAAGTAGCCAACCTAGGGTGTATAGTGGAGGCTTCTAATTCTCTCACAAGTGGCTAACCTAGAGTGAATAGTGAAAGCCACTAATTCAAGATTAGATTAAGGGCATGGTTATAGAGCCGGATTTCCAGAAATCCTTCCATTCAATGGAGCATTGGACAACCTAATTGCCTACTCAAGTAATCCAAATCAACATGCAAAGAGGGTGTATCCAAGCAAGTCAATAATGGAAATCAATATAAGCAATGGAATGAAATATAGAGATAGAATAAATATAACACATAGAGTTCATTTACAAAGCCCAAAATATCCATCAAATAAATAACATCAACCCCATAGTGGGGTATTTTAGCTACTCATGTTCTATTACAAACAAATAAACTAAGAGAGAGTGTAGAGAGAACCCTTGAAGATTAATCTCCTTCCTTGAAGCTTGAATCCAAGTCTCGTAGTTGCCTTTGATTGAGTGGAGATGGTTTGGATGAGAGGGAGATGTGTTTCTAGCTTAGACTACAAGTGTTGGGAGGTATGGTGATCCTTTGGTTCGTTCCCATCCTTTTCTATTTATAGAGGATGGAAAATAGGTCACTTAAGCTTGAAACCCGAAACTGTCGCGCGCATAGTGCGGGTGGAGTGCCGGTGAATTACCCGCACTGTACCCGCACTGTAAAGGTTTTCTTCATCTTCAGTTCTCTTATCTGGGCAACAGTGCGGGTGGAGTGCAGTTGAATTACCCGCACTTTACCCACACTTTACTCGCACTGTACTCGCACTCTCGTGTCAGGTGTGAATCCACTCCTCTGTCTTGAGCAACAGTATGGGTGGATTGCGGTTGGATTACTCGCACTTTACCCGCACTTTATCTATCAGGTACGAATCAACTCCTCTGTCTTGAGCAACAGTGCGGGTGGAGTGCGGTTGGATTACCCGCACTTTATCTGTCAGGTACGAATCAGCTCCTCTGTCTTGAGCAATAGTGCGGGTGAAGTGTGGTTGGATGACCCTCACTTAACCCGCACTTTATCTTTCCTTCGTGATTCAGGTCCCGGCTGTGGGAAGGAGTGCGGTTGGAGTGCGGTTGCGACCCGCACTTGACCCGCACTGTAGAGCTGGTTATGATCCTTTGTCTTTCCTTTTGCCCCTTTTCTGCCAGAACTACTGCAACTAGCTTCTAACACCAGAATTACATCTATTACCCACAATTAGCACCAATGAGCCTATTAGACATAAAAGACATAAAATATATAGAAAATACACTAAAAAACCAGACAAAAGAATAGGAATGAGGGCCGAAATGTACAACAATTTAGGCACGATCATTGCTGCAAAGTGAAAAACATAAGTTTGTTCTAACTACTCATAAAAAACCTGCTCCTAATAATGAATCAAGTATTTTGCAAAGAGATGAGTATGAGCAGTGGAAGACCTCAGATGTTATGGCCAAATGTTACATTATGGCTACTATCTCCGACGTGTTGCAACAGCAGCATGAAGGAATGGGGTCTGCTGCTGATATTATGATGTCTCTGGAAGAGATGTTTGCTATAAGGTCTAGGACGACTAAGAGAGAGGCAGTGACTGCTTTTATGAATCTTAGGATGAAACCTGGACAGGCTGTGAAAGATCACATGATGAAAGTCATAGCATATCTAAATATTGCAGAATTAAATGGCACTGAGATAGAAGGTGAGACTAAAATTGACATGGTTGTCAACTAACTATCAGATTCCTTTGATCAGTTCAAGTTGGACTACACCTTGAAGAAAAAGGAATACACCTTGCAGGGCCTGATGCAAGATGTTCAAAGCGTTGAAAAGATCCTTGTGAAAAGCAAAGGTCAAGAGATTCATATGGTTGGTAAAGTTGCTACTGTTAAGACCCGTCAGAAGGTCAAGAAACAACAGAAGAAAAAGCAACTTGGGCCTACCAAAAAGGAGACCAAGAAAGTAACCAAGATCAAAGGAAAATGCTTCCTTTGTGGTGAAAAGGGACATTGGAAAAGAAATTGCCCAAAGTCCCAGAACAAGAAGGAAGAAGGTAATATTAATTATCTTGAAACATGTTTTCTAGCAGATTCTACAGATTCTTGGATCATAGACTCTAGAGCCACTAATCATGTTTGTTATTCCTTACAGGGGTTCCAAGAAAGGAGAAGGCTGAATAAGAACGAAATCAATTTGCGCTTGGGCAACGGATCGTTAGTGTCTGCAAGTGCAGTGGGAGATATTAGAGTTATTATAGATTCTAGTAGGCATTTAGATTTAATAGACGTTTATTATGTACCTCAATTCAAGAGGAATTTAATTTCAGTTTCTTGTTTAAATAAATTTGGATATTCGGTTACTTTTAATAAAGCTTTTATTATTAGTAAGAATAACAAAATTGTTTGCAAAGGTACGTTGGAAAACGGTCTATTCTTTTTGCATAGAAATATCTCTCACTCTTTAGACACAGAAATAACGGAACCTAATCATAAAAGAGTAAAATTATCAAAAGATGAAACCTACCTTTGGCATTTACGCCTAGGTCACATTAACATTAATAGGATTAAAAGATTGGTATGTGACAGACCTTTAAGTGACCTAAAGGTTGATGATCTATCAACTTGTGAATCGTGTTTGGAAGGTAAAATGACCAAAGGGCCATTCAATACCAAAGGTGCAAGAGCCACTGAATGTTTAGGACTAATACACACTGATGTATGTGGTCCTATGAGCATTCAAGCTAAAGGTGGATATGAGTACTTCATCACCTTCACAGATGATTACTCAAGATTTGGTTATGTGTATCTCATGAGACATAAGTCAGATGCTTTTGACATGTTCAAAGCATTCAAAGCTGAAGTAGAAAATCAGCTTGAGAAACGCATAAAAATCTTGAGATCTGATCATGGTGGAGAATATCTATCTGGTGAGTTTCAGCAAAATCTTATTGATAATGGGATAGTTTCTTAGTTTTCTACACCAGGTACACCTCAACAAAATGGGGTAGCAGAAAGGAGAAATAGAACTCTTTTGAACATGGTTAGGTCTATGTTGAGTTATTCAACACTTCCTATTTCTTTTTGGGGATATGCTCTACAAACTGCAATATATATTCTAAACGTGGTACCATCGAAGTCGGTTCCTGGAACACCATATGAGTTGTGGACTGGGCGAAAGCCTAGTTTACAACACATAAGGATATTTGGTTGTCCTGCACATGTGTTAAAAGGAAAGACAGAAAAGATGGAGTCCCGTTCGGAAACATGCATATTTGTGGGGTATCCAAAATGAACTAAAGGATATTATTTCTATAGTCCTAATGATCTAAAAGTATTTGTTTCAACAAATGCTTCATTTCTAGAAAAGGACTATATGAATGATTTTGTTCCCAAAAGTAGAATTGTCCTGAATGATATGTCAGGAGATACAATTCCACAAGAGATTTCACAACCTAACCCAATTGTAATTTCCACTCCAACACAAAATCAACAACCTACCATTCCTCGTCGTAGTGGGAGGGTTAGAACCCAACCTAAAAGATACATCGGTCTAGGAGAATCTATTGAGAATCTTCCTGACGACGATGATCCCTACACGTACAAGGAAGCGATGGAGGATGTTGATTGTCACCATTGGCAAAAGGCAATGCAATCTGAGATTGAATCCATGTTCGATAACAAAGTCTGGTCCCTTGTAGACTTGCCTAGAGGGATAAAACCCATTGGGTGCAAGTGGGTATACAAGAGGAAAAGAGGTATGGATGGAAAGGTGGAAACTTTTAAAGCTAGATTGGTAGCTAAAGGTTACACACAGAAAGAAGGTATCGATTACGAGGAAACCTTCTCTCCTGTGGCCATGCTTAAATCCATTAGGATACTCTTATCCATTGCAGCATCTTTAGATTTAGAGATTTGGCAAATGGACTTCAATACAGCTTTCCTTAATGGAAGTCTTGACGAAAACATCTATATGATGCAACCAGAAGGATTCATTGAAAAGGGCCAAATGGAAAAGGTATGCAAGTTGCAGAAATCAATTTATGGATTAAAGCAAGCATCCAGATCCTGGAACATAAGGTTCGACCAAGCTGTAAAAGGTTTTGGATTTTTACAGAACCTTGAAGAACCTTGTGTATACAAAAGGATCAAAGGTGACAAGTTGGTTTTCCTTATTCTTTACGTAGATGATATATTACTCATTGAAAACGATGTGAGAGTATTGACATCAGTAAAAGAATGGTTAGCAAAACAATTTGATATGAAGGACTTAAATGAAGCAAGTTTTATTCTAGGTATCCAAGTAATAAAGGATAGAAAGAATAAAACGATTGCACTATCCCAAGCTTTATACGTAGAGAAAATCTTGTCTAGGTTTTCCATGCAAGATTCCAAGAAAGGTATGTTACCTTTTAGGCATGGAATCAAACTTTCTAAAGAACAGGTTCCTGAGAATGAGCATGAAGAGCAATTCATGAGTAGAATTCCATATGCCTCGGTAGTTGGAAGTCTCATGTAAGCAATGCACTGTACTAGACCAGATATTTGTTTTGTTGTTGGCATAGTTAGCAGGTTTCAATCGAAACCTGGTCCTGATCACGGGATGGCAGTCAAGCATATTTTAAAGTATCTTAGGAGAACGAAAGATAATATGCTTGTACACTCTGGAGGGGATTTAATCCCTGTTGGGTATACAGATTCTGATTTCCAATCGGATTCTGACTATAGAAAATCCACATCAGGATCTGTGTTTACTCTTGGAGGAGGAGCAGTCATTTGGAGGAGTATCAAGCAATCTTGTATTGCTGACTCCACCATGGAAGCAGAGTATGTAGCTGCATGCGAAGCTGCCAAGGAGGCTGTTTGGCTTCGCCAATTCTTGATTGACTTAGAAGTAGTTCCTAGCTTGAATAAGCAGATCACTATCTACTGTGACAACAGTGGAGCAGTGGCTAATTCGAAAGAACCAAGAAGTCATAAGAGAGGAAAACACATTGAAAGAAAGTATCATCTTTTAAGGGAGATTGTTCATAGGGGAGACGTGACGATTACCAAAATCGCGTCGGCAGAAAATCTAGCAGATCCCTTCACAAAGGCTCTACCTCAGAAGAGTTTTGATTGGCACCTAGAGAACATGGGAATGAGAGATATGACATATTTGCTATAGTGCAAGTGGGAGATTGTTAGGATTATGCTCAATAGCAAGAGTGTAATATTGTAATTGACAATCTTTTCATATAAATAAAGGATTTCTGATTCTGCAAAATCTTATAGCATTTATAATTATAATTGTCAAGCTAAATAATCATAAGGTCAAAAGACTATGAGATATGAAGAATTGTTTGTACATCCGGATATGTATGAGGTAGACACAATTCTTTAGTTAGTCTTGAATAACGTTCACAACTTAAGTTAAAGGTTGGGCACCTCTATCTTGATAAAGTTGTAGAATTCTTTTACTAGCATTTGAGTGGGATCAAATGAGTTATGATGAGTCTAAAATCATCGAAAGGATTTCGAGTAAAAAAATCTAGTGCATTGGGTGCATTGAACTGGATCACAATGAAATACTTTATCTAGAATCGTCACTAGATATAAGTCTTTTCATTATCAGGACAATCGAAGAGTCTATCTAAATCCTGAGATAAATGATGGACTTATGGTTGCAAGTGTTATCATTTGAGATATCAATGAGTACGATTATATAGCATAGTCTATCCTCGATATTTGGTGGTATTCATTTGTTAATCGATAGAGGACTTCATTTATAGATATGGACATCGTGGCTCCATTTATTAAATGAGAGTATAATATCATCATATGGATGTTTTGAGGTATTGGATACTAAATCTCAACCTTGAGTTTTCAATAATGATTACTGAAGACATGGCTTCTGGACAAGTCAAAATATCCAAGTTCAAAATGTGGTCATATGAGGAAATATGGTAACTTGGAGAGCTATAGGCGGTCTATGAGCTCTTGGCGATTACTGATATTATTCACGAGGATACACCATCTCCTATAAAATTGTCTAGGGTATGAATGAGAAACATCTCCTTATTCTATCTTTATTTAAGAGTTCAATTTTAGCTCTTTAGTGGAATGAGTTAAAATTAATAGATTGGACCTAAGTGAATCATTTGTTGATTGTGATTAGGTTATGTCTATTGAAGCTTAAATTTAGATAGCCCGCCAAGATCCACAATCCATACATACTTGCATGGATCACTTGATATATTCTACCGGACCAATTTATGGGTCCATCTAGAATTGCATTTAATATATTAAGAATATAATATGTCTATTATTTATTTAATGGGCTGCACTATTATATTAATATATTAAAAGGAGACATGTAGGCTTGTTTCTTTTAGTAAGAATAAGTCTGGTTCACATGTGGGCTTTTATTTAAAGTCTAATGGATTAAATAAAATAAGAAAAATAATATTGGGCCCACATATACATGGTGTGGGCGGCAAGACTAAATAAAATAGCCCAAGATATTATTTTATTTTATTGTTTTGATTAAATGGGAATTAATTAATTATTTAATTAATTAATAGTTTAAATCAAAATCTTTTCCTGATCAGTAAATTAAATACTATGTGTTGGATTAGGGTTGGAATTCTTTTAAGTGATAGGAGTCCTAATGTGGTAAGGATTAAGTCCACATACACTCCTTATTATACAAAGAATTCGGCCACCACTAGTCCTACAAGGGTTAGGATTCTTGAATTGATAGGAATTAGGGAAAAGGACAATTCCTTTTCAAGTAAGGAAATTAACCAACCCTAGATTTCCTATTCAATGAATTCAGCCGACCCTATTTGGTGAAGGAGAAAATTCGGCCAACCTATAAATATAAGGTTATGAATTTTTAGCCACCAAGAAGCAAAATAGAGAGAGATTTTTGTTTGTTTTGAAAATAAAAAATCCTACTCTATACACATAGATTTTCGGCCAAGAGAGAAAAAGAAAATAAGTTCTCATTCGATAGTGCACTGACAAGCCCTTAACATCAAAAGGTTTTGTGCACACTTTCGATTTAGGGTTACGCGAGTTTCAATCATATTGATTGTGAATTCAAAAGTGACCGGAACTATTTTTTTAGGCTCTTGGTGTTTTACTATTGAAGATCAAGATCAGAAATTCCATACATCCATTCTAAGGTACGCAATTCAAAGAAAAAGGGAGACCACGCTCCTAGGTGATTCACGTACGTGCTAGGATTGAAGATCTTGTGGATTACAATCAATGTAAGTCAATCGGATCACGCGACAAGAGGTATTTAACTCTAACCGTATATTTGCGTTTAATTAATTAAAGGGTTAAGGTTCAAATCTTTAGAAAAATTTTAAACTATACGAAAATTATTTTTTCGCCTTCCGCTGCGGTTTTAAGCAATTTTTCCCTCCAACAGTACGGGTGGAGTGCGGTTGGATTACCCGCACGTTATTCGCACTTTAGTGTCAGGTGCAAATCTGCTCCTCTGTCTTGAGCAATAGTGCGGGTGGAGTGCGGTTGGATGACCCGCACTTGACCCGCACTTTAGTGTCAAGTACAAATCAGCTCATCTGTCTTGAGCAATAGTGCGGGTGGAGTGCGGTTGGATGACCCGCACTTTACCTACACTTTATCTTTCCTTCATGATTCAGGTCCTGGATGTGGGAAGGAGTGCGGTTGGAGTGCGGTTGCAACCCGCACTTGACCCGCACTGTAGAGCTGCTTATGATCATTTGTCTTTCCTTTTGCCCCTTTTCTGCCGGAACCACTGCAATTAGCTTCTAACACCAGAATTACATCTATTGCCTGCAATTAGCACAAACGAACCTATTAGACATAAAAATATATAGAAAATACACACAAGAACGAGACAAAGGAATAGGAATGAGGGCCGAAATATACAACAATTTAGGCACGATCACTATGCTCTTACACTTAGACCCTTCTTAGGGGTGGTAGCCCGACTAAGGCATCAGGAGGGCTGTTTAGCTATTTCCTTGTCTCGAGGTCCAGTTGGAAACTTTCCTTTTACATTTAGACCCTTCTTGGGGGTGGTAGCCCGACCAATGCATAATGAGGGCTGTTTAGCTATTTCCTGGTCTCGAGATCTGGATGGTAGTTATGCTCTTACACTCAGACCCTTCTTGGGGGTGGTAGCCGGACCAAGGCATCAGGAGGGTTATTTAGCTATTTCCTGGTCTCGAGGTCCAGATGGCAACTATGCTCTTACACTCATACCCTTCTTGGGGGTGGTAGCCCGACCAAGGCATCAGGAGGGCTGTTTAGCTATTTCCTGGTCTCGAGATCTTAATGGCAGCTATGCTCTTACACTCAGACCCTTCTTGGGGGTGGTAGCCCGACCAAGGCATCAGGGCTAGCGAGGGGGCTTCCCCGGCTAGTCACTGGTCTTGAAGTGTCTGTGTTGAATTTCCTAGTTGAGTATGTAGATACTAATGTTGAACATAGTCGGAGATAAAGAGAAAAAAAAATGACTTTATTGATGGTCGAGATGTAGTACATCTTTATTAGGGATTCTAATGAAACCAAAATAGGGGTAATCCGCTTGAAAACTCCCTACGTAAGGGTAGAATTTACTCAAGTGATCTGCGTTCCAAGTGTGGTCGATGGGTCATCCCTCCATTTCTTCGAGTTTGTAGGCTCCATTGCGAGCAACTAACTTTATTAAATATGGCTCTTCCCAATTGGGGCTTAGGACTCCATCTGACATTTTTCGAGTATTCAGGGTCACTTTCCTAAGCACCAGATCCCCTTCATTGAAATTCCGGGCTCTGACCTTTCGGTTAAAATATCTAGCGATCTTGCCCTGGTAGATTGCCACTTTCTCCACTACCCGGTCTTGTTTCTCTTCTAAGAGGTCCAGATTAGCCCGGAGCTTGAGCTCGTTACTTTCAGGTTCAAAATGTTGCACCCTGAATAAGGTTAATTTATGCTCGATGGGGAGGACCGCTTCAACTACGAAAGCCAGGGAGTAAGGTGTCTCCCAGTAGCTATTTTCTTTATAGTCCGGTATGCCCAGAGGACTTTTGGCAGCTCTTCAGCCCATTTGCCTTTTTTTTGTTGTAGTTTCTTCTTTAGAAGTTTCTTGATAGTCTTGTTGGTGGATTCCACCAGCCCGTTATTCTGGGGATGGGAGACTAAAGCGAGCCTGAGGTCAATCCCCAATCCTTTGCAGAAATCTTTGAATCGGGCCTTGTCGAACTGCTTACCCAGGTCAGCTATAATGATGAGAGGGGTCCTGAATCTATATACCACGTTGGTTTTGATGAACTTGGTCATATTCTTTTCTGATATCTGAGAAAGAGGCCATGCCTCAACCCATCATGTGAAATAGTCGATAGCCACGATAGCATATTTCACCTGTCCGAGAGTGGTAGGAAGCGGTTCAATTAGGTCGATCCCCCATATGGCAAAAAGGTAGGGTGAACTGAGAGACGACAGTCACTCAGGTGGCTGGTGGTTCAAGTTTAAAGTCATTTGACATGGGTCGCAAGATTGTACGAAGCTTCTTGCTTCTTGGTGGATGGTCGGCCAGTAGTACCCCAAACGAAGCAGTTGATATGCTAGAGCTTCTCCACCGATGTGGTTCCCGCAGTCCCGAGAGTGAACCTCTCTTAGTGCCCATTTAGCATCGTTCGGATGTAAACATCTAAGTAAGGGGAGGGATCTACCCCTTCTGTAGAGGTACCCGTCTACCAACCAATATCGGACCGAGAGTCTTTTAATCCTTCGGGCTTGATCGGGCTCCTCGGGGAGCTCTTCCTCTGGGAGGTAGGCAACTATCGGGTCCATCCAGCAAGGCTGGCGATCAAGGGACCAGATTTCCTTATTTGCGCCTATGCTTGGTTGGGAGATCACTTGGAGGGGAATTCCTCGTGGTAAAGATTGGCCTCCATTTGCAGCTATCTTAGCCAAAACATCTGCACTGTGGTTTTGGTGTGGAGGCACCTGATCGATCATAAACCCCTTAAACTTATTTTTTAGTAATTGAGCTAGCTTTAAGTAGGCAGCCATGTTATCTCCCTTTGCCTGATACATCCCAGACACCTGATTGACAACAAGCAATGAGTCGCTCTTGATTTGTAGGTAATCGGCCTCTAGTTCGATGGCTGCCTTCATCCCAGCTAGGAGGGCTACATACTCTGCTTCATTATTTGTGGCTTTGAACTCGAATCTGAAATAGTAACAGAATTCAGTCCCCTCCGGGTCTATTAAAACTACGCCAGCTCCTCCCCCAGCTTGTCTGGATGCTTCATCTATATATAAGGTCCAGGACTTGCAGCCTTCCGGCCAATTGTCGATCTCGGAGGTCTTTTTAGGGATCTCATTTGGTGCTGCGGGATTCTCTTGATCTGGGAGCGCTAAAAATTCTGTCACGAAGTCTGCCAGATCCTGTGCCTTAATTGTGGTCTGGGGCTTATACTTTAAATCGAACCGAGTGAGCACTAGGGCCCATAAGACTAGCCTTCCGGACATATCTGGTCTTTGTAAGAATTGGAAGAGAGGTTGGTCGGTCACCACTGCAATGAGCTTGAAAGTAGGGACGGAGCTTCCTCGCCGAGATCACCAGAGCATAAGCGAGCTTCTCTAGGAGAATATAATTTTTCTCTGACTTGTGATGGGAGGGTTTTTGCCGTCAGAAAACCGTTCGTCAAAACAATTTATAAAACCTATGCGATGCGTTCACAAGTATAAATACAAGCAAAGCGGCAAGCACGGGTGTCCACCACTGAGATCGGGGTAGCGGTGATAAGATTAGGATTAATATAACTAGTATGCATAAAAGTAAAGTGATGGTAAATGAAAATACAATATAAACTAAACTATGAAAGCAAATGAAATAGGATGATAATGGAGTGATGAATGAATGATGCTGGAACTACGGAGTTGATGTACTCGTAAGTGAATATTGGGGCAATTACAACTGACTCTCAATTAAGCACGTTTTGACAAATGTAACCAACCTAGGGTGTATAGTGTTGGTATATATCTATAGCAAGAGGTCAACCTAGGATGTATAGTGAAGACCTCCTACTAGCGATTAATCCTTCTTAAGCAACCAACAGTGGCTAGTTACTCAATTGGGACTTGTTCCATGAATGCTTATCTATCTAGCTATGGCTCAACCTATTACTAATGTAGCCATCCTAGGATGTATAGTGATGGCTTCCAATTCCCTCACAAGTGGCCGACCTAGGATGTATAGTGAAGGCCACCCGGTTGGGATTGGATGAGGCTCGAGGTTATCAACCGAATTCTACTCGAAGGTTAGTTCTCGTAAAATCACTAAAGTAGCCAACCTAGGGTGTATAGTGGAGGCTTCTAATTCTCTCACAAGTGGCTAACCTAGGATGTATAGTGAAAGCCACTAATTCGAGATTAGATTAAGAGCGTGGTTATAGAGCCGGATTTCCGGAAATCCTTCCATTCAATGGAGCATTAGACAACCTAATTGCCTACTCAAGTAATCCAAATCAACATGCAAAGAGGGTGTATCCAAGCAAGTCAATAATGGCAATCAATACAAGTAATGGAATGAAATATAGAGATAGAATAAATATAACACATAGAGTTTATTTACAAAGCCCAAAATATCCATCAAACAAATAACATCAACCCCATAGTGGGGTATTTTAGCTACTCATGTTCTATTACAACAAATAAACTAAGAGAGAGAGTGGAGATAACCCTAGAAGATTGATCTCCTTCCTTGAAGCTTGAATCCAAGTCTCTTAGTTGCCTTTGATTGAGTAGAGATGGTTTGGATGAGAGGGAGATGTGTTACTAGCTTAGAATACAAGTGTTGGGAGGTATTGTGATCGTTTTGTTCGTTCCCATCCTTTTCTATTTATAGAGGATGGAAAAGTAGGCCACTTAAGATTGAAACCAGAAACTGTCACGCGCAGAGTGCGGGTGGAGTGCGGGTGAATTACCCGCACTGTACCCGCACTGCAAAGGTTTTCTTCATCTTCATTTCTCTGATCTGGGCAACAGTGCGGGTGGAGTGCGGTTGGATTACCCGCACTTTACCCGCACTTTACTCGCACTGTACTCGCACTCTGGTGTCAGGTGTAAATCCACTCCTCTGTCTTGAGGAACAGTGCGGGTGGAGTGCGATTGGATTACCCACAATTTACCCGCACTTTAGTGTCAGTTGGAGCTGTTTTGAGCAATAGTGTGGGTGGAGTACGAGTGGAGTGCGGGTGAGTGCGGGTGGAGTGCGGGTGGATGACCCGCACTTTAATGAATTAAACTCTGTCTTGACCCGCACTTGACCCGCACTTTATCTGTCAGGTACGAGTCAGCTCCTCTGTCTTGAGCAATAGTGCGGGTGGAGTACGGTTGGATGACCCGCACTTTACCCGCACTTTATATTTCCTTCATGCTTCAGGTCCCGGCTGTGGGAAGGAGTGCGGTTGCGACCCGCACTTGACCTGCACTTTTGAGCTGCTTATGATCCTTGTCTTCCCTTTTGCCCCTTTTCTGCCGGAACCACTGCAATTAACTTCTAACACCATAATTACATCTATTGCCTGCAATTAACACTAATAAGCCTATTAGACATAAAAGACATAATATATATAGAAAATACACACGAGAACGAGACAAAAGAATAGGAATGAGGGCCGAAATATACAACAATTTAGGCACGATCAAACACCCCCAAACCAAACCTTTGCTCGTCCTCGAGTAAACATAATCTAAAACAAAATAAGACAAACTAAAAATGACTCAAACTAAGGACTCCCTAGACAAAAAGAAAAACTTGCTGCAGAACCAAATAGCAGAGAGATACGCAAAAGCAATATGGGAGTGAGAAATGAGCATATGCAAAATGTTCTAAGCAACTCGAATGCACCTCAGGGGAAACTGGCACAACACGAATCCCACACTTAAAATGTACGCGCCTTAGAAACTACTCACTCTCACACCTCGAGCATAATTCGCTTCGACACTAAGGTCTCACATGGATTTTCTCTTATCTTTCCTCTCAGAACCTAGGTTCACACTCATGCAACATGTATGCCAATGAATTTATGTAACTGAATCAACTTAGTTGCATACATTTAGTGTAGAATAAACGCTGTTTTTAGTGAGTGAGTCTCATGAAAGAATCACTTGTCATGAACGTGGAAAGAGCATTCATCAACTAATATTCCCAATCTAGACGTCCCCTAAGATCAACTAGGTCTTTCCATTTGGTTGTAACGTGGCCACGGTGAATGGTGATTAGAAGAATGAGAAATTTAGGCACAAGCACTAATCAACCAAGTTAAGGCAATACATTCTACACTTAAACATTTAATTTCTCATGCATCTCCACTTCCAAATACAATATGGTGTCCAGGCATACAATTAGACTCTACGTGCAACCTTTAACTACTCATGTTACATTTGAGTAGCATTTACAATTTACACAAGGCATTTGAAGCATATTTTTCTTTTGTTGTTTGCTTCTTTTCTTTTCTTTTCTTTTCTTTTCTTTTCATGCCTTTTTACTATGCACATTTTCACAACTCATAACTTTTGCCTAGGTACACACCATTTATCAAATTAAAGCACAACTTTACATTCCTAAGCCTCAACAAGATCAATTAAGAGAGGGTTGGCTAAGTGTTTAGGTTGCTTGGGTTATGGATAACGTGGGTGTAGAATAGAAAAGTCTATATGTGTTTGGCTTCAAAATTGGCTTGGGAGCACACATATAACGGGAATGGGAAGTATTTAGGCTTTCTTTTTGAGTGGCTAAAACACACATTGCCTAATATCACTTCAAAGGATCAATCTACTAAGGGAATAAAAGTTTCTGTCAAGCAGTCCACATATATGATGCATGTTCAATGACAAATGATGATTTTTGATGTAGTGAGACTATGCATGGTGTTTGAATAGTGTTTACAAATTTGAAAAACATTTTCCCTCAAATATACAAGCTTTTGGCTTGTGTTTGTGATCTCACAAGGGAAATCTCCACTATTAGAACAAGGCGCTTGAGCACCGAGTTCCCTAAACTTGGAAATCCAACCGCACTTTACCCGCACTTTACTCGCACTGTACTCGCACTCTGGTGTCAGGTGTAAATCCACTCCTCTGTCTTGAGGAACAGCGCGGGTGGAGTGCGGTTGGATTACCCACACTTTACCCGCACTTTAGTGTCAGTTGGAGCTATTTTGAGCAATAGTGTGGGTGGAGTGCGGGTGGATGACCCGCACTTTAATGAATTAAACTCTGTCTTGACCCGCACTTGACCCGCACTTGACCTGCACTTTATCTGTCAGGTACGAATCACCTCCTCTGTCTTGAGCAATAGTGCAGGTGGAGTACGGTTGGATGACCCGCACTTTACCCGCACTTTATATTTCCTTCATGCTTCAGGTTCCGGCTGTGGGAAGGAGTGCGGTTGGAGTGCGGTTGCGACCTGCACTTGACCCGCACTTTTGAGCTGCTTATGATCCTTGTCTTCCCTTTTGCCCCTTTTCTGCCGGAACCACTGCAATTAACTTCTAACACCAGAATTACATCTATTGCCTGCAATTAACACTAATGAGCCTATTAGACATAAAAGACATAATATATATAGAAAATACACACGAGAACGAGACAAAAGAATAGGAATGAGGGCCGAAATATACAACAATTTAGGCACGATCAACTTGGTTAAGGAATGACTCACATAGTATATGGGCATTTGAATCCCGTCGCCACACTCCTTGGCCAAAGCTCCGCTTACTGCAATTTCTGAGACAGCCAGGTAGATCTGCAGCTCCTCTCCGAGAACTGGCCTGACTAACAACGGTGGGCTTGTTAGGTATTTTTCAAGGCTTGGAAAGCTTGCTCGCTCTCCTGGCTCCATTTCATGTTTTTCCCTTGTTTGATGGCTTTGAAGAAAGGGAGACATTTATCAGTGGAGCGAGAGATAAACCTGTTGAGCTCCGCTACACATCCAGTCAGAATTTGTACTTGTTTGAGTGATGTGGGGGATTCCAGGTTTAAGATAGCTTTGATTTTTTCTGGGTTGGCCTCTATGCCTCTCTCATGAACCATAAAACCTAGAATCTTCCCCGTTGTTACCCCGAAGGCACACTCAGAGGGGTTCAACCGCATCTGGTTTTCTCTCTGTATAAGAAAGGGCTTGCGAAGGTCTTCTCGATGTCCTTTTGCGGTTGGTGATTTTGTGATCATGTCATCGATGTATACCTCCATCGTCCTTCCTATCTCGGGCTTGAACAACTTGTTAACCAGCTGCTGGTATGTAGCCTCTACATTCTTCAAACCAAATGGCACCACCTTGTAGCACAACAAGCCATGCCCAGTAATGAAACTGGTCTTATCTTGGTCAGCTGGGTGCATCTTAATTTGATTGTATCCTGAGAACTGATGGGAAGATTTTTGCCGTCAGAAAACCGTCCATCAAAACAATTTATAAAACCTATGCAATGCATTCACAAGTAGAAATACAAGTAAAGCGGTAAGCACGGGTGTCGTCCACTGAGATCGGGGTAGCGGTGATAAGATTACGATTAATATAACTAGTATGCATAAAAGTAAAGTGATGGTGAATGAAAATACAATATAAACTAAAATATGAAAGCAAATGAAATGGGATAACAATGGAGTGATGAATGAATGAATGATGATGGAACTACGGAGTTGATGGACTCGTAAGTGAATATTGGGGCAATTGCAACAAACTCTCAATTAAGAACGTATTGACAAATGTAACCAACCTTGGGTGTATAGTGTTGGTATATATCTCTAGCCAGTGCTCAACCTAGGGTGTATAGCGAAGACCTCCTACTAGCGATTAATCCCTCATAAGTAACCAACAAAGGCTCGCTACTCAATCAGGACTTGTTCCATGAATGCTCATTTATCTAGCTATGGCTCAACGTATTACTAATGTAGCCATCCAAGGGTGTATAGTGATGGCTTCCAATTCCCTTACATGTGGCCGACCTAGGATGTATAGTGAAGGCCACCCATTTGAGATTGGATGAGGTTTGAGGTTATCAACCAAATTCTACTCGAAGGTTGGTTCTCGTAAAATCACTAAAGTAGCCAACCTGGGGTGTATAGTTGAGGCTTCTAATTCTCTCACAAGTGGCTAACCTAAGGTGTATAGTGAAAGCCACTAATTCAAGATTAGATTAAGGGCATGGTTGTAGAGACAAATTTTTGGAAATCCTTCCATTCACTCGAGCATTAGACAACCTAATTGCCTACTCAAGTAATCCAAATTAATCATGCAAAGAGGGTGTATCCAAGCAAATCAATAATGGAAATCAATTCAAGCAATGGAATAAAACATAGAGATAGAATAAATATAACACATAGAGTTTATTTACAAAGCCCAATATCCATCAAACAAATAACATCAACCCCATAGTGGGGTATTTTAACTACTCATGTTCTATTACAAACCAATAAACTAAGAGAGAGTGTATAGAGACAACCCTTGAAGATTGATCTCCTTTCTTGAAGCTTGAATCCAAGTCTCCTATGTAAGTTCCTCATATTTTGATTGGCTTATTTTGTTGACAAACCACATTGGGGATTATTCTTTGTAAGGGTAATTTAGGCCTCTTGAGTGTGATCAAGCTTCAAGGACATCATCTCTCTCAAAGAGCACTTCAAAGGTATCTAACTAGTTTAACCTTCTTTCAAGAGATCTAGTTGCACACACTCACTTGCATACATTATTGTTCTTATCTTCATGTTATTGAATGATGTATTGTATGCCTCTTTTCACACTCCACACTTGCACATTTTGCACATCACTTAGTGTGTTGAGTTTGCCCAGAAAAGAGAATTTCTTCTCTTAGCGCGGCCTAGACCGTTTGGCAAGACATGCTTGCACCGCGGCATACAGAGCGGTATACCTCAGCAGGGTCATGCTTCCTGTACCGCTTCCTGTACACTTGCACGCATAGCGACCCAAGTCGCGGTGTTTTCCAGTAGGCCTTTGTTGCCTATACCGCGGCCTGTGCACCTGCATGCATAATGCCCTGCACCGCGTTGTTGTCCAGACGGTGCACTGCTGTGTGTACCGCGGTCTGGACACTTGCCTGGGCCGCGGTCCATCTAGCGGTATTGACGGGATTTTGTGCCCTAAGTTCAAAACGAAGATGTTTCAACTAGGGCTCCCTTATATATACTCTATCTTCATCCTTGCTCATTTTTATGAGTTCAGGAAGCCATTTTTGAGAGGCCAAGCTTCCCTTAGAGAGAGAAACTCCCAAGAACTCATCTTTACTCAACCAAACACAAATCCATGTGCATTTAACCTCTTCAAGCATTATGTCATCATGGATTCTTCTTGCTTTCATTGACTAGGTAACTTGAACATGCCCTAAATCTCATTGTATTTATTTATGTTCTTGTTTGCCTAGGGTTAGCTCTTTTATGTGATTTTATTACATATCTTTATGTTTATTGGCATTTATAACATGATTGAGTTGTTGTTTGTTAGTTGAGAGCTTTGTTCATTAATAGCTAGCATTTAGGACGATTTTACCCTTCTAGCTAAATCTTCATGCATTTGCATTTAGATATTGATATCTAGGATTTGCATTTATTGACATCTTTAAATCCTTAGATAAGCATTTATTGTTGTCTAGCATTAATTGCATGTTTGAATATCTTTTACATATTCACATAGGTTGTTTAACCTCTTCATTGATTGTTAAGCTTTGTGACTAAGTGGGTTAATGCACAAGCTTGTGGTCAAGAATCACTATTAAAGGCCTGTTGGGTAGAGTGAAAGGGTTAGTGACCAAGTAGGTGTGACTTGAGGTCAACCTAGGTTGTAAACTTTTGTTCAAATAGTGGATTTGAGGACCGTATGTGGCTAGAAGGACAGCCCGTGAGTTTTACCCAGTTTGAGGGTTTCTCACATAAATCAATCCTTGTGTTTTTATTGTTTTCCGTATATTTATATTGGATTGATTGATTGCTAATATGTAGTAGGATTATTAAAATTGATTAAGTCGAAAAGTTGGTAATAAATCAACTAAAACCTATTCACCCCCCCTCTAGGTTGTATTAGACACACTTTGTGTATTTTCAATTGGTATCAGAGCGGGTTCCTAGATACACTTAGGTGATCCTTGCTCGCTGTGTGTCTTGCATTTTGTTTGTGTTTGTTGCATCATAAACATTCATCTCATTCATACCCAAACACTATGAGTGGGAACGGAAGTTGTAATGAGGGAGCCTCTAGCACAAGACCCCCTTTGCTCACCAGAGTAAACTATGCCTCTTGGAAAGGCAAGATGGAGTCTTACATTTGCCAAATAAATGACTGAGCATGGATGGGAATTGAAGATGGCTACACTCTTCCGGAAAAGAATTTTGAAGTCGAAAGTGTAGTTCCCAAGCGAAAGTCGGAATGGTCAACTCAAGAGTTTGAAGCATCCAAGTGGAACAACAAGGCTATGCATGCTATTATTTGTGCAATGGATGACAATCAGTACAAATTGATCCAAACAGCAAGAATTACAAAAGAGGCATGGGAGATTCTAGAGACGGCCCATGAGGGAACCGAGGTGGTCAAGGACTCCAAGCTTCAAGTCCTCCAAACATAATTCGAGCAAATTAGGATGGAGGAGGATGAGTGCTTCAACGACTTTCAAGTGAAGTTGATGGACATAGTCAATCAGAGCCATCAACTTGGTGATCCCTATTCGGATAGGAGGATCAAGCAAAAAATTATGAGGTAACTTCAAGCAAGATTTGAGTCAAAAGTGACGGCTCTTGAGGAGAATAGTGACTACAAGAATATGAAGCCAAGTGAAGTTATTGGAAGGCTTCTAGCATATGAGTCTAGATGGACTCCCACACCTATACCTCAAAAGAAGCAAAAGAGTATTGCTCTGAAGACTTCTAAGGTTGAGAAGGAGGAAGAAGACTCAGATGAAGAAATGGCCCTCATGGTGAAAAGATTCAAGAAGTTCATCAATTTTGAGAAGAGGGGATTTGGATCCAAAGGAAAGGAAATAAAGAAGAAGACTCCTTTCAAGAAGTTTGAGTCAAGTGAAGACAAGCCCACAAGAAAAGGGATTCAATGCTTAGAATGTGGAGGTTTCGGACACATCTCCACGGATTGTGGAAATTTGAAAAATAAGAAGAAAGGAAAGGCCATGGCCGCCACGTGGAGCGATGGTGATGACTTGGAAGAAGAAGGAGAATCCTCAGATGATGATGATCATGTGAAAAATTTATTGCCTTCGCATCTTCTTTCAAGAGTAAGGAAGCAATAGATGATAAAGAGGTAGAGAAACAAAGTGAAGATGACTCTAGCGATGGTGACTCTTCATCCCATTCAACAAATATGGATGTAGGAGAAATGGATCTTGAAGGCTTCATTGAGCATTTTCAAAGCTCAAGATTGAAGATGAAGAAAGAGATTCAAAGGCTAAAAGGAGAGAATCTCAAGCTATCCATCGAAGCTACTCACTTAAATAAAGAAGTGAAGATAGCCAAAAGGATGAGGAATTGATGGAAAAGGAGCTTGAAGAAGCTAGAGAGATCATTGCTAAGATGACTTCAAGCACGAATAAACTTGACCACATGTTGGGAGTTGGCAAGAGGCCAAGTGATAAGAAAGGTCTTGGCTATGAAGATGACAAGGAGACCTCATCCTCAAGCAAAATTGTGTTTGTCAAGAGTTTGAATAACAAAGAGCCTCTACCCTCACAACATCCTAGGAAGAAGATCGAACTAGGAGAGTGCTCTAAAGATTCTCAAGTCAAGGTAGCACAAGGGAAACAAGCTCAAGCTCAATCAACAAGGGTGCATCAAGCAAGTTTCCCTAAACCCAAATACCATCAAGCCAAGAAGCAATTCATGCAAGGTCAATCAAGGAAGCAATTCATTCCAACTCAACAGCAAAGAAGGAGAGAACCAATCCAACACCAAAGACGAGCTCAAATGCGTGGGAAAGCCCCTTTGTACTTACAAGGGCATGGTATGTCTTCTTATTTTATTCCCACTTGTCACTTTTGTGGTGTTGATGGTCACATTAGACCTAATTGCTTCAAATACATTGAAATGTGTAGAATCAAGAGCATGATTGAAAGAGATAGAGCTAGAGCTAAAATGCATGTTCCTAGGAAATCTAGAGCCAATTTGCATGATCCTAGGAAATCTAGAGCCAATGTGACTAATACCACTAGGAATGAGAACATTTCACCTAGGTGGATTAGAAGGGATAACTATTCTTGCTATGTGGCTCAAATTGCCTTGAAGGCAAATGCCTCTAACACTTGGTATTTGGATAGTGGCTGTTCTAGGCATATGACGGGGAACAAGAGCTTCTTTAAATCCCTTGTCTTGGAGGATGGAGGATTTGTCACCTTTGGTGATGGATCTAGAAAGAAAGTCATAGGGAAAGGAACCATTTCCATTCCTGACTTACCCTCTTTGTCCAATGCTTTACTTGTTGATGGCTTGCAGGCCAATCTTATAAGCATTTCTCATCTTAATGATGATGGACTCTCCGTCTTGTTTAACAAAAATGATTGCTCTATTTTAATGCCAAATGGACAAACCTTGCTAAAAGGAAAGAGATCTAGTGACAATTGCTATTGTCTTGAAGCTAGTGCTATCTCTTGCAATATGTCCAAGTGTGAGGAAATTGAGTTATGGCATCAAAGACTTGGCCACATGAACTATCAAGATTTGAGGATCTTAGATAAGTTCAAGGTTGTGCGTGGCCTCCCTAAGCTTGGGAAGAAAGTCGATGGCGTTTGTGGACCTTGTCAACAAGGGAAACAAACCAAAAGTATGCATAAGAAAGGCAAGTATCTCGCCACCAAGGAGCCATTAGAGCTTCTACATATGGACCTTATGGGTCCCATGCAAACCGAGAGTCTCGGTGGCAAGAGATACATTTTTGTTTGTGTTGATGAATTTTCTAGATTTACATGGACATATTTTCTTAGAGAAAAATCTGAAACATTTGAAAAATTTTAAATGCTTTGCACTAAAATTCAAAATGAAAAGAACTCACCCATTAAAAGCATTAAAAGAATTAGGAGTGACCATGGGAGGGAATTTGAAAATGCTTGTTTTGAAAGCTATTGCAATAGCTTACGCATTTCCCATGAGTTTTCGGCTCCTAGAACTCCTCAACAAAATGGGGTTGTTGAGAGGAAGAATAGGGTCCTTCAAGAGATGGGCCGTGTGATGTTGCTTAGCAACAATGTCCCTAGGAACCTTTGGGCCGAGGCCGTCAATACGGCTTGCTACATAGGAAATAGAGTCTTCCTAAGGCCCGGTACCTAAGGCCCGGTACTAGGCAAACCTCCTATGAATTATGGAAGGGTAGGAAGCCAAATGTTAGCTGCTTCCACTCATTTGGGAGCAAATGCTACATTCTAAATGACCGAAATCAACTTGGCAAGTTTGATGCCAAGAGTGATGAGGGGATTTTTATTGGCTATGCCCTTAATAGTAAGGCCTATAGAGTTTTCAATTTAAAAACTCGGAGTGTCATGGAATCATCTAATGTCATCATAGATGATTGTAGGCCTAAGACTAGAGACCATGATGAGGAGGTCATTGTGCTTGATGATCCTTTCTTGGAGAAGAATGGTGAGACTTCAATTGATGTGAAGTCAAGTCTTGATGAAGAGGTCATCCAACCTCTTGATAGAGATCCATCTTTGGACTCCAAAGAACCCGCTCCGTGGGTTAGACATCTCCACAATAAGAATGACATTCTTGGAGATATGAATGAGGGTGTTAGGACTAGACGTCAAATAGCTAATCAAATTAGATATACTTGTTACACCTCTCAAATTGAACCCAAAAAGGTTGATGAAGCCTTGAATGATGAGTTTTGGGTTCTTGTCATGCAAGAAGAGCTAAACCAATTTGAAAGAAATGAGGTTTGGACTCTTGTTCCTAGACCCAAGGATACTAATGTCATAGGCACCAAATGGGTATATAGGAACAAGTTGGATGAAAATGGCAACATTGTGCGCAACAAGGCTAGACTTGTAGCACAAGGATACTCTCAAATTGAGGGTATTGACTTTGAGGAGACTTTTGCTCCGGTTGCCCGTCTTGAGTCCATAAGGCTTCCTTTGTCCATAACATGTGTACACAAGTTCAAATTGCATCAAATGGATGTTAAGAGTGCCTTCCTCAATGGTTTCTTGCATGAGGAAGTGTTTGTTGAGCAACCCAAGGGGTTTGTGGATCCACACCACCCCAATCATGTCTATAGCCTCAAGAAGGCTTTATATGGGTTGAAACAAGCACCTAGGGCTTGGTATGAGCGCCTCACTCAATTTCTTGTTGACAATGACTACACTAGGGGTAGTGTTGACAAAACTTTATTCATCAAGAGGAACAAATATGAGCTTTTCATAGCTCAAATTTATGTTGATGATATTGTTTTTGGCTCCACCAACAAATCCAAAGTCCAAAAATTTGTTGATGTCATGTCTCATGAGTTTGAGATGAGTCTTGTTGGGGAGCTCAATTACTTCCTAGGTTTGTAAATCAAGCAATTTCATGATGGGATTTTCATATCCCAAGCTAAGTATGCTAAGAACCTAGTGAAGAAGTTTTGCCTTGAGAATGGCAAACATTGTGACACACCCATGAGTACCACCTTGAAACTAAGCAAGGATGCTAGTGGCAAGAGTGTGGAACAAAGTCTTTATCGTGGCATGATTGGTAGCTTGCTTTACTTGACCGCAAGTAGGCCCGATATAGCCTTTAGTGTGGGTGTGTGTGCTAGGTACCAATCGGATCCCAAGGAATGTCATCTCTCCTCCGTGAAGAGAATCATTCGATATGTGAATGGGACATCCAACTATGGGATATGGTACTCTTTTGACACTAATGCTAGCTTAGTTGGCTTTAGTGATGCAGATTGGGCAGGAAATTATGATGATAGGAAGAGTACATCGGGCAGTTGCTTCTTCCTAGGCAACAACTTGGTCTCATGGTTTTGCAAGAAGCAAAATTCCATCTCTCCATCCACAGCTGAAGCGGAATACATAGCCGCCGGGAGTGCTTGTACACAACTCCTTTGGATGAAACAAATGCTTGTGGATTATGGCTTTGATCAAGGTATTCTAACCCTCTATTATGATAACATGAGTGAAATTAACATTTCAAAGAATCATGTTCAGCACTCTAGGACAAAGCATATAGACATTAGGCATCATTTCATTAGAGAACTAGTTGAAAACAAATGCATTGCACTTGAGCATGTGGGCACTATTGATCAACTAGCGGATTTATTTACAAAGCCCTTAGACTCAACTAGGTTCAAGTCACTTAGTAGGTCTATTGGGATTTGTCATATGCCTTGATATGTTTTGGTGATTGACCCTTTATGGGGAACTCAAGTAAAGAGAGCAACCTTGCATGTTGGAATAAGCCAAAACTTGATCAACTTTATGCTTCTTTATTAATTGCTTGAGTATTCTTGGTTGTGCTTATATATAATCTTATATGGCTTTTTATTCAATAAGTGTGCCTTGCTTGATTTGTGATCCATGTCACCTCTATGTTCAAACATGCATTTTTGGATTAAGAGAATTGATTGGGAAGTACATTTGAATGACCTAAAATTTATCTCCATGACATGTGAACTTGACTTTGACATGCTCAAAATGATATGCATGAAATACGTTCTGATTGCTTTAATGCAAATGTGTGTGAATGCAAATGAGAAGACTAATCAATAAGGATCTTGTATCCATGTAATCAATAAGGATTTTATATCCAATTTAGTCTTCTCTCTCTTCTTAATTGTTAATCAAGACTACTATCATACGGATAATTATCCGAAAAAATCTAAAAGGATCTCTTGATCCAATGTCTTGATTTGCTTTTAAGAATTGATGTAGTTTTGTGTGCGTTCAAATTTCGTTTCAAAATACTATATCATGTTTCTTTATGGCAAAAGGGTGCAAATTGGTTTGAATTCTTTTGGAACCCTTTTTGATGTTCTCCTTGCCAAATACCATTTGCTTGAACCATGATGTTACATGTCTTACATCCAGAGAAACTAAGTCACACATTTTCTTCTAAAAAATAAAACCCTCAATGATTCTCTCTCAATTAATTGAGTTGCATAAAGTTGTTGTATATGATTATGCACTTATCTTGCAAATAGCTCTCTTTGCTAAAGTGACCCGGTTGGGGAATGCTCATTTGCCTCTCTCATGACAAAAAGGGGGAGTAATGTGATTTTATTTAAAGGTAATGTGGTTTTATTTAAAGGGATTGCATATTTGAAAAGATTGTCCCGTTGAGGGGGAGTAACCTATATAGGGGGAGCATTTGCATGTTGCATGTTGAAGTTTTCTTTTATTATGCAAATTGCTCTTATTTATTTATCTCTCTTGATCACCTCACATGCACTTGTCTTGGAAAGTGTAGTCTCATTATTTTATAGGGAAGGTGGCTATTCTACAAGAGCTTGAAGTTTTGAAGACCTAGTATCTAGATATCTTTTTGTAATGTAAAACATCTTTTTGTTGACCTTTAGTTTTTACTTTTTTGTGAGGATGATTTGTGAGTGGTGGTTTTGTCACGAAATAGCCAAAGGGGGAGATTGTAAGTTCCTCATATTTTGATTGGCTTATTTCGTTGACAAACCACATTGGGGATTATTCTTTGTAACGGTAATTTAGGCCTCTTGAGTGTGATCAAGCTTCAAGGACATCATCTCTCTCAAAGAGCACTTCAAAGGTATCTCACTAGTTGAACCTTCTTTGAAGAGATCTAGTTGCACACACTCACTTGCATGCATTATTGTACTTATCTTCATGTTATTGAATGATGTATTGTATGCCTCTTTTCACACTCCACACTTGCACATTTTGCACATCACTTAGTGTGTTGATTTTGCCCAGAAAAGAGAATTTCTTCTCTTAGCGCGGCCTAGACCGTTTGGCAAGACATGCTTGCACCACGGCATACAGAGCAGTATACCTCAGCAGGGTCATGCTTCCTGTACCGCTTCCTGTACCGCTTCCTGTACACTTGCACTCATAGCGACCCAAGTCGCGGTGTTGTCCAGCAGGCCTTTGTTGCCTATACCGCGGCCTGTGCACCTGCATGCACAGCGCCCTGCACCGCGTTGTTGTCCAGACGGTGCACTGCTGTGTGTACTGCGGTCTGGACACTTGCCTGCGACGCAGTCCATCTAGCGGTATTGACGGGATTTTGTGCCCTAAGTTCAAAACGACGCTGTTTCAACTAGGGCTCCCTTATAAATACTCTATCTTCATCCTTGCTCGTTTTTATGAGTTCAAGAAGCCATTTTTGAGAGGCCAAGCTTCCCTTGGAGAGAGAAACTCCCAAGAACTCATCTTTACTCAACCAAACACAAATCCATGTGCATTTAACCTCTTCAAGCATTATCTCATCATGGATTCTTCTTGCTTTCATTGACTAGGTAACTTGAACATGCCCTAAATCTCATTGTATTTATTTATGTTCTTGTTTGCCTAGGGTTAGCTCTTTTATGTGATTTTATTGCATATCTTTATGTTTATTGGCATTTATAACATGATTGAGTTGTTGTTTGTTGGTTGAGAGCTTTGTTCATTAATAGCTAGCATTTAGGACGATTTTACCCTTCTAGCTAAATCTTCATGCATTTGCATTTAGATATTGATATCTAGGATTTGCATTTATTGACATCTTTAAATCCTTAGATAAGCATTTATTGTTGCCTAGCATTAATTGCATGTTTGAATATCTTTTACATATTCACATAGGTTGTTTAACATCTTCATTGATTGTTAAGCTTTGTGACTAAGTGGGTTAGTGCACAAGCTTGTGGTCAAGAATCACTATTAAAGGCCCGTTGGGTAGAGTGAAAGGGTTAGTGACCAAGTAGGTGTGACTTGAGGTCAACCTAGGTTGTAAACTTTCGTTCAAATAGTGGATTTGAGGACCGTATGTGGCTAGAAGGATAGCCCGTAAGTTTTGCCCAGTTGGAGGGTTTCTCATGTAAATCAATCCTTGTGTTTTTATTGTTTTCCGCATATTTATATTGGATTGATTGATTGCTATTATGGAGTAGGATTATTAAAATTGTTTAAGTCAAAAAGTTGGTAATAAATCAACTAAAACCTATTCACCCCCCCTCTAGGTTGTATTAGACACACTTTGTGTATTTTCATCCTAGTTGCCTTTAATTGAGTAGAAATGGTTTGGATGATAGGGAGATGTGTTTCTAGCTTAGAATACAAGTGTTGGGAGATATGGCCGTTTTGGTTCGTTCCCATCCTTTTCTATTTATAGAGGATGGAAAAATAGGTCACTTAAGCTTGAAAACAGAAGCTGTCGCGCACAGAGTGCGGGTGAAGTGCGGTTGGAGTGCAGGTGAATTACCCTCACTGTATGGGTTGTCTTCATCTTCAGTTCTCAAATCTGGGCAATAGTGCGGTGGAGTGCGGTTGGATTACCCGCACTTGACCCTCACTTGACTCGCACTTTACTCGCACTTTACAGTCAGGTGCATAATCCACTCCTCTGTTTCTGAGCAATAGTGCGGGTGGAGTGCGGTTGGATGACCCGCACTGTACCCGCACTCTAATGTCAGGTGCATAATCCACTCCTCTGTCTTGAGCAATAGTGCGGGTGGAGTGCGGTTGGATGACCCGTACTAGTACCCGCACTCTAATGTCAGGTGCAAATCAGCTTCTCTAGCTTTGGCAATAGTACGGTTGGAGTGCGGTTGAATGACCCATACTGGACCCGCACTGTAACTCTTCTCTCGCATCAGGTTTCGGCTATTGGCATGATTACGGTTGGAGTGCGGTTGCGACCCGCACTTGACCCGCACTGTAGAGCTGCTTATGATCCTTTGTCTTTCCTTTTGCCCCTTTTCTGCCGGAACTACCGCAAAACGCTTCTAACACCAGAATTACATCTATTGCCTGCAATTAGCACCAACGAGCCTATTAGACATAAAATATACAGAAAATACATACAAGAACGAGACAAAGGAATAGGAATAAGGGCCGAAATATACAACAATTTAGGCACGATCAAGAACGCGTCCATAAAAGTCAAAAGTTTATTTCTAGACGTGGAGTCAACCAGATGGTCGATCTTTGGTAAAGGAAAACTGTCTTTTGGACATGCCCGGTTGAGGTCAGTGTAATCGACACATATACGCCACTTCCCATTCGCCTTCGTGACCATGACCACGTTGGCGATCCACTCGGGATAGCGCACTTCTCTGATAAACCCTGCCTTGATTAATTTATCTACTTCTTCCTGCACCGCAGCGTTCCTCTTAGTGTTGAAGTGACACCTTTTCTATTTGACGGGCTTGACCAGTTGGGTCTACCGCTAGTCGATGGGCGGCCAATGATACCGGGATCCCATGCATTTCATCATGGCTTCAAGCGAAGATGTCACTGAATTCTCTGAGAAGATCAATTAAGCCTTCTTTCACTTCTGGCTCCAGGGTAGCCTCGACCTTGACGGCCTTGAAGGGACTGTCATCTCTGATGGGTATCTCCTCTAGTTTATCTACGGGTTGCCCGCTGGCCCATTCCTTGCTCTGTTCCTCCTCATAAGGCATTATGGGTTCATTCTCTGGATGCTCCGAGGGCTCCATTTCTTCCTGGATTATCTGGGATCTTTCCATATCTTCCTGGACTATTGTGACCTGTACGCACTGTTTTGCTAAAGCCGTAGGATTGGCAGACACTGCGTAGCACTTCCTAGCTGCTTGCTGGTCTCCGCGTACCTCCCCCACCTTGGTTCCCACCGGGAACTTCATGACATTGTGGTATATGGGCAAGACTCCCTTCAAGGAGGACAGGAATGGTCTTCCTAGGATGGCATTGTAGGCTGATGGGGTGTCAACCACAACAAAGTCTGTCATGACATTCTGTTGGATAGGTAGTGGTTCCGACGATTACTGGGAGTATCTTTGATCCCACCGGTATGATCGAATCCCTGGTGAACCTATAAAGTGGAGTTGTACAGCTATTGTAGCACCATTGCTTTAGATTTAATTTTTCTAAAGTATCCTTAAAGAAGATATCTACACTGCTGCCCGTATCTACGAGCACGCGATGGACTAGGCAGTTGGCAATTTGTATCATGATCACAATGGAATCATCATGAGGTGGCACGGTGTTGAAGACATCTGCGTCAGTGAAAATGATATGTGCTGACTGGTAGGGCTCCATCGGGCTTTGGCTGACCTTGAAGACTCCCTGGCTTTCTTCTATAAGGGGAATCTTCCTTGCGTGGTTTTTTTGGGAATTATTGGAGGTGCCAGCCTGTGTGGGCCCTCCGCTGATGGTGTGTATCACCTGGATTTGTTACATTAAATCAGTCTGTTCCCCATTTCTCTTCTCTGCATCCTTACGGATCTCGGCTTGTACCTCCCTTCCAGTCTGAATGTTATCTCTGATCTGCTGCAAGAACTCAATCAAGCATCCCCCCCTTATCAGGGCTTCAATCTGGTTACGCAAATTGTAACACTCTGAAGTGTTGTGGCCCACGTCTTCATAGGAAGTCACAGTACTTGTACCGGTTCCTCCTGTAAACTGTGGCTTTCATAGGAGCATGCTTTTGGAGTAGCCCCTTGTCCCATATAGCAAGGTAGACCATTTCCCTGGTAGCGTTTAGGGGAGTGTAATAGTCATACCCTTTATCTCCTCGCAATACGGGGGCTACTGTCCTGGGAGATGGTGAAGCCCGAGGAGGGGTTCGTCTCGCTGGGTATTTTTCTTGCCTGTGTTGAGGAGCGGGGAGGCTATAGGTCGACCTACTGGGAGGTTTATTTTGAGTTTTCTAAGCAGGCTCAGATTTGGGGGCTTCTTTTTTCTGACGCTTCGCCGCTCTCATATCGTCGTGTTCCATCTTGACTTTGAGTTACTCATCGATCTCGACCTGCTCAAGAGCCCGATCGTAGGCCTCCTGGTAAGTCTTGGGAGGTCTCTTGGGGAAGGAACGGAAAAGCTTTCCCGCCCAGAAGTTTCGCCTGAAATTGGTGAGAGTCTCTTTCTCGGTGAAAACTCCTGTTTGTATGACATCTCTGTGAAAACGTTCCACATACGATCGAAGTGTCTCACTTCGTTCCTGAATCACATATTGGAGATGTATGGGATCCTTTGAACGAGGTTTGACCCCTTGGAACTGGGAGCAAAAATCTGTTGATAACTTCATGAAAGAATCCACGCTACCAGCAGGCAGCTTCCTGAACCAAGTTTTCACGTAGTCGGTTAGGGTCATTGGAAACATCCTACACATAGCTGCTCTGGTACTGTTCTGAACCTCTGTCTGTTGGATAAAGCTCTCCAGGTGGCTTAGAGGATCTTCTTTTCCGGAGAACTTATCTGCTGGCATTTTAAATTTTGGTGAGAGTTCCGCTTCCTGGATCCTCCTAGTGAAGGGAGCGTTCATCTCGCTCAATGGATCCTTTTTATCCTCCTTGTTCTTTCCTTTTCTTATCTGTTGGACCTCCTTCTGTAGCTTTGCTAGCTGATCCCTCAGTCGCTTGTTCCCAGGTTTCTTTGAATTGACCTCGGATTCTTCGCTGTCGATTCTCTCTGATGAACTGGCGACCTCTATCCGATCCCCTTCATGGACAGGATCCACTCGAGAAATTTATCGATTCTCTTCCTCTTGGGCCCGGGCGTTCCTCCTCGATGCCTTTGGGCGAGGTACCTCTCGTTGCTCCCGGGTTAAGGCATTTGCAACGGACTTAACTCGCCTGGAATGATATTGTGAAGGTCTTTTCGGAACTGGGGGCATGGGTCCCAGTCTATCCCGGATCAAAAGTTGGGGCCCAGTCCTGTCTCGAGCTGGCTCTGGAAGAGGAGGTCCCAGGCGGTCGAAGCTAAGCTGCCTAGCCTCGAACCTGCTTGGTTCTCCATGATCATTCAGGGTTTGTTGGCTGGACAGTGATGCCTTCGGCGAGCAGGCGGATGCGGACGGTTTCCACGAAGACTGCCGCTTGTTGGTCAAGCGCGGCCTGGCTCACTATAGAGTGGCCAGAAGCCCACGCATTAGTTGCTTGGACCGGAGCTTGATTGCTATACCCTAGACTTCTTCCCCTTCCTTGTGGCCTTTGGCGTTAGCCTTGCCGAAGATTGTTCTGAAACTCCATGTTGTCCATAGGAAGAGCGGAGCCTCATGGTTCCTGTAAAACAACAAAAATTCAAATGCAAATAGTTGGCTTGATTAACTGGGTGTAGGATGTTCCCACAGACGGTGCCAGAAAGTGTTAACGAAAATTTTACTCGGGGTGAGAAATCTCAATTAACACCCTCAAAACCACTACCACAGAGGTGGTGGTCAAGGTAGAATGTAGTCTAGTCAGTGTTAGTTAAAAATGACAAAGAAAATACTATTATCAATACCATCAAAAGAGAATGAACAAAAGAGAACAAAAATGTTTCTTTATTCTTATGAATGGTGTATTGTTTACAAATATTTCTCAATCTCCCTAGGGTATAGTAAGGTTGTTATCGTATGCCTGTCGAAAAGTAGTCTCTTTTTTCTGAAGGCCGAAGGTCCTTCTCTTATACATTGTCTTCATAGGTTAAGCTAATTGATTCTCCCCTTTATTTTCTCCATCCCTTCCCTCCTTATCAGACGGGATTTTACATTTAAATGTCATTGACTTTGAGTTAATTGCTAAGTTGAGAATATCTTGGTGGAGATCAATTTGTTTCCTACTTTGACTCTATTTACTTGCTCTGCACGTATGTAACGTCATAAGATATGATCCTGTGTATCTTCAGGTTTAGCATGATCCCCCATAGGGGTCGCTGAATATGGTGTATATTATGGTGAGGTACATCAGATAGTGAGGTTGATCAGTGTCTTAGCCCCGATATTCAGGAGTTTAGTCTAGCCAGGAGCTAGGTCTGGCCTCCCTTGATCTTTTGGAGCTAGGTGCGGCCTCCTACGGACACCCCACTATGTCAGCGAGGTGTAGGTGAGCTTCTGGAGAGATTGCGAGGTAATCCCAACTTCGGGGGGATTTCCTGGTTTAAGGTTCGGTGATGTGGGCTCGATCTGACCGAGCCGGGCTCTACTCTGGGTGTTTCCGGAGCCCGTCCTTATTCCTGTGGGGTAGTATCGTAGCTCGGCTTCGAGTAACATGGTCTCCTGGTGGATGACCTCGGGCATGGAGCCAGGTTTAGAGGGTGGAAAATTTCCCTTTGGTCCCTAGCCAAATTTGGCTATTAACATCAAGTGTTATTTATATTTCCACACTTTACACTTGAATTTGTATGTTTGTTTATGAGGTGAATTTTTAATATTGACTAATCAAGAAAAGTTGGTAATTAACTTGATTAAAACCTATTCACCCCCCTCTAGGTTAGTAGACACACGCTTGAGAAGTATTTTCTATTGATATCAGAGTGGGTTCCTAGATATACTTAGGTGATCCTTGCTCTTGATTGTGTGTGTCTTGCATTTGTGTGCATTTTGTTTTTTGCATTCATTTGCATTCATATTACCCAAACAATATGAGTGACTTTGGGATGAGTAAAGAGGGAGCATTGAGTGTGAGACCACCATTACTTAAGAGGGATAATTATGCCTCATGGAAAGGCAAGATAGAGTCCTGTATTTGCCAAATAGATGACCAAGCTTGGATGGCTATAGAGGATGGCTACACTCATCCAGAAAAGACTTTTGAAGATGAAACTGTGGTTTCCAAGCCAAAGTCATAATGGACAACTGAAGAGTTTGAAGCATCCAAGTGGAACAACAAGGCAATGCATGCTTTGATTTGTGCAATGGATGAGAGCCAATACAAACTCATCCAAATCACCAAAAATGTACATGAAGCTTGGAAGATCCTAGAGACGGCACATGAGAGAACCGAAGTGGTTAAGGATTCCAAGCTCCAAGTCCTCCAAGCACAATTTGAGACGATCAAGATGGAGGAGGATAAGTGTTATAATGACTTCCAAGTGAAGTTGATGGACATTTTGAATCAAAGCCATTAACTAGGTGACCCATACTCGGATAGGAGGATCAAGCAAAAGATCATGAAGGTCACTTCCCGCTAGATTCGAATCCAAGGTGACGGCTCTTGAAGAAAATAGCAATTACAAGAACGTGAAGCCGAGTGAAGTAATTAGAAGGCTCTTAGCCTATGAATCTAGATGGGCCCCTAACTCTACACTTCCCAAGAAGAAAAAGAAGTTGGCTTTGAAGACCTCCAAGATTATAAGGGAGGATGATGATGACTCGGATGAAGACATGGCTTTAATGGTGAAGAGATTCAAGAAGTTTATGAAGCTTCACAAGAATGACTTGAAGAAGATGATTGAGCTGAGACATGAGAAGCCTTCAAGAAAGTGGATTCAATGCTTTGAATGTGAAGGATTCGGGCATATCTCTAAGGACTGTAGTAACTTGAAGGACAAGAGAAACGGAAAGGTGATGGCCATCTCATCGATTGATAGTGAGAGTGTAGAAGATTCTTCGGATGATGAAGAACTTTCCATTAACTACATGGCCTTTGGAGCCTCCTATGTGGAAGTAGAAGAAGGCAAGAGTGTCTTGAATTGTGACCTTGGAGAAGGAAGAGATAAAGTGGTAGCCAGAAGAGTGATTGATGTAGCTACACTTAGGGAAGTTGTTGACACAACAACAAATGACCAAGGCAAAAGTCTTGATAAGGAAGTTGACTCATTTGATGAAAGGCAAAGTGAGAAGAGTGCCTCATCCTCAAGTGTAGGAAGTGACTCTAGTGATGAGAAATCTTCTCCTCACTCTAGAGGAATTTGTGAAGGGATGGACCTTGAAGGCTTCATCAAACACTTTGAAGACTCTAGGTTGAAACAGAAAAAGAAGATTCAAAAATTAAAGGAGGAGAATCTCAAGCTTTCAACCAATGTGACTCACTTGAATGAAGGAGCGAGGAGAGTCAAGGAAAATGAAGAAAAGATGAAGAAGGAGCTTGAGGAAGCTAAGGAGTTGCTTGCCAAAATGATCTCTGGCACCGAAAAGCTTGACCATATGTTGGGCATTGGAAAGAAGTCCAACGATAAGAGGCGCCTTGGTTATGTTGATGACAAGGAAACTTTCTTTTTTGGCAAGACGGTGTTTGTCAAGGGAAATAGCGTGAAGGAAGCCTCACCTCTATAACATTCAAGGAGGAAGATTGAACTTGGAGAGTCATCCAAGAGTGGCCAAGTGAAGATGCCAACAAAGAATGGAGCTCAATCTCAACAACCAAGAGCTCCACATCCAAGCTTCCCTCAACCAAAGTTTCCTCAACCAAGAAGGCAAGCTCAACATTATCATCATGACCAACCAAGAAGGCAAGCCATGCAACTTCAACCAAAGAGGCATCCCAACCCGGTTCAACAACAAAGAAGGAGAGAACCGGTTCAACACCAAAGGCAACATAAAATGAGTGACAAGTCTTCATTGACCTCACAAGGATATGGTATGACTTCTAACTTCATATATACTTGTAATTTTTGTGGTGTTGATGGGCATATTAGGCCAAATTGCCATAAGTACAATAAGAAATGTAGGGTTGAGAGCATGATTGAATGAAACAAACATAGAAGAGCCAATATGCATGTGCCTAGGAAATCTAAAGTCAATGATCCTAGGAATTCTGGTAACATGTTAACTAAGACCACTAGGATTGAGAACATGTCACCTAAGTGGATTAGAAAAGATGAACCCGCAGGCTATTGTGCCAATATGTCACCCATAGACTTAACTAGGTCTAATCGACTTGGTAGGTCTATAAGAGCTCATGCCTCCCATTGACTTGGTTGGTATTGACCCCATTTGGGGAGCTCAAGCAAAGACAGCGAGCTTGCATTCATGATATGTCCAAAAAATTGATATACTTTATGCCTCTTTATTAATTGCTTGAGATACTAGGTTGCACATATATGTTTATATGGTATTTTATTCAATAAGTGTGTAACCTTGCTTTGCTTGTAATCCATGTCACATTTATGTTCAAACATGCATTTTTGGACGAGGAGATTTGATTGGGTAGTACTTTTGAATGACCTATAATTTATCTCCATGACATGTGAACTTGATTATGACATGCTTTAAATGATATGCATGATATGCATGAAATGCTTTTGATTGCTTTAATGCAAATATGTGTGAATGCAAATGAGAAGACTAATCAATAAGGATCTTGTATCCATGCAATCAATAAGGATTTTTACATCCAAATTAGTCTTCTCTCTCTTCTTAATGGCTAAACAAGACTACTATCATACGGATAATTATCCGAAAAAATCTAATAGGATCTCTTGATCCAATGTCTTGGTTGGCCTTTAAGGATAGATATAGTTGTTTGTGTGTTGAAATTTTTTCAAAAAACTATATCATGTTTGCTTATGACAAAAGGGTGCAAATTGGTTTGAATTCTTATGGAAACCCTTTTGCTGTTTGCTTTGCCAAATACCATTGCTTGAACTTTGATGTTATATTTCTTGCATGCAAAGCAACACCTTCACACATTCTAGTTATAATAAAACTCCTTGGATCTCTCTCAATTAATTAAGTTGCATAAAATTTATGTATATGATTATGCAATCGTCTTTTGTGCGATTATCTCTCTTTGTTAAAGCAACCCGATAGGGGAATACTCCTTTGCCTATCTCAAGACAAAAAGGGGGAGAAGTCTTGAGTTATAGGGTGAGCAATTTTATGCTTTGGGAGAAGTCTTGAGAGAGAGTAACCATTTAGGGGGAGCATTGCATTGCATTATATATTGAGAAGTAGTTTACTTGACTTGACTCTTAATTGAAGAGACTTAGTTGCACACACTCACCAGCTTGCATTAGATATCATATCTTGCATTGCATCTAAATTGATAACATGTCCTGCATGTTAATTGTGCTTCATTTTGTGTGCATTTCACTCACTTCACACTTGCACAACAGTCATGTAAGATAGGCATTTTTCTTGAGTGTTAAAAAGGAATTTTCCCTTTAGCTCCGCCTAGACCGCTTGGCAGGCATTGCTTGCACCGCGACACATGGAGCGGTACTCGCCAGTGTGTCATGTGCGATGTGGACCGCGGTTGGTGCACATGCATACACATCGGTCCATACAGAGGTCCATTTCAGAAGACCATTTCTTCTGTTACGCGGTATGTACCGTGATCTAGACATCTGCCTGTACCGCGGTAGAGAGAGCGGTTTTGATGGGATTTTGTTTCCCAAGTTCAAAACGATGTAGTTTTATCTAGGGCCTCTATATATACGTTCTTTTCTCCCCCATTTCGTTTTTAGAGCTTCAAGAATCAATTTTGAGTGAGAGGAAGTATCCTTTAGAGAGAGAAGCTCCAAGACTTGTTCTTTACCTCTCCAAAACCCAAACCCATCATTCATTAATGAATCAAGCATCATCTAGCCTCATCTAGGATGTGTTCTTGCATGGGTCTTCATCAACATACATAACTTGGTAAGTATAACACAATCTTCACTCATTCTAGTGTTCTTGATTAACAAGAAATCTCTTTTATAACTTTCTTGCATCTAGATTTAGATATTAATTACAATTTGAGATATTTGTTGATGTTTGGGTTGTTGTATTGTGATAGCTAATATTTAGGACATATTTGCCCTCTAGCTAATTAGGATTCATTGATTGCATTTGTTAATTGCATTTATTATCCTTGCCATTTTATGTGACAACATGTGTTGATATGGCTTTGTGTGATGACTAGATTTTAGACTTGCATATCTATATCTAGTTAGGTATTTAGGAGCATTCATATAGACATTGATATCTAGGATTTGTACTTAGTGTCATCTTTAATTCCTAGATAAGCATTTAGTGTTGCCTAGCATTATTTGCATTTTGAATATTCATATATTCACTTAGGTTGTTAATCTCTTCTTTGAGAGTTAAGTTTTTTGACTACAAGGTGTAGTGCACAAGCAAGTGAAGTCTTGCAACCAAGGTGTGGTTGGCAAGCAAAGTGATCAAGGATTCACTATAACGGCCCATTGGGTAGTAGTGGTGGGTTAGTGACCGAGAATGGTGTGACTAGAGGTCACCCTAGGTTGTAAACATCATTACAATAGTGGATTTGAGGATCGTGTGTGGCTAGAAGGATAGCTAGTGGTTTTTCCCTTGTTGAAGGGTTTCCACGTAAAAATCAAGTCTTATTTATATTTCTGCACTTTACACTTGATTTTGTATGTTTGTTTATGAGGTGAATTTTTAATATTGACTAATCAAGAAAAGTTGGTAATTAACTTGATTAAAACCTATTCACCCCTTCTCTAGGTTAGTAGACACACGCTTGAAAAGTATTTTCAATAGTGTTTCTGTGTATTTTTAGTGCAATTGGTTGTTTTAGTTGTAGATCTAATCAATTTATTGCTCGATCTTTGATCAGTTTTTACTTTTAATTTTCAGGATACCTGTCTGAAATGACAAGTCGTGATACGTCACCAATGAGGTCACGGGATAGAGAATGACATGTGTCACCAGTTAGAGCAAATGAGGGTGAACATCCTAGGTATATGAAGGATTATTCCTTGCCAAGAGTCGGAGCTCATCCTTCAGCTATCTTGTTGAACACGTCACAAAGGAATTACGAGTTGAAGAACTAACATTATAATACTCTCCCAACATACTATAGAAAGACGGGGGAGGATGCTCATCAGTTTATGAAAGAGTATTATAATGTGATGACGACCATCCGTCTATGAGCGTTGTCGGAGGATCAATTGAGGAAGCGATGCTTATCATATTGCATAAAGGACAAAGCTAAACAGTGGCTTATGGCTTTAGCATCGGAATCACTCATAACATGGGATGAAGTTGAGCGAAAATTCTTTGACAAGTATTTCCCTGCGTGGAAAACCAAGGAGATCATAGGGAAGATAGCTACATTTGTGGAAGAGGATGGAGAACCTTTCCACGAGGCATGGGAGAGATTTAAGTTACTCCTAGCTCAGTGCCCTCACCATGAGTTTACACTAGTCAGTCGAGAGCAATCATTTTATGATGGACTTCTGGGGCTCACTCAAGCGATAGTTGACAATGCTTACGGGGGAGCAATGAGAGAAAAGACGGCTGAAGAAGTGTTAGAAAGGTATGAGATGTTAGGGCAAAACTCCCAACAACGTAGTTCAAGAGGGGAGGACAAAGAAGGAAAGAGGCATAAGGAATTGGCTACCCAGTTGGACAATCTCACAAAGGAGATGCGAGGATTTGCAAGCAACTCTGAAAAACTAGCAAGTACAAACAGTAGTATGTCAAGTATGTGGGGAGAACGGACATTGGGATGACATGTGCCCCGGTCAAGGTGTAGCACCTCAAGAGGATGAAGCACAAGCGTTTTACCAATATAATCAGAATCGTCAACGAAATACCCAGAATGAAAATAATTACAACCCTAATTGGAGGAACAATCAGTGGGGTGGTAATAACAATAGAAGGCAATTCCAAGGAGGAAATCAGCAGTACAGGAACAATGAGAACTATCAAGAGTATGGAGGAAACCGATGGGGAATCATAGTAATGCCTAGTCAAGCCAAGACAATCAACACTCAAATTTACAATCCAGAGGAGGACCAATGGATAGTTAGCTTGGAGGCTTCGATTAAGAAGATTTCTATGCAATTGTCTCAATTCCAAGAAAATTCCAAGGGGCAAGAGAAGGGAAAGACTCCCATTAACCATACGGAAGGGATAAATATGGTGACCATGGTGGGAAAGAAGAAAATGGATCTGCGCCTTCACAAAGCAAAGAATCCTTACAAACCTCCTAATACCCAAGCAAAAGAAAAGCTCATGATGAGTGAAGAAGTTAGCAAGATGGAACAGGAAATGGGACCTAACCACCAAGAATTTCTGGGAGGCAATATCAGTACGGTTATTCAACAAGGTTTCCCACCAAAGCTTAAGGATCCCGAAAGTTTCACGGTTGATATATCTGTTAGGGCTATTCAAAGGAGAAAGCCATGTTAGATTTGGGATCGGGAATCAATTTGATGCCATCCTCGGTCCACAAGCGGTTGAATTTGGGAGAACTCAAGCACACCTCCATGTCATTGATTTTGGTGGACCAATCTTCACGACACCCTCTTGGGATTGTCGAAGATGTGCTTTTGGAGGTAGATAAGCTAATTATTCCAACAGATTTTGTTGTCCTTGACATTGGAGAAAAATGCACCGGAAGAGAGCAACTCATACTGCTAGGACGGGCATTCATGGTTACGACAAGAACCACCGTTGATATTCATCATGGGAAGCTAACTATGATAGTCTTGGGAGAGAAGGTTGAGTTCAATATGTTTGCAAGAAAGGAGAAGAAGAAGGAGTTGAGCACTTGTTTCAAAGTAACAACCTGAGGAAACCGTCGAAAAAATCGAAGAACTAGTGGATGAGTTAGAAGATTTCTTTCAAGCATTTCAGTATGAAGTACAGATGCTTGAAGAAGAGATGAAGGAAAAACTAGAGAAGGATCTCATCAAGGAGGCTGAGAAGGTATATGTAATAGATAGCAACCTCGCCTTGAGGATTGATACATTGATAAAGGAGAGGGATGAAGCCCTCAAGAAGAGTGAAGAATTGGCACAAGTTGTCAAAAGTCAAGAGGAGGAGTTTTCACAAAGAATGGGAAAGATGTGTTTGGAGGTGGAAATGAGAGACAAGGAGCACCAAGATCTCAAGGATGCTTTATCCACAAAAGAACATGCGTGAACAGTCTCTAAAATCAAGGAGTGTGATTTATTAGTAGAACTCAGGGAAGCTGAACATGCTATCACGGTCTTGATGAAGGAAACAACAAGGAGGGAAGAAATCTCCATCTCAAAATCCACCAAGGCAAGCAACAATAGAACATACCCACGCAAGAAAAAGAGGTAATGTTCCCTTTTTTCCATTTAAATGTTTTTTCTGTCATGAGAAGGGTCACAAAAAGACTCAATGCGATATGAGTACATTAATCGCCGAAAGAAACGACAGGAAAACATCTTGGAAAACCAAGTGAGGATCACGCCTATATGGATCCGAAAGGATAAGGGTGAACAACCCGACGGGACTTCTTTAGTCACAACAAAGTCAACACCTTCTCCAAAGGTGTACATATTGAAAAGAAGGGAACCCTTGATTTGTCCAATCACTCTACTGTTAGGCACCATGGAAGCACAAGTGGATTTACTCCACCTTTGTGTACAAGAACATTTTGATTGGTTTTGTTTATGTGCAGATAAGAGGTCGTTTGACAAGAAAGCACAATTTTGGAATGAAGGTAATGTTGGATTGCTGAAACAGCCATGGTAATTGTAAATATTTTTGTTTGTGTAGGTTAGTTGCAGCAAGAAAATCAGAAGAAGTTGTAATGAGAAGAAAAAGTGGCAACTACGATTCTAGTCTGCGAGTTAGAACTCGTAGTGTTAAGTCAGGTAAATCTGTAGACTCTTTGCGAGATGGGTCTGGGAGAGGAAACTCGCAGCTAGAAGTACACAAGTAGCAGTATCTTCTGGGACACCTGTGCGACAAGAAACTGCAAGCAAGAAGTCGTAGCAATCATCTTTGCGAGATACAACTGCGAAAGGAAACTTGCAGTAGGAGTAGCAAGAAATCGCAGAAAGTTCTGAGGGAACTTTGTGAGTATAGGCTGCGACATTGAAGTCGTAGTGGACAAATGTGCGACAAGAAACTGCAAGGTACAATTCATAGAAAAGAAGGGAAGAACTTTCATGTAATTCTAAGATGGATCAACGATGAAGAACTGCGACTTCGTGTGAAAGGATCTGTAGGTACAAGTCGTAGATATAAACTGGAAAGATTCTGCGAGATACGACTGCTAACAATAGGTCACAGTATGAAATAGCAGTCAGCATTGGATATATTCGGTGAGATTAGACTGTGAGAACAAAATCGCAGAATGTTCTCGGCACAGTTCCCAAGAAGATATTTTAGGTCAGATCAGAAGTATTAGGATTATGCTCAATAGCAAGAGTGTAATATTGTAATTGAAAATCTTTTCATATTAATAAAGTGATTTCTGGTTTTACAAAATCTCATAGCATTTATAAGGATAATTGTCAAATTAAATAATCATAAGGTCAAAAGACTATAAGAAAGGATACAATATCTCCAATAAGATTACTGATATTATTCACAAGGATACAATATCTCCAATAAGATTGTCTAGGGTATGATTGAGAAACATCTTCTTATTCTATCTTTATTTAAGAGTTCAATTTTAGCTCTTTAGTGGAATGAGCTAAAATTAATAGATCGGACCTAGGTGAATCATTAGTTGATTGTGATTAGATTATGTCTACTGAAGCTTAAATTTAGATAGCCCGCCAAGATCTTTAATCCACACGGACTTGCATGGATCACTTGATATATTCTACCGGATAAATTTATGGGTCCATCTAGAATTGTATTTAATATATTAAGAATATAATTTGCACATTATTTATTGAATGAGCTGCTCAAATTATATTAATATATTAATGAGAGGCATGTGGGCTTGTTTCTTTTAGTAAGAATGGGTCTGGTTCACATATGGGCTTTTATTTAAAGCTTGAATGGATTAAATAAAATATTTTTTTATTTTATTGTTTGATTAAATGGAAATTAATTAATTGATTAATTAATTATTTAATTAAAAATCAAAATCTTTTTGACTAGGAATTATGTTTCCTAGTAGTATACTATTATAGTAGGATAATAAATATAAAAGACTTAATTTGGTAAGTAGATAAATAAAGAATTTATTTATCTAATCAAATAAGGAAGTCTTTAATATAATCACAAATACACTATTTGAGTTGGATTAGGAGTCTTGGTGTTGAAAAGAAATTTTTTTTGAAAAAGGATTCTTTGTCACCAAGTAAATCCACCTAGAGATAGGATTCTTGCCCACCAAGTAAATCGTCTTTAGGAAAGAATTTGTATACCTATATATATTATTAATTTCGGAATTAATAGTGATAGGAAGAAAAAAAAAGTTTTTTTTTTAGAGAAAGAATTTTTTATTCTCTTGCTTTTGTATAAAAAAAAATTCCAATTCTAGAACATAGTGAAAATTCGGCCAAGAGGAAGAGAGAAAGATAGTTCTAAATTCGATAGTGCACTTGCAAGCTTTACATAAAAAGGTTTTGTGCACACTTTCGATTTAGAATCATAACGATTGTGAATTCAAAAGTGACCGGAACGATCTTTCTAGGCTCTCGGAGTTTTTGTGATTAACGATCAAGAAAGAAGATTTCGATCAAGAAAGAAGATTTTGTTTTTCCATTATCAGGTACGGAATTCAAAGAATAGGGAGACCACGCTCCTTGGTGATTCAAGTTCGTGATCGAATTGGAAGATCTTGCGGATTACCATCGACGCTAAGTCAATCGGATCACGCGACAAGAGGTATGATATCTTTTGAATATATGAATGTTTAATTAATTAAAGGGTTAATGTTCAAATATTGGAAAATTTTTAAACTATACTAAATTCATTTTTAGTCACGCTTCCGCTGTGTTTTCGTATTTTTCCCTACAATTGGCATCAAAGCCTGGTTATACCCTTTAATTAATTAACGTATATATACGTGAATCTATTTCTTTTTATTGTGATTATGCATGTTTTAGAAAGAGATGGCACTCTAGGTATTCGCATATATAATTACATGTGGCATGTATGGTTTTATATATGTTAGTATAAAGTGAACTGTTATTGCTCGATTTTGGTCCTAGAATTTCAATGTATTTTTGTTTGCGGAATTGTAACAATAAGGGTGGCCTATTATCGTCATAAGCTCATTCTTGGTAGTTGCTAGATTTTCTATTTTTTTATTGTATTAAAAAATACTGCAGTTTTTTTTATATAAAATAGTGCAGTTTTTCTTGTGTAAAAATTACTGCAGTGATTAAAAAAAATACTGCAGTAATTTATTGTGTAAAATCTATTGTAATACATTCAAGTATCAAAGATTCGAAGAGTTGAAGAATTAGAAGCGGAAGAGTAAGCAATCGGAACAAGCTTGGTACCGTGCGCACCATGGCAACAAGCGTGTGTGCATGTTAGCGAGTAGCTACGCTTGTTAGGTGCATGGGCTGCACACAGCAGCCACTTATGTGTCATGGGCTACACATGACAGTCCTTTGGGCATAATGGGCTGCGCATGGTGGCCCTTTATGGACCCTAGGGGTGTGCACGCCCAAAGGTGGCAGCCGAGGGGTGAGGAAGTGGATGATGGCCTCTTGAAGACTTTTTCGCCAAGAAAGAATATTTTGTATTCCAAACAAATGTAATTTACTTGCTTTTCTAGGATGGACCAAAATTGTAGCTATTTATATTTTCGTAAATATTACAGTATTTGTTGTTGTATGATAACATGTCATATAGAATAGGAGTGCCACTCATATATCTCTTTTGGTATGAACATACATTGAATGATTTAGGTATCTAATTGGCATCCAGATAACTTGGTAAAATCATTCTATGGAATTTAATCACATGCCTTAAATAATTTAGTGGGAGAAGGTATGTTAGAACACCTATGGCCTCCAAGGTTAGTTGAGTTTTATTATTTATTGGTAATCCCCCAAGGGGCGTCCATAAATGGAATTTAGCAAAATACTTCCTTACAAGGATAGACTAGACAATTGACTTAAACGAAATCTACTCCCAGAGGAGCGATTTTCATGAGAGAAAATTGAGAGCCGATATCTTGGTAACACACTCAATGTGATTTTATTAATATCCTCCTGAGAGTTCTTGTTAATAAAATTGCAAGGCTAAAATTGAAAACGCTGGTTGTTATGTTAACAATTAGGTGGGACCTAGTCCAACTGGTAAATGGTACGTACTCCCAGAGGAGGCGTAACGTTTATGGGTGTTGGATCACCGTTGAATTTTTATGATTGAATTATTTATTTAATTCAAGATAAATATTTAAAAAGTGCTTTATCATGAGTATTTACTCATATATAATTTTCTTTTATTCAGAAATCATGACTCCATCACTTATGAACATCCTGAAAGATAACACTTTAACTGGAGATAATTATGTCACATGGAAAAGAAAAATTTGGTTGTTGCTGTAAAGTGAAAAGCATAAGTTTGTTCTGACTACTCCTAAACCACCCCTTCCTAATAATGAATCTAATATTTTGCAAAGAGATGAGTATGAGCAATGGAAGACTTCAGATGATATGGACAAATGTTACACTATGGCCACTATCTCCGACGTGTTGCAACAGTAGCATGAAGGAATAGAGTCTGCTGTTGATATAATGATGTCTCTTGAAGAGATGTTTGCTATGAGGTCTAGGTCGACTAAGAGAGAGGCAGTGACTATTTTTATGAATCTTAGGATGAAACCTGGACAGGTTGTGAAAGATCACATGATGAAAGTCATAGCACATCTCAATGTTGCAGAACTTAATGGTGCTGAGATAGATGGTGAGACGAAAATTGACATGATTGTCAACTCACTATCGGATTCCTTTGATCAATTCAAGTTGGACTACACCTTGAACAATAAGGAATACACCTTGCAAGGCCTGATGCAAGATGTTCAAAGCGTTGAAAAGATCCTTGTGAAAAACAAAGGTCAAGAGATTCATTCGGTTGGTAAAGTTGCTACTGTTAAGACCCGTCAGAAGGTCAAGAAACAACAGAAGAAAAATCAACTTGGGCCTACCAAGAAGGAAACCAAGAAAGTAACCAAGATCAAAGGGAAATGCTTCCTTTGTGGTGAAAAGGGACATTGGAAAAGAAATTGCCCAAAGTCCCAGAATAAGAAGGAAGAAGGTAATGTTAATTATCTTGAAACATGTTTTCTGGCAGATTCTACGGATTCTTGGATCATAGACTCTAGAGCCACTAATCATGTTTGTTATTCCTTGCAGGGGTTCCAAGAAAGGAGAAGGCTGAATAAAGATGAAATCAACTTGCGCTTGGGCAACGGAACGTTAGTGTCTACAAGTGTAGTGGGAGATATTAGAGTTATTTTAGATTCTGGTAGGCATTTAGATTTAATAGACGTTTATTATGTACCTCAATTCAAGAGGAATTTAATTTTAGTTTCTTGTTTAAATAAATTTGGATATTTGGTTACTTTTAATAAAGCTTTTATTATTAGTAAGAATGACAAAATTGTTTGCAAAGGTACATTGGAAAACAGGTCAATTCTTTTTGCATAGAAATATCTCTCGCTCGTTAGAAACAGAATTAACGTAACCTAATCATAAAAGAGTAAAATTATCAAAAGATGAAACCTACCTTTGGCATTTACACCTAGGTCATATAAACCTTAATAAGATTAAAAGATTGGTATGTGACAGATCTGTTAATAGCCAAATTTGGCTAGGGACCAAAGGGAATATTTTAACCCCCATAGTCTGACTCCAGGCCCGAGGTCATCCACCAAGAGACCACGCTTCCCAAAATCGAGCTATGGTGCCACCCCACAGAAATAAAGGCGAGCTCTAGAAACACCCGGAGTAGAGCCCGACGCAACTGAATCGAGCCCGCGTCACCAAACCTGAAATCAAGAAGCTCCCCCGAGGTCGAGATTACCTCGCAACCTCTCCAGAAGCTCGCCAAAACCCTGCTGTCTTAGAGGAGTATCCGCAGGGGGGACACATCAAGCTTCGAGAAAACAAGGGAGGTCAGATCGAGCTCCTGGCTAGATTAAGCATTTGAATATCGGAACCAAGACACTAATCTACCTCGCTATCTGATCTACCTCGCCATACATACCATATTCAACGACCTCTATGAAGGATCATGCTATGAAGATACAAAGATACACTGGATCATATCGGGAGACATTACGTACGTGTAAAAAAAGTATTAGAGTCCAAAGAGGAAACAAACCGATCTCCCCCAAGATATCCTCCATTCAGATATTAACTCAAAGTCAATGACATTTAAACGAGGAATCCCGCCAGTAAGGAGGGGAGAGGCGGAGAAAATCAAGGGGAGAATCAGTTGATTTAACCTACAAAACTACGTATAAATAGAGACTACTTTTCGACAAGCATACGACAACAACTCTACTACATCCTAGAGAGATTGAGAGCGATTGAGAGATATTTGTAAACGATACATCATTGATAAGAATAAAGAAAACATTTTCGTTCTTTTTTGTTCATTCTCTTTTTATGGTACTGATAATAGTATTTTTTGTCATTTTTAACTAGCACTGACTAGAATACATTCTACCTTGACCACCACCTCCGTGGTAGTGGTTTTGAGGGTGTTAATTGAGATTTCTAATCCTGAGTAAAATTTCAGTTAACACTTTCTGACGCCGTCTGTAGGAAACCCACACCCTGTTAATCAAATAAACAATGTACATTTTCATTGTTTTACAGGAACCATGAGGCTCAGCTCATCACAAGGATAGCACGGAGCTTCAGAATAACCTTCGGGGATGCCAACACAAAAGGCCCCACCAAGGGGGATGATGTCTCGACATCGCAGTCAAGCTCCGGTCCAGACGACTAATGCGCGGTCTTATGGCCTCCCTATGATAAGCCAGGCCGCGCTCGACCAACAAGCGGCAGCCTTCGTGGAAACCGTTCGCCTCCGCCTGCTCGCCCGAAAGCATAACTGTCTAACCAACAAACCTAAATGATCAGAGACAGCCTGCTTTCGACTGCCTGGGACCTCCTCCCTCAAAGCCAGCTTGCGATAGGACTGGGCCCAACCTTCGATACGGGATAGGCTAGGACCTATGCCCTTAGTTCCAAGAAGACCTTTATCATATCAGCCTAGGCTAGTTAAGTCTGCAGCAGATGCACTAACCAGGGAGCAACGAGAGGCCCCTCACCCGACGGCCTCAAGAAGAGAAGCCCGGGCCCAAGAGGAAGGAAGCCGACAAACCTCCCGAGTTGATCCCGCCCATAAAGAGGATCGGGTAGAGGTTGCCAGTTCAGTGGAGGGATCCGACAGTGAAAGATCTGAGGTCAATTCAAAGAAACTTGGGAACAAGCGACTGAGGGATCAGCTGGCAAAGCTACAGTAAGAGGTCCAGCAGATAAAAAAGGGGAAGAACAAGGAGGATAAGAAAGATCCATTAAGCGAGATGAATGATCCCTTTACAAAGAGGATCCGGGAAGCGGAGCTGCCACCAAAATTTAAAATGCCAACAGATAAGTTCTCCGGAACGGAAAACCCTTTAAGCCACCTGAAGAGCTTCGTCCAACAGATGGAGGTCCAGAATACCACCAAAGTAGCTATGTGTAGGATGTTCCTAACGACCCTAACCGACTACGCGAAAACTTGGTTCAAGAAACTGCCTGCTGGTAGCGTGGATTCTTTCACAAAGCTATCAATAGACTTTTGCATGCAATTCCAAAGAGTCAAACCTCATCCAAAAGATCCCATACACCTCCAATATGTGATTCAGGAGCGAGGTGAAACACTTCGATCATACGTGGAGTGTTTTCACAAAGAAGTCATACAAATGGGAGTCTTTGCCGAAAAAAGACTCTCGCCAATTTCACGCGGAACTTGTAGGTAGGAAAGCATTTCCGTTCCTTCACCAAGAGACCTCCAAAGACTTACCAAGAGGCCTATGACCGGGCTCTTGAGCAGGTCGAGGTCGATGAACAACTCAAAGTCAAGATGGAACACGATGATATGAGAACGACAAAGCGCCAGAAAAAAGAAGCTCCAAAATCTGAGCCAGCTCAGAAAAATTAGAACAAACCCCCAATAGATCAACGTATCGTTTCCCCGCTGCTCAACTAAGACAAGAAAGATATCCAGCAAGACAAACCCCTCCGTGAGTTTCGCCTCCTCCTAGGACTGTAGCCCCAATAATGCGAGACGAGAAAGGGTATGATTACTACACTCCCCTGAACGCCTCCCGTGAAACTGTCTACCTTGCAATACGGGATAAGGGGCTACTCCAAAAGCCCGCGCCCATGAAAGCCCCAATTGACAGAAGGAACCGGTACAAGTACTAAGACTTCCTTGAAGACGTGGGCCACAACACATCATAATGTTATAATTTGAGCAACCATATCGAAGCCCTGATAAGGGGAGGATGTTTGATTGATTTTTTACAGCAGGTCAGAGACAATATTCATACTGGAAGAGAGGTACAAGCCGAGATCCGTGAACACGCGTAGAAGAGAAAGGGGGAACAAGCCATTTTAATGCAACAGATACAAGTGATACACACCATCAGCGGAGGTCCCACATTGGCTTGTACCTCAAATAATTCCAGAAAAAACCACGCAAGAAAGATTCCCCGTGTAGAAGAAGGTCGGGGTATCTTTAAGGTCAGCCAAAGCCCGGCAGAGCCTGACTGGACGTTTTCTCGTGTGTCGTTTTAAAGATTAATCCATCAATAATAATTGTAAGAACCTCACTAAGCCTAAATTTGTTTGGAAAACAAAAGTATGGTGGCAAGTGGGGTATCATCCATAGGGAGTGGAGCTAGCTAAGATTAGTTATTACTAAAGTAATGTTAATGTATATATATATAATAAACGAAACATAAAATGATGAAGATGTAGATGGTAAATTGTTTATTAGTAACACTAAATTAATTATGCAAACTAGATGAAGGCGAAATGGGATGAAGGATATATAGATGATGTAAACTAAGGAGTTAGTTGATACGAAAGTAAATACTGGGCAATGCAACAAACTTGTCAATAGGCACGTCTATTCAAAGGTATCCAACCTAGGATGTATAGAGTCAGTTATTTATCCCTAGAAAGTGGCCAACCTAGGATGTATAGTGAGGACCACCTATTTGGGATTAATCCATTGTAAGCCACCAACCTAGGATGTATAGTGTTGGTTGTTTACGGATTCTAAAATGAAGCTTGTCTACCTATCAATGACTCAACCGATTGTAAACGTAGTCAACCTAGGATGTATAGTGATGACTTCTAATCCTCTAACTGGTTCCGATCTAGGATGTATAGTGTCAGAAACTCGATCGAGGCTAGATTAAGACCGCGGTTCAAGAGTCAGAATTCATGACGTTCCGTCCATTCATTAGAGCAAGAGACAACTAAATATGATGTATATCTAGATTCAATACTCATACATAATCAAAAGAAATCTTACTAAGAGGATGTATCTAAAAAAGAAATCAATGGCAACCATTCAAAGCAAGAATAGATCAATGAAAGATAGACATGAATATAAATATAACATCAAGTTTATGTACAAGCCCAATATCCAACTAACTACTCCATCAACTCCTTAGAGGGGATTTAGCTACTCATTATTGTTAGGATTATGCTCAATGGCAAGAGTGTAATATTGTAATTGACAATCTTCTCATATTAATAAAGTGAGTTCTGATTCTTACAATTACTTATACCATTTATTATTATAATTGTCAAGGTAAATAATCATAAGGTCAAAAGACTATGAGACATAAAGAATTGTTCATACATATGGATATGTATGAGGTAGACACAATTCTTTAGTTAGTCTTGAATAACGTTCACAACTTAAGTTAAATGTTGGGCACCTCTATCTTGTTAAAGTTGTAGAATTCTTTTACTAGCATTTGAGTGGGATCAAATGAATATGATGAGTCTAAAATCATCGAAAGGTTTTCGAGTAAAAGAATCTAGTGCACTAGGTGCATTGAACTGGATCACGATGAAATACTTTATCTAGAACCGTCACTAGATATAAGTCTTTTCATTAAAGAGGACAATCGGAGAGTCTATCTTAATCCTGAGATAAATGATGGACTTATGGTTGCAAGTGTTATCATTAGAGCTATCAATGAGTACGATTATATAGCATAGTCTATCCTCGATAGTTTGGTGGTATACATTTGTTAATCGATAGAGGACTTCATTTATAGATATGGACATCGTGGCTCCATTTATTAAATAAGAGTATAATATCATGATATGGATGTTTTGAGGTATTGGATATTAAATCTCAACGTTGAGTTTTCAATAATGATTATTGAAAACATGGCTTCTGGACAAGTCAAAGTATCCAAGTTCGAAATGTGGTCATATGAGGAAATATGGTAACTTGGAGAGCTATAGGCGATCTATGAGCTCTTGGCGATTACTAATATTATTCACGAGGATACACCATCTCCTATAAGATTGTCTACGGTATGAATGAGAAACATCTCCTTATTCTATCTTTATTTAAGAGTTCAATTTTAGCTCTTTAGTGGAATGAGTTAAAATTAATAGATTGGACCTAAGTGAATCATTTGTTGATTGTGATTAGGTTGTGTCTATTGAAGCTTAAATTTAGATAGCCCGCCAAGATCCCCAATCCACACGTATTTGCATGGATCATTTGATATATTCTACCGGGCCGATTTAAGGGTCCATCTAGAATTGTTTTTAATATATCAAGAATATAATATGTCTATTATTTAATTAATGGGCTGCACTATTATATTAATATATCAAAAGGAGACATGTGGGCTTGTTTCTTTTAGTAAGAATGGGTCTGGTTCACATGTGGGCTTTTATTTAAAGTCCAATGGATTAAATGAAATAAGAAAATAATATATGGCCCATTTATATAAGTGGGGCGGCAAGGTGTATATATTAACCTAATATATTATTTTGTTTCATTGTTTTAATTAAATAAGAATTAGTTAATTTATTAATTAATTGTTTAATTAAGAAACAAATCTTTTTCTGATCAGGAAATATATTTCCTAAAGTTGTACTATTGGTAGTAGTATATTAAAAGTAAAAGACTTGTTTGATAAGAAAATAAATAATTAATTTTATTTATTTAATCAAATAAGAAGTCTTTTTATTTAGTCAATAAAAGAATAAAAATATCTATGAGTTGGATTAGGTTTTGAAGTCTAAAGGTTGGTGGAAATTAGGGTGCAACACAAACTCTTTTTGGTATGTGATTTGCGGCAACCCTAGTCCATTTAGAGGAAGATTTCGGCAATCCTAAATAGAAGAGGAAGCAAAATTTCGGCCACCTATATAATACCACATATAGAATTCGGCCACCATAGTTGATTGAATGATTCAATTTTTTTTCTTCTTCTCAATTCATAGAAAAGGATAATTTTTATTCTACTAAACATAAAAGAGAGAAGAGATTATTCTTTGATAGTACACTGATTGCTTGTTCATCAATAAGCTTGTGTGTACAACATCGAATTAGGTTCACGCGAGTTTCGATCATTAGATTGAGAACTCAAAAGTGACCGGAATAATTTTTGTCTTCTTTTGATTATTTTGTGACTAACAAAAGAAAAAAAAAACTTTGTTCATCCATTCTCAGGTTTGCAATTCAAAGAAAAAGGGAGACCACGCTCCTAGGTGATTCACGTACGTGTTCGGATTTGAAGATCTCGCGGTACTGTTCACGATACTGTTCACGGGGGTACTGTTCACGCGGTACTGTTCACGTGGGTACTGTTCACGATCATTGTTCATGCAGGTAATGTTCACGGGCATTGGAAAAGATTTTGCGGATTACCAATCGACGTAAGTCAATCGGATCACGCGTCAAGAGGTATTTAACTCTAACCGTATATATTTGAGTTTAATTAATTAAAAGGTTAAGGTTCAACTTTGAGAAAAGTTTTAAAACCATACGAAATCTATTTTTCGTTTCTTCTGCTGCGTTTTATATCGATTTTTCCCTACAATTACAACTAGGAAATAGAAAGAACCCTTGGAGAACATCTCCTTCCTTGAAGTTGCTTCAATCTCCTACCTTCATTGAATTTGAGTAGAGAATGTAAATATGTGAGAGAGAGAGAGAGAGAGATTCAAGATCTAAAGTGTGTAAAACGGAGTCAAAGGCTGTGTAAAACATTTCCATACTTTTCTATTTATACAACGTACAAAAATAGGTCACTTAAACTTCAAAAATCAATCTGGCGCGCGTGGAGTGCGGGTGGAGTACGGGTGGAGTGCGGGTGATTTATCGGCACTGTACCCACACTGTATGGGTTGTCTTCATCTTCTGTTCTCAGATCTGGGAAATAGTGCGGGTGGAGTGCGGTTGGATTACCTGCACTTGACTCTTACTTGACCCGCACTTGATTCGCACTTTACTCGCACTTTATTGTCAGGTGCAAAATCCACTCCTCTGTCTTGAGCAATAGTGTTGGTGGAGTGCGGTTGGATGACCCATACTGTACCCGTACTCTAATGTCAGGTGCAAATCAGCTTCTCTGGTCTTGAGCAGCAGTGCGGGTGGAGTGCGGTTGGATGACCCGCACTGTATCCGCACTTTAACGTCAGGTACAACTCAGCTTCTCTGGTTTGGCAACAGTGCGGGTGGAGTGCAGTTGGATGACCCGCACTGTACCCGTACTTTAATTCTTCTCTTGTATCAGGTCCCGGCTATGAGCATGAGTATGGTTGGAGTGTAGTTGGAGTGCGGTTGAGACCTGCACTTGACCTGCACTTGACCTGCATTGTAGAGCTGCTTATGATCCTTTGTCTTTCCTTTTGCCCTTTTTATGCCGGAATCACCACAACATGCTTCCAAACCCATCTTTGTACCATTTCCTACAATTACGTACATAACAACCCATTAGAGATACCAAAACGCATGAAAACAGAACACAAGATAAGGATTTGAGGGCCTAAATAAACTACTTATTTGGCACGATCAAACACCCTAAACCAAACCTTTGCTCGTCCTCGAGCAAACATAATCTAAAACAATCAGATGCCTAAACAATAATTCAACAATGCCGCAAGTCCAATGTGTGATATGATACATATAGGTGTGATAGAGAGGAGAAAAACATATGCACAAGATCAAGAGATATTTGGAGACATCCAAGGGAGGCTCGTACGAAGACGAATCCCACACCTAAATGCATTCATGAATTAGGGACAACTTACTCCCATACCTTGAGCATAATTCGCTTTAATTCTAAAGCTCGTATGGATTCTCTCTTTTCTTTCCTCACAGAGTCCTAAGTTCCACACAAACGAGTATGCAAAGATGAATTCTACACAAAATTTAAGCAATGAACTATCCTAGGAAAGAGTTATTATGCCATGGACGTGAAAGATCGTGCTTCAACCGACATTCCCAAACTAGACTTTATATGGATCAAATAGGGCGTTTCCATCGGTTATAGTGTGGCTATGGGGTTTAATGAGGTTACACAAAGAATATGGACATTTGGAGTTCAAACTCACTAATCATGCTAGAATATATCCCTACACTCACATCATGTTCTTTTATCACTCATACGCAAACCTCTAGGCAATCGTTTAACCCACATTCGTGCCTTCAATGTTGAACTCCGTTTGAGCATATTTAGCATAACATAATCACCATTATGGCACACAAGTACAATTTCCTTTTGAATTTTTTTTACAATTTCACAATCACAATGTTGTACTCTGTTTTGAGTTGTTACAATTTCCCTTTCTTGGGCACGTACGGCACACAAGGACAATTCTTAGCCTTTTCCTTGCATATTTTCAACAATTATTTCATTTTACCCGCTTTTTGACCATTTAGAGCTTAACTCCTTTTATCACCACCATTTCACATCCTAACATGATTAGTACAAGGGTAGGCATGTGTTTAGGCTATTAGGTATATGGTTGAATGTGGTACCAAATAAAAGAGTAAGTGTTTGGCCTCAAACTTGGCTTTGGAGCACACAATATGGTATGTGGTGTTTAGGCTAGTAAAGGTAATTCCGTGCACACACATTCCCTAATATCACTTCCACAACCGTCTAAAAAGGGAATGAAAGCATCCATCACGCACTTCACAAAATGATATGCAAGTCCTATGGCACATGACATAAATGACGAGAGGCGTGTTTAAGAATAATCAATAATACACTCAAAATACGCACTTTAACGCTTGTGTTTGTGATCTCACAGGCATCTCCACTATTAGAACTGGACATGGGGACATTAAGTCCCCAATACTTAACACCAACGGGTGAGACGATCCCATGGCAGTGCAAGAGAACCCTCAAGTAGCACAAAACTATGTCACAAGGTAAAAGCACATACAAAGAACTCGCCAAAAGTACAAGCTAGGGGCATCATACCCATACTGCTTACAGTTTGAAAATTGGATAAGCGACAAAATTGAAAAATTGGGCACTATAAGACTACAAGGGCGACTGTACAAGGCGTAACACACCCCCCAACCAAAACTCAATAATGTCCCCATTGTTGGAATCCACGAGGTGGTTCTAACTGAGGAGAAACACCATAGACGACTCGAAAATATGAACATGCACAAAACGCAACCAATAACAAGCATAATCACAATAATTACGGAATGAGGGTTCAACACCCCCAAACCGGATCTAGAAATAAGCTCAAAACTCGCACAAGTATATGATCAATATGCACTCAACCATGCTCATTCATATTTAAAAAATCTAAATCGCATTCATCGAAAACTTAATGCACTGAAGTACAAAATCGAAGGTAGAAACTCCCTTTAGAAGGAAGCTAGTTCGTTGTCCATGCGTGTTGTCGTGTGCTTCCCAAAAATGCACAACCTAGCTTAAAACCACACAACAACTCTACCAAACGAAAATCAAATGCGAAAAGGAAAGAAAAACCAAAATACCAACTGAAATAAAACTAAGCAAGCTAAAAGTTTAAATATGATCCGAGCGGGCTGCCTCCCACCAGTTCTCTGACATGACAGATGTTCTATGGCTTAGTAAGTTCCATGGCACCAACACCCTTGCAGTAGGTTTCTGGTCCAAAATACAGTTTTAGCTTATGCCCATTAACTTTGAATATTCCATCGTTCCTCAAATTCTGAATGTCTACAGCTCCGTTAAGTGAGACATTAATAACACGGTGTAGGCCTGACCATCTCGATTTCAACTTCCCTGGGAACAACTTCAAACGGGACTCATAAAGTAACACCAGCATGCCGAGTTGGAACTCTTTCCTTACCAATCGCTTGTCCAGAATTGTTAACAGAAAATTTGCTCAGGGTGAGAAATCTTAGTTAACACCTTCGAGACCACTACCACGTAAGTGGTGGCCAAGGTTGAATGTATGATTGACAGTGCATAATAAAATGACAAGGAATATTGGTGCTATTATTCAACAAAGAGAATCAAAAATGCTTTCTTTATTAATAGTATGTGGTATACAGATCTCTCTCAAAGTACTCTCAATTCCTCTAGGGTGTAGTAGGGTTCTTGTCGTATGCCTATCGAAAATTAGTTTCCTCTTTTCTAAAGCCGAAGTCCTTCTTTTATACATTGTCTTCATAGGTTAAACTAACGGATTCTCATCTTGATTTTCTCAATCCCTTCCCTCCTTATCGGACATGATTTTATATTTAAATGTCGTTGACTTTGCGTTAATTGCAGAGTTGAGAATATCTTGGTGGAGATCAATTTGTTTCCTGCTTGGACTCTATTACTTGTTCTGTATGTATGTAACATCTTACTATATGATCCAGTGCATCTTCTTGGCTTGTTAGCATGATCCCCCATAGGGGTCGTAGCATGATTCCTCATAGATGTCATTGAACATGGTGTATATTATGGTGAGGTATATCAGATAGTGAGGTCGGTTAGTGTCTTAGCCCCGATATTAAGGAGCTTAGCCTAGCCATGAGCTAAGTCTGACCTCCCTTGATCTTTTGGAGCTAGATGCGACCTCCTGCGGACACCCCTCTATGCCAGCGTGGTATAAGCAGGCTTCTAGAGAGGTTGCGAGGTAATCCCGACTTCAGGGGGGGTTTCCTGGTTTCAAGTTCGGTGATGCGGGCTCGATCTGACCAAGCCGGGCTCTACTTCGGGTGTTTCTGGAGCCCGTCCTTATTTCTGTAGGGCCGAATCGTAGCTCGGCTTCGTGTAATGTTGTCTCCTGGTGGATAACCTCGGGCACAGAGCCAGACTAAGAGGGTGGAAAATTTCCCTTTAGGTCCCTAGCCAAATTTGGCTATTAACAGAAGTCCCCTCTGACTTGAACATCGGTTGTTGAGTTTGGAGTTGGAGTCAGATTTTCTATTTTATTTGGGAAATTTTTCCTTCTTACCGTTACCAGAATCTTGGGGGAATCCTCCCATTAACTGTGCGAGTGACATGGTGGGAGCTGATTGATTTATTTCTGAGTTAATCCGGCTTCGTTATGGCAGTCCCCGAGATTTTAGGTGATCTTAACCGAATATCTCGATGGCTCATGCTGCTGCCCTATTGCCGATATATACTTGTTTATCTCAACATCTTCCTCACATCTTTCAAATTTCAAAATTTCCCAAGATAAACTTTCTCTCAAGAATATCTTTTTCTTCATTCCTCATCCTCACCGACTTCATTCCATCATGTCGAAAACCAGTCGCAACTCCGTTGATTCGATGGTTGACGATGAAAAGGTCTTCAGCCTTGCCCATGGAAAACGAGCAAGGAAGAGTTTAGATAGCTGATAATTCTCCACCCAATCCGCAGCGTTGGCGGTCGAATATGAACGTGTCCATTGGGACCGGGTTTTCTAATCATCCCGACCATCCTCTGGATCTAGCCGATGAAGATTTAGATAAAGAGGTTGGCAGCGACATTTTTCGGGGAGCATCGAGTCCCGGCTACCGGCCCTCCTTTGGAGAGGCTTCCTCCCTATGACTTCAGAGTTGTCCCTGATTCCACCATTGATCCAAACGCGATCGACCATTTGAGGGCTAAGTACGACATTCCCGACAACATTTCTATCTCAGTACCTGAAGGGGTTATGAGTTCTTCAATCCCTCCAAAGGCGTGCTTCCAATTCATGTGGCGGCTCTCGAGAATGGGGTTAGGCTTCCCTTTCATCCTACCCTTCGGCGAGCTCACAACGCCATCCAGCTTGCTCTCCTCCAGTTGACGCCCTGCTACTGGAGACATTTGATTGGCTTCCTCGTACTGTGGAGGGAACAATGCCATCGGAGCAAGGTGATGAGAGAGCCCGGAGCAGAGGAGCTGGCCTATCTTTTCCAAATCGGGAGCCTATTTGGCGCTCTCCGAGGTCAGTTTTATGCTAAGGCCAAGAACAAGCTCAACTTTGTCATTCCTGGCGCTTCGAAGAAGGACCCCGCTTGGAAGAAAGAGTGGATCCTTATGGAGGATGATTGGGGAAGCTTGATTTTTATCCGGGGGCATGAGTTCGAGGTTCCCACAGCTATTCTAGCCATGAGTTACTTGAACCTGAAGTTCCTAATCGCTGAAGCCTTCGATCCTCACAGAGTGAATCAATACCTGCGGATCTCCGATGCTACTCCTCGTAAGTGTCACTAAATCATTTTGCTTTGTCTTGTTGATTAGCTTAGTTATGACGTTTCCTTTTTTTGTTTTGTTTACTCACAGTTTTTGTTGTTGAGCCAGCTTCTGGTGACATCCAACGATCTCCTCAGGCTTAAACTCCTCTTCCCTTTGTTGGGGTCGCACCAGTTCTTACTCAATCTACCTCCCCAACTGGGTCTAGGATGGCCAACCTTGCATCACAGGCTTTTCAGGCTTTGAGTAAGGCTCCCAAAGCTGTTGGTCCAACTGCTTCTGCCCCTTCTGTTGTTGTTACTAATGTTGCTACTCCCACGATTCGTCTTCCTGATTCCGCTACGCTTCTAACCCCCGAAGCTTCGGAGGACTTTGAAGCGGGTGTCATAGGGATTCCTCCTAGCCGTTCCCGCCCTCAGTCGAGCTCGACGGGGCAGCATGAAGTCCTAGAACAATTCATTGCATATTTTCCGGGCAGGGAGGGGCTCTTTCCTAGGATGGCCTCAATGCCCGAGGATGTCTTGCTCACCAAGAGGTCTGCTGTCTTAGCTGAGGTAATTGTATTTTCTTCGTACTGCTTCTGCCAGCTTGTTCGATTTCTAACCCTAGCTTTGTATTTTATAGGCCTTCAAGTTAAATGTAGCCATGGGCCACCACGTAACCCTCCTTCGTGACAGGGCTGCTAAGGCTGAAGTCGAAGCCGAGAAAGCCATGGGATTGCTCAAGCGGGCTCAAACCTTAGTAGAAGAGATGACCTCCAACCAAGGAAAAATTGAGGTCGAGCTGGCCGAGCTTCGTTATGATCATGAGAGAATGAAGCAGTCTTATGATCAAGAACGTCTCCAATCTACCCAGCGGGCCAAGCAGAGGGATTCTGGAAAAGCTAAGGCTAAGAAATTGGACCTCGAGAATCAGGATTTGACAGCTCAGGTGACCAAGCTGCAAGCTGACGCAGGAGACCTCCTTTAGTGATGGATACTTCTACGCTTCCTTTCAGGTCACGGAGGCTCTCCCTCTTCCCTTTGATCTATCATCCATCGCCGGTTGGGATAGACAGGAGATAATGATTAAGGCTGCAGAGTTGTCTCGCCCTTATGATGGTGAGGCGGTTCCCTCGAGCCAGACAAGAGCTGAAAAGCAGCTCGTCCAGGTAGATCCTCTATTTCCTTCTCCTATCTCTACTACTTCAGGTCCTGGGAATCTTCAAATAGGTTCTGTCCTCGTGATCCGAAGGAGATCAGCCAGGAGCTAGGGAAGAAGCCATGAGCCTGTCTGACGAACCCTCTATAATGGAGATGGAGATTGACAGGAGCCAGACGGGGTCTATGGATGCCCTTCTTGATGCGGCTATCCCGCCTGAGGTTATGGTGGTGATTAACAAAGTCCTGGAGAAAGATCCTGCTGATCAACAGGAGGAGCCTCTGAATGGAGAGGATTTTGGCGAGGATAACCAAGACGGGCAACCACCTGAAGGGGGGTTGATGGCGAGGATCAGCAGAGGGAAATCAAGAGAGTACCAAAGCTTGACACTGCCTGTTCATGATTGGCCTTGATTGCTTGGAAAAGGGGGTGGGCACCCGGTTTTACTCATGATTAGTTTAGTTGTTTTTTTTGTAGCCCGTATTCGGAGGTTGGGCTCCCCGCTTGATGGATGTAGCCTTACCGGGGGATAGGCTCCTTTGTTTTTAATGAGAAACTAACTCGCTTGAGAAACTCTTGCTTTATCCCTGGTCCTGACTAGGAACCAAAACTGCATCCTTGATGATAATTTGTTCATACTTTCTCTGATGATTTGTTCAGACTTCATTCTTGCTTTATAGGGAATTCTTATCAAGATGATCTTGATCCTGCAAACGAAAACAAATATTTATATTTAAATCCTTGGGGCTGTTTAGCTATTTCCTGGTCTAGAGATCTGGATGACAACTATGCTCTTACACTTACACCCTTCTTGGGGGTGGTAGCCTGACCAAGGCATTAAGAGTGCTGTTTAGCTATTTCCTGACCTCGAGATCTGGATGGCAACTATGCTCTTACACTCAGACCCTTCTTGGGGGTGGTAGCCCGTCTAAGGCATCAAGTAGGCTGTTTAGCTATTTTCTGGTCTCGAGATCTAGGATGGTACCTATTCTCTTACAGTCAGACCCTTCTTAGAGGTGGTAGCCCAACCAAGGAATCATGAGGGCTGTTTAGCTATTTCCTGGTCTCGAGATCTGGATGACAACTATGCTCTTACACTCAGACCCTTCTTAGGGGTGGTAGCCCGAACAAGGAAACAAGAGGGCTGTTTAGCTATTTCCTCAACTCGAGATCTGGATGGCAACTATGCTCTTACGGTCAGACCCTTCTTGGGGTTGGTAGCCCGACCAAGGCATCAGGAGGTCTAGTTTAGCTATTTCCTGGTCTCGAGATATGGATGGCAACTATGCTCTTGCTCCCAGATCCTTCTTAGGGGTGGTAGCCCGTCCAAGGCATTATGAGGGCTATTTAGCTATTTCTTGGTCTCGAGATCTGGATGACAACTATGCTCTTACACTCAGACCCTTCATGGGGGTGGTAGCCCGACCAAGGCATCAGGAGGGCTGTTTAGTTATTTTCTGGTCTCGAGATCTAGATGGCAACTATGCTCTTGCACTCAGACCCATCTTGGGGGTGGTAGCCCGACCAAGGCATCATGAGGGTTGTTTAGCTATTTCCTGGTCTCGAGATCTAGATGGCAACTATGCTCTTACGCTCAGACCCTTCTTGGGGGTGGTAGCCCGACCAAAGCATCTGGAGGGCTGTTTAGCTATTTCCTGGTCTCGAGATCTGGATGGCAACTATGCTCTTACACTCAGACCCTTCTTGGGGGTGGTAGCCTGACCAAGGCATCAAGAGGGCTGTTTAGCTATTTCCTGGTCTCGAGATCTGGATGGCAACTATGCTCTTATACTTGGACCCTTGTTGGGGGTTGTAGCCCGACCAAGGCATCAGGAAGGTTGTTTAGCTATTTCCTGGTCTCGAGATCTGGATGGCAACTATGGTCTTACACTCAGACCCTTCTTGGGGGTGGTAGCCCGAACAAGGCATCAGGATGGCTGTTTAGCTATTTCCTGGTCTCGAGATCTGAATGGCAACTATGCTCCTACACTCAGACCCTTCTTGGGGGTGGTAGCCTGACCAAGGCATCAGGGGTGGCGAGGGTGCTTCCCCGGCTAGTCCTTGGTCTTAAGGTGTCTATGTTGAATTTCCCAGTCGAATGTGTAGATATTAATGTTGAACGTAGTCGGAGATAAAAAAACAAAAATGACTTTATTGATGATCGAGATCTAATACATCTTTATTAGGGATTCTAATGAAACCTAATGGAGGTAATCTGCTTGAAAACTCCCTACTCAGAGGTAGAATTTCCTCAAGTGATCTGCGTTCCAAGTGTGGTTGATGGGTCGTCCATCCATGTCTTCGAGTTTGTAGGCTCCATTGGGATCAACTAACTTTATCAAACATGGCCCTTCCCAATTGAGGCTTAGGACTCTATCTGATCATTTTTGAGTATTCAAGGTCACTTTCCTAAGCACCAGATTCCCTTCTTTGAAATTCCAGGCTCTGACCTTTCGGTTGAAATATCTAGCGATCTTGCTCTGGTAGATTGCCACTTTCTCCGCTACCCGGTCTTATTTCTCTTCTAGGAGGACCGTTTTAACTCTGAAAGCCAGGGAGTAAGGTGTCTCTCCGGTAGCTGTTCTCTTTGTAGTCCGGTATGCCCAGAGGACTTCTGGTAGCTCCTCGGCCCATTTTCCTTTTTTCAGCTGTAGTTTCTTCTTCATAAGCTTCTTGATAGTCTTGTTGGTGGACTCCACCAGCAAGTTAGTCTGGGGATGGGCTACTGAATAGAGCCTGAGGTCGATCCCCAATCCTTTGTAGAAATCTTTGAATCGGGCGTTGTTGACCTGCTTGCCCAGATAGGCTATAATGATGAGAGGGGTCCCGATTCTATATACCACGTTGGTTTTGATGAACTTGGTCATATTCTTTTCTGATATCCGGGAAAGAGGCCTGCCTCGACCCATCTTGTGAAATAGTCGATAGCCACGATAGCATATTTCACCTGTCCAGGAGCGGTGGGAAGCGGTCCAATTAGGTCGATCCCCTACATGGCAAAGGGGTAGGGTGAGCTGAGAGACGACAGTCGCTCAGGTGGCTGGTGGTTCAAATTTGAAGTCCTTTGACATGGCTCGCAAGATTGTACAAATCTTCTTGCATCTTGGTGGATGGTAGGCCAGTAGTACCCTATACGAAGCACTTGATATGCCAGAGCCTCTCCACCGATGTGGTTCCCGCAGTCCCCAGAGTGAACCTCTCTTAGTGCCTATTTAGCATCGTCAAGATGTAAACATCTAAGTAAGGGGAGGGATCTACCCCTTCTGTAGAGGTACCCGTCTACCAGGCAATATCAGACCGAGAGTCTTTTAATTCTTCGAGCTTGATCTGGCTCTTCGGCAAGCTTTCCCTCTATGAGGTAGGCAACGATCGGGTCCATCCTAGCAAGGTTGACGATCTAGGGAGCAGATTTCCTTATTTGTGGCTATGCTTGGTTGGGAGATCACTTAGAGGGGAATTCCTCATGGTAAGGATTGGCCTCCATTTGCAGCTATCTTAGCTAGAATATTCGCACAGTGATTTTGGTGTCGAGGCACATGATCGATCTTGAACCCCTTAAACTCATTTTTAAGCAACTAAGCCAGCTTTAGGTAGGCAGCCATGGTATCTCTCTTTGCCTGATACACCCCAGACACCTGATTGACAACAAGCAATGAGTCACTCATGATTTGTAGGTAATTGACCTCTAGTTCGATGGTTGCCTTCATCCTGGCTAGGAGGGCATCGTATTCTACTTCATTATTTGTGGCTTTAAACTCGAATATGAAACAGCGACAGAATTCAGTCCCCTCCGGGTCTATTAAAACTATGCCAGCTCCACCCCCAGCTTGCCCGGATGCTCCATCTGTATAGAGGGTCCAGGACTTGCAGCCTTCCGGCCAATTGTCGATCTCGAAGGTCTTTTCAGGGATTTCATTTTGTGATGTGGGATTCTCTTGACCTGGGAGCGCTGAAAACTCTGCCACAAAGTCTGCAAAAGCCTGTGCCTTAATTGTGGTCCGGGGCTTATATTTTAAATCAAACTGAGTGAGCTCTAGGGCCCATAAGACTAGCCTTCCGGACACATCTGGTCTTTGTAAGAATTGGCGGAGAGGTTGGTCTGTCACCACTGCTATTGAATGAGCTTGAAAGTAGGGACGGAGCTTCCTCACCTAGATCACCAGAGCATAAGCGAGCTTTTCTAGGAAAATGTAATTTTTTTCTGACTTGGTTAAAGCATGACTCACATAGTATATGGGCCTTTGAATTCCGTTGTCATACTCCTTGGCCAAAGCTCCACTTACTACAGTTTCTAAGACGGCTAGGAAGATCTGCAACTCCTCTCTGGGAACTGATTTGACTAACAACGGTGGGCTTGTTAGGTATTTTTTCAGGGCTTGGAAAGCTTGCTCGCTCTCCTGGCTACATTTCATGTTTTCCCTTATTTGATGGCTTTGAAGAAAGGGAGGCATTTATCGGTGGAGGGAGAGATAAACCTGTTGAGCGCCGCTACATGTCCAGTCAGAATTTGTACCTGTTTGAGTGAGGGGATTCCAAGTCCAAGATAGCTTTGATTTTTTCTTGGTTGGCCTCTATGCCTCTCTCATGAACCATGAAACCTAGAAACTTCCCCGCTGTTACCCCGAAGGCACACTTGGAGGGGTTCAACCGCATTTGGTTTTCTCTCAGTATAAGGAAGGTCTTACGAAGGTCTTTCCGATGTCCTTCTGCGGTTGGTGATTTTGTGATCATGTCGTCGATGTAAATCTCCATCGTCCTTCCGATCTCGGGCTTTAACAGCTTGTTAACCAGCCGCTGGTATGCAGCCCCTGTGTTCTTCAAACCAAATGGCATCACCTTATAGCAGTACAAGCCCTACCCAGTAATGAAACTGGTCTTATCTTGGTCAGCTGGGTGCATTTTAATTCTGTTGTATCCTGAGAAAGCGTCCATAAAACTCAGAAGTTTATTTCCGGACATGGAGTCAACCAGCTAGTTAATCTTTAGTAAAGGAAAACTGTCTTTTGGACATGCCCGGTTGAGGTCGGTGTAATCGACACACATACGCCACTTCCCATTCGCCTTCGTAACCGTGACCACGATGGCGATCCTCTCGAGATAGTGCACTTCTCTTATAAATCCTGCCTTGATCAATTTATCTACTTCCTTCCTGCACCGCAGCATTCCTTTCAGCGTTGAAGTGATGCCTCTTCTGTTTGACAGGCTTGACTGTTGGATCTACCGCTAGTCGATGGGTGGCTAATGATATCGGGATCCTAGGCATTTCATCATGACTCCAAGTGAAGATGTCGTTGAATTCTCCGAGAAGACCAATCAAGCCTGCTTTCACTTCTGGCCCGCGGGTAGCCCTGACCTTGACGACCTTGAAGGGATCGTCATTTCTGATGGGTATCTCCTCTAGTCTATCTACGGGTTACCCATTGTCCCACTCCTTGCTCTGTTCCTCCTCATAAGGCATAATGGGTTCGCTCTCTGGATACTCCGGGAGCTTCATATCTTCTTGGATTATCCGGGATATTTCCATGTCTTCCTGGATTATTGCGACCTGTACGCACTATTTTGCTTTCTTTATTAATAGTATGTGGTATACAGATCTCTCTCAAATTACTCTCAATTCCTCTAGGGTGTAGTAGGGTTCTTGTCGTATGCCTGTCGAAAAGTAGTTTCCTCTTTTCTAAAGCCGAAGTCCTTCTTTTATACATTGTCTTCATAGGTTAAACTAACTAATTCTCCCTTTGATTTTCTCAATCCCTTCCCTCCTTATCGGAAGGGATTTTACATTTAAATGTCGTTGATTTTGCGTTAATTGCTGAGTTGAGAATATCTTGGTGGAGATCAATTTGTTTTCTGCTTGGACTCTATTACTTGTTATGTACGTATGTAACATCTTACGATATGATCCAGTGTATCTTCATTTTTTGTTAGCATGATCCCCCATAGGGGTCGTAGCATGATCCCTTATAGGGGTCGTTGAATGTGGTGTATATTATAGTGAGGTATAGCAGATAGTGAGGTCGGTCAGTTTCTTAGCCCTGATATTTAGGAGCTTAGCCTAGCCAGGAGCTAAGTCTGACTTCCCTTGATCTTTTAGAGCTAGATGCGACCTCCTGCGGACACCCCTCTATGTCAGCGTGATATAGGCGGGCTTCTGGAGAGGTTTCGAGGTAATCCCGACTTCGGGTGGTTTTCTGGTTTCAAGTTCGGTGATGCGGGCTAGATCTAACCAAGCTGGGCTCTACTTCAGGTGTTTCTGGAGCCCGTCCTTATTTCTGTGGGGCGGTATCGTAGCTCGGCTTCGGGTAACGTGGTCTCCTGGTGGATAACCTCGGGCATGGAGCCAAACTAAGAGGGTGGAAAATTTCCCTTTGGTCCCTAGCTAAATTTTGCTATTAACATGAATAACTTTTGTTTTTTCTTTGTAAAGCCGTGAACTCTCATAGGCTTCGAACCTGAATTCATCCAACTCGTTCAACTGATTGCATCTTTCTTCACCTGCCTTGTCATACTCCCAATTCAACTTCTTAATCGCCCACTAAGCTTTATGTTCTAGTTCTACTGGGAGGTGGCAAGCCTTACCAAAGACCAACCTATACGGGCTCATCCCAATAGGAGTTTTGAAAGTCGCACGGTACGCCCATAAGGCATCAGATAGTTTCAATGCCCAATCCTTCCAAGTTGAGGAGACCGTCTTCTCCAGAATCTGCTTGATATGCCTGTTACTTACTTCAACCTATCTCGACGTCTGTGGGTGGTATGGTATGGCAACCTTGTGATGCACCCCATACTTCTTCAATAGATTTCCGAAGACTTTGTTACAGAAATGACTCCCTCCATCACTAATGATCACCCTTGGAATCCCAAATCGGGTCAGAATATGTTCCTTTACGAATTTTACCACCACATTACTGCCATTGGTCTTTGTGGCAATAGCCTCAACCCATTTGGAAACATAGTCAACCCCCACTAAAATATAGCTATTTCCACAGGAAGGTGGGAACGGTCCCATAAAATCAAGACCCCAAGTGTCAAATATTTCAACCACCAAAATTCTAGTTTGTGGCATCTCATTTTGTTTACTAATGTTCCATGTGCGCTGGCACCTATCACATGCTACACAAAACTAATAAGCATCTTTAAAAAGTGATACCCAGAAGAAACCTGATTGCAGCACCTTAAGTGATGTCTTACGTGCGCTGAACTAGCCTCCACATTGCAAATCATGACAGAATCGCAACACATCATATTGCTCATTTTCTGGCACACACCTCCTAATTACCTGATATGCCCCGTGTTTGAAAAGATAAGGCTCATCCCAGAAATATTCCCTTGATCTCTTAGCAAACCTATTCTTACCCTGCCAATCTAGATCAGGGGAAATACCCCATGTGTCAAATAGTTTGCCAGATCTGCATACCAGGGTTCCTTATCCTGTACAACCCACAGATGTTCGTCAGGGAAACTTTCTCTCAAAGGAATCTCATCCCCATCTATTTGGCTATCATTAACTATCCTACTAAGGTGGTCTGCTACCACATTTTCATAACCCTTCTTGTCCTGGATTTCCAAATCAAACTCCTGCAACAGCAATATCGACCTAATCAGCCTGGGCTTTGCATCTTTCTTTTGGAGTAAATATTACAGAGCCGCGTGGTCCGAGTATACCACAACCTTGGCACCTACCAAGTACTGTCTGAATTTCTCAAGAGCTAAAATAACAGCCAGTAATTCCTTCTCTGTTGTTGAATAGTTCAACTGTGCATCATTCAAAATCCGGGATGAGTAATATATAACATGCGGGTCTTTTCCAACCCTCTGACCCAAAACAGCACCTACAGCATAGACAGATGCATCGCACATTATTTTGAATGGTAAATCCCAAACTGGTGGCGCAATTACCGGAGATGAGGTCAAAGCCTCTTTTAAAGATTCAAACGCCACCACACATTATGCACTAAACACAAAATCCTTGTCCTTTTGTAGCAACAAGCATAGTGGTCTGGAGATCTTCAAAAAATCCTTGATGAATCTCCTATAGAAACCCGCATGACCAAGGAACGACCAGATGTCTTTCACATTGCGAGGTGGTGGCAAACTCTTGATTACTTCAACCTTTGCCTTGTCTACCTCAATCCCTTTTTTAGATATTATGTGACCCAAGACAATCCCGTGTTGCACCATGAAGTGGCACTTCTCCCAGTTCAACACCAAATTGTTTTTCATACATCTTTGAAGCATTAATGATAAGTTGTCAAGACACAACTTGAAAGAATCCACGAATACCGAGAAATCGTCCATGAAGACTTCAATAATATCTCCCACCATATCCGAAAACAACGAAACCATACACCTTTGAAATGTATCTAGGGGCATTGCAAAGGCCAAAGGGCATTCTTTAGAAAGCATAGGTTCCATAGGGACATGTAAAAGTGGTTTTCTCCTGGTCCACTGGAGCAATAACTATCTGATTATACCCAGAATATCCATCCAGAAAGCAGTAGAACTGATGCCCTGCCAACCGTTCTAGGACTTGATCAATGAAAGGTAAGGGAAACTGGTCCTTCTTAGTAACCGCATTCAACTTGTGGTAGTCTACGCAAACGCCCCACCCTATCTGGAGTCTTCGTGCTACTAACTCACTCATCTCATTCTTCACTACTGTAACTCCGGATTTCTTTGGGACCACATGAATGGGACTAACCCATCTACTATCTGATATGGGGTAGATAATCCCCGTATCGAGAAGCTTCAATATCTCTTTTTTTACCACCTCTTGCATAATCGGATTCACTCTCCTTTGTGCCTCCCGTGTTGGCTTGGCGTTTTCTTCTAGCAAAATCTTATGCATACACATGGTAGGACTTATTCCCCTTTATATCATCTATGAACCAACCAACTGCTTCCCTATATTCTTTCAACACTCCAAGTAAATCATCTTCTTGACCTTCCTCCAAATTAGCGGCAATGATAACTGGGTTCAACTTTTCTTCGTCTAGAAACACATATTTCAAGTTCAATTGGAGTGCTTTCAATTCAACTCTTGAAAGAAGCTCTTCAAATGGTACCAGGTCATCTTCATTTCCTTCCCTTTCGAATTCCTCCTCAACAGTGATATCTAACTCATCCTCTAAGAAATCCATGGCGTCACAATCGTGGGAACCCACTGGGTATGACAAAGAGTCAAAGATGTTGAACTCTACTATTTTGTCTACTACGTTCATGGTAAGCTTCCCTGCATGCATATCAATCACTACCCTATCTATTTCCATGAAAGGCCTACCCAAAAGTAACTTCACATCTGTTTCGTCTCTTCCTTCATCCATGTCAATCACCACAAAGTCAGCAGGTATGATTAACTTTTCTATTTGTATTAACATATCTTCGACAATGCCCTCAGGGCTTCTTACAGAAGGATCCGCTAAGACAAAAGACATGGTGGTTTTCCTGAGGTCATTCAAACCCAGCTTCTTATAGACCGAGAACGGCATGAGGTTCATGCTTGCTCTTGAGTCCAACATTGCTCGTTCGCGGTTTGAACCACCAATTGTAATGTCAATTATAAAACTTCCCGGGTGTTTCATTTTCTGGGGCAATGACCGTTGAATTACTGCACTGACATTCTCATTTAGACACTCTTAATGTTTTGGCCTAAACCTCTCTTTATCGTTACTCAAATCTTTCAAAAATTTACCATTGTTAATAGCCAAATTTGGCTAGGGACCAAAGGGAAATTTTCCACCCTTTAAACCTGGCTCCATGCCTGAGGTCATCCATCAGGAGACCATGTTACCCGGAGCCAAGCTACAGTACCGCCCCACGGGAATAAGGACGGACTCTAGAAACACCCGGAGTAGAGCCCCGCTTGGTCAGATCGAGCCCGCATCACCGAACTTGAAACCAGGAAATCCCCCCGAAGTCGGGATTACCTCGCAATCACTCCAGAAGCTTGCTTATACCTCGCTGACATAGTGGGGTGTCCGTAAGAGGCCGCACCTAGCTCCAAAAGGTCAAGGGAGGCCAGACCTAGCTCCTGGCTAGACTGAACTCCTGAATATCGGGGCTAAGACACTGATCGACCTCATTATCTGATGTACCTCACCATACACCATATTCAACGACCCCTATGGGGGATCATGCTAAACCTGAATACACACAGGATCATATCTTAAGACGTTACATACGTATAGAACAAGTAATAGAGTCCGAGTAGGAAACAAATTGATCTCCACCAAGATATCCTCAACTTAGCAATTAACTCAAAGTCAATGACATTTAAATGTAAAATCTCGTCCGATAAGGAGGGAAGGGATGGAGAAAATCAAGGGAGAATCAATTAGTTTAACCTATGAAGACAATGTATAAAAGAAGGACTTCGGCCTTCAGAAAGAGGAGACTACTTTTCGACAAGCATATGACAACAACCCTACTACACCCTAGAGAGATTGAGAGCGATTGGTAAATATTTGTAAACGATACACCATTCATAAGAATAAAGAAACATTTTCATTCTCTTTTGTTCATTCCCTTTTGATGGTATTGATAATAGTATCTTCTTTGTCATTTTTAATTGGCACTGACTAGAATACACTCTACCTTGACAACCACCACCGTGGCAGTGGTTTTGAGGGTGTTAATTGAGATTTCTCACCCCAAGTAAAATTTATGTTAACACTTTCTGGCGCCGTCTGTGGGAAGACCCTACACCCAGTTAATCAAGCCAACTATTTGCATTTGCATTTTTGTTGTTTTACAGGAACCATGAGGCTCCGCTCTTTCCAAGGATAACATGGAGTTTCAGAACAACCTTCGGCGAGGCCAATGAGAAAGGCCCCAGGGAAGGGGAAGAAGTTCGGGTATAGCAATCAAAATCCGGTCCAAACAACTAATGCGCGGGCTTCTAGCCACCCTATAGTTAGCCAGGCCACGCTCGACCAACAAGCGACAGCCTTCGTGGAAACCGTCCGTATCCGCCTGCTCGCCGAAGGCATTACTGTCAAGCCGAAAAAACCCTAATGATCAGGGAGAACCGAGTAGGTTCGGAGCTAGGCAGCCTGCCTTTGACCGCCTAGGACCTCCTCATCCAGAGCCAGCTCGAGACAGGACTGGGCCTCAACTTTCGATCCGGGATAGGCTGGGACCCTTGCCCACAGTTCCGAAAAGACCTTCACTATATCAGCCCAGGCGAGTTAAGTCTATCGCAGATGCCTTGACCCGGGAGCAACGAAAGGTCCTCGCCCAACGGCATCAATGAGGAATGCCTGGGCCCAAGAGGAAGAGAATCGATAAACTTCCTGAGTGAATCCTGACCATGAAGGGGACCAGATAGAGGTCGCCAGTTCATCAGAGGGACAGGACAACGAAGAATCCGAGGTCAATTCAAAGAAACCTGGGAACAAGCGACTGAGGGATCAGCTGGCAAAGCTATAGAAAGAGGTCCAGCAGATAAGAAAAGGAAAGAACAAAGAGGATAAAAAGGATTCATTGAGCGAGATGAACGCTCCCTTCACTAGGAGGATCAGGGAAGCGTAACTCCCTCCAAAATTTAAAATGCCAGCAGATAAGTTCTCTGAAATAGAAGATCCTCTGAGCCACCTGGAGAGCTTCGTCCAAAAAATGGAGGTCCAGAACACTACCAGAGCAGCTATGTGTAGGATGTTTCCAACGACCCTAACCGACTACGCGAAAACTTTGTTCAGGAAGCTGCCTGCTGGTAGCGTGGATTCTTTCACGAAGTTATCAACATATTTTTGCTCGCAGTTCCAAGAGGTCAAACCTCATCCGAAGGATCCATACACCTCCAATATGTGATTCAGGAACGAAGTGAGACACTTCGATCGTACGTGGAACGTTTTCACAGAGAGGTGAAAGAAATGGGAGTTTTCACCGAGAAAGAGACTCTCGCCAATTTCAAGTGGAACCTGTGGGCGGGAAAGTTTTTCAGTTCCTTCGCCAAGAGACCTCCCGAGACTTACCAGGAGGCCTACGATTGGGCTCTTGAGCAGTTCGAGATCGACGAGCAACTCAAAGTCAAGATGGAACACAACGATATGAGAACGGCGAAGCGTAAGAAACAAGAAGCCCTCAAATCTGAGCCAGCTCAGAAAACTCAGAATAAACCTCCCAATAGGTCGACCTATCGCATCCCCGCTCCTCAGCACAGGCAAGAAAAATATCCAGCAAGACTAACCCCTCCTCGGGCTTCACCACCTCCTAGGACCATAGCCCCCGTAATGCAAGGGGAGAAAAGGGTACGACTACTACACTCCCTTGAACGCTTCTAGGGAAATGGTCTACCTTGCTATACGAGACAAAGGGCTACTCCAAAAGCCTGCTTCCATGAAAGCCCCAGTCAACAGAAGGAACCAGTACAAGTACTGCAACTTCCATGAAGACGTGGGCCACAACACTTTAGAGTGTTATAATTTGCGCAACCAGATTGAGGCCCTGATAAGGGGGGATGCTTGATTGAGTTCTTACAGCAGATCAGAGATAACATTCGGGTTGGAAGAGAGGTACAAGCTGAGATCCGTAAGGATGTAGAGAAGAGAAATGGGGAACAGACTGATTTAATGCAACAAATCCAGGTGATACATTCCATCAGCGGATCGCCCACTGTGGCTGGCACCTCCAATAATTCCTGAAAAAACCACGCAAGGAAGATCCCCTGGGTAGAAGAAAGCCAGTGAGTCTTCAAGGTTAGCCAAAGCCCGATGAAGCCCTCCCAATCGGCACAGATCGTTTTCACTGAAGCAGATGTCTTCAACACCGTGCAACCTCATGATGATCCCATGGTGATCATAATACAAATTGCCAATTGTTTTGTCCATCGCGTGCTCGTAGATACGAGCAGCAGTGTAGATATCCTTTTCAAGGATACTTTGGAAAAATTAAATCTGAAGCAATGGTGTTACAATAGATGTACAACTCCACTTTATGGGTTCACTGGGGATTCGATCATACCGGTGGGGCGATGATCCTCCCAGTAATCGTCGGAACCACCCCTCTCCAACAGAATGCTATGACCGACTATATTGTGGTTGACACCCCATCGGCCTATAACACCATCCTAGAGAGACCATTCATGTCCTCCTTGAAGGGAGTCTTGTCCGTATACCACAATGTCCTGAAGTTCCCGGTGGGAACCAAGGTGGGGGAGGTACGCAGAGACCAGCAAGCAGCTAGGAAGTGCTACGCAGTGTCTGCCAAACCTACAGCTTTTACAAAACAGTGCGTACAGGTTGCATTAGTCCAGGAAGACATGGAAACATCCCAAACAATCCAGGAAGAGATAGAGCCCACAGAGCTTCATGAGCATCCATAGAGCGAACCTATTATGCCTTATGAGGAGGAACGGAGCAAGGAGTGGGCCAGCGGGCAGCCCGTAGATAGACTAGAGAAGATACCCATCAAAAATGATGATCCCTCCAAGGTTTTCAAGGTCGGGGCTACCCTCGAGCCATAAGTGAAAGAAGGTTTAATTAATCTTCTCAGAGAATTCAGCGACATCTTCGCTTGGAGCCATGATGAAATGTCAGGGATCCTGGTATCATTGGCCGCCCATCGACTAGCGGTAAATCCAACAATCAAGCCCGTCAAAAAGTAGAGGCGTCACTTCAACGCTGAGAGGAACGCTGTTGTGCAGGAAGAGGTAGATAAGTTGATCAAGGCAGGGTTGATCAGAGAATTGCCTTATCCCGAATGGATCGCCAACGTGGTCATGGTTATGAAGGCAAATGGGAAGTGGTGTATGTGTGTCGATTACACCGACCTCAACCAGGCCTGTCCAAAAGATAGTTTTCCTTTACCAAAGATCGACCAGCTAGTTGACTCCACCTCTAGAAATAAACTTCTGAGTTTTATGGACGTGTTCTCAGGATACAACCAAATTAAGATGCACCTAGCTGACCAAGATAAAACTAGTTTCATTACTGGACAGGGCTTGTACTGCTACAAGGTGATGCCATTTGGTTTGAAGAATGCAAGGGCTACATACCAGCGGCTGGTTAACAAACTATTCAAGCCCGAGATAGGAAAGACGATGGGGGTATACATCGACGATATGATCAAAAAATCACCAACTGCAGAAGGACATCGGGAAGACCTTCGCAAGACCTTTCTCATACTGAGAGAAAACCAGATGCGGTTGAACCCCTCCAAGTGTGCCTTCGGGGTAACAGCGGGGAAGTTTCTAGGTTTCATGGTTCATGAGAGAGGCATAGAGGCCAACCCAGAAAAAATCAAAGCTATCTTGGACCTGTAATCCCCCACATCACTCAAACAGGTACAAATTCTAACTGGGCATGTAGCGGCGCTCAACAGGTTTATCTCTCGCTCCACTGATAAATGCCTCCCTTTCTTCAAAGCCATCAAACAAGGAAAAAACATGAAATGGATCCAGGAGAGCGAGCAAGCTTTCCAAGCCTTGAAAAAATACCTAACAAACCCACCATTATTAGTCAAGCCAGTTCCTGGAGAAGAGCTGCAGATCTACCTGGCCATCTGAGAAACTGCAATAAGCGAAGCTTTGGCCAAGGAGTGTGGCGACGGGGATCAAAGGCTCATATACTATGTGAGTCATGCTTTAACCAAGTCAGAAAAAAATTATATTCTCCTATAAAAGCTCGCTTTTTCTCTGGTGATCTCGGCGAGGAAGCTTCGTCCCTACTTTCAAGCTCATTCAATAGCAGTGGTGACGGACCAACCTCTCTGCCAATTCTTACAAAGACCAGATGTGTCTGGAAGGCTAGTCTTATGTGCCCTAGAGCTCACTCAGTTCGATTTAAAGTATAAGCCCCGGACCACGATTAAGGCACAGGCTGTGGCAGACTTCGTGGCAGAATTTTCAGCGCTCTCAGGTCAATAGAATCCCGCACCGAATGAGATCTCTGAAAAGACCTCCTGAGACCGACAATTGGCCGAAAGGCTGCAAGTCCTGGACCCTCTATACAGATGGAGCATCCGGACAAGCTATGGGTGGAGCTGGCGTAGTTTTAATAGACCCGGAGGGGACTGAATTCTATCACTGTTTTAGATTGGAGTTCAAAGCCACAAATAATGAAGCAGAGTATGAAGCCCTCATAGCTGGGATGAAGGCAGCCATTGAACTAGAGGCCGATTACCTATAAATCAAGAGCGACTCATTGCTTGTTGTCAATCAGGTGTCTGTGGTGTATCAGGAAAAGGGAGATAACATGGCTGCCTACTTAAAGCTAGCTCAGTTGCTAAAAAATAAGTTTAAGGGGTTCAGGATCAATCAGGTGCTTCAACACCAAAACCACCGCGCGGATGTTCTGGCTAAGAAAGCTACAAATGGAGGCCAATCCTTACCACGGGGAATTCCCCCTCCAAGTGATCTCCCAACCAAGCATAGCTACAAATAAGGAAATCTGCTCCCTAGATCGTCAGCCTTGCTGGATGGACCCGATAGTTGCCTACCTCTTAGAGGGAGAGCTCCCCGAGGAGCCCTATCAAGCCCGAAGGATTAAAAGACTCTCGATCCAATATTGCTTGGTAGACGAGTACCTCTACAGAACGGGTAGATCTCTCCTCTTAATTAGTTGTTTGCATCCTGACGATGCTAAATAGACACTAAAAGAGGTTCACTATGGGGACTGCGGGAACCACATAGGTGGAGAAGCTCTAGCATATCAAGTGCTTCATATGGGGTACTATTGGCGGACCATCCACCAAGATAGCAAGAAGCTTTGTACAATCTTGCGAGCCTTGTCAAAGGACTTCAAACTTGAACCACCAGCCACATGAGCGACTGTCGTCTCTCAGTTCACCTTACCCCTTTTCCATTTAGGGGATCTACCTAATTGGACCGCTTCCTATCGCTCTCGGACAGGTGAAATATGTTCTCGACTATTTCACAAGATGGGTAGAGGCAGGGCCTCTTTCTCGGATATCAGAAAAGAGTATGACCAAGTTCATCAAAACCAACGTGGTATGTAGATTCAGGACCCCTCTCATCATTATAGCCGACATGGGTAAGCAGTTCGACAATGCCAGATTTAAAGATTTCTGAAAAGGATTGGGGATAGACCTCAGGCTCGCTTTAGTAGCCCATCCTCAGACTAACGGGCTGGTGGAATCCACCAACAAGACTATCAAAAAACTTCTAAAGAAGAAACTACAGCGGAAAAAGGCAAATGGGCCGAAGAGCTGCCAGAAGTCCTTTGGGCATACCGGACTACAAAGAAGACATCTACCGGGAAGACACCTTACTCCCTGGCTTTCGGAGTTGAAGCGGTCCTCCCCATCAAGCATAAATTAACATCATTCAGGGTGCAACATTTTGAACCTGAAAGTAACGAGGTCAAGCTCCGGGCTAATTTGGACCTCTTAGAAGAGAAATAAGAACGGGTAGCGGAGAAAGTGGCAATCTACCATAGCAAGATCGCTAGATATTTCAACCGAAAGGTCAGAGCCCAGAATTTCAAAGAAGGGGATCTGGTGCTTAGGAAAGTGACCATGAATACTTGAAAAAGGCCGGATGGAGTCCTATGCCCCAATTGGGAAGGGCCATATTTGATAAAGTTAGTTGCTCGTAATGGAGCCTACAAACTCGAAGACATGGATGGACGACCCATCGATCACACTTGGAACACAGATCACTTGAGAAAATTCTACCCTTGAGTAGAGAGTTTCCAAGCAAATTACCCTCATTTAGGTTTCATTAGAATCCCTAATAAAGATGTACTACATCTCGATCATCAATAAAGTCATTTTTTTTTCTCTCTTTATCTCCGACTATGTTCGACATTAGTATCGACATACTCGACTTGGAAATTCAACATAGACACCTCAAGACCAGTGACTAGCCGGGGAAGCTCCCTCGCTACCCCTGATGCCTTGGTCGGGCTACCACCCCCAAGAAGGGACTGAGTGTAAGAGCATAGTTTTCGTCTGGACCTCGAGACCTAGGAAATAGCTAAACAGCCCTCCTGATGCCTTGGTCGGGCTACCACCCCCAAGAAGGGTCTGAGTGTAAATGATCAGGCTAAATATGTACTATATTTAGGCCCTCAGATCCTTACCTTATATTCTAGTTTTCGTGCGTTTTTGTGTCTCTTATGGGTTGTTTTGTGCTTATTTAAAGGAAATGATGCAGAGACAGGCTTGGAATCATATTGTGGTGATTCCAGCAGAAAAGGAGCACAAACAGATCTATAGTGCGGGTCCAGTGCGGGTCACAACCGCACTCCAGCCGCACTCATGTGCATAGCCGGGGCAGAATGCAAGTACAGAGATAAAGTGCTGGTACAGTACGGGTCAGCTAACCGCACTCCTCCCGTACTAATGCCAAACCAGAGAAGCAGCTTAGACACCTGACATTAGAGTGCGGGTTCTGTGCGGGTCAGAAACCGCACTCCACCCGCACTTGCACCAAGAACAGAAGAACAGAATCGCACCTGACACTAGAGTGCGGGTACTGTGCGGGTCATCAAACCGCACTCTACCCGTACTTACATCAAGAACAGAAGAGCAGAATTACACCTGACATTAGAGTGCGGGTACTGTGCGGGTCATCCAACCGCATTCTACCCGCACTGTTGCTCAAGACAGAAGGTAGATTTTGCACCTGAGAAGGAAGTGCGGTCATAGTGCGATGCCAAGTGCGAGCCAAGTGCGGGTCAAGTGCGGGTAATTCAACCGCACTCCACCCGCACTAATGTCCTGATTCGAGAACTGAAGTTGCAGGCAACCCATACAGTGCTGGTACAGTACGGGTAAATCACCAGCACTCCACCCGCACTACGAGCGCGCCAGTCTGATTTTCAAAGCTTAAGTGACCTATTTTTGTATTTAGTATAAATAGAAAAGTATAGAAACATTTTAATGAGCTTTTTAACTCCATTTTAGACAGATTAGGCATTCTTAGATCTAGTTTCTCTCTCTACCTCTCATCCACACATTCTCTACTCAACTTCAAGGAAGTTAGGAGATTGGAGCCACTTCAAGGAAGGAGATGTTCTCCAAGGGTTATTTATTTCTCCTCTCTACTGATTTCCTAGTTGTAATAAGTAGCTAAATCCCCTCTAAGGGGTTGATGGAGTAGTTAGTTTAGTATTGGGCTTGTACAAAAACTTGATATTATATTGAGATTCATGTGTATCTTCCGTTGATCTATTCTTGTTGTGAATGTTTATCATTGATTTCTTGTGTAGATACATGATCTTTGCAAGATTTCTTTATATTATGTATGAGTATTGCATCTAGATATACATCCTATTTAGTTGTTTAATGCTCTAAAGAATAGATGAAAAGTCATGAATTCTGACTCTTGAACAGCGGTTTTAATCTAACCTCGATCGTGTTTCCGGCACTATACATCCTAGGTCGGAATCCATGAAAGAGTTAGAAGTCATCACTATACATCCTAGGGTGACTATTTGTAATCGGTTGAGTCAATGTTAGGTAGACGAGCTTCATTTCTAGAATCCGGTAAACAATCAACTCTATACATCCTAGGTTGGTAGTTTACAAGGATTAATCCCTAATAGGTGGTCCGCACTATACATCCTAGGTTGGCCACCTTCTAGGGATAAATAACCGACTCTATACATCCTAGGTCGGTTACCTTGAAGAGCCGTGCTATTGACAAGTTTGTTACATTGCCCAGTATTTGCTTTCGAATCCATTTGCTCCTTAGTTTCCATCATCTATATATCCTTCACTCCATATTCCCCTTTCATTTTATTTACTTATTTAATTTAGTGTTATTTAGAGTTGGTTCACAATCTACATTTTCACCAATTCAGGTTTTGCTATTATATATATATATATACATACCATTGCCTTAGCTTTAACTAATTTGGCTAACTCCGCTCCCTGTGGACGACACCCACTTGCCGCTATATTTATGTTTGTAAACTGATTTAGGCTTTGTGAGGTTTCTTAAAATATTATTGACGGACTGATCTTTTAAAACGACATAAAGGAAAAGCGTCCTTGTCAAATGGCGCCGCTGCCGGGGAGCGGCATGTTAGTTTAATTAGTTTTGCTTAAGTAAGGTTTATAGTTACTTAGTTCTATTTACATATATATTTATCTTTATACTTCTGTGTTTGTATAGTTTTACGTTTGGGTAGTTTTTGTTTCTTGATATCCTAGGTCCATGGCTGCCCCCTGGCACAATTCAGGATCTGAGTACGAACTCCGTATTGACCCATATAACCAAGACTAGGGATGTGATCAAGATTTCCAGGAGGGCTACAATGTGGGTGAAGAGCTTTCAACCGAAGAGAGATTCGTAGTGTTGCTAACGGACTATTTACAAGAGAATGAAGAGACCACATTAGTATAGCAGAGAATGAGAGAAATTATGCAAACGGCATAGGTTTCAGAAGAAATTAATGCAAGCCAGCTGAATATGGGAACATTTGATGAATGGATAGGAGAGGTCATGCAGTCTGCCAACCAGGATACACAAGAGGTCCATATGCTACAACAGGCACATTTGGAGAGTTAGGAGACATACATGTGGAAGAATAATAGGCAATCAAACGAGATGGATGCATCTATTCACAGGATCGAGTTTCAGATAGGTCAGTTGGCTGAATTATTACAGGAAAGAGAAAAAGGAAAATTTCCAAGTCAACCGGAACAGGCTAGTGCAAGGACAGTCCTCAGAAGCGGAAAGGTTTTGGGAGAAAAGGGTAAAGATACCGTCACAGAAGAAGAAGACGAGGTGGTTGACACGGAAGTGAAAAATGAGAAAGAGTTAGAAAAAGAGAAAAATGTCCGGGTAGCAGACCCAGAACCAAGACCTCAGCTCCATAAGTCATCCAACCCCTATGTACCGCCTATACCGTTCCTAGGGAGGCTGAAAAACTCTAAGTTGGAGAAATCACATCAGGAAATCTATGATCTCCTTTCCAAGGTAACCGTCAACTTACCACTGTTAGATGCTATTGAGAAAATGCCGGCTTATGGTAAATTTTTCAAAGACTTGAGTAAAGATAAAGAGCGGTTCAGACCGAAACAACATGAGTGTCTAAATGAGAATGTCAGTGCAGTAATTCAACGGTCATTGCCCCAGAAAATGAAGGACCCAGGGAACTTTATAATTGACATTATGATTGGCGGGTCAAATCGCGAAAGAGCGATGTTGGACTCAGGAGCAAGCATTAATCTCATGCCATTCTCGGTATACAAGAAGCTAGGTTTGAATGACCTCAGAAAAACCACTATGTCACTTGTCTTAGCAGATGCTTCTGCAAGAAGCCCTAAGGGCATTGTCGAAGATGTGTTAATATAGATTGAAAAGTTAATCATACCTGCCGACTTTGTGGTGATTAACATGGATGAAGGAAGAGACGAGAGAGATGTGAAGTTACTTTTGGGGAGACCTTTCATGGCAACCGCTAGGGTAGTGATTGATATGCATTCAGGGAAGCTGACCATGAAGGTAGTAGATGAAACCGTGGAGTTCAACATTTTTGACTCTTTATCATACCCAGTGGGTTCCCATGACTGTAACACTGTGGATTTCTTAGAGGAGGAGTTGGATACCACTATTGAGGAGGAATTCGAAAGAGAAGGAAATGCAGATGACCTGGTACCATTAGAAGAACTTCCTCAAAGAGTTGAATTGAAAGCACTCCCGTCGAACTTGAAGTATGTATTTCTCGACAAAGAAAGGTTGAACCCAGTGATCATTTCTGCAAATTTGGAGGCAAGTCAAGAAGAGGAACTACTTGGAGTGTTGAAAGAGTACAGAGAGGCCATTGGTTGGTTCATAGATGACATTAAGGGGATAAGTCCTACCATGTGTATCCATAAGATTTTGCTAGAAGAGAATGCCAAACCGACACGGGAGGCACAAAGCAGGCTAAATCCGATCATGCATGAGGTAGTAAAAAAAGAGATATTGAAGCTTCTTGATGCAGGTATTATCTACCCTATTTCAGATAGTAGATGGGTTATTCCCATTCATGTCGTCCCAAAGAAATCCGGAGTTACAGTAGTGAAGAATGAGAGGACTGAGTTAGTGGCACAAAGACTCCGGACATGGTGGCGCATTTGTGTAGACTACCGGAAGTTAAATGCGGTCACCAAGAATGACCATTTTCCCTTACCTTTCATCGACCAAGTCCTAGAGCGGCTGGCAGGGCATCAGTTCTACTGTTTCCTATATGGGTATTCCGGGTACAATCAGATAGTTATCGCTCCAGAAGATCAAGAGAAGACCACTTTTACCTGTCCTTATGGAACCTATGCCTTTCGAAGAATGCCTTTTGGCCTTTGCAATGCACCAGGTACGTTTCAAAGGTGTATGGTTTCGTTGTTTTCAGATATGGTGGGGGAGATTATTGAAGTCTTCATGGACGACTTCTCAGTATTTGGGGACTCGTTCAAGTTATGCCTTAATAACTTATCAGTTGGTGCTTCAAAGATGCATGAAAAACAACTTGGTTTTGAATTGGGAGAAATGCCATTTAATGGTACAACAAGGGATTGTCTTGGGTCACATAATATCTAAAAAAGGAATTGAAGTAGACAAGGCAATGATCGAAGTTATCAAGAGTTTACCACCTCCTCGCAATGTCAAAGACATCCGGTCGTTTCTTGGTCATGCAGGTTTCTACAGGAGATTCATCAAAGATTTTTCAAAGATCTCCAGACCACTATGCTTGTTGCTACAAAAGGACAAAGAGTTTGTGTTTAGTTCAGATTGTGCGGGGGCATTTGAAACTTTAAAAGAGGCTTTGACCTCATCTCCAGTAATTGCCCCACCAGTTTGGGATTTACCATTTGAAATAATGTGTGATGCTTCTGACTTCGCTGTAGGTGCAGTTTTGGGTCAAAGGGTTGGCAAAGACCCATATGTCATATATTACTCATCCCGGATTTTGAATGACGCACAGATGAACTATTCGACAACAGAGAAGGAATTATTAGCGGTCATTTTTGCTCTTAAGAAGTTCAGGCAGTACTTGGTAGGTGCCACGGTTGTGGTATACTCAGACCACGCAGCTTTGCGATATCTGCTCCAAAAGAAAGATGCAAAACCTAGGCTGATTAGGTGGGTATTGCTGTTATAGGAATTTGATGTAGAAATCCGGGACAAGAAGGGGTGCGAGAATGTGGTTGCAGATCATCTTAGCAGGATAGTACATGAGAGTCATATAGATGGGGATGAGATTCCGTTGAGAGAAAGTTTCCCGGACGAACATCTGTGGGAAGTGCAGGATAGGGAACCATGGTATGCAGATCTGGCCAACTATCTGACACATGGGGTTTTCCCCCCTGAGCTAGATTAGCAGGGCAAGAAAAGGTTTGCTAGGAGATCAAGAGAGTACTTTTGGGACGAGCCTTACCTTTTCAAACATGGGGTAGATCAAGTGATTAGGAGGTGTGTGCCCGAAAATGAACAATATGATGTGTTGCGATTCTGCCATGGCTTACAGTATGGAGGCCATTTCAGCGCAAGGAAGACAGCACTAAAGGTGTTGCAGTCAGGGTTCTTCTGGGTATCACTGTTTAAAGATGCTTATCAGTTTTGTGTTGCTTGTGATAGATGCCAGCGCACAGGGAACATTGGTAAATGGAATGAGATGCCACAAACTGGAATTTTGGTGGTTGAAGTATTTGACACTTGGGGTCTTGATTTTATGGGACCGTTCCCACCTTCTTATGGGAACAACTATATCTTAGTGGGGGTCGAGTATGTTTCCAAATGGGTTGAGGCAGTTGCCACAAAGACCGATGACAGTAATGTGGTAGTTAAATTTGTCAAGGAACATATCCTGACCCGATTTGGGATCCCAAGGGTGATCATTAGCGATGAAGGGAGCCATTTCTGTAACAAAGTCCTAGGAAATCTATTGAAGAACTATGGAGTGCGTCACAAGGTGGCCACACCATACCACCCTCAGACATCAGGACAGGTTGAAGTCAGTAACAGGCACATCAAACAGATTCTGGAGAAGACAGCCTCCTCCACTAGGAAGGGTTGGGCATTGAAACTATCTGACGCCTTATGGGCGTACCGAACGGCTTTCAAAACTCCTATTGGGATGAGCCCGTATAGGTTGGTTTTTGGTAAAGCTTGTCACCTTCCAGTAGAACTGGAACATAAAGCTTGGTGGGCAATCATGAAGTTGAATTGGGAGTATGACAAAGCAGGTGAAGAAAGATGCAATCAGTTGAACGAGTTAGATGAGTTCCGATTGGAAGCCTATGAGAGTTCACAACTCTACAAGGAAAAAACAAAATCTATTCATGACAAACGATTGGTACCGAAGGAGTTCCAACCGGGCATGCTGGTGTTACTTTATGAGTCTCGTTTGAGGTTGTTTCCTGGGAAGTTGAAATCAAGATGGTCAGGCCCACATCGCATTATTAATGTCTCTCCAAATGAAGCTGTAGACATTCAGAATTTGAGGAACGATGGGATATTCAAGGTTAATGGGCATAGGATAAAATCGTATTTTGGACCGGAAACCTGCTGCAAGGGTGTTGGGTCCATGGAACTTGCTGACTCCTAGCACATCTATCATTTCTGAGCACCGGTGAGAGGCAGCCTGCTCAGGTCATTTTTTTTAAACTGTTCGCCTTCAGAGTTTTATTTCATTTAGACTTAATTTTTTTCTTTTCTTTTCACATTTAATTTTTGTTGGTAGAGTTGTTGTGTGGTTTTAAGCTAGGTTGTGCATCTTTTGGGAAGCACACAACAACACGCATGGACATCGACCGATCTTCCTTCTAAAGGGAGTTTTCTACCTTCGGTTTTGTACTTAAATTTTTAATGAATGCGAGTTAGTTTTTGTTATACTGAATGAGCTTGGTCGAATGTATGTCTAGATTCGGTTTGGGGGTATTGATCCCTCATTTCGCCATTTATTGTGATTTTTCTTGTTCATTCCAATAATGAGGGCATTGTTGAGTTTTGGTTTGGGGGTGCATCACGCCTCCGCCATGTACAGTTTAGTGTCCAATTTTTCAATTTTGTCGCTTGTCCATTTTTCAAACTATAATCCAGTATGGGTATGATGCATCTAGAGTGTGCTTTTGGACGAGTTTCTTATATGTGCTCTGACCTTGTGATATAGTTTGGTGCCACTTGAGGCTTAGCTTGCACCATCATGGGTCAGTCCCACCCGTTGGTATGAAGTATTGGGGACTCATTGTTCCCACGTCTTTTTCTAATAGTGGAGATACTCGTGAGATCACAAACACAAGCATGAAAGTGCGTTTTCTGAGTGCATTATTGATTATTCTTAAACACGCCTCCCGTCATGTATGTCATGTGCCATAGGACTTGCATTATTTTGTGAATGAGTGATGGATGCTTTCATTCCCTTTTTAGATGGTTGTGGAAGTGATAGTAGGGAATGCATGTTTATTGAAGTACCTCTATAGCCTAAACACCACTTACCATATTGTGTGTTCCAAAGCCGATTTGAGGCCAAACACTTCCCCTTTCATTTGGTACCACATTCAACCATATACCCAATAGCCTAAACACATGCCTACCCTTGTACTAATCATGTTAGGATGAGAAATGGTAGGGAGAAAAAGGGTTAAAATTGTCTCACAGTGGGTAAAATGAGATATATGTTGAAAATATGAAAGAAAAGGGTAAGTTATGGACTCTAAATGCCTAAGAAAGGGAAAATGGTAACAACTCAAATGGAGTACAACATTGTTATTTGGAAATTGTTAAAAGAACAATGTGAAGAAAGATTGTACTTGAAGTGCCATAATGAGAGTGTTTTAAGCTAAAACACCCAAACGAAATGCAAATGTGGGTTAAATGGTTTCCTAAAGGGTTGCATTTAAAGCAAGAAAAGAACATGGTGTGGGAGTAGGGATTTATTCTAGCATGATTGGTGAGTTGAACTCCTAAATTTGCATATTTTTTTTGTGTAAAATCATTCAACCCCACAGCCACACTATAACCGGTTGAAAAGCCCTATTTGATCCATGTAAGTCTAGTTTGGGAATGTAGGTTGAAGCACGATCTTTCACATCCATGGCATGGTGACTCGTTCCTAGGATAGTTCATTGCTTGAATCTTATGCAGAATCTTCTTTGCATACTTGTTGTGTGGAACTTAGGACTCTTGAGGAAAGAAAAGAGGGAATCCATGTGAGCTTTAGAATTGAAGCGAATTATGTTCAAGGTATAGGAGTAAGTGGTCCTAAATTCATGAATGCCTTTAGGTGTGGGATTCGTGTTCGTACGAGCCTCCCTTGGGTGTCTCCAAATTGCTCTTGATCTTGTGCATATGCTTCTCTCCTCTCCATCACATCTATTTGTATCATATCACACATGGGACTTGCGACATTGTTGATGTATTGTTTAGGTATTTTGAAATTACTTTCAGCTGGCGTCTTACTGTTTTGAATAGATTTGCTCGAGGACGAGTAAAGGTTTGGTTTGGGGGTGTTTGATCGGGCCAAATACGTACTATATTTAGGCCCTCAGATCCTTACCTTATGTTCTATTGTCGTGCGTTTTTGTGTCTCTTATGGGTTGTTTTGTGCTTATTTGAAGGAAATGATGCAGAGACAGGCTTGGAAGCATATTGTGGTGATTCCAGCAGAAAAGGAGCACAAACAGGTCTATAGTGCGGGTCCAGTGCGGGTCGCAACCGCACTCCAGCCTCACTCATGTGCATAGCCGGGGCAGAATGCAAGTACAGAGATAAAGTGCGGGTACAGTGCGGGTCAGCTAACCGCACTCCTCCCACACTAATGCCAAACCAGAGAAGCTGCTCAGACACCTAACATTAGAGTGCGGGTTCTGTGCGAGTCAGCAAACCGCACTCCACCCGCACTTGCACCAAGAACAGAAGAACAGAATCGCACCTGACACTAGAGTGCGGGTACTTTGCGGGTCATCAAACCGCACTCTACCCGCACTTACATCAAGAACAGAAGAGCATAATTACACCTGACATTAGAGTGCGGGTACTTGTGCGGGTCATCCAACCGCACTCTACCCGCACTGTTGCTCAAGACAGAAGGTAGATTTTGCACCTGAGAAGGAAGTGCGGTCACAGTGCGATGCCAAGTGCGAGCCAAGTGCGGGTCAAGTGCGGGTAATTCAACCGCACTCCACCCGCACTAATGTCCTGATCCGAGAACTAAAGTTGCAGGCAACCCATACAGTGCGGGTACAATGCGGGTAAATCACCCGCACTCCACCTGCACTACGAGCGCGCCAGTTTGATTTTCAAAGCTTAAGTGACCTATTTTTGTATTTAGTATAAATAGAAAAGTATAGAAACAGTTTTAAGGAGCTTTTTAACTCCGTTTTAGACAGATTAGGCATTCTTAGATCTAGTTTCTCTCTCTACCTCTCATCCACACATTCTCTACTCAACTTCAAGGAAGTTAGGAGATTGGAGCCACTTCAAGAAAGGAGATGTTCTCCAAGGGTTATTTCTTTCTCCTCTCTACTGATTTCCTAGTTGTAATGAGTAGCTAAATCCCCTCTAAGGGGTTAATGGAGTAGTTAGTTTAATATTGGGCTTGTACATAAACTTGATATTATATTGAGATTCATGTCTATCTTCCATTGATCTATTCTTGTTGTGAATGTTTATCATTGATTTCTTGTGTAGATACATGATCTTTGCAAGATGTCTTTATATTATGTATGAGTATTGCATCTAGATATACATCCTATTTAGTTGTTTAATGCTCTAAAGAATAGACGGAAAGTCATGAATTCCGACTCTTGAACAGCGGTTTTAATCTAACCTCGATCGTGTTTCCGGCACTATACATCCTAGGTCGGAATCCGTGAAAGAGTTAGAAGTCATCACTATACATCCTAGGGTGACTATTTGTAATCGGTTGAGTCAATGTTAGGTAGACGAGCTTCATTTCTAGAATCCGGTAAACAATCAACTCTATACATCCTAGGTTGGTAGTTTACAAGGATTAATCCCTAATAGGTGGTCCGCACTATACATCCTAGGTTGGCCACCTTCTAGGGATAAATAACCGACTCTATACATCCTAGGTCGGTTACCTTGAAGAGCCGTGCTATTGACAAGTTTGTTACATTGCCCAGTATTTGCTTTCGAATCCATTTGCTCCTTAGTTTCCATCATCTATATATCCTTCACTCCATATTCCCCTTTCATTTTATTTACTTATTTAATTTAGTATTATTTAGAGTTGGTTCACAATCTACATTTTCACCAATTCAGGTTTTGCTATTATATATATACATACCATTGCTTTAGCTTTAACTAATTTTGCTAACTCCGCTCCCTGTGGACGACACCCACTTGCCGCTATATTTATGTTTGTAAACTGATTTAGGCTTTGTGAGGTTTCTTAAAATATTATTGACGGACTGATTTTTTAAAGCGACATAAGGGAAAAGCGTCCTTTTCAGTAAGAGCATAGCTGCCATCTAGATCTCGACACTAGGAAATAGCTAAATAAGCCCTTCTGATGCCTTGGTAGGGCTACCACCCCTAAGAAGGGTCTGAATGTAAGAGCATAGTTGCCATCTGGACCTCGAGATCAGAAAATAGCTAAACAGCCCTCTCGATGCCTTGGTCGGGCTACCACCCCCAAGAAGGGTCTGAGTGTAAGAGCATAGCTGCCATCCAGATCTCGAGACCAGGAAATAGCTAAATAGCCCTCCTGATGCCTTGGTCTGGCTATCACCCCCAAGAAGGGTTGCCATCCGGACCTCGAGACTAGGAAATAGCTAAACAGCCCTCCTGATGCCTCGATCGGGCTACCTCTCCTAAGATGGATTTAATTATAAATACTTGTTTTCGTGTGCAGGATCAAGATCATCAAGATAAGAATTCCCTACCAAAGTCAGAATGAAGTATGAACAAATTATCATCAAGGATGCAGTTCTGGTTCCTAGTCAGGACTAGGAATAAAACAAGAGTTTCTCAAAGCGAATCGGTTTCTCATTAAAGACAAGTCTCATTAAAGACAAGAGGAGTCTATTCCCTGGTAAGGCTACATCTATCCAACGGGGAGCCCAACCTCCGAGCACGGGCTACAAAAAAAACAACTAAACTAATCAAGAGCAAAACAGGGTGCCCACCCCCTTTTTCTAGCAATCAAGACCAATCATAAACAGGCCGCGTCAAGCTTTGGAACTCTCTTGGTTCTCCTCTGTTGATCCTCGCCATCAACCCCCCCTTCAGGTAGTTGCCCATCTTGGTTATCCTCGCCAACCATCCCTCCATTCAGAGGCTCCTCATGTTGATCAGTAGGATCTTCCTCCAGGACTTCATTAATCAGTGCCATAACCTCAGGCAGGATAGCCACATCAAGAAGGGCAGCCATAGACCCCGTCTGGCTCTTGTCGACCTCCATCTCCATTATAGGGGGTTCCTCAAACGAGCTCGTAGCTCCTTCCCCAGCTTCTAGATGGTCTCCCTCGGATCGCGAGGACAGAACCTTACTTGAAGACTCTGCAGGACCTGAAGCAGTAAAGATAGGAGGAGGAAATGGAGGATCTGCCTGGATGGGCTATTTTCCAGCACCTGCCTGGCTCGAAGGAACCGCCTCGTCATCATCAGGGTGAGACTACTCAGCAGCCTTGATCATTATCTCTTTTCAATCCCAACAGGCAATGGATGACAGATCAAAGGGAAGAGGGAGAGCCTCTACGACCATAAAGGAAGCGTAGAAGTATCCATCGCTAAAGGAGGTCTCCGCGTCAGCTTGCAGCTTGGTCACCTGAGCAATCAAAGCATGATTCTCGAGGTCCAACTTCTTAGCCTTAGCTTTCCAAGAATCCCTCTGCCTAGCCCGCCGAGTAGATTGGAGACGTTCTTAATCATAAGACTGTTTCGTCCTCTCATGATCACAACGAAGCTCGGCTAGCTCGATCTCAATTTTTCCTTGGTTGGAGGTCATCTCTTCTACTAGGGATTGAGCCCGCCTGAGCAATCCCATGGCTTTCTCAGCTTCGGCTTTAGCCTTAACAGCCCGGTCACGAAAGAGGGTTACCTGGTGGCCCATGGCTAAATTTAACTTGAAGGCCTATAAAATACAAAACCAGGGTTAAAAATTGAACAAGCTGGTAGAAGCAGTACGAAGAAAATACAATTAACTTAGCTAAGGCAGCAGACCCCTTGGAGAGCAAGACATCCACGGGCATTGAGGCCATCCTGGAGATCCCACCGCCCGGACAGGACGCGATGAATTGTTCCAGGACTTCATCCTACCCCGTCGAGATAGACTGAGGGCGGGAACGACTAGGAGGAATCCCTGCGACACCCGTTTTAAAGTCCTCCGAAGCTCGGGGGGTTGGAAGCTCAGCGGAATTAGGAGGATGAATCGAGGGAGTAGCAACTTTAGCGACAACATTAGAAGTGACAGAAGCAGTTGAACCAACAGCTTAGGGGAGCCTTACCCAGAGCCCGAAAAGCCCGCGACCAAGGTTGGCCATCTTAGACCTAGCTGGGGAGGTAGATTGGGCAAGAGCCGGTGCGACCCCAGCAAAGAGAAAAGGAGTTCGAGCATGAGGAGAATGTTGGATGTCATGGGAAGCTAGCTCAACAACAAAAACTGTGAGTAAACAAATCAAAAAAGGAAAACGTCAGAACCAAGCTAGTCAACAAGACAAGGCAAGACAAGTCAGTGACACTTACGAGGAGTGGCATCTGTGATCCACAGGTATTGATTCACCCTACGAGGATCGAAGGCTTCAGTGGTTGGGAACTTCAGGTTCAAATTGTTCCTGGCTAGAATAGCCTTCAAAATAGTTTCAGATTCAGAAGGTAGGGAGTCCCGGTCCCACGATGGTTTGTCACTAAAAGTTGTGGGAACCTCAAACTCATGCCCCCCTATGAAAATCGAGCTCCCCCATTCATCCCCCGTAAGAATCAATTCTTCCTTCCAGGCGGGGTCCTTCTTCGAAGCGCCGGGAATAACAAAGTTGAGCTTGTTCTTGGCCTTAGCATAAAACTGACCTCGGGAAGCGCCAGATAGGCTCCCGATTTGGAAAAGATAGGCCAGCTCCTCTGCTCCGGGCTCTCTCGTCACCTTGCTCAGCTGACATTGTTCCTTCCATAGCACGAGGAAGCCAATCAAATGCCTCTAGAAGCTGGGCGTCAACTGGAGGGGAGCAAGCTGGATGGCATTGAGAGCTCGCTGAAGAGTAGGATGAAGGGGAAGCCTAACCCCATTCTTGAGAGCCACCACATGAATGGGAAGCACGCCTTTAGGGGGGTTGAAGAACTCATAACCCTTGGGAGGTACTAAGATAGAAACGCTGTTGGGAATGCTGTACTTAGACCTTAAATGATCAATCACGTTCGGATCAATGGTGGAATTAGGGACAACCCTGTAGTCATAGGGAGGAAGCCTCTCCAAAGAGGGGCTGGAAGCCGGGACATGATGCTCCCCCACGGCGTCGCCACCAACCTCTTTATCAGAGTCTTCATCGGCTATATCCAGAGGATGGTCGGGATGGTTAGAAAACCCGGCCCCAATGGACACATTCCTGTTCGACCGCCGACGTTACGGATTGGGTGGAGAATCATCGTTGTCTAAGCTCCCCCTTGCCCGTTTTCCAGGAGCAAGGCTAAAAACCTCTTCGCCGTTAACCATGGAATCAACGGAATCGCGACTGGTTTTCAACATGATGAAGTCGGTGAGGATGAGGAATGAAGAAAAAGATATGCTTGAAAGAAAGTTTATGAGAGAAAGTATTGTTAATAGCCAAAATTGGCTAAGAACCAAAGGAAAATTTTCCACCGCCTAGACCTGGTTCCATACCCGAGAGTTTCCACCAGGAGATCTCTCTATCCAGAGCCGAACTACGATACCACCCTAGGAACAAGGACGGGCTCCGGAAACATCCGGGATAGAGCCCAGAATGATCAGATCTAGCCCGCATCACCAAAGTCGAGGTCACCTCGCAAATTCACCAGAGATTCGCATGTACCTCGATTGACATAGAAGAGTGTCCCTAGAAGGCTGCATCTAGCTTCGAAAGGTCAGGGGAAGCCACACCTAGCTTTGAAAGGTTAGGGGAAGCCACACCTAGCTTCAAAAGATCAGGGGAAGCCACACCTAGCTTCGAAAAGGTCAAGGGAAGCCACACCTAGCTTCAAAAAGGTCAAGGGAAGCCAGATCTGGCTCCAAGCCGGATGAAACTTCTCAGATATCAAGGTCAGAACACTAATCAACCTCACTGGTTGATGCACCACACCATGCCATATTCAACGACCTCTATAAAGGATCATGCTGAATGGATACGAGGGATACACTGGATCATATTTGGAAACGTTACCTATATGCAGAACAAGTAATAGAATCCAAAGAGGAAACAAACTGATCTCCATCACGATACTCTCAATTCGGTTGTTAACTCAAATTCAATGACATTAAAGCGAGAAATCCCGCCAGATAAGGAGGGGAGAGACTGAGAAAATCAAGGAGAGAATCAGTTTGTTTGACCTACAAAACTATGTATAAGTAGAAAGAAAGAAAATGAAAAGAAGGGGACTACTATTCGACAGGCATACGACAAACAATCAACCACTCACTAGAGAGAGTTGAGAGCAAAGATAAAAGAATTTCTTTATTTGTATACCATGCACGTTCCATAAAAATATTCTTGCTTTCTTTTGGATGAATGGTATCATCATTCCTTGTCATTTTATAAATCATTGCTACACATACAATAAATCTTGGCCACCACCTACATGGTAGTGGTCTCGAGGGCATTAACTGAGATTTCTCATCCTGAGCGAAATTTCCGTTAACACTTTCTAGCGCCGTCTGTGGGGATTTACCCTACACCCAATTAACCAATTATTTGCATTTACATTTTTGTTGTTTTACAGGAACTATGAGGCTCCGCTCCTCGCAAGGCCAACATAGAGTCCCGGAGCAACCTCCGGTAAGGCTAACACGAAAAGCCCCAAGAAAGGGGAGAAAGTCTGGATATAGTAGTCAAGCTCCGATCTAGACAACCAATACGCGGGCTACTGGCCACCCTATAGTGAGCCAGGCAGCGCTCGACCAACAAGCGGCGGCCTTCGTAGAATCCATCCGCGTCCGCCTCCGCGCTGAAGGCATCACGATCCAGCCTACCAACCTGAATGATCAGGGAGAGCCGAGCAGGCTCGGAGCTAGGCCACCTGCTTTCGATCGCCTAGAACCTCCTCTTCTAGAGCCGTCTCGAGATAGATCAGGGCCCCAACGTTCGATCCGGGATAGGCTGGGACCCATGCCCCAAGTTCCGAAAAGACTTTCACAATATCAACCTAGGCTAGTTAGTCTGTCGCGGATGCTTTTACCCGGAAGCCACGAGGGCTATCTCATCCAACTACATCTAGGAGAACTACACGGCCCATAGAGGAGGAAAGTAGACAAACTCCTCGAGTGGATCATGTCCAGGAGGAGGACCGGATAGAAATTGCCAGTTCATCAGAATGATTCGACAGTGAGGAATCTGAGGTTAACTTGAAGAGACCTGGGAACAAGGGACTGAGGGATCAGCTGGCAAAGCTACAAAAAGAGGTCCAGCAGATAAGGAATGGAAAGAATATGGAGGACAAAAAGGATCCCCTGAGCGAGATGAACACTCCCTTCACTAGGAGGATCCGGGAAGCAGAGCTCCCAACAAAATTCAAAATGCCAGCAGATAAGTTCTCTGGAACGGAAGATCCTCTAAGCCATATAGAGAGCTTCGTTCAATAGATGGAGGTCCAGAACACTACCAGAGCAGCTATGTGCAGAATGTTTCCAACGACCTTGACCGACTACGTGAAAACCTGGTTCAGGAAACTGCCTGTTGGTAGCGTGGATTCTTTCAAGAAATTATCAACAGATTTTTGCTCACAATTCCAAGGAGTCAAACCTTGCCCAAAAGATCCCATACACCTCCAATATGTGATCCAGGAATGGAGTGAAACTCTTTGATCGTACGTGGAATGATTTCACAACGAGATCATACAAATGGGAGTTTTCACTGAAAAAGAAACCCTCGCCAACTTCAGGCGAAACCTATGGGCAGGAAAGCTTTTTCGTTCCTTCATAAAGAGACCTCCCGAGACTTACTAGGAGGCCTACGACCGAGCTCTTGAGCAGGTCGAGATCGACGAACAACTCAAGGTCAAGATGGAACACGAAGACATGAGAACGGTAAAGCGTCCGAAGAAAGAAGCCCCCAAATTTGAGCCAGTGCAGAAAACTCAGAATAAACCTCCCAACAGGTCGACCTATCGCCTCCCTGCTCCTCTGCATAGGCCAGAAAGATATCCAGCAAAACGAACCCCTCCCCGGGCTTCTCCTCCTCCTCCCAAGACCTGTGGCTCTAGTAATGCAAGGGGAAAAAGGGTATGACTACTACACTCCTTTGAATGCTTCCAGGAAAACAGTCTACATTGCCATACGAGATAAAGGGTTGCTCCAAAAGCCTGCTCCCATGAAGGCCCCTAGCTGACAGGAGAAACCAGTACAAGTACTGCTACTTCCACGAAGACGTGGACCACAACACCTCAAAGTGCTATAACTTGCGCAACCAGATTGAGGCCCTGATAAGGGGAGGATGCCTGATTGAGTTCTTACAATAGGTCAGAGATAATATCAGGACTGGAAGGGAGGTACAAGCTGAAATCCGTGAAGACGTAGAAAAGAGGAAAGGGGAGCAGGCTGACTTAATGCAACAGATCCATGTGATACAAACTATCAGCGGAGGTCCTACACTGGCTGGCTTTTCCAATAACTCCTGAAAAAACCACGCAAGAAAGGTTCCCCATATCAGAGAAAGCTGAGGGATCTTCGAAGTCAGCCAGAGCCCGACAGTGCCCTCCCAATCAGCACAGATTGTATTCACTGAAGTAGATGTCTTCAACACTGTGCAACCTCATGATGATCATATGGTAATCATGATACAGATCGCCAACTGTCTGGTCTATCGCGTGCTCATGGATACAGGTAGCAATGTAGATATCCTCTTCAAGGATACCTTGGAAAAGTTGAACCTGAAGCAACGTTGTTACAACAGCTGTACCACTCCGCTTTTACGGTTTCACTGGGGACTCGATCATACCAGTGGGGTCAATGATCCTCCCAGTAATCATCGGGATCACCCCGCTCCAACAGAATGTTATGACCGACTTTGTTGTGGTGGACACCCCATTGGCCTACAATGCCATCCTAGGGAGACCTTTCCTGTCCTCCTTGAAGGGAGTCTTGTCCATATACCACAACGTCTTGAAATTCCCGGTTGGAACCAAAGTAGGAGAGGTACGCGGAGACCAGTTGGTAGCCAGGAAATGCTACGTAGTATCTGCTAATCCTACAGTCCTAGCGAAACAGTGTGTACAGGTGACATTAGTCCAGGAAGACAGGGATACATCCGGATAATCCAGGAGGAGAAGGAGCCTGCGGAACATCCTGGGCATCCGGAGAGCGAACCTATTATGCCCTATGAGGAAGAACGGAGTAAGGAATGTGCCAGCGGGTATCCCATAGATAAACTAGAAGAGATACCTATCAGGAATGACGATCCCTCTAAGGTCGTCAAGGTCGGAGCCACCCTTGATCTAGAAGTAAAAAGAGGACGGATTGACCTTCTTAGGGAATTCAGTGACATCTTTACCTTGGAACCATGATGAAATGCCAGGAATCCAGGCATCGTTGGCCACCCACCGACTAGCAGTAGATCCAACAGTCAAGCCCGTCAAGTAGAAGAGGCGTCACTTCAACGCTGATAGAAACGCTGCGGTGCAGGAAGAGGTTGATAAATTGATCAATGCAGGGTTCGTTAGAGAAGTGCGTTACCCCGAATGGATCGCCAACGTGGTCATGGTCACGAAGGCGAATAGGAAATGGTGTATGTGTGTCGATTACACCGACCTCAATCGGGCTTGTCCGAAAGACAGTTTTCCTTTACCAAAGATCGACCAACTGGTTGACTTCATATCCGAAAATAAACTTTTGAGTTTTATGGATGCATTCTCAGGATACAACCAAATTAAAATGCACCCGGCTGACTAAGATAAGACCAGTTTCATTACTGGGCAGGGCTTATACTGCTACAAGGTGATGCCATTTGGTTTGAAGAATGCGGGGGCCACATACCAGCGGCTGGTTAACAAACTGTTCAAGCCCAAGATAGGAAGGACGATGGAAGTGTATATCGACAACATGATCACGAAATCCCCAACCATAAAGGGACATCAGAAAGACCTTCACAAAACCTTCCTCATACTTAGGGAAAACCAGATGCGTTTGAACCCCTCCAAATGTGCCTTTGGGGTAACGGCAGGGAAGTTTCTGGGCTTCATGGTTCATGAGAGAGGTATAGAAGCCAACCCAGAAAAAATCAAAGCTATCTTGGACCTGGAATCCCCGACCTCGCTCAAGCAAGTACAGATTCTGACTGGACGGGTGGCGGCACTCAACAGGTTTATCTCTCGCTCCACCGATAAATGTCTCCCTTTCTTCAAGGCCATCAAACAAGGGAAGAACATGAAATGGAGCCAGGAGAGCGAACATGCGTTTCAAGCTTTGAAAGAGTACCTAACAAGCCCCCCATTGTTAGTCAAGCCGGTTCTCGGAGATGAGTTGCAGATCTACCTGGCCGTATCAGAAACTGCAGTAAGCGGGGCTTTGGCCAAGGATTGTAGAGACGGTTTTCAAAGACCCATATACTATGTGAGTCATGCTTTGACCAAATCAGAAATGAATTACATTCTCCTGGAAAAGCTCACTTATGCTCTGGTGATCTCAGAGAGGAAACTCCGTCCCTATTTTCAATAGCAGTGGTGAAAGACCAACCTCTCCGCCAATTCTTGCAAAGACCAGATGTGTCAGGAAGGCTAGTCTTATGGGCACTAGAGCTCACTCAGTTCGACCTAAAGTATAAGCATTGAACTACGATTAAGTCACAGGCTTTGGCCGACTTCGTGGCAGAATTCTCAGCGATCCCAGATCCAGATGATCCCTCAGTATCAAATGAGGTCCCTGAGAAGATATCCGAGGTCGAAAATTGGCCGGAAGGCTGCAAGCCATGGATCCTCTTTTCAGATGGAGCATCCGGGCAAGTCGGGGGAGGAGCTGGCATAGTTTTAATAGATCCGGAGGGGACTGAATTCTATCACTGTTTCAGATTCGAGTTTAAAGCTACCAACAACGAAGCGGAATATGAAGCCCTCCTAACCGGGATGAAGGTAGCCATTGAACTAAAGGCCGACTACCTGCAGATCAAGAGCGATTCATTACTTGTTGTAAACCAGGAGACTGGGGTCTACCAGGCAAAGGGACATAATATGGCTGCCTACCTAAATCTAGCTCGGCTGCTAAAAAGCAAATTTAAGGGACTCAAGATCGATCAGGTGCCTCGACACCAAAACCATCGCGCAGATGTTCTGGCTAAAATAGCGGCGAACAGAGGCCAGTCCCTACCAAGGGGAATTCCCCTCCAAGTAATCACCCAGCCAAGCATAGCCACAAATGGAGAAATTTGGTCCCTGGATCGCCTGCCTTGCTGGATAGACCCAATTGTCGCCTACCTCCTTGAAGTAGAGCTTCCCGAAGGGCCCGACCAAGCCCGAAGAATTAAGAGACTCTCAGTTAGATACTGTATGGTGGACGGATACCTCTACAGGAGGGGCAGATCCCTCCCCTTACTTAGGTGCTTGCATCCCGATGATGCTAAGTGGGCATTGAGAGAGGTCCACTCTGGGGACTGTGGGAACCACATAGGTGGGGATGCTCATGTTGGGGTTTTTGCCCTAAAGCTTGTAATATGTAAATATAATTTGAACATAAATAAAAGAAGTAGTATATTCATTCATTTTGTGTCATACTTTATATAACATGTGCACTTAACATCCAAAATTGCCGGATGTAATTTCGAACTGAGTATATGAGTGTCATATATAGATGGATTCAGTTTGAAACGAGCAATTTAAAGAGTCCGTAGATAGCAAATAAAGCTGGGTACTTTATTTGTGGTTAATCTACAGCTGCGGTCCATTTCGTAGTGTACGGTGATCCTATCCTGGATCATTCATATGTAGATATGAGAATGGAGGCACCTTGTATGATGTGATCATATAGGACTGGGCCATGATCTATATGAATCTCTCATTAAGATCCGTTTAACGATGAGATTCATACATATCAACTAATGATGGCTATATGTGGGTGATCTTAATCTTGAGTGTCTTATCGACTCCTTCAGGTTAGATCGTGGTCTTTGATATACCATGGGTGAGGTCGGAGTTGCATTCCCGATCAATATACTCCGTATGTTGGGATCACGGTTTTGCTTGTGGCTAGGAAGGTTTGTACACAATAGTGGAATCCACTCCTTCTTGTGAGAAGTAGATGGTAGTTCCCTTAAGGGTTGATTCGGGGCTTGAACAATATGAGCGCTCTCCTAATTCCGTAAGGAATGTAGGATTTATTGTTCATTAGAGAATCAATGGTACTTAATGGAAAGATATGATTAGAGGGGTATAACGGACATTATGACCCAGATCTAATTATGAACTACTTGTGGAGGATTACACCATATGTAATAGCTATATCGATGGACACCGAGAGTTATTGGTTTGTGTAAAAACGTCTATAGTTGAGAGAGTGCAGCTTCGGGTTTTTAGTGGAATAACACCGAAGTTAATAATCATGAAATATTAATTAAAGAGTTTAATTAATAATTTATAAGGATTATTGAAGCTCAAAATACTGTGGGTCCATTAGGTCCCCTTGCTAGCCCGATCGATTTAGGTAACAAGGGTCACGGTTAATTAATTGGATTGTCCAATTAATTGTGTTACGAAAGTGACACATATTTATTCGGGAGTTAATTGAATAATGTGATTATTTAATTAATGAATAATGGTGATTAAATAAATTAAATAATAAGATTATTTAATTATGTTGTTAATCACTAAATGAAGGGTGTTAGTTGATATTTGATTTTGAATAAAATAAGATAATATGATTATTTTATTTTATTAAATTAAATATTTGAAATTGAATTTGAAATGTTTGAATTCAAAACTAAATATTTAATTATTTTAAAAAAAAGATATGAGATATCTTTATAAAATTTTAAAAATCAAATATAAGATTTTTGGTTTGTTTTTAATATATATGAGATATATTTTTTTTTATTGAAACCGAATGTCGGTTATGTTTTTGAAATATATGAGATATATTTTAACTAAAAAGCAATGAAACAAAATGAGATACAAGACACAGGGAATGAAAAGCAATTTGATTGCTTGAGAGAAGAAAATTGTAATCGTGCACAGAAATTGAAAAATCAAACAAAAGAGAGAATAAGTTAGGGTGTGGTGAGACCACAAGGGCTGCACCTCTAAAGTTTGTTTTTTTTTTGTACGTGTTCTTCTCTTCTTCCTCCATACAGGTCCTGAATAACGTGACGCACCCACACGCTGTTACCAGTTCCGGGAGATAGCGAGGAAGATTACGTGGTTCAAATCAGGAGCAGTTCGTATCAAAGTGAAGGAGCCTCCTACGTAGGTATGAAAAATAAATTCCTTCACTTTATTATTGTATTTGATTATTACTGTACAAATGGGTTAGTTTAATGATTGCATTAAAATTTTTAAACCCTTCCGCTGCGCAATCTGTAACCCTAGGTTCCAACAATTGGTATCAGAGCCAATTTTCGTACATTATAATCGAATTCGATTACTCCTGATATGTATGAATGTGTAGGCACATATTTTTTTTCATGAGTGTATGATGTTTTTAATTAAATTGTTTAATTTGAAAACATGGTTGATCGTAATTTTTTATGGTGTTGTGGATTTAGAGTGTTTCTGGGTTGTATAATGTTGTTATATTTTTTTTATTTTACTGTTGTATTATTAAAAAAAATAAAAAATAAATATGTAATTGCAACAAGACCTGGTAGTTCACGATGACCAGGGCACCAGCCAGCGCGCACCTTGCAGACAAGCGCATCCCACCAGCGAGCGCACATGCAGACCAGCGCTTGTTGCACTGTGATGCCTTCCCACCAGCGCCTGCCAGCGCGCAATAGCACGTAACGTGCCAGCGCGCAACCGTTCCAGCGCGCGACCACCAGTTCCCAGCCTACATGCGCGCATCCAGACCAGTGATGCCTACCCACGCATGCTACCAGCGCACATGACCTGAAGAGATTGGAAGTCTTGGAAATTACAAGAAGACCATGGGATGCCTTGGGAATATTTTTTGTAATTAGATTCCAATTTTTAGGTTAAATAATCCACAACACTCGGTCAACTCATGTATGTTTTAATTATTTGATGATTAAGCATTGTCATGCATATACATGTCATTTAAATTAGTTGTGCCTACATATATATATATATATATATATATGTTGATATATCATACATACATTATAGCCATCTATATTATGTGTTTAATTTTTTTTAATTTGATTAAAATGGGTTATTCACATAATTGGCTATTTTTAATGGAATTAGTTTTTAGGAGTAAAAACTTGGTAAATCTCATTAATTACTAATCTTTTTATTAAAGAGTTAGGGTCCTTAATATATATTAGGATTAATTTGATTAAGCTCCTAATAATAATTGAACCTAATAATGTGTTTGGTTTTAATAGTTAAAACTTGGTAAATACACATTTAATAATAATTCTAGTCTTAGTAAACTGTTTACATAGATTTGAATTATCACTAATGAACTAAATTTTTTAAGTGTTAAAAATCAATTTAGTTTATTATTTGAATAGGATTCTAATAATTTGTGATTAATGCACTTGACGCTTAGATTAAAATTAGCCGTTTAATCTAGTTTAATCTAGGTGCATTAATATTAATAGAAAACCCTTAATATAAAATAGTGAGTGGGAGAGGGATATATGACATTATATCCCAGCGGTCTCCATCATTAGTTCAACTCCATGAGATTCGAGTGGGGCCTCATGAGGGCTTTGTTTTCGTCTTCCCTAAGGAGGGTTTCCATAAGAATCAATACCAAGGTTGACTTCCTAACAGATAGGATTTCGGAGGGGATTTCGGGATTGACCGACCCTAAGGCGGCAATTCTCGAGTTAAGCTCTTGAGATTGGAAATGATGGGTTACACTCACTAGGTTTTAATTAAATTGGTTAATTAAAAACCTGACCTAATAAACGATGGTTGAATGATATTGACATAAGAGTTATTCTGGTATATCCTTTGACTGAGAAGGTCTCGATCCAACATGCAAGAATTTGACCGACCCTAAGGCGGCACTTGATTGTGGTATGTTGGATTGTCGTGGCATAGAAACATTGTTTTTAGGGTTGTTCTTGTTCATTAAACATTTTCATGCGTCATGTTTAATTTTATGCCGAACATTAGCACATGTTTAGAATGTATGACTGAATGAATCTTTTATTTATGTTTTTTCATCCATGTCATCTGCACCATTACAAATACTTGCAAACGATAAATTAACTGGTGATAACTACACAAAATGGAAACTTAACATTAATGCAATACTGGTCACAAAAGACCTCAAGTTTGTGCTTACGGAGGAATGTCCTCCGGTGCCTACTACCAATGCCATACAAACTGTTCGTGAGGCATACCAGCGATGGGTCTCATCTGATAAGAAGGCCCGAACATATCTGTTAGCTTCTATGACAGACGTGCTTGTCACAAAGTACGAAGCAATGACTACAGCATTCGAAATTATGGAGTCATTGCAAGCTATGTTCGGGCAGCCCTCTGAGCAAAAGCGACACGAAGCTGTTCGTTCCGCTATGCTCGCTCGCATGAAGGAAGGTATATCAGTTCGGGAACATGTCCTGAGCATGATATCCTACTTCAACACGGAAGAAGTCAATGGCGGGGCCATTGATGAACCCAGTCAAGTGAGCATCATACTGACGACACTTCCGAAGAGTTTCGATCAGTTTAAGAAGAACTACGGGATGAAAAAGTTAAGGTTCAGTCTCACACAGTTGCTCAATGAGCTCGCTACTTTTGAGTCCATGACCAAGGACAGCAAAAGTAAGACCGGTGAGGCAAATGTTGCTGAACCATCTTCCTCCAATAATAACAAGAGGAAGAGGTCTGTTGGGAAGGCGAAGGGTAAGCCCAAACCCAAGAAATCCCAAAGCAAAAAGAAAGGCGCCTCTATCGACAAGAGCAAAGGAAAATGTTTCCATTGCGACAAGGTCGGACACTGGAAGAGGAATTATCCTCAGTATCTGGAGGAGGTAGCCAAGAAGAAGAAAGCGAAAGGTAAATATGATTTACTTGTTCTTGAGTCATGTTTAGTTGAAGATGATTCTTCACCCTGGATAGTTGATTCAGGGGCCACTAACCATGTTTGTTCTTCTTTGCAGTGGACTGATTCTTGGACACAGCTTGAGGAGGGAGCCTTCTCGATGCGAGTGGGGTCAGGGGATGTCGTGTCGGCACGAGCAGTGGGCGTAATTAGATTGCATTTTTGTAATAATAATTTTATTTTGTTGGACAATGTATTTTTTATTCCTGGATTTACACGGAATTTAATTTCCGTTTCTAAGTTGTTAGAACAATTATATTCTGTTTCTTTTGATAATAAATCAGTTATTATTGCAAAGAATGGTCTGAATATTTGTTCAGGAATTAATGAAAACAATTTGTATGTGTTAAGACCGTTAATGCATACAACACTTCTCAACACCGAAATGTTTAAAGTTGAAAAACCAAAAACTAAACGACATAAGATTTCTGCAGAAAACTGAAACGTATCTCTGGCATCTAAGGCTTGGACATATTAACCTTGACTGGATAAACAGACTAGTAAAAAGCAGATCTTTAAATGAGTTAAAGGTTGGCACCTTACCTGTCTGTGAATCTTGTCTGGAAGGTAAGATGACTAAGAGACCTTTTACTGGTAAAGGGCTTAGAGCTAAACAACCACTAGAGCTTATACATTCAGACGTCTGTGGACCAATGAATGTTAAAGCAAGGGGTGGTTATGAGTATTATGTCACCTTTATAGATGACTACTGGAGATACGGCTATGTCTACCTAATGCAACGGAAGTCGGAAACATTTGAAAAGTTTAAAGAATTCTGAGCTGAAGTTGAGAACCAGTTAGGAAAGACTATCAAGTCTCTATGATCAGATCGTGGAGGTGAGTACCTTGACCAAGAGTTTGAAGACTTTATGGTCGAGTATGGGATAGTGTCCCAACTCACAGCTCCTACACCTCAGCAGAATGGTGTCGCGGAGAGGAGAAATAGAACCCTAATGGAAATGGTGAGATCTATTATTAGTTTCTCATCATTACCAAATTCATTTTGGGGATATGCGTTACAAACAGCGGCATACATTTTGAATGTTGTGCCATCCAAATCTGTTCCTGAAACTCCCCTAGAGTTGTGGAATGGTCGTAAAGCTAGTTTACGACATTTTCGCATATGGGGGTGTCCAGCACACGTGCTAAAGAACAGAACAGGAAAGCTAGATCCCAAGTCTGTGGTCTGCTTGTTTGTAGGATACTCCAAGGAGACCAGAGGTGGATACTTCTATAGTCCCTGAAGATAACAAAGTATTTGTATCGACAAATGCAATGTTTCTTGAGGATAACTATATAAGTGATCATAAACCTCGTTCTAAAATTGTATTAAATGAGTTGGAGCCTGGTGAGACCAGCACTCAGTCAACTAGAGTTGTTAATCCATTAACATCTGAAAGTCAGATAATTCCTAGTCAGGATACACTACCACCTAGACGAAGTGAGAGGGTTGTGAGACTAGCCTGAACGCTATTTGGGTGTAAGTGAGGGATAAGATCTTGTCTCTGTTGATAGTGTGGATGATCCATTGACATTTAAGAATGCAATGGAAGATCCTGATAAAGAGGAATGGCTTAAAGCCATGAATCTCGAGATGGAGTCTATGTACTTTAACTCAGTCTGGGAACTTGTAGACTTACCGAATGGGGTAAAACCCATAGGATGTAAGTGGATCTACAAGAGGAAGAGAGGAGTAGACGGGAAGGTCGAGACCTTCAAGGCAAGGCTAGTGGCCAAGGGTTATACCCAAAAAGAAGGGGTCGATTATGAAGAGACCTTCTCGCCAGTAGCCATGTTTAAGTCTATTCGGATTCTCTTATCCATTGCTGCCTATTTAGATTATGAAATTTGGAAAATGGACGTCAAGACTGCATTCTTGAATGGCAATCTTGATGGAAGCATATACATGATGCAACCAGAGGGATTTGTGTTTCCAGATCAAGAGCAAAAAGTTTACAAGTTGCAAAGGTCCATTTATGGACTTAAGCAATCATCTAGATCTTGGAACATAAGGTTTGATGATGTGATCAAAACCTATGGCTTCGAGCAAAACGTTGATGAGCCTTGTGTCTACAAGCGCATCATTGACAAGAAAGTAGTTTTCTTGGTCCTATACGTAGATGACATCCTACTCATTGGGAATGTTGTAGGAGTGTTGTCTGATGTAAAGGGCTGGCTGGCTAGCCAATTCCAAATGAAAGATTTGGGAGAGGCGAGTTATGTTCTAGGGATCTAACTTATAAGGGATCGTAAGAACAAACTCATAGCATTGTCTCAAGCATCATATATCGACAAAATTCTTATGCGATTTTCGATGCAGAACTCCAAGAAAGGTAATTTACCTTCTAGACATGGGGTTAAGGAACAGTGTCCTAAGACACCTCAAGATGTTGAGGATATGAGACGTGTGCCATATGCATCAGCAGTAGGTAGTCTCATGTATGCTATGTTATGCAAGAGACCGGACATCTGCTGTGCAGTGGGAGTAGTCAGCAGGTACCAGTCCAACCCAGGATTAGATCATTGGGTTGCTGTCAAGAATATTCTCAAGTATCTTCGAGAACGAGAAACTATATGCTAGTGTATTCCGGACAGGATTTGATCCCGTTAGGATACACAGATTCTGATTTTCAGTCAGACAGGGATTCTAGAAAATCCACGTCCAGATCAGTATTCACCCTAGGTGGTGGAGCCATTGTGTGGAGAAGTATAAAGCACTCTTGCATTGCTGACTCCACCATGGAAGCCGAATATGTAGCCGCTTGTGAAACTGCTAAAGAGGCTGTTTGGCTCCGTAAGTTCTTGAGTGATCTGGAAGTTGTTCCAGATCTGGATAAGCCCATCACACTTTATTTTCATAACAGTGGTGCTGTGGCTAATTCCAAAGAACCAAGAAGCCACAAGAGAGGGAAGCATATAGAGAGAAAGTATCATCTCATTAGAGAGATAGTGCAGAGAGGAGATGTGATCGTCACCAAGATATCCTCACAAGACAATCATGCTGATCCATTTACGAAGACCTTACCGGCTAAAGTGTTTGAAGGTCACCTAGAAGGTCTAGGGTTACAAGACATGACTCACATGCTTTAGTGCAAGTGGGAGATTGTTGGGGTTTTTGCCCTAAAGCTTGTAATATGTAAATATAATTTGAACATAAATAAAAGAAGTAGTATATTCATTCATTTTGTGTCATACTTTATATAACATGTGCACTTAACATCCAAAATTGCCGGATGTAATTTCGAACTGAGTATATGAGTGTCATATATAGATGGATTCAGTTTGAAACAAGCAATTTAAAGAGTCAGTAGATAGCAAATAAAGCTGGGTACTTTATTTGTGGTTAATCTACAGCTGCGGTCCATTTCGTAGTGTATGGTGATCCTATCCTGGATCATTCATATGTAGATATGAGAATGGAGGCACCTTGTATGATGTGATCATATAGGACTGGGCCATGATCTATATGAATCTCTCATTAAGATCCGTTTAATGATGAGATTCATATATATCAACTAATGATGGCTATATGTGGGTGATCTTAATCCTGAGTGTCTTATCGACTCCTTCAGGTTAGATCGTGGTCTTTGATATACCATGGGTGAGGTCGGAGTTGCATTCTCGATCAATATACTCCGTATGTTGGGATCGCGGTTTGGCTTGTGGCTAGGAAGGTTTGTACACAATAGTGGAATCCACTCCTTCTTGTGAGAAGTAGATGGTAGTTCCCTTAAGGGTTGATTCGGGGCTTGAACAATATGAGCGCTCTCCTAATTCCGTAAGGAATGTAGGATTTATTGTTCATTAGAGAATCAATGGTACTTAATGGAAAGATATGATTAGAGGGGCATAATGGACATTATGACCCAGCTCTAATTATGAACTACTTGTGGAGGATTACACCATATGTAATAGCTATATCGATGGACACCGAGAGTTATTGGTTTGTGTAAAAACGTCTACAGTTGAGAGAGTGCAGCTTTGGGTTTTTAGTGGAATAACACCGAAGTTAATAATCATGAAATACTAATTAAAGAGTTTAATTAATAATTTCTAAGGATTATTGGAGCTCAAAATACTGTGGATCCATTAGGTCCCCTTGCTAGCCCGATCGATTTAGGTAACAAGGGTCACGGTTAATTAATTGGATTGTCCAATTAATTGTGTTACGAAAGTGACACATATTTATTCGGGAGTTAATTGAATAATGGGATTATTTAATTAATGAATAATGGTGATTAAATAAATTAAATAATAAGATTATGTAATTATAATGTTAATCACTAAATGGAGGGTGTTAGTTGATATTTGATTTTGAATAAAATAAGATAATATGATTATTTTATTTTATTAAATAAAATATTTGGTTTGTTTTTAATTATATATGAGATATATATTTTTTTTATTGAAACCGAATGTCGGTTTTGTTTTTGAAATATATGAGATATATTTTAACTAAAAAGAAATGAAACAAAATGAGATACAAGACGCAGTGAATGAAAAGCAATTTGATTGCTTGAGAGAAGAAAATTGTAATCGTGCACAGAAATTGAAAAAGCAAACAAAAGAGAGAATAAGTTAGGGTGTTGTGAGACCACAAGGGCTGCACCTCTAAAGTTTGTTTTTTTGTGTATGTGTTCTTCTCTTCTTCCTCCATACAGGTCCTGAATATCGTGACGCGCCCACATGTTGTTACCAGTTCTAGGAGATAGCGAGGAAGATCACTGTGGTTCAACTCAGGAGCAGTTCGTATCAAAGTGAAGGAGCCTCCTACGTAGGTATGAAAAATAAATTCCTTCACTTTATTATTGTATTTGATTATTACTGTACAAATGGGTTAGTTTAATGATTGCATTAAAAAATTTTAAACCCTTCCGCTGCGCAATCTGTAACCCTAGGTTCCAACAGCTCTAGCCTATCAGGTGCTTCGTATGGGGTACTATTGGCCAACCATCCATCAAGATGCAAAGAGTTTTGTGCAATCTTGCGAACCTTGTCAAAGAACTTCAAACTTCAACCACCAACCACCGGAGCGACTGTCGTCCCTCTGTTCACCTTACCCCTTTGCCATGTGGGGAATCGACCTAATTGGGCCACTTCTTACTGCTCCAGGACAGATCAAACATGCTATCATGGCTATCGACTACTTCACAAGATGGGTCGAGGCAGGACCTTTTTCTCGAATATCAGAAATGAATACAACCAAGTTCATCAAGACTAACGTGGTATGCAGATTCGGGACCCCTCTCATCATTATAGCCGACCTGGTAAAGCAATTCGACAACGCCCGATTCAAAGACTTCTGCAAGGGATTGGGGATCGACCTCAGGCTCGCTTCAGTGGCTCATCCCTAAACTAACGGGCTGGTAGAATCCACCAACAAGACTATCAAGAAACTTCTGAAAAAGAAGCTTCAGCAGAAGAAAGGTACATGGGCCGAAGAGCTACCAGAAGACCTCTAGGCATACCGGACTACAAAAAGAACAGCTACCGGGGAAACACCTTACTCCCTGGCTTTCGGGATTGAAACAGTCCTCCCCATCCAGCATAAATTAACCTCGTTCAGGGTACATCACTTTGAGCCCGAAAGTAATGAAGTCAAGCTCCGGGCTAATCTAGACCTCTTAGAAGAAAAACAAGACCGGGTAGCAGAAAAAGTAGCGATCTACCAGAGCAAGATCGCTAGATACTTCAACCAAAAGGTTAGAGCCCTGGAATTCAAAGAAGGGGATCTGGTACTTAGGAAAGTGACCCTGAACACTCGGAAAAGGTCGGATGGAGTCTTAAGTCCAAATTGGGAAGGGCCATATTTGATAAAGCTAGTTGTTCGTAATGGAGCCTATAAACTCGAAGACATGGACGGACGATCCATCGACCACACTTGGAATGCAGATCATTTGAGGAAATTTTACCCTTGAAGGAAGTTCTCCAGTAGACTACCCTCACTTAGTTTTCATTACCGACCCTAATAAAGATGTACTACATCTCGGTCATCAATAAAGTCATTTTCCTTTTCTCCTCCATCTTTGTCTCCAACTATGTTCAACATTAATGACTACACCCTTGTATGAGAAACTCCACATAAACATCTCGAGACCAGGAAACAGCTTGATAGCCCTACTGATGCCTTGGTCGGGCTACCACCCCAAGAAGGATCTGAGTGTAAGAGCATAGTTGCCCTCCAGATCTCGAGACCAGGTTATAGCTAGATAGCCCTCTTGATGCCTTGGTCAGGCTACCACCCCCAAGAAGGATCTGAGTGTAAGAGCATAGTTTCCCTCCAGATCTCGATACCAGGAAATAGCTCGATATCCCTTCTGATGCCTTGGTCGGGCTACCACCCCCAAGAAGGATCTGAGTGTAAAAGCATAGTTTCCCTCCAGATCTCGAGACCAGGAAACAGCTCGATAGCCCTCCTGATGCCTTGGTCGGGCTACCACCCCCAAGAAGGATCTGAGTGTAAGAGCATAGTTGCTCTCCAGATCTCGAGACCAAGAAACAACTAGATAGCCCTCGTGATGCCTTGGTCGGGCTACCACCCCCAAGAAGGATCTGAGTGTAAGAGCATAGTTGCCCTCCAGATCTCGAGACCAGGAAATAGCTCGATAGCCCTCCTGATGCCTTAGTCGGGCTACCACCCCTAAGAAGGATCTGAGTGTAAGAGCATAGTTGCCCTCCAGATCTCGAGACCAGGAAATAGCTCGATAGCCCTCCTAATGCCTTGGTCGGGCTACCACCCCCAAGAAGGATCTGAGTGTAAAAGTATAATTGCCCTCCAGATCTCGACACCAGGAAATAGTTCGATAGCCCTCCTGATGCCTTGGTCGGGCTACCACCCCCAAGAAGGATCTAAGTGTAAGAGCATAGTTGCCCTCCAGATCTCTAGACCAGGAAATAGCTCGATAGCCCTCCTGATGCCTTGGTCGGGCTACCACCCCCAAGAAGGATCTGAGTGTAAGAGAATAGTTGCCCTCCAGATCTCGAGACCAGGAAATAGCTCGATAGCCCTCATGATGCCTTGGTCGGGCTACCACCCCCAAGAAGGATCTGAGTGTAAGAGCATAGTTGCCCTCCAGATCTCGAGACCAGGAAATAGCTCGATAGCTCTCATGATGCCTTGGTCGGGCTACCACCCCCAAGAAGGATCTGAGTGTAAGAGCATAGTTGCCCTCCAGATCTCGAGACCTTGGTCAGGCTACCACCCCCAAGAAGGATCGGAGTGTAAGAGCATAGTTGCCCTCCAGATCTCAAAGACTAGGAAATAGCTAAGTAGCCCTCCTGATGTCTTGGTTGGGTTATCACCCCATATAAAAATATATATATATAATATATATATATAATAATATATATATAATGTTTGCTTTCGTGTGCAGGATCAAAATCATCATAATTCCCTACACGAATCTTATTTTTTGCTACAGATGCTACTCTGGATCCCATTCAAGACCAGAAATAAAATAAAAGTTCTCAAAAGCGATTCGATTTCTCATTAAGGACAAAGGAAGCCTATCCCCCGATAAGGCTACATCCACCAAATGGGGAGCCCAACCCCCTAACTCGGGCTACAAAAAAAAGAAAAAAAGAAAGCTAATAAGGGAAAAACGGGGTGCCCACCCCCTTCTCCGGGCAATCAAAGACAAGTCATGATGAACTGCTTCAAGCTTTGGGACTCTCTTGGCTCCCCTCCGCTGGCCCTCCTCCTTCTTGCTGATCCTCGCCATCAACCCCCTCTACAGATAGCTGTCTATCTTGGTTATCCTCGCCGACCGCTCCTCCATTTAGAGGCTCCATCGAATGATCAGCTGGATCTTTCTCCAAAACCTCATTAATTACGTCCATAACCTCATGTGGGATAGCCGCGTCAAGAAGGGCAGCCATGGACCCCGTCTGGTTCCTGTCGACCTCCATCTCTGTTAAAAGGGGATCCTCAGATGGGCTCCTAACCTCTTCACCAGCTCCTGACTGGTCCTCCTCAGATCGAGAGGACATCACTTTACTGGAAGACTCCCCAGGACCTGAGGTGGTAAAGGTAAGAAGAGGGAATGAAGGATCTGTCTGAGCGGGCTGCTTCCCAGCTCCTGCTTGGCTCGAATGGACCACATTGTCACCTTCAAGGTGAGATAACTCGGCAGCCTTGAGCATTATTTCCTGTCTATCCCAGCCAGCAATAGATGAGAAATCAAAGGGAGGAGGAAGAGCTTCCTCGGCCTGAAAGGAAGCATAGAAATACCCGTCGTTGAAGGAGGTCTCTGCATCAACTTGCAGCTTGGTCACCTGAGTAATCAGAGACTGGTTCTCGAGGTCCAACTTCTTAGCCTCAGATCTCCAGGAATCTCGCTGCCTAGCCCGCCGGAGAGATTGAAGATGCTCCTGATCATAAGATTGCTTCATCCTCTCATGATCACAGCGAAGCTCAGCCATCTCGACATCGAATTTTCCCTGGCTGGAAGTCACCTCTTCCACTAAAGACCGAGCCTGTTTGAGCAGTTCCCCAGCTTTTTTGGCTTCAGCTTCGGCTTTTGTAGCCCGATCGCGGAGGAGGGGTACCTGCTGGCCCATCGCAACATTAAACTTGAAGGCTTACAAAATATAGAACCCGAGTTAGAAACTGAACGAATTAACAAGAGTAGCACGAAGGAAATACAATTACGTCAGCTAAAATAGTAGACCACTTGGTTATAAGGACGTCCACAGGCATGGAAGCCAGCATGGAGATCCCGCTACCCGGACAGGATGCTATGAATTGCTCCAGGACTTCATCCCGCCCGGTCGAGCTCGACTGAGGCCGGGAGCGGCTGGAAGGAACCTTCGCGACACCTTTCCCAGAAGCGATGCCTTTCCCAGAAACCTCCAAAGCTTTAGTTGTTGGAAGCACAGCGAAATCAGGTGTTTGAGTCGAAGGGGTAGCAACTTTAGCGGCCACGACCGAAGGGACAGAAGCAGCCGGGCCAACCACCTGGGAGCTTTACCCAAAGCCCGAAAAGCCCAAGAGGCAAGAGTGGCCATCTTAGACCCAGCCGGAGAGATAGACGAAGCCAGAGCAGGTTCGACCCCAGAGGAGGGAAGAGAAACTCCACCTTGAGGAGAGCGTGAGACGTGATGGGTGGCCGGTTCCACGACAAAAACTGTGAATAAGCAGATTAAAAAAGAAAATGTTAGAACCAAGCTGAGTAATAAAGTGAAGCAACTCAATGACACTTACGGGGAATAGCGTCTGAAATCCACAAATATTTGTTCACCCTACGAGGATCAAAAGCTTCAGCAGTAGGGAACTTCGGATTCAAATAATTTTGGGCTAGAATAGCCTTTAAAATGGCTTCGAACTCAGAAGGCAGGGAGTCCCGGTCCCATGAGGGCTTGTCACTGAAAGCTGTGGGAACCTCGAATTCATGCCTTCCAATGAAAATCGAGCTCCCCCAGTCATCCCTCGCCAGGATCCATTCTTCTTTCCACGCGGGGTCCTTCTTCGAGGCACCAGGAATGATGAAGTTGAGCTTGTTCTTGGCCTTGGCATAAAACTGGCCTCGAGGAGCCCTAAATAGGCTCCCAATCTGGAAGAGATAGGCCAGCTCCTCTGCACCCGGCTCCCTCGTCACCTTACTCATTTGGCATTGTTCCCTCCATAATACAAGGAAACCAATCAGATGCCTCCAGAAGCCAAGCGTCAACTGGAGGGGAGCGAGCTGGATGGCGTTGAGAGCCCACCGAAGAGTCGGATAGAGGGGAAGCCTGACCCCGTTCTCAAGAGCGGCCACATGAATCAGAAGCACGCCTTTAGGGGGGGTTGAAGAACTCATAATTTTTGGGAGGCACCGAGATGGATACGCTGTCGGGGATGCCAAACTTTGACCTCAAGCGGTCAATCGACACCGGGTCAACAGTGGAATCTGGGAAAACCCGAAAATCGTAAGGAGGGAGCCTCTCCACAAGAGGACTAGGAGCCGAGACCCGACGCTCCCCCGCGGAGCCACCGTTCGCTTCTTTGTCGGAGTCTTTGTCGACGATATCCAAAGGGTGGTCAGGATGGTTGGAGAACCCAGTCCCGATGGATACATTCTTACTAGACTGCCGACGTTGCGAGGTGGGCGGGGAATCGTCGCCGTCAGAACTCCTCCCAGCCCTCTTCCCTAGAGTAAAACTGACGACCTCCTCGCCGTCGATTATGGAATCAGCTGAGTCGCGATTGTTTTTCGACATTGTAAATGCCAAAAAGGACGAAGAATGAAGAAAGAAGCAAGCTTGGAGGAAAAGCTATGGAAATATTTCTCAGCAAAAATTTTTTAGCTCGAAGAGATGTGAGGAAGATGAGGAGGAAAATAGACATATATATATAGGCAAGAGGGCAACAGCACGAGCTACCGAGATACTCGTTTGGTAACGGTAAAAAATCGACTACAGTAATGTAACCGGATTAAACTCAAAAGCAGGCTAATCATCTCACGCCACATCACTTACGCAGTTAAGAGGAAAATCTCCCCAAGATTCTGGTAACGGTAAAAAATCTCGGGGACTGCCGTAACGCAATCAGATCAATTCGAAGATAAATTAGTCGGTTCGCATCATGACACTCAAATGAAGAAATTTCCCCAATATTTCGGTACCGGTAAAAAGAGGAAGATTTCCCAAATAAAGTAAAAATCTGACCTCAACCCCGAGCTCGACGTCTGGTGTTCAAGTCAGAGGGGATTTCTGTTAATAGCCAAAATTGGCTACGGACCAAAGGAAAATTTTCCACCTCCCAGACCTAGTTCCATACCGGAGAGTTTCCACCAGGAGATCTCTCTATCCAGAGCCGAACTACGATACCACCCAGGAACAAGGACGGGCTCCGAAAACATCCGAAATAGAGCCCGGAACGATCAGATCTAGCCCGTATCACCAAAACTAGAAGCTCCTCGAAGTCGAGGTCACCTCGCAAATGCACCAGAGATTCGCATGTACCTCGATTGACACAAAAGAGTGTCCCTAGAAGGCCGCATCTTGCTTCGAAGGGTCAGGGGAAGCCACACCTAGCTTCGAAAGGTCAGGGGAAGCCACACCTAGCTTTGAAAGGTCAGGGGAAGCCACACCTAGCTTTGAAAGGTCAAGGGAAGCCACACCTAGCTTCGAAAAGGTCAGGGGAAGCCATACCTAGCTTCGAAAAGGTCAAGGGAAGCCAGATCTGGCTCCAAGCCGGATGAAACTTCTCAGATATCAAGGTCAGAACACCAATCAACCTCACTGATTGATGCACCACACCATGCCATATTCAACGACCTCTATAAAGGATTATGCTGAATGGATACGAGGGATACACTGGATCATATTTGGAAACGTTACCTATATGCAGAACAAGTAATAGAATCCAAAGAGGAAACAAACTGATCTCCACCACGATACTCTCAATTCGGTTGTTAACTCAAAGTCAATGACATTAAAGCGAGAAATCCCGCCCGATAAGGAGGGGAGAGACTGAGAAAATCAAGGAGAGAATCAGTTTGTTTGACCTATAAAACTATTTATAAATAGAAAGAAAGAAAATGAAAAGAAAGGGACTACTATTCGACAGGCATACGACAAACAATCAACCACACCCTAGAGAGAGTTGAGAGCAAAGATAAAAGAATTTCTTTATTTGTATACCATGCACGTTCAATAAAAATATTCTTGCTTTCTTTTGGATGAATGGTATCATTATTCGTTGTCATTTTATAAATCATTGCTACACATACAATAAATCTTCGCCACCACCTACGTGGTAGTGGTCTCGAGGGCGTTGACTGAGATTTCTCATCCCGAGCGAAATTTCCGTTAACAAGTATATCTTGGGAAAATTTGAAATTTGAGAGATATAAGGATGACGTTGAGATAAACAAGTATATATAGGCAAGAGGGCAGCAGCATGAGCTGTCGAGATCTTCGGTTAAGATCACAAAGAATCTCAGAGACTGCCGTAACGCTGCCGGATTAACTCGAAAATAAGTCGGTCAGCTCACGCCACGTCTCTTGCGCAGTTAATGAAAAGATTTCCCCAAGATTCTGGTAACGGTAAAGAATCTCGAAGAGTGCCGTAACGCAGCCGGATTAACTCAGAAATAAGTTAGTCAGCTCACTCCACGTCACTTGTACAGTTAATGAAAAGATTTCCCCAAGATTCTTGTAACGGTAAAGAAGGAAAGATTTCCCAAATAAAATAAAAAATCTGACCCCAACCCCAAGCTAGAAAACCGGTGTTCAAGTCAGAGGGGACTTCTGTTAGCCAAATTTGGCTAGGGACCAAAGGGAAATTTTCCACCCTTTAAACCTGGCTCCATGCCCGAGGTCATCCATCAGGAGACCATGTTACCCGGAGCCGAGCTACGATACCGCCCCACGGGAATAAGGACGGACTCCAGAAAAACCTAGTGTAGAGCCCGGCTCGGTCAGATCGAGCATGCATCACTGAACCTGAAACCAGGAAATCCCCCCGAAGTCAGGATTACCTCGCAATCACTCCAGAAGCTCGCTTATACCTTGCTGACATAGTGAGGTATCCGTAGAAGGCCGCACCTAGCTCCAAAAGGTCAAGGGAGGCCAGACCGAGCTCCTGGCTAGACTAAACTCCTGAATATCAAGGCTAAGACACTAATAAACCTCACTATCTGATGTACCTCACCATAATATACACCATATTCAACGACCCCTATGGGGGATCATACTAAACCTGAAGACACACAGGATCATATCTTAAGACGTTACATACGTACATAACAAGTAATAGAGTCCGAGTAGGAAACAAATTGATCTCCACCAAGATATCCTCAACTCAGCAATTAACTCAAAGTCAATGACATTTAAATGTAAAATCCCGTCAGATAAGGAGGGAAAGGATGGAGAAAATCAAGGGAGAATCAATTAGTTTAACCTATGAAGACAATGTATAAAAGAAGGACTTCGGCCTTCAGAAAGAGGAGACTACTTTTCGACAGGCATATGACAACAACCCTACTACACTCTAGAGAGATTGAGAGTGACTGGTAAATATTTGTAAACGATACACCATTCATAAGAATAAAGAAACATTTTCATTCTCTTTTGTTCATTCCCTTTTGATGGTATTGATAATAGTATCTTCTTTGTCATTTTTAATTGGCACTGACTAGAATACACTCTACCTTGACCACCACCTCCGTGGCAGTGGTTTTGAGGGGTGTTAATTGAGATTTCTCACCGCGAGTAAAATTTCCGTTAACAACCGTAAGCCGACATTTTCTGAATAACATCTAAGGGTGGTAAGTTGATGGTTACATTGGAAAGGAGATCATAGATTTCCTGATCCTTTTTCTCCAATTTAGAGTTTTTTAGCCTTTCTGGAAAGGGTATAGGCGGCACATAGGGGTTTGATTACTTATGGAGCTGAGGTCTTGGTTCTGGGTCTGCTAACTGAACACTTTTTTCCTTTTCTAACTCTTTCTTACTCTCTACCTCTGTATGAACTACCTCATCTTTTTCTGTGATGGTTTCCTTATCATTTTCTTTCAAAACCCTTCTGCTTCTTATGACTGCCTTTGAACTAACATGTTCTGGTTGACTCGGAAATTTCCCTTTCTCTCTTTCTTGTAACAATTCAGCCAACTAACGTATTTGGAACTCAATCCTGTGAATAGACGCATCTATCTCGTTTGATTGTCTATCATTCTTCCATATGTATGTCTCTCAACTCTCTAAATGTGCTTATTGTAGCAGCTGGACCTCTTGCGTATCCTGGTTGGTTGACTGCATGAACTCTTTTATCCATTCATCAAATGTTCCCATACTTGGCTGAATTGCATTAATGTCCTCTGGAATCTGTGCCGCTTGCACAATTTCCCTTGTTCTCTGCTCTACTAAATGGGTCTCTTCATTCCCTTGTAAGTAGTCCTTTAGCAAAGCTGCCAGTCTCTCTTCGGTTGAAAACTCTTCGTCGACATTGCATCCCTCATGGAATTTCTACTCACATCCCCATTCCTGATTAAATGGGTCAATATCAAGCTCGTACTCGGATCCTAAATTTGTCCAAAAGGCATCCATGAACCAAGAATATCAAGAAACAAAAACTACCCACAACGTAAAAATATACAAACAAAGTAATAGCAGGAATGTAAATAACTATAAAAATTACTCATGCAAAACTAATCAAACTAAATTTGCCGCTCCCCGGCAGCGGCGCCATTTGACTGGACGTTTTCTCGTGTGTCGTTTTAAAGATCAATACGTCAATAATAATAATTGTAAGATTAGTTATTGCTAAAGTAATGTTAATGTATATATATAATAAACGAAACATAAAATGATGAAGATGTAAATGGTGAATTATCTATTAGTAACACTAAATTAATTATGCAAACTAGATGAAGGGGAAATGGGATGAAGGATATATAGATGATGGAAACTAAGGAGTTAATGGATACGAAAGTAAATACTGGGCAATGCAACAAATTTGTCAATAGGCACGTCTATTCAAAGGTAACCGACCTAGGATGTATTGAGTCGGTTATTTATCCCTAGAAAGTGGCCAACCTATGATGTATAGTGACGACCACCTATTTGGGATTAATCCGTTGTAAACCACCAACCTAGGATGTATAGTGTTGGTTGTTTACGGATTCTGAAAATGAAGTTTGTCTACCTATCAATGATTCAACCGATTGTAAACGTAGTCAACCTAGGATGGATAGTGATGACTTCTAATCCTCTAAAGGGTTCCGACCTAGGATGTATAGTGCCAGAAACTCGATCGAGGTAGATTAAGACCGCGGTTCAAGAGTAAGAATTCATGACGTTCCGTCCACTCACTAGAGCAAGAGACAACTAAATATGATGTATATCTAGATGCAATACTCATACATAATCCAAACAGATCTTACTAAGAGGATGTATCTAAACAAGAAATCAATGGCAACCATTCAAAGCAAGAATAGATCAATGAAAGATAGACATGAATATAAATATAACATCAAGTTTATGTACAAGCCCAATATCCAACTAACTATTAGAGGGGATTTAGCTACTCATTACAACTAGGAAAATAAGAGAAAGGAAAGAGAATGTACCCTTGGAGAACATCTCTTTCCTTGAAGTTGCTTCAATCACCTACCTTCCTTGAAGTTGAGTAGAGAATGTAAGTATGTGAGAGAGAGAGAGATTCTAGATCTAAAGTGTGTAAAACCTCTGAAAAACGGAGTCAAAGGCTGTGTAAAACATTTCCATACTTTTCTATTTATACAACATACAAAAATAGGTCACTTAAACTTCAAAAATCAATCTGGCATGCGTGGAGTACGGGTGGAGTGCGGGTGATTTACCCGCACTGTATGGGTTGTCTTCATCTTTTGTTCTCGGATCTGGGAAATAGTACGGGTGGAGTGCGGTTGGATTACCTGCACTTGACTCGCACTTAACCCGCACTTGATTAGCACTTTACTCGTACTTTACTGTCAGGTGCAAAATCCACTCCTCTGTCGTGAGCAATAGTGCGGGTGGAGTGCGGTTGGATGACCCGCACTATGCCCGCACTCTAATGTCAGGTGCAAATCACCTTCTCTGGTCTTGAGCAACATTACGGGTGGAGTGCGATTGGATGACCCGCACTGTTCCCGTACTTTAACGTCAGGTGCAACTCAGCTTCACTGGTTTGGCAACAGTGCTGGTGGAGTGCGGTTGGATGACCTGCACTGTTCCCGTACTTTTATGTCAGGTGCAACTCAGCTTCACTGGTTTGGCAACAGTGCTGGTGGAGTGTGGTTGGATGACCCGCACTGTACCCGCACTTTAACTCTTCTCTTGTATCAGGTCCCGGCTATGAGCATGAGTGCGGTTTGAGTGCGGTTGGAGTGCGGTTGCGACCTGCATTTGACCCGCACTTTAAAACTGATTGTGATCCTTTGTCTTTCCTTTTCCCCTTTTCTACAGGAATCACTGCAACATACTTCCAAACCCATCTTTGCACCATTTCCTACAATTACGTACATAACAACCCATTAGAGATACCAAAATGCACGAAAATAGAACACAAGATAAAGATTTGAGGGCCTAAATAAACTACATATTTGGCATGATCAGAGCCCTCCCAGTCAGCACAGATCGTTTTCACTGAAGCAGATGTCTTCTACACCGTGCAGCTTCAAGATAATCCCATGGTGATCACGATACAGATTGCCAACTGCATGGTCCATCGCGTGCTTGTATATACGGGCAGCAGTGTAGATATCCTCTTTAAAGATACCTTGGAAAAACAAAACCTGAAGCAATGGTGTTACAATAGCTATACAACTCCGCTTTATGGATTTACCAGGGATTCGGTCATCCCAGTGGGATCGAAGATCCTCACAGTGATCGTCGGAACCACACCTATCCAACAAAATGTTATGACGGACTTTGTTGTGGTTGACACCCCATCGGCCTACAACGCCATCTTAGGAAGACCATTCCTCTCTTCCTTGAAATGAGTCTTGTCTATATACCACAATGTCTTGAAGTTCCCAGTAGGAACCAAGGTGGGAGAGGTACGCAGGAGATCAACAAGCAACTAGGAAGTGCTACGCAGTATCCCCCAATCCTACAGCTTTAGCAAAACAGTTCATACAGATTGCAACAATCCTAGGACATGGAGGTGTCTGGGAAGATATGGAGGCATCTCGGATAATCTAGGATGATATGCAGCCCGCGAAGCATCCAGAGAGCGAACCCATTATGTCTTATGAGGAAGAACAGAACAAGAAATAGGCCAGCAAGCAGCCCGTAGATAGACTAGAGGGGATACCCATCAAAAGTGACGATCGTTCCAAGGTCGTCAAGGTCGGAGCTACCCTCAAACCAGGAGTGAAAGAAGGCTTGATTAGGCTTACTCAGAGAATTCAACGACATCTTCGCTTGGAGCCACGATGAAATGCCAGGGATCCCGGTATCATTGGCCACCCATCGATTAGCGGTAGATCCAATAGTCAAGCCCGTCAAACAGAAGAGGCTGCACTTTAACGCTGCGGTGCAGGAAGAAGTAGACAAATTGATCAAGGCAGGGTTTATCAGAGAAGTGCGCTACCCCGAATTGATCGCCAACATGGTCATGGTTAGGAAGGCGAATGGGAAATGGTGTATGTGTGTCGATTACACCGACCTCAACCGGGCATGTCCAAAAGACAGCTTTCATTTACCAAAGATCGATCAGCTAGTCGACTCCACGTCCGAAAATAAACTTCTTAGTTTCATGGGCGCGTTCTCGAGGTATAACCAGATTAAGATGCACCCAGCTGACCAAGGTAAGACCAGCTTCATTACTGGGCAGGGTTTGTATTGCTACAAGGCAATGCCGTTTGGCTTGAAGAATGCCGGGGTTACATACCAGCGGCTGGTTAACAAGCTATTCAAGCCCAAGATCGGAAGGACGATAGAGGTCTACATCGACGATATGATCAAAAAATCACCAACTGCATAAGGACATCGGGAAGACCTTTGCCAGACCTTTCTAATCCTGAGAGAAAACCAGATGCGGTTGAACCCCTCCAAATGCGCTGTCGGAGTAACAGCAGGGAAGTTTCTAGGTTTCATGGTTCATGAAAGAGGCATAGAGGCCAATCCAGAAAAAATCAAAGCTATCTTGGACTTGGAATCCCCCACATCACTCAAACAGGTGCAAATCTTGACTGGGCGTGTAGCTGCACTCAACAGGTTCATCTCTCGCTCCACCGATAAGTGCCTCCCGTTCTTCAAAGCCATCAAGCAAGGAAGAAACACGAAATGGAGCCCAGAAAGCGAGCAAGATTTCCAAGCCTTAAAGAAGTACCTAACAAGCCCACCACTGTTAGTCAAGCCGGATCCCGAAGAGGAATTGTAAATCTACCTGGCGGTCTCAGAAACTGCAGTAAGTGGAGCTTTGGCCAAAGAGTGTGGTGACGGGATTCAAAGTCCCATATACTATATGAGTCAAGCTTTAACCAAGTCGGAAAAAAAATTGTATTCTCCTAGAAAAGCCAGCCTATGCTCTGGTGACCTCGGCAAGGAAGCTCCGTCCCTATTTTCAAGCTCATTCAATAGCAGTGGTGATAGACCAACCTCTCCGCCAATTCCTACAAAGACCAGACATATCTGGGAGGCTAGTCTTATGGGCCCTAGAGCTCACTCAGTTCCACTTAAAGTATAAGCCTAGGACCACGATTAAAGCGTAGGCTTTGGCAGACTTCGTTGCCGGATTTTCAGCACTCCCTGGCCAAGTAAACCCCGCAACATCGAATAGGGTCCCTGGGAAAATTTCTGAGATCGATAATTTGCCAGAAGATTGCAAGCCTTGGACCCTCTATACAGATGGAGCATCTGGGCAAGCTGGGGGAAGAGCTGGTGTGGTCTTGACAGACCCAGAGGAGACTGAATTCTCTCACTGCTTCAGATTCGAATTTAAGGCCACCAATAATGAAGCGGAATACGAAGCCCTCCTAGCTGGAATGAAAGCAACAATCAAACTGGAGGCTGACTACCTACAAATCAAAAGTGATTCATTACTTGTAGTCAACCAGGTGTTTGAGGTATACCAGGCAAAGGGAGATAACATGGCTACTTACCTAAAGCTAGCTCAGTCACTTAAAAATAAATTTCAGGGATTCAAGATCGATCAGGTGACTCGACACCAAAACAACCGCTCGGATGTTCTAGCCTAAGATAGCCATAAATGGAGGTCAATCCTTACCGCTAGAAGTTCCCCTCCAAGTGACCTCTCAACCAAGCATAGCCGCAAGTAAGGAAATCTGTTCCCTGGATCGTCAGACTTGCTGGATGGACCTAATCGTTGCCTACCTCTAAGAGGGAAAGCTTCCCGAGGAGCTCGATCAAGCAGAAGAATTAAAAGGCTCTCTTTTCGATATTTCCTTGTAGATGGGTACCTCTACAGGAGGAGTAGATCCCTCCCCCTACTTCGGTGTTTACATCCTGATGACGCTAAATAGGCGCTAAGAGAGGTTCATTTTGGGGATTACGGGAACCACATCAGTGGAGAAGCTTTAGCATATCAAGTGCTCTGTATGGGGTACTACTGGCCGACCATCCACCAAGACGCAAAAATCTATGTACGATCTTGCGAGCCATATCAAAGGACTTCAAACTTGAACCACTTGCCACCAGAGTGACTGTCCTCTCTCAGTTTACCCTACCCCTTTGCCATGTGGGGGATCGACCTAATTGGACCACTTCCTGCCGCTCATGGACAAGTTAAATATGATATCTGTTAACAGTGTTTTTTTGCTGGGGTCCAAAGAAGAATTTTCCACCAAGTAACCACCTAGTAGGGACCATTCCCAGCTCCCAGGTATCTAGCGGGATCGATACCTCGGCCTTGAAGGAATCATTACATGGTAGGGCCAGAACCTCGACTACCTATCTACCTAGATGAAGCGCCAGAGATACGAACCAAAAAGAGTAGGTATCACACTATGTATCTACTCTAAAGCTGGTACCACGATACCCCGTACTTGGTACCTCGCGGTACCTGGTACCTCTCTTATGGCATCTAGGTACCTCGACATGCATCTGGTACCCGAGTACCTCGATAGCGGTCTAGCGCCCAGGTACCTCGACATCTACCTGGTACCTGGGTACCTCGCTATCCACCCAAAACCCATCCAAGACAGGTATTCGCGGTCTAGCACCCAGGTACCTCAACATCTACCAGGTACCTAGGTACCTCGCTATCCACCCAAATCCCGTCCAAGACAGGTATCCTACCTACCCAGCAGGACGAATGTCTCCACGAAGCCACTGGCATGCTAGAACAAGTGCCACGCCAACGAGAAGGGACTGGTACACCAGAGTACCCTCGCCTAAAGGGAAGAAGCATGCAACACAATCTGACCTCATTAACGGCCATTCATAACTCAATTAATGAGGGAATCATTAAACTCCATTAATGGCCATTCACAATGCCATTAATGAAGGAATCAGTCAACTCCATTAATGGCCATTCACAACTCCATTAATGAAGGAATCAGTCAACTCCATTAATGGCCATTCATAACGCAATTAATGAGAGAATATTCAACTCCATTAATGCTGTATCAACATTCCTTTGGTTGCGTATTAATTAATGGAGTGTGCAACAAGAATGAGGATAGATAAATATAACAAGGCACTCTCCAAGGAAAGGATTGGAAAAGACTTCTCCACCATAGACACAGTCATCATCACCTACAGAGAGTTTTCACCATCATGGTACAGAAAAATACTTACTTATCGCCTACTCCATGAGTTCGCCATCACCTGAAGTGTAAAAGGGGCCCTGCCTGAATTCCCTCTAGACTAATGACAAGGACCTTTTTCCCTTATGTCGTTTTTAAAAGATCAGTCCGTCAATAATATTTTAAGAAACCTCACTAAGCCTAAATCAGTTTGAAAACGTAAATATAGTGGCAAGTGGGTGTCGTCCACAGGGAGCGGAGTTAGCCAAATTAGTTAATGCTAAAGCAATGGTATGTATATATATATAATAGCAAAACATGAATTGGTGAAAATGTAGATTGTGAACCAACTCTAAATAATACTAAATTAAATATGTAAATAGAATGAAAGGGGAATATGGAGTGAAGGATATATAGATGATGGAAACTAAGGAGTTAATGGATTCGAAAGCGAATACTGGGCAATGCAACAAACTTGTCAATAGCACGGCTTTTCAAGGTAACCGACCTAGGATGTATAGAGCCTGTTATTTATCCCTAGAAGGTGGCCAGCCTAGGATGTATAGTGCGGACCACCTATTAGGGATTAATCCTTGTAAACTACCAACCTAGGATGTATAGAGTTGATTGTTTACCGGATTCTAGAAATGAAGCTCGTCGACCTAACATTGACTCAACCGATTAAAGATAGTCACCCTAGGATGTATAGTGATGACTTCTAACTCTCTCACGGTTCCGACCTAGGATGTATAGTGTCGGAAACACGATCGAGGTTAGATTAAAACCGCGGTTTAAGAGTCGGAATTCATGACTTTCCGTCCATTCTTTAGAGCATTAAACAACTAAACATCATGTATATCTAGATGGAATACTCATACATAATACAAAGACATCTTGCAAAGATCATGTATCTACACAAGAAATCAATGATAAACATTCACAATAAGAATAGATCAATGGAAGATAGACATGAATATCAATATAATATCAAGTTTATGTACAAGCCCAATATTAAACTAACTACTCCATCAACCCCTTAGAGGGGATTTAGCTACTCATTACAACTAGGAAATCAGTAGAGAGGAGAAAGAAATAACCCTTAGAGAACATCTCCTTCCTTGAAGTGGCTCCAATCTCCTAACTTCCTTGAAGTTGAGTAGAGAATGTGTGGATGAGATGTAGAGAGAGAAACTAGATCTAAGAATGTCTAATCTACCTAAAACGGAGTTAAAAGCTCCTTAAAACGTTTCGATACTTTTCTATTTATACTAAATACAAAAATAGGTCACTTAAGCTTTGAAAATCAGACTGGCGCGCTCGAAGTGCGGGTGGAGTGCGGGTGATTTACCCGCACTGTACCCGCACTGTATGGGTTGTCTGCAACTTCAGTTCTCGGAGCATGGCAGGAGTGCGGGTGGAGTGCGGTTGAATTACCCGCACTCTACCCGCACTTGGAGTCGCACTATGGTCGCACTTGGAGTCGCACTGTGGTCGCACTGTGATCGCATTTCCCTGGCAAGTGAAAGATCTACCTTCTGTCTTGAGCCAAAGTACGGGTATAGTGCTGTTGGATGACCCGCACAGTACCCGCACTCTAGTGTCAGGTGCAATCTGCTCTTCTGTTCTTGATACAAGTGCGGGTCGAGTGCGGTTAGATGACCCGCACGGTACCCGCACTCTGATGTCAGGTGCAACTCTGCTCTTCTATTCTTGATACAAGTGCGGGTGGAGTGCAGTTGGATAACCCGCACAGTACCCGCACTCTAATGTCAGGTGGGTGATCAGCTTCTCTGGTTTGGCATTAGTGCGGGTGGAGTGCGGTTAGCTGACCCGCACTGTACCTGTACTTTATCTCTGTACTTACACTCTTCCCCAGGCTTTGCACATGAGTGCAGGCTGGAGTGCGACTGGAGTGCGGTTGCGACCCCCACTAGACCCGCACTGGACCCGCACTTGACCCGCACTGTAGAGGTGTTTGTGCTTCTTTTCTGCTGGAATCACCAACATATGCTTCCAAACCTGTCCTTACATCATTTCCTATAAATAAGCATAAAACAACCCATGAAAGATACAAAAACACCCGAGAACAGAACAAAAGGTAAGGATCTGAGGGCCTAAATATACAACATATTTGGCCCGATCAAACACCCCCAAACCAAACCTTTGCTCGTCCTCGAGCAAATCAATTCGAAAAGTAAGACGCCAACTGAAATCAAATTCTAGATACCTAAACAATCAATCAACCATGCCGCAAGTCCAATGTGTGATATGATACAAATAAGTGCGATAGAGAGGAGGAAAGCATATGCACAAGATCAAGAGCAATTTGGAGACACCCAAGGGAGGCTCGTACGGACACGAATCCCACACCTAAAGGCATTCATGAATTTAAGACCACTTACTCCCATACCCTGAGCATAATTCGCTTCAATTCTAAAGCTCACATGGATCCTCTCTTTTCTTTCCTCAAGAGTCCTAAGTTCCACACAACAAGTATGCAAAGAAGATTTTTGCATAAGATTTAAGCAATGAACTATCCTAGGAACGAGTCACCATGCCATGGATGCGAAAGATCGTGCTTCAACCTAAATTCCCAAACTAGACTTACATGGATCAAATAGGGCTTTTAACCGGTTATAGTGTGGCTATGGGGTTGAATGAGTTTACACAAACAATATGGAAATTTAGGAGTTCAAACTCACCAATCATGCTAGAATATACCTCTACTCCCACACCATATTCTTTTCTTACTTTAAATTCACCCCTCTAGTAACCATTTAACCCACATTTTTGTGCCTTTAATGTTGCATTCTGTTTGGGTGTTTTTAACATAAAACACTATTATTATGGCACTTCAAATACAATCTTTCTTTAAATTCTTCTTTTGATAATTTCCCAATTGCAATGTTTGTACTCCATTTGAGTTGTTACCATATTCCCTTTCTTAGGCATTTAGAGTGCATAATTTACCCTTTTCTTTCATATTTTCAACATCTATCTCCTTTTACCCACTGTGGGACCATTTTAACCCTTTTCATCACTACCATTTCCCATCCTAACATGATTAGTACAAGGGTAGGCATGTGTTTAGGCTATTAGGTATATGGTTGAATGTGGTACCAAATGAAAGGGTAAGTGTTTGGCCTTAACTTGGCTTTGGAGCACACAATATGGTAAGTGGTGTTAGGCTATAGAGGTACTTCAATAAACATGCATTCCCTACTATCACTTCCACAACAATCTAAAAAGGGAATGAAAGCATCCATCACGCATTCACAAAATAATGCAAGTCCTATGGCACATGACATACATGACGAGAGGCGTATTTAAGAATAATCAATAATGCACTCAGAAAACACACTTTCATGCTTGTGTTTGTGATCTCATGGGTATCTCCACTATTAGAACAAGACATGGGAACAATGAGTCCCCAATACTTCATACCAACGGGTGGGATTAACCCATGATGGTGCAAGCTAAACCTCAAGTGGCACCAAACTATATCACAAGGTCAGAGCACATATAAGGAACTCGTCAAAAGCACACTCTAGAGGCATCATATCCATACTGGATTACAGTTTGAAAAAATGGACAAGCGACAAAATTGAAAAATTGGACTGAAAAATGTACACGGCGGAGGCGTGATGCACCCCCAAACCAAAACTCAACAATGTCCTCATTGTTGGAAAGAATAAGCATAATTGCGATAAATGGCGGAATGAGGGATCAACACCCCCAAACCGAATCTAGACATACATACAAATATGCGCATTCAAAATAACAAAAAACTAAATTGAAATCGAAAGTAGAAAACTCCCTTTGAAAGGAAGATTGTTCGATGTCTGTGCGTGTTGCTGTGTGCTTCCCAAAGATGTACAACCTAGCTTAAATCCACACAACAACTCTACCAACGAATATTAAATGCGAAAAGAGAAACAAAATAAGTCTACGCCGTTTAAAAGAAAATACAAATACAAATACAAATAATAAAAGTTCTGAATAACCATAAAGAACAAAAATGGATGGTCAATCATTGTCTGAAAACTCCCTCTCTGGTTCGCTAGCGATCCCTTTGCCTTTAGGGTCGATCTCTGATCGAATACGCTCTTCATGCTCCCTCCTGGATCTCTCCATAGCATCTCTGAGCTCTGCCCCATATGGGTCAATGTCTGGACCCCCTGAAGGAGGTCAGAAAGCAGCTGGCCTCTTCTTTTTCTGTGGATAACTCGAAAGACTGAGTGCCTCCCTCATGTCCATGAGGTTGCCCCAAATAGTCCGTGAAGTACTCATTTGCTTCCGCCCTGCTCTCAGTGATCTGTCTCCTGTTGTCGGTGACCTCGGTCCTGAGGTTCTCCAATCCGGTCAGCAAAGTCTGCCAAGGGACCTCTCCATATGTCTCCTGCTGGGGTGAGGAAGCAGCAGGCCTATAATCACCATAATCGATGTAAACCTGCTCCACATCTGGTGGTTCCAGGATGTCTTCCGGCTGCCTGCTCGTGCTGCCCCCTCGAGTAGGTTTCTGACTCCCTGTTTGGACCCTGACACCAGAGGGGTCCCGCTATCAGACCTGGTCGTTCCATGTGAATCGCCCAACTGGCCCCAAACCGCATTCGAAAGGGTCGGATCCGAAATTCACTCCGGCAGTTCTGTAGAATGCGGTGATGAGGCTAGGGAAGATGAGTGGCTGCTTGTCCACCCTTACCCCTCCCATCTTAAGGATTTCTCAGTTTGACCAGAAAGCCGATGTCTACCAACTGATTCTGCAGTATACAGTACAGGATCATGGCTGCATTGAAGTTCACTGAGGTCCTGTGCTTTCTGGGGATCAAGGAGTGGGAGATGAATACATGCCAGAAACCCAACTCACTCCTTAAGTTGGTGTGCTTCATACTGGTGATCAGGGGCCACCCAAAAATCCATCGGACGGATCACTAACTGATTTGCAAAGTCCACATTTTGGGTCACAAAAAATTCGCTCCAAGTCACACCTTGCCTTAAGACGTCCGACTGCTTCGGGATCAACTGGAAGCTCAGTCCGATAATATCTATTAATGTCCGCTATAGTCATACGGACTTCTACCCCTCGGACCAGAACCGTACTAGAGCGCTGAAAAGTTTCCGCTACCATCCCAGCAAAGAACTCTTCGACAATACATCGGAGGGGCTAACAAAGGTTTCCCATCCCCTTGCTTCAATCATTTGAGAATTGGGGTCCCCTCTAGCTCTTCAACCGCTATCCCCCTCTCCACCACTATGTCTCGCTCCCTGAAATAGTCTAAACATTCCACGAAATCCGGGTACCTGATGCACAGTGGTGGAACTTGGGGGCCTCTCCTCGGTCGTCGTTCGGAACCCTGACTGCTTTGCTTAGGCGTTCTCCTGGGTCTACCTGACATCTGCACATTAAACACAGTTTTAAGGCAATATTCGGATCAAAGAAACAGGAGGTTATGATGCAGGGATTTGAAAGGACAAAAATTCTGCCAAGAGGATAAAGTGCGGGTGGAGTGCGGGTGACTGACCCGCACTGTACCCGCACTCTAACTCGTTTCCAGACACCAGCAAATGCAGAGTTCAATTCATGCATACATCTCAAAATCCCAGTTCATCATCGAACGAATCAACAACAAAATGACTCTAACTCATATATAGGCTTCCATTCAACCATATATAAACCCTAATTCATAATTTGAATATCTAAATGCAAAAGAAAATCAATGTAACAATTAAACCATCACATGCATAATTAGATAACACCCATCATTTCATTCTCTTAGATATTAGTAAAGGCACAAACAAAAGTTCAAAACCCCTAACTAATGAAGTTCATGCATAGAGGAAAAGAATTTGTGATAGAGAGGGTTAGGGTTTGGATTGGAGAGAAATGTAATGAAATTAAAGTAAGAATCCATACCTTGGTTGCAGAAAAATCAAAAACGTCGCACACACGGAATACCTTTAGTTGAGAAGAGGGAAAAATTTTGAAGTTTGCGGTTAGTTTTGTTCTTTTGTGGCAAGTGGAGCCCTAGAGAACGACAGGTATATATATACTGCGCGAAAAAAGTACGGGTGGAGTGCGGGTGATTTACCCGCACTTTACCCGCACTCTATTACCTGATGCCTTCAGAGTGCGGGACGAGTGCGGGTGACTGACCCGCACTCTAACCGCACTGTTCCCCTAGACAGACTCCTGAATTCTGCCCTGCAACTGTATCTGCACCAAAACAATCTCAAACAGCCTCAAAAGTTAACAGCAACAAAACTAACCATCCGAAAAGTAAAAACAAAAAATAAAAACAATATAATAAATTCAAAAGCGAGTGCAATGCACTCAAAGTGGGACCCGGTCGACCAAAGGAGGTTTGACCGGAATGGGGAGCGCATTCAACTTGGCCACCCAAACCGGTGCCACATGCCTATGCACTGCATCTCTCCCCACTGTCCTTATGTGTCCAACTCGGTCCTTTCTAACCCATATTTGTTTAACCTTTGATGGGTTCATCCTAGATCCTACTGTACTTGCTTTTAATCTTTGGAAACTAAAGCAATAAGCTTTAGTGTGCCCTCTTTTGGCACAAAAATAACAAGTAATAGGGCGGTTAGGGAAACTCCCTTATCGATTGTCGGCTCGGGCCACTTTCTGTTGTCCGAATCGGAGGGACTTGACATTTTTGTCCATTTCAGCGAGTTGCTCTATCAAGTCACACTCCTTGACCTTGGCCCGCTTCAACTCATCATCTTTCATGTTCAATTGGTCTTGCAATTCCCTTACCACTTTTTCGGACTCCTCCATACCAAGTTGAAGTTTCCTTGTCCTTCTCCCATAGTCTTCTTCAAACTCTTCTGAGAGCTTTGCCAATGCATCTAAGTTCTTGGAGACTAACTCCTTTTTGGTGGCAAGCTCCACTACTTGCTCATTCAACCTGTTGTTGACTGATGAGAGATCATGCAATTTCGCCTTCAATTGTACAGTCTCTGTCTTCAGCAAATAAACCTCTAGTTTGAGCTTCGTGTTGTCTCGCTCAAGCTCACCCAATTGTTCGAAAAATTCGGTATTTGCTTCCTCCTCTTCGAATTCTGATTCTTGCCTCTCCTTGATACTGTCTTGGTTTCCCAATTCCATCTCCTTGACACCCTCAAAGGCTTGCACAAGGGTGAGCACCCGGCTTCTTTTCTTTCTGGAAAGTGGTGCCTCCAAGACTAAACAATCTCTGACTTGGCTTGTTCTGGGGGGTATTACCTTGAAGTTTACACTCTTCCCTCCACAACTGAAGGAAATATCCCTAGAACATATATCAACCACCATACTTGCTGTCGCCATGAATGGCCTCTCCAATAGTAGTTTCCAGTCTCTACCACTGGATTCTCCTCTTTTGCAGTCCAACACAACAAATTCTGCTGGCACCATCAAACCGTGCACATTCACATATATTTGGTCCACGATACCAACTGGGGTGACGGGAGAATTGTCCGCCAAAATGAGAGTCTGGGAGGTGGGCTTGATTGACTGAATCTTTAGCTGTTCGTAGACCTCTAAAGGCATCATATTGATGCTAGCCCCCATATCAAGGACCGCTCCCATCATTGGTGAATTCTCAATCTGTACCTCTATGACGAAACTCCCCGGGTCTTCAAGTTTAATGGGGGAGCCTATGTTACTTCCCCTATCTTCTTTATCCGCGACCTCTACCATACTTGCTTCGATTTCCTCACCTCCTAACTAAACAACCTCTAACATGTTAACATGTTCATCGGAGCTTGATGCCTTCTCCTTGTTCTTCATCAATGCATCAAAAATCTGTGCCAACTGAGTTTCCATCTTCTTCAGTGACGCTCCATGACTGTTGGCTCTCTGATCATTGGACTGCATGTAAGCTGACATTCGTTGCTCAGAGGCATGTAAGGTGTTCTTGAGGGCTTCCGACCCGATACCAACAGTTTTGATAATTGTACTCACTATCTCCTCTAGAGACTTGTCCTTTAGTTGGCTAGCGGAAGCGTGGGAATTGAAGTTGGATGGTGGGTTACTACTTGAACCTCCCCACTGATTGTTGTTGTTTCCCCCTTGATTGTATCTATTGTACCCCCGGTTTTGGTACCCTTGGTTGTTGTTTCCACCTTGGTAATTGTTGTTGCCACCTTGGTGAGTGGTTGCTCCTAGGTGGTTGTTGTTGGACCAAGACAAGTTTGGGTGATTTCTCAACCCTGGATTGTATGTATTCGAATATGGGTCATTCCTAGGCTGCCTTGGGAATTCTCCAAGGGCTTAGGCTTGCTCTTCCTGGCTGAAATGTCCTTCTCCCCCTTCAATCTCCCCCATGACTTGACTAACTCCTTGGGAGGGCCCTGGTTTTCCGGTTATCAGCTCCTTGATTGATTGAAGCTCCTTGTTCATTCTAGACATCTGGATTTGCACTTGGGTATCCTGACCCACTTCTATTCTTCCACCCCTTCTCACATGTGATGTCCTCTGTTGTGAGTTCTGGGCAATCTTTTCCAGAATGTCATAAGCTTCAACTGCCCTCTTGTCTGCAATGGTACCTCCGCATGCATTATCCACCATCATTTGGGTTATTGATGAAAGTCCACTATAGAAGGAGTTAATCTTCAGTTCTGGATGGTATGTATGCGGTGGCATTTGTGCTAACAATAAGTTGAACCTCTCCCATGCCTCATGGAATGGTTCACCGTCCTCTTCGACAAAAGAATCTATCTTCAACCTTAGGTCTTTAGCCTTCTGTGACGGAAAATACTTGTTGAAGAAAACCTTGCAGACTTGGCTCCATGTCACCAGTGATCCCGGCCTCAAGTTCATGTACCAAGTCATGGCTGCATCTTTCAGACAATATTGGAAACACCTCAGATGAAGCTGCTCCCTTGTCAATACTGCTTGGCGAGCCATTACAGGGAAGGTTTCTAGGGTGGCTCCATATTGTTTCATAAATTGGAGGCAATCTTCGGTACTTCGCCCACTAAACGACGGTAGGAGGCTGATGTGCATAGTTTTCAACTCGTACTGCCTTGTTACATCATCCAGTACTATAGCAGTTGGCACATTCCCTACAAATGGGAGAGTGTACTCGCCCATGGTGATGCCTAGCTCTTCATCCCCATGTACACTTCCCTCATTCTCTCGAGCCTGTTGCTTGATCGGTCTATTTCTATACATATTTTAAGTCCCCATTTCCTATTATTTGTGCTTTGTTCTTGGGTGAAATTATGTATTTTATGTGTTTGTTGAGCATTTATAGGTCACATTCCATGGAAGAGGTGTTAGAAGTTATTTTGAAGAAAAGGAGCAAAAAGCTGAATTTCGGCTAGTGCAGATCACCCAGATTGCGGGCCCCATATCTCTCTCCTCGGTTTGAATTGTGTGTCCTACTACCTATGGATGGAAAACCCCGGAAGTCTAGTTTCTGGCGCACTTTACGGATCACAATTCCAATAATCCTAGAAGAAGTTATGTACATTTTAGTATCCGATAGTCAGATCAGTCATAATTCCGCAAATAGTGACGGGATTTATTTTGCAAGTTGTCGGAACGGAAAATATTACCTTCTTGGACATGAGTGTGAGTCTTGGAAAGCAAGTTGACACCTAATCCTTATCATCCTTCAATAAGTAATCAATTTGAGTGGATTAGGAAAGAATTAAATCCCAAAAAGGTAGAGTTCCAAAGGGAAACCAATTTCCTTGTTGTTTAAGGACTTGGCTTATCATCTAAAGCCTATTTAAACCCCTGTGAACCCTAATTTCGGGAGAGAAGCTAAGGGAGGTCCCAAGGCACCAAGGGGGCCGTCCCCTATCACTCCATCACCACACATTACCTCAAGACCCATCCATCCATTATAGAAGAAGAATTGGAGGAGCTCTTTGATGATCATCTCGGGTTTTCTCTACTCAATCTCTTTTCTTTCTTTTTCCATGATGTGTAACTAATCCCATAACTAGGGAATCAATGTGAACCTTTTGTGAATGCTCATATATGGATTAATTATTATTTCATCAATTAAAATTCTTGATTTATTCATTGTTCTTAATTGCTTGATCCTCATTAGTTTTAATATTTATTCACACTATAGACCAAGGGTGGATGATTATTTGGCATGATTTTAGGGTTAAGACTATCTGAGAATTAGGGTTAGAGTATAGATCAAACCTAACCTTGATTAATGCTCTTTTGAATGAATGAATTTTATCTTTAGCATAGGCCAAGCAAAGTATAGAATTTGGTTCTTATTTCTTGCACTTAAAGGGTTTCTAATCGTTGTTTACACCATAGACCAAGGGTGAATAATAATTGGGAACACGTGACTCATCCCATGACCATACGGTAATAGTCATATTAAAGACAAAGAATGAACCCTAGAATTGATTGAATCTTGTTTACAAATTAATTCCATACATTGAGTGTTCATAATTGGGGATCATTGATGACTTAGTGTTTTCTATCTTTTGATCACAACCATATTTTCTTTAATTGTTTTCTTAGCTTAATTTAATTTAGTTTTAGTAAAATCATCAACAAATCTTTGGTTACTTTAATTTAACTTTAATTAGAATTAGTTTTAATTAATAAATCTCTTTTCCTCGTGGGAACGATCCTTACTTGTCACTGTGCTAATCTTCACGATTCGTGCACTTGCGAGTGAGTATTTTATAACACGATTTTACACTATCATTGCTCATTCTCTCTAGCATGCTGCTCATGCTGATTATGCTCGTCCATATTTCCCTCTAACTGCTCTATTCTTCTACCCAACCGATTGATGTTATCGCTAACTGGCAACACTGTTCCACTCAACGATCTTCGTCCGTGCATATACCTAAAATCCTGAAATTTCACAACAAATAAAGCACAACGTAAACGAGGAACAGATAGGGCAGAGCAGGAATATTACTAGACTAGCCTTACTCATGCATAACTAATTAAACTAACATGCCGCATCCCCGGCAGCGGCGCCATTTGACAAAGACCTTTTTCCCTTATGTCGTTTTTAAAAGATCAGTCCGTCAATAATATTTTAAGAAACCTCACTAAGCCTAAATCAGTTTGAAAACGTAAATATAGTGGCAAGTGGGTGTCGTCCACAGGGAGCGGAGTTAGCCAAATTAGTTAATGCTAAAGCAATAGTATGTATATATATATAGTAGCAAAACATGAATTGGTGAAAATGTAGATTGTGAACCAACTCTAAATAATACTAAATTAAATATGTAAATAGAATGAAAGGGGAATATGGAGTGAAGGATATATAGATGATGGAAACTAAGGAGTTAATGGATTCGAAAGCAAATACTGGGCAATGCAACAAACTTGTCAATAGCACGGCTTTTCAAGGTAACCGACCTAGGATGTATAGAGCCGATTATTTATCCCTAGAAGGTGGCCAGCCTAGGATGTATAGTGCGGACCACTTATTAGGGATTAATCCTTGTAAACTACCAACCTAGGATGTATAGAGTTGATTGTTTACCGGATTCTAGAAATGAAGCTCGTCTACCTAACATTGACTCAACCGATTAAAGATAGTCACCCTAGGATGTATAAGTGATTACTTCTAACTCTCTCACGGTTCCGACCTAGAATGTATAGTGCCGGAAACACGATCAAGGTTAGATTAAAACCACGGTTTAAGAGTCGGAATTCATGACTTTCCGTCCATTCCTTAGAGCATTAAACAACTAAACATCATGTATATCTAGATGGAATACTCATACATAATACAAAGACATCTTGCAAAGATCATGTATCTACACAAGAAATCAATGATAAACATTCACAACAAGAATAGATCAATGGAAGATAGACATGAATATCAATATAATATCAAGTTTATGTACAAGCCCAATATTTAACTAACTACTCCATCAACCCCTTAGAGGGGATTTAGCTACTCATTACAACTAGGAAATCAGTAGAGAGGAGAAAGAAATAACCCTTAAAGAACATCTCCTTCCTTGAAGTGGCTCCAATCTCCTAACTTCCTTGAAGTTGAGTAGAGAATGTGTGGATGAGAGGTAGAGAGAGAAACTAGATCTAAGAATGTCTAATCTGCCTAAAACGGAGTTAAAAGCTCCTTAAAACGTTTCTATACTTTTCTATTTATACTAAATACAAAAATAGGTCACTTAAGCTTTGAAAATCAGACTGGCGCGCTCGAAGTGCGGGTGATTTACCCGCACTGTACCCGCACTGTATGGGTTGTCTGCAACTTCAGTTCTCGGAGCATGGCAGGAGTGCGGGTGGAGTGCGGTTGAATTACCCGCACTGTACCCGCACTTGGAGTCGCACTGTGGTCGCACTGTGATCGCACTTCCCTGTCAGGTGAAAGATCTACCTTCTGTCTTGAGCCAAAGTTCGGGTATAGTGTGGTTGGATGACCCGCACAGTACCCGCACTCTAGTGTCAGGTGCAATCTGCTCTTCTGTTCTTGATACAAGTACGGGTCGAGTGCGGTTAGATGACCCGCACAGTACCCGCACTCTGATGTCAGGTGCAACTCTGCTCTTCTGTTCTTGATACAAGTGCGGGTGGAGTGCGGTTGGATAACCCGCACAGTACCCGCACTCTAATGTCAGGTGGGTGATCAGCTTCTCTGGTTTGGCATTTGTGCGGGTGGAGTGCAGGTTAGCTGACCTGCACTGTACCCGTACTTTATCTCTGTACTTGCACTCTTCCCCGGCTTTGCACATGAAGTGCGGCTGGAGTGCAGTTGCGACCCGCACTGGACCCGCACTTGACCCGCACTGTAGAGGTGTTTGTGCTTCATTTCTGCTGGAATCACCACCATATGCTTCCAAACCTGTCCTTACATCATTTCCTATACATAAGCATAAAACAACCCATGAGAGATACAAAAACACCCGAGAACAGAACAAAAGGTAAGGATCTGAGGGCCTAAATATACAACATATTTGGCCCGATCAACCAACAATTTATCGACTACTATACATATCTATTTTCTCCACGAATGTATCGGTAACTAGTGGTATCCCTCCATTGGTGACCTACCAGGTCCCAGATTGTATTTATGTAAGCTCTCTGGAGTACCTCTCGTGATATATATATATATACAGAAGGGTCTTTCTTCTTCCTATGGATACTGCCTAGGGGTTTTTCAGCATATGATCATTCGTGATGCTTTTTCCCCCTAGGTCAATCCATATCTACCAAATGAGTTGTCATTCTCCATTTTATCTCATTCATTATGCAAGTATATGAGCTAGGTACCGACCTCGCTAGTCCTTGCCCTCATGTACCTCTCATTGCACTTTATCTAGGTCGGGGAATTATAGAAGGCACCTAGAGAGGTAACCAGGTACCTGGATAAGATACCTAGACCGGGTACCAGCCTACTACACCAGATGGGCGGGATGATGCTTCTCCTACCTACCTCGCCCTCACCTTGCCTCTCTCAACTATATAAGAGCCACGGTACCTCGAGGTACCTACCACACCTTGTTGTATCACCTTGTCAGAACCACGGTACGAAGTACCTACCCCCCGCTGCGACCTCCGGGGTAGCGGGTTGAGGGTGTTGATTGAGATTTTCACCCGAGTGAATTTTTCCGTTAACACTTTTTGGCGCCGTCTGTGGGAAGCTCACCGACGTGGCCTCCCTATCTTTACATGCAAGCTTGACTTTCTACTATCGAGATGGTACGTGGGACTCCTGGTAGAATCGGTCTACTATGTCGCCCCTACATAGCGAACCTGCTCATACACTTATGGAGCTCTACTACAGCAACTCTGTACCAGTACGATCTCTTCTACAGCAGATCCACTCCGGTACATCTAGAGCTTCTATATAGCAGAGCTGTCCATCTCATGTTACCATACAGAGGGTTTGCTCCGCTAGAAGCAGATCTCCTATGCAGCAGATCCGCTACGATCTTCTATACAATAGATCTGCTCCGGTACATCTAGAGCTCCCATGCAGTAGAGCTGCACCTCTCCTGCTTCCTTACAGAAGATTTGCTCCGCTATCAGCAGATCTTCTATATAGCATATCTATTGGACTTTCACATGTTCATACGGATCCCCTCATGTCACTGGATACTCTTCGAAAGCTCCTAGCTAGCAGGTCAACCCATGTATCGAAGAAGCCAACACAAATGTATGAGCAGCACGACCGATAGAGGCCTAGTGGATACTCACTTCTTTATCCGGGCTAGTCAACGCCCAAGTGAGCCACTGTGTATCGATTCTTTCCAGCATGGTCTAGAGCCACATTTCAGTTGCTGGGGACTTCTAGGACCCCAAGCATGCCTCTGGACCAGTATCATACCGGTGGCTCCCTACCTCACATACCGGGCTCCACAACTGCCCTAGTGAGCCACCCTAGTCCTGATCCATTCAGGGAGAGCTCAGAGGCTTCCTACATTGCTGTAGCCTTCTACATGGTCTAGCAAGCCTCTGAAGCAGCAGCCTAGCTGCATGGCCCAGTGGCTCCTCACTTCTTTATTCGGGCTAGTCAACGCCCAAGTGAGCCACTGTGTCCCGATTCTTTCTAGCATGGTCTAGAGCCACATTTCAGTTGCTGGGGACTTCTAAGATCCCAAGCATGCCTCTGAACCAGTATCATACCGGTGGCTCCCTACCTCACATACCTGGGCTTCACAATGCCCTAGTGAGCCACCCTAGTCCTGATCCATTCAGGGAGAGCTTAGAGGCTTCCTACATTGCTGTGGCCTTCTACATGGCCTAGCAAGCCTCTGGAGCAGCATCCTAGCTGCATGGCCTAGTGGCTCCTCACTTCTTTAATCGGTCTAGTCAACGCCCAAGTGAGCCACTGTGTCCCGATTCTTTCCAGCATGGTCCGGAGCCACATTTCAGTTGAGTATCATACTGGTGGCTCCCTACCTCACATACCGGGCTACACAACACCCTAGTGAGCCACCCTAGTTTTGATCTGTTCAGGGAGAGCTCAGAGGCTTCCTACATTGCTGTGGCCTTCTACATGGTCTAGCAAGCCTCTGGAGCAGTAGCCTAGCTGCATGGCCCAGTGGCTCCTCACTTCTTTAATCGTGCTAGTCAACGCCCAAGAAAGCCACTGTGTCCCTATTCTTTTCAGTATGGTCCAGAGCCACATTTCAGTTGCTGGGGACTTCTAGGATCCCAAGCATGCCTCTTGACCAGTATCATACCGGTGGCTCCCTACCTCACATACCGGGCTCCACAACGCCCTAGTGAGCCACCCTAGTCCTGATCCGTTCTGGGAGAGCTCAGAGGTTTCCTACATTGCTATGGCCTTCTACATGGTTTAACAAGCCTCTGGAGCAGCAGCACTGCTGCAAGATCAATGATTCCTCATTTATTTTCTTGGGTCCCTTCACAGTGCCCATGTGAGCTACCGAGGTCTAGGTTCGTTCAAGTAGGTTCTCGAGTGCCATTATGATTGTTGAAGACTTTCTACCACTCTATGTAAGCTCCTTAACTGGTTACATCACTTGGGGACTAGAAGCTTACCTTTATCCCTAGTACTCCTGTTGGAAGAGTGATGACCTCAACATGAGAAAAGTTCTCCTAATGTCCAGTCCTCGATAAAAGCTCCTTTGAGGAAGGTCGCTCAATTACTTATACCCCTAACGTGGGTCACCTCAGAAGGTTCTACTCATGAAACCTGTGGGGTAAGCATTGACCAGTATCGCCTTGAGTATGATCACCTTGGTGATCTCCTATGATTGCCTTGGTAGTTCTCCTACGATCTCTTGGGTAGTTCTCATATGATCGACTTTCGCTTATGATCGAGACCAGGAAATAGCTGAATAGCCCTCCTGATGCCTTGGTCGGGCTACCACCCCCAAGAAGGGTCTGAGTGTAAGTTCATAGTTGCCATCCAGATCTAGAGACCAGAAAATAGCTGAATAGCCCTCCTGATGCCTTGGTCGGGCTACCACCCCCAAGAAGGGTCTGAGTGTAAGTGCATAGTTGCCATCCAGATCTCGAGACCAGGAAATAGCTGAATAGCCCTCCTGATGACTTGGTCGGGCTACCACCCCTAAGAAGGGTCTGAGTGTAAGTGCATAGTTGCCATCCAGATCTCGAGACCAGGAAATAGCTGAATAGCCCTCCTGATGCCTTGGTCGGGCTACCACCCCCAAGAAGGGTCTGAGTGTAAATGCATATTTTCCATCCAGATCTCGAGACCAGGAAATAGCTGAATAGCCCTCCTGATGCCTTGGTCGGGCTACCACCCCTAAGAAGGGTCTGAGTGTAAGTGCATAATCGCCTTCCAGATCTCGAGACCAGGAAATAGCTTAACAGCCTTCCTGATGCCTTGGTCAGGCTATTACCCCCAAGAAGGGTCTGAGTGTAAGAGCATAGTTGCCATCCAGATCTCGAGACCAGGAAATAGCTAGACAGCCCTCCTAATGCCTTGGTCGGGTACCACCCCCGCTGAGAAAAAACCTGGTGTTAAAGTGGCCTTAGTAGCCTACCAGGATCTTGTTCCTAGTATGTTCGCCATTATTTTTGCCATGGTACTAAGATTCCTAGAACAGGAATGCGAGGTACCTGTGTTCTCCTCTTTTCGCCAAGGGACCAAGATTCCTAGAAAAGAAATGAGAGGTACCCAAATTCTACAATGTGTTCGCCATGTGTTCGCCAGTGTACAAAGGATCCCATAACGGGAAATGCGAGGTACCCAGATTCTAGGAGTACCAGGAATCCGTAAACAGGAATGCCAGGTACCTAGAATCGCCGAAGCCAAGAGTGCTGAGTGTGTTTTACCTTTTCAAGTAATAGCTAAAAGTAAGAAACGGCGAGAAACATTCTTCAAGCAGTACAAGATCCTTACTCCAACCCAAACTTAATAGCGGTGTTCAAGTCAGGGGGGACTTCTGTTAACAGTGTTATTTGGCAGGGGTCCAAAGAAGAATTTTCCACCAAGTAACCACCTGGTAGGGACCATTCCCAGCTCCCAAGTATCTAGTGGGATCGATACCTCGGCCTTGAAGGAATCATTACATGGTAGGGCCAGAACCTCGACTACCTATCTACCTAGATGAAGCACCAGAGATACGAACCAAAAAGAGTAGGTATCACACTATGTATCTACTCTAAAGCAGGTACCACGATACCCCATACTTGGTACCTCGCGGTACCTGGTACCTCTCTTATGGCATCCAGGTACCTCGACATGCATCTGGTACCCGAGTACCTTGATAGCGGTCTAGCACCCAGGTACCTCGACATCTACCTGGTACCTGGATAGCCTCGCTATCCACCCAAAACCCGTCTAAGACAGGTATTCCGCGGTCTAGCACCCAGGTACCTCAACATCTACCTGGTACCTGGGTACCTCGCTATCCACCCAAAACCCATCCAAGACAGGTATCCTACCTACCCAGCAGGACGAATGTCGCCACGAAGCCACTAGCATGCTAGAACAAGTGCCACGCCAACGAGAAGGGACTGGTACACCAGAGTACCCTCGCCTAAAGGGAAGAAGCATACAACACCATCTGACCTCATTAACGGCCATTCATAACTCCATTAATGAGGGAATCATTCAACTCCATTAATGGCCATTCACAATGCCATTAATGAAGGAATCAGTCAACTCCATTAATGGTCCATTCACAACGCCATTAATGAAGGAATCAGTCAACTCCATTAATGGCCATTCATAATGCCATTGATGAGAGAATATTCAACTCCATTAATGCTGTATCAACATTCCTTTGGTTGCGTATTAATTAATGGAGTGTGCAACAAGAATGAGGAGAGATAAATATAACAAGGCACTCTCCAAGGAAAGGGTTGGAAAACACTTCTCCAGCAGAGACACAGTCATCATCACCTACAGAGAGTTTTCACTATCATGGTACAGAAAAATACTTACTTATCGCCTACTCCATGAGTTCGCCATCACCTGAAGTGTAAAAGGGACCCTGCCTGAATTCCCTCTAGACCATACCCCTCCATTGGTGACCGACTAGGTCCCAGATTGTATTTATGTAAGCTCTCTGGAGTACCTCTCATGATATATATACATACATAAGGGTCTTTCTCCTTCCTATGGATACTGCCTAGGGATTTTTCAGCATATGATCATTCGTGATGCTTTTTCCCCCTAGGTCAGTCCACATCTACCAAATGAGTTGTCATTCTCCATTTTATCTCATTCATTATGCAAGTATATGAGCTAGGTACCGACCTCGCTGGTCCTAGCCCTCATGTACCTCTCTTTGCACGTTATCTAGGTCGGGGAATTATAGAGGGCACGTAGAGAGGTAACCAGGTACCTAGATCAGATACCTAGATCGGGTACCAGCCTACTACACCAGATGGGCGGGATGATGGTTCTCCTACCTACCTCTCCCTCACCTTGCCTCTCTTAGCTATATAAGAGCAACGGTACCTCGAGGTACCTACCACACCTTGTTGTATCACCTTATCAGAACCACGGTACGAAGTACCTACCCCCCGCTGCGACCTCCGAGGTAGCGGGTTGAGGGTGTTGATTGAGATTTTCACCCGAGTGAATTTTTTCGTTAACAATATCGTGGCTATCGATTATTTCACAAGATGGGTCGAGGCCGGGCCTCTTTCTCGAATATCAGAAAAGAATACGACCAAGTTCATCAAAACTAACGTGGTCTATAGATTCGGGACCACTCTCATCATTGTGGCCGACCTGGGCAACCAGTTTGACAACGCCCGATTCAAAGACTTCTGCAAAGGATTGGGAATCGACCTCAGGCTCGCTTCAGTAGCCCATCCTCAGACCAATGGGCTGGTGGAATCCACCAACAAGACTATCAAGAAACTTCTAAAAAAGACACGACAGCAGAAAAAAGGCAAATGAGCTGAAGAACTGCCCGAGGTCCTCTGGGCATATCGAACTACAAAGAGGACAGCTACCGGGGAGACACCTTACTCCTTAGCTTTCAGAGTTGAAGCGGTCCTTCCATCGAGCATAAATTGACCTCATTCAGGGTGTAGCATTTTGATCCCTGAAAGCAATGAAGTCAAGCTCTGAGCCAACCTAGAACTCCTAGAATAGAAACAAGACCGGGCAGTTAAGAAAGTAGCGATCTACCAGAGCAAGAACGCTAAGTATTTCAACCGAAAGGTCAGAGCCCGAAATTTCAAAGAAGGGGATCTGGCGCTAAGGAAAGTGACCTCGAATACACAGAAAAGGTCGGATGGAGTCCTAGGCCCCAATTAGGAAGGGCTATACTTGATAAAGGTAGTTGCTCACAATGGAGCCTACAAGCTCGAAGACATGGATGGACGACCCATCAACCACACCCGGAACGTAGATCATTTGAGGAAATTCTACCCCTTAGCAGAAAGCTAGTCAAGCAGATTACCCCCATTTAGGTTTCAATAAAATCCCTAATAACGATGTACTACACCTCGATCATCAATAAAGTCTGCATTTTTTCTTTATCTCTGATTATGTTCAACCTTAGTATCTACATATTCGACTGGAAAATTCGACATCATCACCTCAAGACCAGAGGGGAGCTGGGGAAACCCCCTCATTGCCTCTGATGCCTTAGCCGGGAACCACCCCCCGCCAAGAAGGGTCTAAGCGTAAGAGCATAGTTGCCAGCAGGACCTCGAGACTAGGGACTGGCCGAGAAGCCCCCTCGTTACCCCTGATGCCTTGGTCGGGTTACCACCCACAAGAATGGTCTGAGTGTAAGAGCATAGTTGCCATCCAGACCTCGAGATCGGAAAATAGCTAATCAGCCCTCAGGATGCCTTGGTCAGGCTACCACCCCCAAGAAGGGTCTGAGTGTAAGAGCATAGTTGCCATCCAGACTTCGAGATCAGGAAATAGCTAGACAGCCCTTATGATGCCTCAATCGGGCTAGCTCTCCTGAAATGAATTTAAATATAAATACTTTTTTCGTTTGCAGGATTGATATCATCTCGATAAGAGTTCCCTACGAAGCCAGATCAAAGTATGAACGAATCATTATCAAAGATGTAGGTTTGACTCGTGGTCAGGATCATAAATAAAACAAAGAGTTCTACATCAAGATGGAAACTCGTTATCGGGAATAGTCAAAACAAATGCGAAGGAAATCATAACTAAACTTTTATTAACCATAAAGGGAGCATATCCCCTGGTAAAGGCTACATGTCATCAAACAGGAAGCCCAAACCCCAGTTCCGGGCTACATGAAAAAGAAAAAAAAAATCAACTAAACTAATCATGAGTAAAGCGGGGTGCCCACCCCACTTTCCGGGCAATCAAAGCATGTTAGGATTATACTCAATAGCAAGAGTGTAATATTGTAATTGACAATCTTTTTATATTAATAAAGTCTTTTCTGATTCTTACAAATACTTATAGCATTTATTATTATAATTGTCAAGGTAAATAATCATAAGGTCAAAATACTATGAGAAATGAAGAATTGTTCATACATCCGAATATGTGTGAGGTAGACACAATTCTTTAGTTAGTCTTGAATAACGTTCACAACTTAAGTTAAAGGTTGGGCACCTCTATCTTAATAAAGTTGTAGAATTCTTTTACTAGCATTTGAGTGGGATCAAATGAGTTATGATGAGTCTAAAATCATCGAAAGGTTTTCGAGTAAAAGAATCTAGTGCACTGGGTGCATTGAACTGGATCACAATGAAATACTTTATCTAGAACCGTCACTAGATACAAGTCTTTTCATTATTCGGACAATCAGAGAGTCGATCTTAATCCTGAGATAAATGATGGACTTATGGTTGCAAGTGTTATCATTCGAGCTATCAATGAGTACGATTATATAGCATAGTCTATCCTCGATAGTTTGGTGGTATTCATTTGTTAATCGATAGAGGACTTCATTTATAGATATGGACATCGTGGCTCCATTTATTAAATGAGAATATAATATCATCATATGGATGTTTTGAGGTATTGGATATTAAATCTCAACGTTAAGTTTTCAATAACGATTATTGAAGACATGGCTTCTGGACAAGTCAAAATATCTAAGTTCAAAATGTGGTCATATGAGGAAATATGGTAACTTGGAGAGCTATAGGCGGTCTATGAGCTATTGGCGATTACTGATATTATTCACGAGGATACACCATCTCCTATAAGATTGTATAGGGTATGAACGAGAAACATCTCCTTATTCTATCTTTATTTAAGAGTTCAATTTTAGCTCTTTAGTGGAATGAGTTAAAATTAATAGATCGGACCTAAGTGAATCATTTGTTGATTGTGATTAGGTTATATCTATTGAAACTTAAATTTAGATAGCCCGCCAAGATCCACAATCCACATGTACTTGCATGGATCACTTGATATATTCTACCGGACCAATTTATGGGTCCATCTAGAATTGCATTTAATATATTAAGAATATAATATGTCTATTATTTATTTAATGTGCTGCTCTATTATATTAATATATTAAAAGGAGACATGTGGGCTTGTTTCTTTTAGTAAGAATAAGTCTGGTTCACATGTGGGCTTTTATTTAAAGTCTAATGGATTAAATAAAATAAGAAAAATAATATTATGCCCATGTATATATGGTGTGGGCGGCAAGGCTAATAAAATAGCCCAAGATATTATTTTATTTTATTGTTTTTAAAAAATGAAAATTAATTAATTAATAGTTTAAATCAAAATCTTTTCTTGATCAGTAAATAAAATACTATGTGTTGGATTAGGGTTAGAATTCTTTTAAGTGATAGGAGTCCTAATGTGGTAAGGATTAAGTCCACATACACTCCATACCACACAAAGAATTCGGCCACCCTAGTCCTCTAAGGGTTAGGATTCTTAAATTGATAGGAATTAGGGAAAAGCACAATTCCTTTTCAAGTAAGGAAATTGGCCAACCCTAGATTTCCTACACAAAGAATTCGGCCAACCCTATTTTGAGAAGGAGAAATTTCGGTCACCTTATAAATATAAGGTGATAAATTTCGGCCACCTAGAAGCTTGAGTGAGAGAGATTTTTGTTTGCTTTGAAAAATAAAAATCTTACTCAATACACATAGAATTTTGGCCAAGAGAGAAAAGAAAAATAAGTTCTCATTCGATAGTGCACTTGCAAGCCTTTAACATCAAAAGGTTTTGTGCACACTTTCGATTTAGGGTTACGTGAGTTCTAATCATATCGATTGTGAATTCAAAAGTAACCGGAACTATTTTTCTAGGCTATTGGTGTTTTGGGATTGAAGATCAGGATCAGAAGTTCCATACATCCATTCTCAGGTAAGCAATTCAAAGAAAAAAGGGAGACCACGCTCCTAGGTGATTCACGTACGTGCTAGGATTGAAGATCTTGCGGAATACCATCGACGTAAGTCAATCGGATTACGCGACAAGAGGTATTTAACTCTAACCGTATATTAGTGTTTAATTAATTAAAGGGTTAAGGTTCAAATCTTTAGAAAAATTTTAAACTATACGAAAATCTACTTTTCGCCTTCCGCTACGGTTTTAGTTAATTTTTCCCTACAATTGGTATCAAAGCTAGGTTGTACCCTTTAATTAATTAACGTATATATACGTGAATCTATTTCTTTTTATTGTGATTATGCATGTTTTAGAAATCGATGGCACTCTAGGTATTCGCATATATAATTACATGTCGAATGTATGGATTTATATATGTTGTTATAAAGTGAATTGTTATTGCTCAATTTTGGTCCTAGATTTTCCATGTAATTTTTGTTTCGGAATTGTAACAAGAAGGGTGGCCTATTATTGTCACAAGTTCCTTCTTGATAGTTGCTTAATTTTTTTGTTGTTGTTGTATAAAATAGTGCAGTTTTTTTAAATGTATTAAAAATACTGCAGTTTTTTTAGTGCAGTTTTTTATTTGTAAAAAAATACTGCAGTGGTTAATAAAAAAAATAAAAAATTACTGCAGAATTTTATTTTATAAAATAAGCTGTAATATATTCAAGATTCGAAGACTCGAAGATTTGAAGAAATTGGAGCATCCGGAACCCGTCTTGGCACCCGCGCACACTGAGACAACAAGCGCGCACGCAACCAAGCGTGCAGCTGCGCTTGTTGCGGTGCAGCAGCGCGCGACCCATGCATAGGCTGGTTGTGCGGCAGCTCATGCCCTTGCATGGGCTAGGCGTGCGCATGGGCTAGGCGTGCGCATGGGCTGCTGTGGTGATTTTTGGGAGCGCGAGTTTCGTGCGCTAGATGGTCGCTTGAAGTCTTGTCCGCCAAGAAAGGAGTTTTTGTATTCCGTACAATTGTAATTTACATGCTTTTCTAGGATGGACCAAAATTGTGGCTATTTGTTTTTTATGTATAAATATTACAATATTTGTTATTGTATGATAACATGTCATATAGAATAGGAGTGCCACTCATATATCTCTTTGGTATGAACATGCATTGAATGATTTAGGTCTCTAATTGGCATCTAGATAATTTCGGTAAAATCATTCTTTGGAATTTAATCGCACGCCTTAAATAATTGAGTGGGAGAAGGTGTGTTAAAACGCCTATGGCCTCCAAGGTTAGTTAAGTTTTATTATTTTTGGTAATCCCCCAAAGAGGCGTCCATAAATGGAATTTAACAAAATACTTCCTTACAAGGATAGACTAGAAAATTGACTTAAACGAAATCTACTCCCCAAGGAGGGATTCTCGCGAGAGAAAATTGAGGGTCGATATCTTGGTGACACACTCAATGTAATTTTATTAATATCCTCCCAAGAGTTCTTGTTAATAAAATTGCAAGGCTAAAATTGAAAACGCTGGTTGTTATGTTAACAATTAGGTAGGACCTAGTCCAACTAGTAAATAGTACGAACTCCCAAAGGAGGCGTAAGATTTATGTGTGTTGGATCACCATTGAATTTTTACGATTGAATTATTTATTTAATTCAAGATAAATATTTAAAAGTGCTTTATCATGATTATTTACTTATATATGTTTTTGTTTTAATCAGAAATCATGACCCCATCACTTATGAACATCCTGAAAGATAACACCTTAACTGGAGATAATTATGTCACATGGAAAAGGAAAATTGGGTTGTTGCTGCAAAGTGAAAAACATAAATTTGTTCTGACTACTCCTAAACCACCCCTTTCTAATAATGAATCTAGTGTGATGCAAAGATATGAGTATGAGCAGTGGAAGACTTCTGATGATATGGCAAAATGTTATATTATGGCCACTATCTCCGACGTGTTGCAACAGCAACATGAAGGAATGGAGTCCGCTGCTGATATAATGATGTCTCTAGAGGAAATGTTTGCTATGAGGTCCAGGACGACTAAGAGAGAGGCAGTGACTGCTTTTATGAATCTTAGGATGAAACCTGGACAATCTGTGAAAGATCACATGATGAAAGTCATAGCACATCTCAAAAATGCTGAACTAAATGGTGCTGCGATTGATGGTGAGACCAAAATTGATATGGTAGTTAACTCACTGTGAGATTCCTTTGATCAGTTCAAGTTGGACTACACCTTAAACAAAAAGGAATACACCTTGCAGGGCCTGATGCAAGATGTTCAAAGCGCTGAAAAGATCCTTGTGAAAAACAAAGGTCAAGAGATTCATTTGGTTGGTAAAGTTGCTACTGTTAAGACCCATAAGAAGGTCAAGAAACAACAGAAGAAAAAGCAACTTGGGCCTACCAAGAAGGAAACCAAGAAAGTAACCAAGATCAAAGGGAAATGCTTCCTTTGTGGTGAAAAGAGACATTGGAAAAGAGATTGCCCAAAGTCCCAGAAAAAGAAGGAAGAAGGTAACGTTAATTATCTAAAAACATGTTTTCTGGCAGATTCTACTGATTCTTGGATCATAGACTCTGGGGCCACTAATCATGTTTGTTATTCCTTGCAGGGGTTTCAGGAAAAGAGAAGGTTGAATGAAGATGAAGTCAATTTGCGCTTGGGCAACGGAACGTTAGTGTCTGCAAGTGCAGTGGGAGATATTAGAGTTATTTTAGATTCTAGTAGGCATTTAGATTTAATAGACGTTTATTATGTACCTCAATTCAAGAGGAATTTAATTTCAGTTTCTTGTTTAAATAAATTTGGATATTCGGTTACTTTTAATAAAGCTTTTATTATTAGTAAGAATGACAAAATTGTTTCCAAAGGTACATTAGAAAACGGTCTATTCTTTTTGCATAGAAATATCTCTCACTCGTTAGACACAGAAATAACGGAACCTAATCATAAAAGAGTAAAATTATCAAAAGATGAAACCTACCTTTGGCATTTACGCCTAGGTCACATTAACCTTAATAGGATTACAAGATTGGTATGTTACAGACCTTTAAGTGACTTAAAGGTTGATGATCTACCAACTTGTGTATCTTGTTTGGAAGGTAAAATGACCAAAAGGCCGTTCAATACCAAAGGTGCAAGAGCAACTGAATGTTTAGGACTAATACACACTGATGTATGTGGTCCTATGAGCATTCAAGCTAGAGGTGGATATGAGTACTTCATCACCTTCACAGATGATTACTCAAGATTTGGTTATGTGTATCTCATGAGACATAAGTCGGATGCTTTTGACATGTTCAAAGCATTCAAACCTGAAGTAGAAAATCAGCTCGAGAAACATATAAAAATCTTGAGATCTGATCGTGGTGGAGAATATCTATCTGGAGAGTTTCAGCAATATCTTATTGATAATGGGATAGTTTCTCAGTTTTCTGCACTAGGTACACCTCAACAAAATGGGGTAGCAGAAAAGAGAAATAGAACTCTTTTAGAGATGGTTAGGTCAATGTTGAGTTATTCAACACTTCCTATTTCTTTATGGGGATATGCTCTACAAACAGCAATATACATTCTAGACGATGAACCATCTAAATCTGTCCATAAAACCCCACATGAATTGTGGACTGGGCGAAAACCTAGTTTACAACACATGAGGATATTTGGTTGTCCTGCACATGTGTTGAAAGGAAAGACAGAAAAGATGGAGTCCCGTTCAGAAACATGTATATTTGTGGGGTATCCAAAAGGAACTAAAGGATATTATTTCTATAGTCCTAATGATCTAAAAGTATTTGTTTCAACAAATGCTTCATTTCTAGAAAAGGACTATATGAATAATTTTGTGCCCAAAAGTAGAATTGTCCTGAATGAAATGTCAAGAGATACAATTCCACAAGAGGTTTCACAACCTAGCCCTATTGTAAGTTCCACTCCAACACAAAATCAACAACCTACCATTCCTCGTTGTAGTGGGCGGGTTATAACACAACCAGAAAGATACATCGGTCTAGGAGAATCTGTGGAGAATCTCCCGGTCGACGATGATCCTTACACGTACAAGAAAGCAATAGAGGATGTTGATTGTAGTCATTGGCAAAAGGCAATGCAATCTGAGATTGAATCGATGTTCAATAACAAAGTCTGGTCCCTTGTAGACTTGCCTAAAGGGATAAAACTCATTGGGTGTAAGTGGGTATACAAGAGGAAAAGAGGTATGGATGGTAAGGTGGAAACCTTTAAAGCTAGACTGGTAGCTAAAGGTTATACACAGAAATAAGGTATCGATTACGAGGAAACCTTCTCTCCTGTGGCCATGCTTAAATCCATTAGGATACTTTTATCCATTGCAGCATCTCTAGACCTAGAGATTTGACAAATGGACGTCAAGACAGCTTTCCTTAATGGAAGTCTTGACAAGAGCATCTACATGATACAACCAGAAGGATTCATTGAAAAGGGCCAAAAGGAAAGAGTATGCAAATTGCAAAAGTCCATATATGGACTGAAGCAAGCATCCAGATCTTGGAACATAAGGTTCGATCAAGCTGTGAAAGGTTTTGGATTTATTCAAAACCCTGACGAACCTTGTGTATACAAAAGGATTAAAGGCGACAAGTTGGTTTTCCTCATTCTTTATGTTAATGATATACTACTCATTGAAAACGATGTAGGTGTATTGACATCAGTAAAAGAATGGTTAGCAAAACAATTTGATATGAAGGACTTTGGAGAAGTGATCGTGCCTAAATTGTTGTATATTTCGGCCCTCATTCCTATTCCTTTGTCTCGTTCTTGTGTGTATTTTCTATATATTTTATGTCTAATAGGCTCGTTTGTGCTAATTGCAGGCAATAGATGTAATTCTGGTGTTGGAAGCTAATTGTAGTGGTTCCGGCAGAAAAGGGGCAAAAGGAAAGACAAAGGATCATAAGCAGCTCTACAGTGCGGGTCAAGTGTGGGTCGCAACCGCACTCCAACCGCACTCCAACCGCACTCCTTCCCACAGCCGGGACTAAATCATGAAGGAAAGATAAAATGCGGGTAAAGTGCGGGTCATCCAAACGCACTCCACCAGCACTATTGCTAAAGACAGAGGAGCTGATTCATACCTGACAGATAAAGTGCAGGTCAAGTGCAGGTCAAGTGCGGGTCAAGTGCGGGTCAAGACAGAGTTGGATTCATTAAAGTGCGGGTCATCCACCCGCACTCCACCCATACTCACCCGCACTCCACCCGCACTCCACCAGCACTATTGCTCAAAACAGCTCCACCTGACACTAAAGTGCGGGTAAAGTGTGGGTAATCCAACCGCACTCCACCCGCACTGTTGCTCAAGACAGAGGAGTGGATTTACACCTGACACCAGAGTGCGAGTACAGTGCGGGTAATCCAACCGCACTCCACCCGCACTGTTGCCCAGATCAGAGAATCGAAGATTAAAAAAACCCATATAGTGCGGGTACAGTGCGGGCTAATTCACCCGCACTCCGCCCGCACTCTGCGCGCGACAGTTTCTGGTTTCAAGCTTAAGTGACCTATTTTTCCATCCTCTATAAATAGAAAAGGATGGGAACGAACCAAATCATCACCATACCTCCCAACACTTGTAGTTCAAGCTAGAAACACATCTCCATATCATCCAAACCATCTCTACTCAATCAAAGCAACTAAGAGACTTGGATTCAAGCTTCAAGGAAGGAGATCAATCTTCAAGGGTTATCTCTCTACTCTCTCTTAGTTTATTGGTTTGTAATAGAACATGAGTAGCTAAAATACCCCACTATGGGGTTGATGTTATTTGTATGATGGATATTTGGGCCTTGTAAATAAACTCTATGTGTTATATTTATTCTATCTCTATATTTTATTCCATTGCTTTAATTGATTTCCATTATTGATTTGCTTGGATACATCCTCTTTGCATGATTGATTTGGATTACTTGAGTAGGCAATTAGGTATTCTAAAGCTCAATTGAATGGAAGGATTTCCGAAAATCCGGCTCTACAACCATGCCCTTAATCTAATCTTGAATTAGTGGCTTTCACTATACACTCTAGGTTAGCCACTTGTGAGAGAATTAGAAGCCTCCACTATACACCCTAGGTTGGCTACTTTAGTGATTCTACGAGAACTAACCTTCGAATAGAATTCGGTTGATAATCTAAAGCCTCATCCAATCTCAAACGGGTGGCCTTCACTATACATCCTAGGTCGGCCACTTGTGAGAGAATTGGAATCCATCACTATACATCCTAGGATGGCTACATTAGTAATAGGTTGAGCCATAGCTAGATAGACGAGTATTCATGGAAAAAGTCCCAATTGAGTAACTAGCCACTGTTGGTTGCTTAGGAGGGATTAATCTCTAGTAGGAGGTCTTCGCTATACACCCTAGGTTGACCTCTTGCTATAGATATAGACCAACACTATACACCCTAGGTTGGTTACATTTGTCAAAACGTGCTTAATTGAGAGTTTGTTGTAATTGCCCCAATATCCACTTACGAGTCCATCAACTCCATAGTTCCATCATCATTCATTCATCACTCCATTGTCATCCCATTTTATTTGCTTTCATAGTTTAGTTTATATTGTATTTTCATTCACCATCACTTTACTTTTATGCATGCTAGTTATATTAATCCTAATCTTATCACCGCTACCCTGATCTCAGTGGATGACACACGTGCTTGCCGCTTTGCTTGTATTTATACTTGTGAACACATCGTATAGGTTTTATAAATTGTTTTGACGGATGGTTTTCTGACGGCAAAAACCTTCTCATCAAGAAGCAAGTTATATTCTTGGTATACAAGTAATAAGGGATAGAAAGAATAGAACGGTTGCATTATCCCAGCTTCATACATTGATAAAATCTTGTCTAGATTTTCCATGCAAGATTCCAAGAAAGGTATGTTACCTTTTAGACATGGAATCAAACTTTCTAAGGAACAGGTTCCTAAGAATGAGCATGAAGAGCAATTCATGAGTAGAGTTCCATATGCCTCGGCAGTTGGAAGTCTCATGTATGCAATGCTCTGTACTAGACCAGATATTTGTTTTGCTGTTGGCATAGTTAGCAGGTTTCAATCGAAACCTGGTCCTGATCATTGGACGGCAGTCAAGCATACTTTCAAGTATCTTAAAAGAACTAGAGATTATATGCTTGTATACTCTGGAGGGGATTTAATTCCCATTGGGTATACAGATTCTGATTTCCAGTCGGATTATGACTTCAGAAAATCCACATCAGGATCTGTGTTTACCATTGGAGGAGGAGCAGTCATATGGAGGAGTATCAAGCAATCTTGTATTGCTGATTCCACCATGGAAGCTGAGTATGTTGCTGCATGCGAAGCTGCAAAAGAGGCTGTTTGGCTTCGCCAATTCTTGATTGACTTGGAAGTGATTCCTAATGCAAATAAGCAGATCACTATACACTGTGACAATAGTGAAGCAGTGGCTAATTCGAGAGAACCAAGAAGTCATAAGAGAGGTAAACACATAGAAAGGAAATATCACCTTTTAAGGGAAATTGTTCATAGGGGAGATGTAACGATCACCAAAATCGCGTCAGCAGAAAATCTAGCGGATCCTTTCACAAAGGCTCTACCTCAGAAGAGTTTTGATGGGCACCTAGAGAATATGGGAATGAGAGATATGACACACTTGCTATAGCGCAAGTGGGAGATTGTTAGGATTATGCTCAATAGCAAGAGTGTAATATTGTAATTAACAATCTTTTCATATTAATAAACTGTTTTCTGATTCTTACAAATACTTATAGCATTTATTATTATAATTGTCAAGGTAAATAATCATAAGGTCAAAAGACTATGAGAAATGAAGAATTGTTCATACATCCGGATATGTGTGAGGTAGACACAATTCTTTAGTTAGTCTTGAATAACATTCACAACTTAAGTTAAAGGTTGGGCACCTCTATCTTGATAAAGTTGTAGAATTCTTTTACTAGCATTTGAGTGGGATCAATTGAGTTATGATGAGTCTAAAATCATCGAAAGGTTTTCGAGTAAAAGAATCTAGTGCACTGGGTGCATTGACCTGGATCAAAATGAAATACTTTATCCAGAATCGTCACTAGATATAAGTATTTTCATTATTAGGACAATCGGAGAGTCGATTAATCCTGAGATAAATGATGGACTTATGGTTCCAACAGTTATCATTTGAGCTATCCATGAGTACGATTATATAGCATAGTCTATCCTCGATAGTTTGGTGGTATTCATTTGTTAATCGATAGAGGATTTCATTTATAGATATGGACATCGTGGCTCCATTTATTAAATGAGAGTCTAATATCATCATATGGATGTTTTGAGGTATTGGATATTAAATCTCAACGTTGAGTTTTCAATAGCGGTTATTGAAGACATGGCTTCTGGACAAGTCAAAATATTCAAGTTCAAAATGTGGTCATATGAGGAAATATGGTAACTTGGAGAGCTATAGGCGGTCTATGAGGTCCTAGCGATTACTGATATTATTCACGAGAATACACCATCTCCTATGAGATTGTCTAGGGTATGAATGAGAAACATCTCGTTATTCTATCTTTATTTAAGAGTTCAATTTTAGCTCTTTAGTGGAATGAGTTAAAATTAATATATCGGACCTAAGTGAATAATTTGTTGATTGTGATTAGGTTATGTCTATTGAAGCTTAAATTTAGATAGCCCGCCAAGATCCACAATCCACACGTACTTGCATGGATCACTTGATATATTCTACCGGACCAATTTATGGGTCCATCTAGAATTGCATTTAATATATTAAGAATATAATATGTCTATTATTTATTTAATGTGCTGCTCTATTATATTAATATATTAAAAGGAGACATGTGGGCTTGTTTCTTTTAGTAAGAATAAGTCTGGTTCACATGTGGGCTTTTATTTAAAGTCTAATGGATTAAATAAAATAAGAAAAATATTATTAAGCCCATGTATATATGGTGTGGGCGGCAAGGCTAATAAAATAGCCCAAGATATTATTTTATTTTATTGTTTTGATTAAATGGAAATTAATTAATTATTTAATTAATTAATAGTTTAAATCAAAATCTTTTCCTGATCAATAAATAAAATACTATGTGTTGTATTAGGGTTAGAATTCTTTTAAGTGATAGGAGTCCTAATGTGGTAAGGATTATGTCCACATACATTCTACACCACACAAAGAATTCGGCCACCCTAGTCCTATAAGGGTTAGGATTCTTAAATTGATAGGAATTAGGGAAAAGCACAATTCCTTTTCAAGTAAGGAAATTGGCCAACCCTAGATTTCCTACACAAAGAATTCGGCCAACCCTATTTTGAGAAGGAGAAATTTCGGTCACCTTATAAATATAAGGTGATAAATTTCGGCCACCTAGAAGCTTGAGTGAGAGAGATTTTTGTTTGCTTTGAAAAATAAAAATCTTACTCAATATACATAGAATTTCGGCCAAGAGAGAAAAAGAAAAATAAGTTCTCATTCGATAGTGCACTTGCAAGCCTTTAACATCAAAAGGTTTTGTGCACACTTTCGATTTAGGGTTACGCGAGTTCCAATAATATCGATTGTGAATTCAAAAGTAACCGGAACTATTTTTCTAGGCTCTTGGTGTTTTGGGATTGAAGATCAGGATCAGAAGTTCCATACATCCATTCTCAGGTAAGCAATTCAAAGAAAAAAGGGAGACCACGCTCCTAGGTGATTTACGTACGTACTAGGATAGAAGATCTTGCAGATTACCATCGACGTAAGTCAATCCGATCACGCGACAAGAGGTATTTAACTCTAACCATATATTTATGTTTAATTAATTAAAGGGTTAAGGTTCAAATCTTTAGAAAAATTTTAAACTATACGAAAATCTACTTTTCGCCTTCTGCTACGGTTTTAGTTAATTTTTCCCTACAAAGCAAATCATAAATCGGTAGCTTCGGAGCCCTCTTGATTTCCCCTTGCTACTCCCCCTCCCTTATGCCGATCCCCGCCATCGACTCTTCCTTCAGGTGGTTGCCTGTCCTGGTTACCCTCACCAGTTGTCACTCCCTCCAGAGGTTCCTCCCGCTGATCAGCTGGATCGTCCTCCAAGACTTCGTTAATCACAGCCATGACCTCAGGAGGGATTGCCGCATCAAGAAAAGTAGCCATGGACCCCGTCTGGCTCTTTTCAACCTCCAATTCCATTCCAGAGGATCCCACAGGTAGGCTCCTTGTTCCTTTCTCGGCTTTTGGGTGATCTCTTTCGGACTACACGGGCAGAACCTTACTTGAAGACTCCCAGGACCTGAAGTAATAAAGACTGGAGAAGGAAGATGAGGGTCTGCCAGGACGGGCTGCTTTCCAGTACCTGTCTAGCTAGGAGGAACCGCTTCGCCATCTTTAGGGCGAGATAGTTCAACAGCTTTGGTCATTATCTCCTATCTATCCCAACCGGCAATGGAGGATAGATCAAATGGAAGAGGGAGAGCTTCTGCAACCAGAAAGGAAGCATAGAAATATCCATCACTAAAGGAGGTCTCTGTATCATCCTGCAGCTTGGCCATCTGAGCAATCAAATCTTGATTCTCGAGGTCCAACCTCTTAGCTTCGGTTTTCCAAGAGTCCCTCTGATTGGCTCTCCAGGTAGACTAGAGAATTTCTTGATCAAAGGACAGATTCATCCTCTCATAATCACAGCGAAGCTTTACCAGCTCGGTCTCCATCTTTCCTTGGCTGGAGGTCATCTCTTCCACTAGAGCCCGCTTGAGTAAAGCCACAGCTTTCTCAGCTTCGGCTTCAGCTTTAGCAGCCCGATCACAAAGGAGGGCTACCTGGTGGCCCATAGCCACATTAAACTTGAAGGCTTATGAGATACAAAGCCAAGGTTAGAAACCGATTAAGTCGGAAATCTCAGAAGTAGTACAGAGAAAGAACAATTACATCGGCTAAGACAGTAGACCCCTTGGTGAGCCAAGACATTAACAGGCATCGAGGCCATCCTAGAGAGCCCGCCACTCGGGCAGGATGCGATGAATTGTTCCAAGACCTCGTCCTGCCCCATCGAGCTCGACTGAGAGTAAGAGCGACTAGGGGGAATCCTTGCGACACCCGCTTCAAAGTCCTCCGGAGTTCAAGGGGTTAGGTTCGCAGCGGCATCAGCTAGATGAGCAGAGGGAGCAGAAGAAGCAGGATTAGTAACACCAGCTGCACGAGAAATGGAAGCCCCTTTGTTTATCGCATTGGAAGCCATGATGGCAAAGGTAGCCATCTTCGATTTTGCCTGGGAGGGCGATGGAGTAGAAGCAGGCGTAATCCCGACCGAAATAATCAGCCCTTCCTTCTCCGAGGTGGCAGGAGAAGTCCCCCGCGACAGTCTGATGGATAGGGAAGGAGTGCGAGCTTGCCGAAGCTGCTGAGCTTCATGAGAAGCTGGCTTAACAACAAAAACTATAACTAAACGAAACAAAAGGGGAACGTTAGAATTGAGCTTGTCAACAAGATAAAGTCAGACGATTCAGTGTTACTTACGAGGAATAGCATCGGATAACCGCAGGTATTGATTCACCTTACGGGGTTCGAAGGGTTCTGCGGTTGGGTACTTCAGGTTCAAGTAGTTCCTGGCTAGAATAGCCTTCAAAACAGCTTCAGACTCAGATGTCAGAGAATCCCGGTCCCACGATGGTTTGTCGCTGAAAACTATGGCGACCTCGAACTCATGGCCCCCAATAAAAATCGAGCTCCCCCAGTCGCCCCCTGCCAAGATCCACTCTTCTTTCCAGGCGGGATCTTTCTTTGAAGCCCCAGGAATGATAAAATTGAGCTTGTTCTTAGCTTTTGCAAAGAACTGACTCCGGGGAGCACCGGAGAGGCTCCTTATTTGAAAAAGGTAGGCCAGCTCCTCTGCTCCGGGCTCTCTCGTCACATTGCTCAGCTGGCATTGTTCCTTCCACAGCACGAGAAAACCAAGCAAATGCCTCCAGAAGCCAGGCGTCTGCCAGAGAGGGGCAAGCTGGATGGCGTTGAGAGCTCGTCGAAGGGTAGGATGAAGGGGAAGCCTAACCCCATTCTTGAGAGCCGCCACATGAATCGGAAGCACGCCGTTAGAGGGATTGAAGAACTCATAACCTTTGGGAGGAACGGAGATAGAGACACTGTCAGGAATGCCCTACTTAGAACTCAAACGGTCAATCGAGCTCGGATCAACAATAGAATCAGGGACAACCCTGAAGACTAAAGGGCAAGCCTCTCCAAAGGGGGACCACTAGCCGGGACTTGTCGCTCCCCAGTGGCGTCACCACCAACCTCTCTATCAGAATCTTCGTCTACTAAATCCAAAGGATGGTCAAGATGATTAGAAAACTCAGTCCTAATGGACACGTTCCTGTTTGACCGTCGATGTTACGGATTTGGCGAAGAGTCATCACTGTCTAGGCTCATTCATGCCCGTTTTCCATGGGTGAGGTTGATGACCTCCTCACCATCGATAATGGAGTCAACGGAGTCGTGACTGGCTTTCGACATGGTGGAATGAAGTAGGTAAGGATGAAGAACGAGAAAAGAGATGAGCTTGAGAGAAGGCTTTTTTCTTGAGAAAATTTGAAATTTGAAAGGTATGAGGAAGGAGTTGGAGAAACCCAATATAAATAGGCAATAGAACAACAGCATAGGCCGTCAAAATCTTCGGTTAAGATCGCCTCAAATCGCGGGAACTGTCGTAACGCAGCTGGATTAATTTGGGAATAAACCGGTCAGCTCTCGCCATGTCACTTGTGCAATTAATGGGAAGATTTCCCCCAAGGTTCTTGTAATGGTAAAGAAGGAAATATTCCCCAAATAAAACAGGAAATCTTACTCGAACCCTAAATTCAATCACCGGCATTCAAGTCAGAGGGGACTTCTATTAATAGCCAAATTTGGCTAGGGACCAAAGGGACTTTTCACCCTCATAGTCTGACTCCAGGCCCGAGGTCATCCACCAGGAAACCACACTTCCAAAAATTCAGCTACGGTGCCACCCCACAGAAATAAAGGCGAGCTCCAGAAACACCCGGAGTAGAGCCCGACGCGACCAGATCGAGCCCGCGACACCAAATCTGAAATCAGGAAGCTCCCCCGAGGTCGAGATTACCTCACAACCTCTCAAGAAGCTCGCCAAAACCCCACTGTCATAGAGAAGTATCCGCAGGGGGGGCGCATCAAGATTTGAGAAATCAAGGGAGGTCAGATCGAGCTCCTGGCGAGATTAAGCACCTGAATATCGGAACCAAGACAGTAATCTACCTCGCTATCTGATCTACCTCGCCATACATACCATATTCAACGACCTCTATGAAGGATCATGCTATGAAGATACAAAGATACACTGGATCATATCGGGAGACATTACGTACATGCAGAACAAGTATTAGAGTCCAAAAAGGAAACAAACTGATCTCCCCCTAGATATCCTCCATTCAGCTACTAACTCAAAGTCAATGACATTTAAACGAGGAATCCCGCCCGATAAGGAGGGGAGAGAAGGAGAAAATCAAGGGGAGAATCAATTGATTTAACCTACCAAACTACGTATAAATAGAGACTACTTTTCGACAGGCATACGACAACAACCCTACTACATCCTAGAGAGATTGAGAGCGATTGAGAGATATTTGTAAACGATACACCATTGATAAGAATAATGAAAACATTTTCGTTCTTTTTTGTTCATTCTCTTTTGATGGTACTGATAATAGTATTTTTTGTCATTTTTAACTAGCACTGACTAGAATACATTCTACCTTGACCACCACCTCCGTGGTAGTGGTTTTGAGGGTGTTAATTGAGATTTCTCACCCTAAGTAAAATTTCAGTTAACACTTTAAGTGACTTAAAGGTTGATGATCTACCAGCTAGTGAATCTTGTTTATAAGGTAAAATGACCAAAAGGCCGTTCATAACCAAAGGTGCAAGAGCCACTGAATGTTTAGGATTAATACACACTGATGTATGTGGTCTTATGAGCATTCAGGCTAGAGGTGGATATGAGTACTTCATCACTTTCATAGATGATTACTTGAGATTTGGCTATCTATATCCCATGAGACATAAGTCAGATGCTTTTGACATGTTCAAAGCATTCAAGGATGAAGTAGAAAATCAACTTGAGAAACACATAAAAATCTTGATATCTGATCGTGGTGGGGAATATCTATCTAGTGAGTTTCAGCAATATCTTTTTGATAATGGGATAGTTTCTCAGTTTTCTGCACCAGGTACACCTCAACAAAATGGGGTGGCAGAAAGGAGAAATAGAACTCTTTTAGACATGGTTAGGTCTATGTTGAGTTATTCAACGCTTCCTATTTCTTTTTGGGGATATGCACTACAAACTGCAATATACATTCTAAATGTTGTACCATCAAAGTCGGTTCCTGAAACACCATATGAGTTGTGGACTAGGCGAAAGCCTAGTTTACAACACTTGAGGATATTTGGTTGTCCTGCACATGTGTTAAAAGAAAAGACAGAAAAGATGGAGTCCCGTTTGGAAACATGTATATTTGTGGGGTATCCAAAAGGAACTAAAGGATATTATTTCTATAGTCCTTCAAATCTAAAAGTATTTGTTTCAACAAATGCTTCATTTCTAGAAAAGGACTATATGAAAAATTTGTGCCCAAAAGTAGAATTGTCCTGAATGAGATGTCAGGAAATACAATTCCAGAAGAGGTTTTACAACCTAGCCCAATTGTAAGTTCCACTCCAACATAAAATCAACAACCTACCATTCCTTGTAGTAGTGGGAGGGTTAGTACACAACCCGAGAGATACATCGGTCTAGGAGAATTAATGGAGAATCTCCCGGACAACCATGATCCCTACACTTATAAGGAAGCAATGGAGGATGTTGATTATCGTCATTGGCAAAAGGCAATGCAATTTGAGATAGAATCCATGTTCGATAACAAAGTCTGGTCCCTTGTAGACTTGCCTAAAGGGATAAAACCAATTGGGTGCAAGTGGGTATACAAGAGGAAAAGAGGTATGGTTGGAAAGGCGGAAACTTTTAAAGCTAGATTGGTAGCTAAAGGTTACACATAGAAAGAAGGTATCGATTACGAGGAAACCTTCTCTCTTGTGGCCATGCTTAAATCCATTAGGATACTCTTATCCATTGCAGCATCTTTAGATCTAGAGATTTGGCAAATGGACGTCAAGACAACTTTCCTTAATGGAAATCTTGATGAAAGCATCTATATGATACAACCAGAATGATTCATTGAAAAGGGCCAAATGGAAAAGGTATGCAATTTGAAGAAATCCATATATGGAGTAACGCAGGCATCCAGATTCTGGAACATAAGGTTCGATCAAGTTGTGAAAGGTTTTGGATTTATTCAGAATCCTGACGAACCTTGTGTATATAAAAGGATAAAGGGTGACAAGTTGGTTTTCCTAATTCTTTATGTTGATGATATACTACTCATTGGAAACGATGTAGGTGTTTTGACATCAGTAAAAGAATGCTTAGCAAAACAATTTGATATGAAGGACTTAGGAGAAGCTAGTTTTATTCCAGGTATCCAAGTAATAAGGGATAGAAAGAATAAAACAATTGCATTATCCCAAGCTTCATACATAGACAAAATATTGTATAGGTTTTTCATGCAGGATTCCAAGAAAGGTATGTTACCTTTCAAACATGGAATCAAACTTTCTAAGGAACAAGTTCCTAAGAATCAGTATGAAGAGCAATTCATGAGTATAGTTCCATTTTCCTCGACAGTTGGAAGTCTCATGTATGCGATGCTCTACACTAGACCAGACATTTGTTTTGTTGTTGGCATAGTTAGCAGGTTTCAATCGAAACCTGGTCCTGATCATAGGTTGGCAGTCAAGCATATTTTCAAGTATCTCAAGAGAACAAGAGATTATATGCTTGTATACTCTGTAGGGGATTTAATTCCCATTGGGTATACAAATTCTGATTTCCAGTCAAATTGTGACTCCAGAAAATCCACATCAGGATCTGTGTTTACTATAGGAGGAAGAGCAGTCATATGGAGGGGTATAAAGCAATCCTATATTACTGATTCCACCATGGAAGATGAGTTTGTTGCTGGTTGCGAAGCTGCCAAAGAGGCTGTTTGGCTCCACCAATTCTTGATTGACTTGGAAATAGTTCCTAATGTGAATAAGCAGATCACTATTTACTGTGACAACAGTGGAGCAGTGGCTAATTCGAGAGAACCAAGAAGTCATAAGATAGGTAAACATATTGAAAGGAAATATCATCTTTTAAGGGAGAGTGTGCATAGGGGTGACGTGACAATTACCAAAATCGCGTCAGCAGAAAATCTAGTGGATCCTTTCACAAAGGCTCTACCTTAGAAGAGTTTTGATGGGCACCTAGAGAACATGGGAATAAGAGATATGACACACTTGCTACAACGCAAGTGAGAGATTGTTAGGATTATGCTTACTAGCAAGAGTGTAATATTATAATTGACAATCTTTTCATATTAATAAAGTGATTTCTGGTTTTACAAAATCTGATAGCATTTATAATGTTAACTGTCAAAGTAAATAATCATAAGGTCTTATGAGAAAGGAAGAATTGTTCGTACATCTGGATATGTATGAGGTAGACACAATTTTTTAGTTAGTCTTGAATAAACGTTCACAACTTAAATTAAAGGTTGGGCACCTTTATCTTGATAAAGTTGTAGAATTCTTTTGCTGGCATTTGAGTGGGATCAAATGAGTTATGATGAGTCTAAAATCATCGAAAGGATCTTCGAGTAAAAGAATCTAGTGCACTGGGTTCATTGAACAGGATCACAACGAAATATTTTATCTAGAGCCGTCAGTAGATACAAGTCTTTTCATTATGAGGACAATCGGAGAGTCTATCTTAATCGTGAGATAAATGATGGACTTATGATTGCAAGTGTTATCATTTCAGCTATCAATGAGTACGATTATATAGCATACTCTATCCTCGATAGTTTGGTGGTATTCATTTTTTAATCGATAGAGGATTTCATTTATAGATATAGACATCGTGGCTCAATTTATTGAATGAGAATATAATATTATCATATGAATATTTTGAGGTATTGGATATTAAATCTCAACGTTGAGTTTTTGATAATGTCTATTGAAAACATGGCTTCTGGACAAGTCAAAATATCCAAGTTCAAAACGTGGTCATATGAGTAAATATGGTAACTATGAGAGCTATAGGCGGTATGTGAGCTCTTGGCGATTACTGATATTATTCACGAGGATACACTATCTCTAAGAAGATTGTCTAGGGTATGAATGAGAAACATCTTCATATTCTATCTTTATTTAAGAGTTCAATTTTAGCTCTTTAGTGGAATGAGCTAAAATTAATAGATCGGACCTAAGTGAATCATTTGTTGATTGTGATTAGGTTATGTCAATTGAAGCTTAAATTTAGATAGCCCACCAAGATCCCCGATCCACACGGACTTGCATGGATCACTTGATATATTCTACCGGACTAATTTATGGGTCCATCTAGAATTGTATTTAATATATTAAGAATATAATTTGCACATTATTTATTTAATGGGCTGCTCAAATTATATTAATATATTAATGAGAGGCATGTGGGCTTGTTTCTTTAGTAAGAATGGGTCTGGTTCACATGTGGGCTTTTATTTAAAGCTTGAATGGATTAAAGAAAATATTATTTTATTTTATTGTTTGATTAAATGGAAATTAATTAATTGATTAATTAATTATTTAATTAAAAATCAAAATTTTTTTCTGACCAGGAATTATGTTTCCTAGCAGTACACTATTATAGTAGTATAATAAATATAAAAGACTTAATTTGGTAAGTAGATAAATAAAGAATTTATTTATCTAATCAAATAAGGAAGTCTTTAATATAATCACAAATACACTATTTCAGTTGGATTATGAGCCTTGGTGTGGAAAAGAATTTTTTTTTGAAAAATGATTCTTTGTCACCAAGTAAATCCACCTAGAGATAGGATTCTTGCCCACAAAGTAAATCCTCTTTAGGAAAGGATTTGTATACCTATATATATTATTAATTTCAGAATTAATAGTGATAGGAAGAAAAAAAAAAGTTTTTTTTTTAGAGAAATAATTTTTTATTCTCTTGCTTTTGTATAAAAATATTTCCAACTCTAGAACATAGTGAAAATTCGGCCAAGAGGAAGAGAGAAAGATAGTTCTAAATTCGATAGCGCACTTGCAACCTTTTACATAAAAAGGTTTTGTGCACACTTACGATTTAGGTTCAAGCGAGTTTCAATCATAACGATTGTGAATTCAAAAGTGACCGGAACGATCTTTCTAGGCTCTTGGAGTTTTTGTGATTAACGATTAAGAAAGAAGATTTCATTTTTCCATTCTTAGGTACGCAATTCAAAGAATAGGGAGACCACGCTCCTAGGTGATTCACGTTCGTGATCGGATTGGAAGATATTGCGGATTACCATCGACGCTAAGTCAATCGGATCACGCGACAAGAGGTATGATATCTTTTGAATATATGTATGTTTAATTAATTAAAGGGTTAAGGTTCAAATATTGGTAAATTTTTAAACTATACTAAATTCGTTTTTAGTCACGCTTCCATTGCGTTTTCGTATTTTTCTCTACAAGAAGCAGGTAAGCTTCTGTGACTTGGAACTGCGAGTTCTAACTCGCAGGTTTGCAAAATATCCCCTTAAAATAGGGGACCGCCTCATTTCAGCTTATAAGTCCAATTGGTAATCAATTTTTTCCCTTTTTCTCAGAAATATCTACTCTCATCTTATCATCTAAGAAGAATAGAAGAATTCTTAAAAGAAGTAATGTCAGATTTTGAACAGATCTAGTTGCACACATTCACTTGCATGCATTATATTCTTGTTTACATGTAATTGAATGATGCACTGTATGTCATTTATCAAACTCCACACTTGCACTTTTTGAATATCACTTAGTGTGTTGAGTTTGCCTGGAAAAGAGAATTTCTTCTCTTAGCGCGGCCTAGACCGCTTGGCAAGCTCTGCTTGCACCGCGGCATACAGAGCATTATACCTCAGTAGGGTTATGCTTCTTGTACCGCGTCCTATGCACTTGCACGCACAGCGGTCCAAGTCGCGGTGTAGTCTAGTAGGCCTTTATTGCCTATACCGCAACATATGCACCTGCATACACAGCGACCTGCACCGCAGTGATGTCCAGTAGGTGCACTGAGGTGTGTACTGCAGTCTAGACATCGTCCCGAACCGCGGTACGCAAAGCGGTATTGATGATATTTTGTTGCCTAAGTTCAAAAAGACGCAGTTTCGACTAGGGCTTCCATATATATATATATTCTCTCTTCTTCCTTGCTCATTTTTATGAGTTCAAGAAGCCATTTTTAGGAGACCTAGCTTCCTTAAGAGAGAGAAACTCCTAAGAACTCACCTTTGCTCAACCAAACATCAATCCATGAACATCTAGCATCTTTCAAGCATCATCTCATCATGGATTCTTCTTGCTTTTGTTGACTAGGTAATATGAACATGCCTTAAATCTCCATTATATCTTTTATGTTCTTGTTTGCCTAGGTTTAGCTCTTAGGAGTTTATGTTTAATGGCATTTATGTTTAATGGCATTTATAACATGATTAAGTTTTTTTTTTTGGTTGAGAACATTGATTATTAATAGCTAGCATTTAGGACCATTTTACCCTTCTAGCTAAATCTTCTTGCTTTGCATTTAGATATTGATATCTAGGAGTTGCTCTTATTATCATATTTATTCCCTAGATAAGCATTTAGTGTAGCCTAGCATTAACTGCATGATAGAATATTCCTACATATTCACAAAGGTTGCTTAATCTTTTCATTGATTGTTAAGCTTTGTGACTAAGTGGATTAGTGCACAAGCTTGTTAGTATAGGATCACTATTAAAGGCCTGTTGGGTAGAGTGAAAGGGTTAGTGACCAAGTATGGTGTGACTTGAGGCAACCTAGATTGTAAACTTTCATTCAAATAGTAGATTTGAGGACTGTATGTGGATAGAAGAATAGCCCGTAAATTTTGCCCAGTTGGAGGGTTTCTCACGTAAATCAATCCTTGTGTTTTTATTGTTTTCATGTTTGTTTTGGATTGGTTGATTGCTAATATGCGGTAGTATTATTAAAATTGATTAAGTCGAAATGTTGGTAATAAATCAACTAAAACCTATTCACCCCCCCCCCCCTCTAGGTTAGTAGACACATGCTTTATAGTATTTTCAATTGGTATCAAAGCGAGTTCCTAGATATACTTAGGTGATCCTTGCTCTTGTGGTGTGTGTGTCTTGCAATTTTGTATTTTGTTTGCTGCATACATTAGAATTCATCTCATTCATACCCAAACACTATGAGTGGGAACGGAAGTGGCCATGAAGGAGCTTCTAGCACAAGACCCCCTTTGCTTACCGGGGTGAACTATGCCTTATGGAAAGGCAAGATGGAATCATACATTTGCCAAATAGATGACTGAGCATGGATGGCAATAGAAGATGGCTACACTCCGCTGGAAACAACTCTTGAGGACGACAGTGTAGTTCCCAAGCCAAAGTCGGAATGGTCATCTCAAGAGTTCGAAGCTTCCAAGTGGAACAACAAGGTCATGCATGCCATTCTTTGTGCAATGGATGACAATCAATACAAGTTGATTCAAACAACTAGGATTGCAAAAGAGGCATGGGATATTCTAGAGACAGCTCATAAAGGAACCGAGGTAGTCAAAGATTCCAAGCTTCAAGTTCTCCAAACACAATTCGAGCAAATTAGAATGGAAGATCATGAGTGCTTCAACAATTTTCAAGTGAAGTTGATGGACATCGTCAATCAAAGCCATCAACTAGGTGACCCTGACTCGGATAGCAGAATCAAGCAAAAGATCATAAGGTCGCTTCCCGAAAGGTTCGAGTCTAAGGTGATGGCACTTGAAGAAAATAGTGACTACAAGAACATGAAGCCAATTGAAGTTATTGAAAGACTTCTAGCATATGAGTCTAGGTGGACTCCTACACCTACACCTCCTAAGAAGCAAAAGAACATAGCTTTGAAGACCTCCAAAGTAGAGAAAGAGGAGGATGACTCGGATGAGGAGATGGCCCTCATGGTGAAAAGTTTCAAGAAGTTCATCAAGTTTGAAAAGAAGGGGTTTGGCTCTATGGGAAAGGAAGTGAAGAAGAAAACTTATTTCAAGAAGGTTGAACCAAGTCATGACAAGCCCTCAAGGAAAGGGATACAATGTTTTGAATGTGGGGGTTTTGGACACATCTTCACAGATTGTGGCAATTTAAAGAACAAGAAGAAAGGAAAGGCGATGGCCGCCACGTGGAGTGATAGTGATGACCTAGAAGAGGAAGGAGAATCCTCGGATGATGAAGACCATGTGGCAAATTTTATTGCCTTTGCATCTTCTTTCAAAAGTAAGGTAGCAATAGATGATGAAGAGAAAGAGAAACAAAGTGAAAATGACTCAACTGATGGTGACTCTTTATCCCACTCAAAAAATATGGATGTAGGAGGGATGGACCTTGAAGGGTTCATTGAGCATTTTCAAAGTTCAAGACTGAAAATGAAGAAACAGATTCTAAGGCTAAAGAGAGAGAATCTCAAGCTATCTACCGAAGTTACTCACCTAAATGGAGAAGTGAAGATAGCAAAAAGGAATGAGGCATTGATGAAAAAGGAGCTTGAAGAAGCAAGAGAGATCATTGCTAAGATGACTTCAAGTACGAAGAAACTTGACCACATGTTGGGAGTAGGCAAGAGGCCAAGTGATAAGAAAGGTATTGGCTATGAAGATGACAATGAGACCTCATCCTCAAGCAAGACTGTGTTTGTCAAGAGCTTAGACATCAAAGAGCCTCCACCTCTACAACATCCTAAGAAGAAGTTTGAACTAGGAGAGTGCTCTAAGAATTCCCAAGTCAAGATGGCACAAGGGAAACAAGCTCAAGCTCAAGCTCAACCAACAAGGGTTGATCAAGCAAGTTTTCCTCAACCCAAATACAACCACACCAAGAAGCATTTCATGCAAGCTCAACCAAGGAAGAAATCTACTCCAACTCAACAACCAAGAAGGAGAGAACAAATTCAATATCAAAGACAAGCTCAAAGGCATGGAAAAGCTCTTTTGTACTCACAAAGGAATGGTATGATCTCCTATTTCATTCCTATATGTCACTTTTGTGGTGTTGATGGTCATATTAGACCATGTTAATAGCCAAAATGGGCTAAGGACCAAAGGGAAATTTTCCACTTCCTAGACCTGGTTCCATACCCGAAAGTTTCACCTGGAGACCTCTATATCTAGAGCCAAGCTACGATACCACCCCAGGCACAAGGGCGGGCTCCAGAAACACCTGGGATAAAGCCCGGACCCGAGAGCTTCCACCAGGAGACCTCTCTATCCAGGCCCGAACTGCGATACCACCCCAGGAACAAGGGCAGGCTCCGGAAACATCCGGGATAGAGCCCGGAATGATCAGACTTAGCCCGCATCATCAAAACTAGAAGCTCCCCGAAGTCAAGGTCATCCCACAAATGCTCAAGAAACTCGCCTGTACCTCGATTGACACAAGAGAATGTCCCTAGAAGGCCGCGAGGTCAGTCGAGGCCACACCTAGCTTCGAAAAAGTCAAGGGAAGCCAGATCTGGCTCCAAGCTGGATGAAACTTCTCAAACATCAAGGCCGAAATACTAATCAACCTCCTTGGTTGATGCACCATACCACATCGTCATGTCCCGCGACTTCTATAAAGATCATACTGAGAGGATATGAGGAATGCATTAAATCATACCTGGAAGCGTTATCTACATGAAGAACAAGTAATGAAATCCAAAAAGGAAACAAACTGATCTCCACCATGATACTCTCAATTTGGGCGTCAATCCAAAAGTCAATGATATTAACGTAAGAAATCCCGCCCGATAAGGAAGAGACTGAGACAATCACTGAGACAACAAGGGAGAATCAATCTGTTGACCTACAAACCATGTATAAATAGAAAAGAAAAAAGAGGAGACTACTATTAGACAGGCATACGACTAACAATCGACCATTTTCCCGAGAGATCTGAGAGAAAAGAGAGAAGAATCTTTGTATTAGTGTACCATGCATGCTAAATAAAAACATTCTTGTTTACTTGTCACTTTATAAACCACTGTTACATATATAAAGAATTTTGGCCACCACCTACGTGGTAGTGGTCTTGAGGGCGTTAATTGAGATTTCTCATCCCGAGCAAAATTTCCGTTAACACTTTCTGGCGCCGTCTGTGGGAAACGAATCCTACACCCAATTAATCAATCGTTTGCATCAATATTTTCATTGTTTTACAGGAACTATGAGGCTCCACTCCTCCCAAGGTCAGCACAGAGTCCCGGAGCAATCTCCGACGAAGCCAACCTGAAAAGCCCCAAGAAGGGGGAGAAAGTCTGGATATAGTAGTCAAGCACCGATCCAGACAACCAATCCGAGGGCTACTGGCCACCCCATAGTGAGCCAGGCAGCGCTTGACCAACAAGCGGCGGCCTTCGTAGAATCCATCCGCGTTCCCCTCCTCGCTGAAGGCAACACAATCCAGCCAACCAACCTGAACGATCAGGGAGAGCCAAGCAAGCTCAGAGCTAGACCACCTGCTTTCGATTGCCTAGGACCTCCTCCTCCAGAGCCGGCTCGAGATAGATCAGGGCCCCAATGTTTGATCCGGGATAGGCTGGGACCCATGCCCCCAGCTCCGAAAAGACTTTCACAATATCAACCCCAGCTAGTTAAGTCTGCCGCGGATGTGTTTACCCGGAAGCCGCGAGGGCTATCTCATCCAGCTACATCTAGGAGAACTACCCGGGCCCTAGAGGAGGAAAGTAGACAAACTCCCCGAGTGAATCATGTCCAGGAGGAGGACCTGATAGAAATTGCCAGTTCATCAGAAAGATTCGACAGTGAGGAATCTGAGGTTAACTCGAAGAGACTTGGGAACAAGCGACTGAGGGATCAGCTGGCAAAGCTACAAAAGAAGGTCCAGCATATAAGGAAGGGAAAGAGTAAGGAGGACAAAAAGAATCCCCTGAGCGAGATGAAAGCTCCCTTCACTAGGAGGATCCGGGAAGCAGAGCTCCCCCCAAAATTCAAAATGCCAACAGATAAGTTCTCTGGAACAGAAGATCCTCTAAGCCATCTAGACAGCTTCGTTCAACAGATGGAAGTCCAGAACACTACCAGAGCAGCTATGTGCAGAATGTTTCCAACAACCTTGACCGACTATGCGAAAACCTGGTTCAGGAAACTGCCCATTGGTAGCGTGGATTCTTTCACAAAACTGTCAACCGATTTTTGCTCACAATTCCAAGGAGTTAAACCTCGTCCGAAAGATCCTATACACCTCCAATATGTGATCCAGGAGCAGAGTGAAACTCTTCGATTGTATGTAGAGCGATTTCACAAGGATGTCATACAAATGAGAGTTTTCACTGAAAAAGAAACCCTCGCCAACTTTAGACGAAACCTCTGGGCAGGAAAGCTTTTCCGTTCTTTCGCCAAGAGACCTCCTGAGACTTACCAGGAGGCCTATGACCGGGCTCTCGAGCAGGTCGAGATCGACGAACAACTCAACGTCAAGATAGAACATGACCACATGAGAACGGCAAAGCGTCTGAAGAAAGAAGCCCCCAAATTTGAGCCACTGCAGAAAGCTCAGAATAAACCTCCCAACAGGTCGACCTATCGCCTTCCGGCACCTCCATATAGGTAAGAAAGATATCCAGCGAAATGAACCCCTCCCCGGGCTTTGCCGCCTCCCAGGACCGTGGCTCTAGTAATGCAAGGGGAAAAAGGGTATGACCACTATACCCCTTTGAATGCTTCCAGAGAAACAGTCTACCTTGCCATACGAGATAAAGGGTTGCTCCAAAAGCCCGCTCCCATGAAGGCCCCAGCTGACAGGAGAAACCGGTACAAGTACTGCGACTTTCACGAAGACGTGGGCCACAACACATCGGAGTGCTATAACTTGCGCAACCAGATTGATGCCCTCATAAGGGGAGGATGCCTGATTGAGTTCTTACAACAAGTCAGAGATAATATCAGAACTGGAAGGGAGGTGCAAGCTGAAATCCACGAGGACGCAGAAAAGAGGAAAGGGGAGCAAGCCGACTTAATGCAACAAATCCAAGTGATACACACTATCAGCGGAGGCCCTACATTAGCCGGTTTCTCCAATAACTCCTGAAAAAACCACGCGAGAAAGGTTCCCCGCCTCGGAGAGAGCCGGGGGATCTTCGAAGTCAGCCAGAGCTTGACAGAGCCCTCTCAGTCAGCTTAGATCGTATTCACCGAAGCAGATGTCTTCAACACTGTGCAACCTCATGATGATCCTATGGTCATCACGATACAGATCGCCAACTGTCGGGTCCATCGCGTGCTCGTGGATACAGGTAGCAGTGTAGATATCCTCTTTAAGGATACCCTGGAAAAACTGAACCTGAAGCAACATTGCTACAACAGCTGTACCACTCCACTTTACGGTTTCACTGGGGACTCGATCATACCAGTGGGGTCAATGATCCTCCCAGTAATCATCGGGGTTACCCCGCTCCAATAGAATGTAATAACCGACTTTGTTGTGGTGGACACCCCATCGGCCTACAACGCCATCTTAGGGAGACCTTTCCTGTCCTCCTTGAAGGGAGTCTTGTCCATATACCACAACGTCTTGAAATTCCCGGTTGGAACTAAGGTGGGAGAGGTACGCGGAGACCAGCAGGCAGCTAGGAAATGTTACGCAGTATCTGCCAATCCTACAGCCTTAGCGAAGCAGTGTGTACCGGTGACAGTAATCCAAAAAGACATGGATACATCCCGGATAATCCAGGAGGAGAAGGAGCCACCAGAACACCCTGGCATCCGGAGGATGAACCTATCATGCCCTACGAGGAAGAACGAAGTAAGGAATGGGCCAGCGGGCAGCCCGTGGACAAACTAGAAGAGATATCGTCAGGAATGACGATCCCTCTAAGGTCGGAGCCACCCTTGATCCAGAAGTAAAAAGAGGACTGATTGATCTTCTCAGGGAATTCAGCGACATCTTCGCCTGGAACCATAATGAAATGCCTGGAATCCCGGCATCGTTGGCCACTCATCGGCTAACAGTAGATCCAACAGTCAAGCCCGTCAAGGAGAAAAGGCGTCATTTTAACACCGATAAGAACGCGGCGGTGCAGGAAGAGGTTGATAAACTGATCAAAGCGGGGTTCGTCAGAGAGGTACGTTACCCCGAATGGATCGCCAACGTGGTCATGGTCACGAAGGCGAATAGAAAATGGCGTATGTGTGTCGACTACACCGACCTCAACCGGGCTTGTCCGAAAGACAGTTTTCCTTTGCCAAAAATCGACCAGCTGGTTGACTCCACATCCGAAAATAAACTTTTGAGTTTTATGGACGCGTTCTCAGGATACAACCAAATTAAAATGCACCGGGCTGACCAAGATAAAACCAATTTCATTACTGGGCAGGGCTTATACTGCTACAAGGTGATGCCGTTTGGTTTGAAGAATACAGGAGCCACATACCAGCGGCTGGTTAACAAACTGTTCAAGCCCGAGATAGGAAAAACGATGGAAGTGTATATCGACGACATGATCACGAAATCCCCAACCACAAAGGAATATAAGGAAGACCTTCGCAAAACCTTGCTCATATTATGGGAAAACCAGATGTGTTTGAACCCCTCCAAATGTGCCTTTAGGGTAACGGCAAGAAAGTTTCTGGGCTTCATGGTTCATGAGAGAGTTATAGAAGCCAACCCAGAAAAAATCAAAGCTATCTTGGACCTGGAATCCCCGACCTCGCTCAAGCAAGTACAGATTTTGACTGGACGGGTGGCAGCACTCAACAGGTTTATCTCTCGCTCCACCGATAAATGTCTCCCTTTCTTCAAGGCTATCAAACAAGGAAAGAACATGAAATGGAGCCAGGAAAGCGATTAGGCTTTTCAAGCTTTGAAAGAGTACCTAACAAGCCCCCCTTTGTTAGTCAAGCCGGTTCTCGGAGATGAGCTACAGATTTACTTGGCTGTATCAGAAACTGTAGTAAGCGGGGCTTTGGCCAAGGATTGTAGCGACTGTTTTCAAAGACCCGTATACTATGTGAGTCATGCCTTGACCAAATCAGAAAGGAACTACGTTCTCCTGGAGAAGCTCGCTTATGCTCTGGTGATCTCAGCGAGGAAACTCCGTCCCTATTTTCAAGCTCACACAATAGCAGTGGTGACAGACCAACCCCTCCGTCAATTCTTGCAAAGACCAGATGTGTCAGGAAGGCTAGTTTTATGGGCACTAGAGCTCACTCAGTTCGATTTAAAGTATAAGCCCCGGACTACGATTAAGGCACAAGCTTTAGCCGACTTCGTGGCAGAATTCTCAGCGATCCCAGACCCAGTTGATCCCTTAGTATCAAACGAGAACCCTGAAAAGATATCCAAGGTCGAAAATTGGCTGGAGGGCGGCAAGCCATGGATCCTCTTTTCAGACGGAGCATCCAGACGAGCTGGGGGAGGAGCTGGCATAGTTTTGATAGATCCGGAGGGGACTGAATTCTGTCACTATTTCAGGTTCAAATTTAAAGCTACCAACAACGAAGCGGAATATGAAGCCCTCCTAGCCGGGATGAAGGTAGCCATCGAACTAGAGGCCGACTACCTGCATATCAAGAGCGATTCATTGCTTGTTGTAAACCAGGTGACTGGGGTCTACCAGGCAAAAGGAGATAATATGGTTGCCTACTTAAATCTAGCTCGGCTACTGAAAAGCAAATTTAAGGGACTCAAGATCGATCAGGTGCCTCGACACCAAAACCATCGCGTAGATGTTCTGGCTAAAATAGCGGCGACCGGAGGCCAATCCCTGCCAAGAGGAATTCCCCTCCAAATGATCACCCAGCCAAGCATAGCCACAAATGGAGAAATTTGTTCCCTGGATCGCCTACCTTGCTGGATGGACCCAATTGTTGCCTACCTCCTTGAAGGAGAGCATCCTAAAGAGCCCGACCAAGCCTGAATAGTTAAGAGACTCTCAGTTCGATATTGTATGGTGGACGGATACCTCTACAGAAGGGGCAGATCCCTCCCCTTACTTAGGTGCTTGCATCCCGATGATGCTAAGTGGGCATTGAGAGAGGTCCACTCTGGGACTGTGGGAACCACATAGGTGGGGAAGCTCTGGCCTATCAGGTGCTTCGTATGGGGTACTACTGGCCGACCATCCATCAAGATGCAAAAAGTTTTGTGCAATCCTGCGAACCTTGTCAAAGAACCTCGAACTTGAGCCACCAGCCACCCGAGCGACTGTCGTCCCTCAGCTCACCTTACCCCTTTGCCATGTGGGGAATCGACCTAACTGGGCCACTTCCTACCGCTCCTGGACAGATGAAACATGCTATCGTAGCTATCGATTACTTCACAAGATGGGTCGAGGCAGGACCTCTTGCTCGAATATCACAAAAGAATACAACCAAGTTCATCAAGACTAATGTGGTATGCAGGTTCGGGACCCCTCTCATCATTATAGCCGACCTAGGAAAGCAATTCGACAACGCCCGATTCAAAGACTTCTGCAAGGGATTGGGGATCGACCTCAGGCTTGCTTCAGTGGCTCATCCCCAGACTAACGGACTGGTAGAGTCCACTAACAAGACAATCAAGAAACTTCTGAAAAAGAAGCTTCAGCAGAGGAAAGGTAAATGGGCCGAAGAGCTACCAGAAGTCCTTTGGGCATACCAGACTACAAAAAGAACAGCTACTGGAGAAACACCTTACTCCCTGGCCTTCGGGGTTGAAGCAGTCCTCCCAATCGAGCATAAATTGACCTCGTTCAGGGTACAGCACTTTGAGCCCGAAAGTAACGAAGTCAAGCTCCGGGCTAGTCTAGACCTCTTAGAAGAAAAGCAAGACCGGGTAGCAGAGAAAGTAGCGATCTACCAGAGCAGGATCGCTAGATACTTCAACCAAAAGGTTAGAGCCCGGAAATTCAAGGAAGGGGATCTGGTACTTAGGAAAGTAACACTGAATACTCGGAAAAGGTCGGATGGAGTCTTAAGTCCAAATTGGGAAGGGCCATACTTGATAAAGCTAGTCGTTCGCAATGGAGCTTATAAACTCGAAGACATGGACGGACGACCCATCAACCACACTTGGAATGCAGATCATTTGAAGAAATTCTACCCTTAAAAAGACTTCTCAAGCAAACCATCCCCACTTAGTTTTCATTACAGATCCTAATAAAGATGTACTACATCTCCATCATCAATAAAGTCATTTTCCTTTTCTCTTCTATCTTTGTCTCTAACTATGTTCAACGTTAGTGACTATACCCTTGTATGGGAATTCGACATAAACCTCTTGAAACCAGGAGACAGCTCGATAGCCCTCCTGATGCCTTGTCGGGCTACCACCCCCAAGAAGGGTCTGAGTGTAAGAGTATAGTTGCCTTCCAGATCTCGAGACCAGGAAATAGCTCGATAGCCCTCCTGATGCCTTGGTCGGGCTACCACCCCCAAGAAGGATCTGAGTGTAAGAGCATAGTTGCCTTCCAGATCTCGAGACTAGGAAATAGCTCGATAGCCCTCCTGATGCCTTGGTCGGGCTACCACCCCCAAGAAGGATCTGAGTGTAAGAGCATAGTTGCCTTCCAGATCTCAAGACCAAGAAATAGCTTGATAGCCCTCCTGATGCCTTGGTCGGGCTACCACCCCCAAGAAGGATCTGATTGTAAGAGCATAGTTGCCTTCCAGATCTCGAGACCAGGAAATAACTCGATGGCCCTCCTGATGGCTTGGTCGGGCTATGATGAGAAGGTTTTTGCCGTCAGAAAACCGTCTGTCAAAACAATTTATAAAACCTATGCGATGCGTTCACAAGTATAAATACAAGCAAAGCGGTAAGCACCGGTGTCGTCCACTGAGATCGGGGTAGCGGTGATAAGATTAGGATTAATATAACTAGTATGCATAAAAGTAAAGTGATGGTAAATGAAAATACAATATAAACTAAACTATGAAAGCAAATGAAATAGGATGATAATGGAGTGATGAATGAATGATGATGGAACTACGGAGTTGATGTACTCCTAAGTGAATATTGGGGCAATTGCAACAGACTCTCAAGTAAGTACGTTTTGACAAATGTAACCAACCTAGGGTGTATAGTGTTGGCATATATCTCTAGCAAGTGGTCAACCTAGGATGTATAGTGAAGACCTCATACTAGCGATTAATCCCTCTTAAGCAACCAACAGTGGCTAGTTACTCAATTGGGACTTGTTCCATGAATGCTCATCTATCTAGCTATGGCTCAACCTATTACTAATGTAGCCATTTTAGGATGTATAGTGCTGGCTTCCAATTCCCTCACAAGTGGCCGACCTAGGATGTATAGTGAAGGCCACCCGTTTGGGATTGGATGAGGCTCGAGGTTATCAACCGAATTCTACTCGAAGGTTAGTTCTCGTAAAATCACTAAAGCAGCCAACCTAGGGTGTATAGTGGAGGCTTTTAATTCTCTCACAAGTGGCTAACCTAGGATGTATAGTGAAAGCCACTAATTCGAGATTAGATTAAGGGCATGGTTATAGAGCCGGATTTCCGGAAATCCTTCCATTCAATGGAGCATTAGACAACCTAATTGCCTACTCAAGTAATCAAAATCAATCATGCAAAGAGGGTGTATCCAAGCAAATCAATAATGGAAATCAATTAATGCAATGGAATAAAACATAGAGATAGAATAAATATAACACATAGAGTTTATTTACAAAGCCAAAAATATCCATCAAACAAATAACATCAACCCCATAGTGGGGTATTTTAGCTACTCATGTTCTATTACAAACTAATAACTAAGAGAAAGAGTAGAGATAACCCTTGAAGATTGATCTCCTTCCTTGAAGCTTGAATCCAAGTCTCCTAGTTGCCTTTGATTGAGTAGAGATGGTTTGGATGAGAGGGAGATGTGTTACTAGCTTAGAATACAAGTGTTGGGAGGTATGGTGATCTTTTGGTTCGTTCCCATCCTTTTCTATTTATAGAGGATGGAAAAATAGGTCACTTAAGCTCGAAACCAGAAACAATCGCGCGCAGAGTGCGGGTGGAGTGCGGGTGAATTACCCGCACTGTACCCGTACTGTAAGGGTTTTCTTCATCTTCAGGTCTCTGATCTGGGCAATAGTGCGAGTGGAGTGCGGTTGGATTACCCGCATTTGACTCGCACTCGACCCGCACTGTAGTCGCACTTGAGTCGCACTGTACTATCAGGTGCAAAATCCCTCCTCTATTTTGAGCAATAGTGCGGGTGGAGTGCTGGTGGATGACCCGCACTGTACCCGCACTCTAATGTCAGGTGCAACTTCAACTTCTCTGGTTTGGAAACAGTGCGGGTGGAGTGCGGTTGGATGACCTGCACTGTACCAGCACTTTAACGTCAGGTGCAACTCAGCTTCTCTGGCTTTGGCAACAGTGCGGGTGGAGTGCGGTTGGATAACCCGCACTGGACCCGCACTGTAACTCTTCTCCTGTATCAAGTCCCGGATATGATCATGAGTGTGGTTGGAGTGCGGTTGTGACCCGCACTTGACCCGCACTGTAGAGCTGCTTTATGATCCTTTGTCTTTCTTTTTGCCCCTTTCCTGCCAGAATCACTGCAACATGCTTCCAAACCCCGAATTACATCAATTGCCTGCAATTAGCACTAATGAGCCTATTAGACATAAAAGACATAATATATATAAAAAAATACACACGAGAACGAGACAAAAGAATAGGAATGAGGGCCGAAATATACAACAATTTAGGCACGATCAAACACCCCCAAACCAAACCTTTGCTCGTCCTCGAGCAAACATAATCTAAAACAAAATAAGACAAACTAAAAATGACTCAAACTAAGGACTCCCTAGACACAAAGAAAAACTTGCTGCAGAACCAAATAGCAGAGAGATACGCAAAAACAATATAGAAGTGAGGAATGAGCATATGCAAAATGTTCTAAACAACTCGAAGGCACCTCAAGGGAAACAGGCACAACACGAATCCCACACTTAAAATGTCCGTGCCTCAGAAACTACTCACTCTCACACCTCGAGCATAATTCGCTTCGACACTAAGTTCTCACATGGATTTTCTCTTATCTTTCCTCTCAGAACCTAGGTTCACACTCATGCAACATGTATGCCAATGAATTTATGTAACTGAATCAACTTAGTTGCATACATTTAGTGTAGAATAAACGCTGTTTTCAGTGAGTGAGTCTCATGAAAGAATCACGTGTCATGAACGTGGAAAGAGCATTCATCAACTAATATTCCCAATCTAGACGTCCCTAAGATCAATTAGGTCTTTCCATTTGGTTGTAACGTGGCCACAGTGAATGGTGATTAGAAGAATGAGAATTTAGGCACAAGCACTAATCAACCAAGTTAAGGCAATACATTCTACACTTATACATTTAATTTCTCGTGCAACTCCACTTCCAAATACAATATGGCGTCCATGCATACAATTAGACTCTGTGTGCAATCTTTAACTACTCATGTTACCCATTTGAGTAGCATTTACAATTTACACAAGGCATTTGAAGCATATTTTTCTTTTGTTTCTTTTTGCTTCTTTTCTTTTCTTTTCTTTTCATGCCTTTTTACTATGCACATTTTAACAACTCATTATTCTTGCCTAGGTACACGCCATTTATCAAATTAAAGCACAACTCTAGATTCCTAAGCCTCAACAAGATCAATTAAGAGAGGGTTGGCTAAGTGTTTAGGTTGCTTGGGTTATGGATAACGTGGGTGTAGAAAGGAAAAGTCTATATGTGTTTGGCTTCAAAATTGGCTTGGGAGCACACATATTACGGGAATGGGAAGTATTTAGGCTTTCTTTTTGAGTGGCTAAAACACACATTGCCTAATATCACTTCAAAGGATCAATTTACCAAGGGAATAAAAGTTTCTGTCAAGCAGTCCACATATATGATGCATGTTCAATGACAAATGATGATTTTTGATGTAGTGAGACTATGCATGGTGTTTGAATAGTGTTTACAGATTTGAAAAACATTTTCCCTCAAATATACACTCTTTTGGCTTGTGTTTGTGATCTCACAAGGGAAATCTCCACTATTAGAACAAGGCGCTTGAGCACCGAGTTACCTAAACTTGGACACTAGAAGATGGGACTAGCCCATGAAGTGCAAGTGAGACCCCTAAAGTGACTAAGAGTTATTGAATAAGCACACAAAGCATACACACATTCGCCACAAACACTATGCTCCAGGTATCTCACCAAGCTAAATAAGCTTAAATTCTGGCTAAGCAGCAACTTTTTCGAAAATAAGACACAAAAATGACTCAAGACACAAAAGACGACTCAAAAAGGCGTCAACACCCCCAAACCAAAACCCAACATTGTCCTCAATGTTGAAGACAAGAGAATCTGGCCTAGCGGCATGCACCTAACATGACTCAAACAAACCTAGGCACTAATCAAACACAATCAATGCCCCAACAAAATAAAAAAAATGACTCAAATAAGGCTCACAAAATAAAGGCAATTCATGCAATATATCATTGAAGCACAAGTCAAGCTTAACATCATGCATTTTATCAAAAATGACGGAATGGGGCATGAACCCCCAAACCGAATTAAACAATATAAAGCACATGCATTCCTACTTGCACAAGAGCCTTCGGCTCTTTCATCCACAAATATAATCAATAAATTCAATGTGCAAATATCCACAAAATATAACATTCTAACCAAACTATCCCAACATCACACTTTATTGAATTTAAACAACATAAAACATAAAACTAACTACATGCATCAAAATCATTCAATGGGATGCATTCATGGAGAGGCTAGGGTCCTATAAGGGTGGTTTGACCAAGTTAGGAAATTAACTATTTTTCACTACCCAAATAAATTTAGGTGACTTCATTATCTTTTCCTTTAACATGTTTCTATATAAGTGTACTTGGTCTTTCCTTACCCATAGTTGCTTGACCCTAGGTGGACTCCATCTATTCCTAGGACCTCTAGTTTTCCTATGTTGATTTGGCTTGTAATTTTTAGCCTTAGAGTGATCTATCTTAGAACATGCGTAGCAAAAGATATGAGAGTTAGAGAAACTCCCCTTTGATGCGTGGTCTTGAGGACGTTTGATTTCTTTTACTTGTAACGCCTTGACCTCCGCCTCCTTTTTGCTTAGTGCTACCTTTGCTTCCTCTAAGGCATTGGCTTTTTGATCAACCTCCATTTGCATCTTCATTGACTTGTGAGCTATCTCATCTTCAAAATCTTTTTATAGCCCCACTAAGTTCTCCAAAGCCTTCGATGCGGCACTCTTTTCGGCTTCAAATCTCTCAATTTGTTCTTCTAATTCTTTGTTCTTGTTGGAGACTTCGCCATTGATCTTCTTAAGAATACCATTCTCAACCCTGAGCATCTTCACTTCAGATAATAGTTTCTTGTTCAACTCTTGGAGATTACTCGCCTTTTCCATTTCCAAGGCTTCTCTCTCTTGAAGTGCTTCATTCTCTTCCTTCAACACACCCCTTTCCAACATTAGCTCTGTGCTCACGCTCATAAGCTCTTGGTTCATCTTGATCATCCTGTCCATCTCATCCAATCTCTTGCTTCGCTCCACTTCAAATTCTTTTCGGAGCTTATACATGTCTTCTTTTGAGAAATTGGAGGAATCCACCGGTTTGGCTGCTTTAACTTGGAAACAACTCTGATTTACCAGGGTGGACTGCTGGGCGGATTTGAGCATTTGTGTGGTTTTCTCTTCTATGAAGGCTTGAGTCTCTTATTGGGAAGCTATCATTTGCTCAGTCTCCCGCACATGATTCTTCATGAAATTTTGTAGTTGATCTTCAACGGAATTTGACTGGAATGACGAGCTGTAGGCATTCTCGTTAGGCTCGTAGCTTGACCCTGAATTTTGCCAAAAGGAATCCATAGAGTCCTGAAACAAACAAAAACAAAAACTACCAAAGTAATAAAAAGAAACTAACAAAACTAAAAACAACTAATAAACTAATAGTATTAAAACTAATCTAATCACTACTACGCACACCGATCCCCGGCAGCGGCGCCATTTGATGAGAAGGTTTTTGCCGTCAGAAAACCGTCCGTCAAAACATTTATAAAACCTATGCGATGCGTTCACAAGTATAAATACAAGCAAAGTGGTAAGCAAGGTTGTCGTCCACTGAGATCGGGGTAGCGATGATAAGATTAGGATTAATATAACTAGTATGCATAAAAGTAAAGTGATGGTAAATGAAAATACAATATAAACTAAACTATGAAACCAAATGAAATAGGATGATAATGGAGTGATGAATGAATGATGATGGAACTACGGAGTTGATGTACTCCTAAGTGAATATTGGGGCAAGTGCAACAGACTCTCAAGTAAGTACGTTTTGACAAATGTAACCAACCTAGGGTGTATAGTGTTGGCATATATCTCTAGCAAGTGGTCAACCTAGGATGTATAGTGAAGACCTCATACTAGCGATTAATCCCTCTTAAGCAACCAACAGTGGCTAGTTACTCAATTGGGACTTGTTCCATGAATGCTCATCTATCTAGCTATGGCTCAACCTATTACTAATGTAGCCATTTTAGGATGTATAGTGCTGGCTTCCAATTCCCTCACAAGTGGCCGACCTAGGATGTATAGTGAAGGCCACCCGTTTGGGATTGGATGAGGCTCAAGGTTATCAACCGAATTCTACTCGAAGGTTAGTTCTCGTAAAATCACTAAAGCAGCCAACCTAGGGTGTATAGTGGAGGCTTCTAATTCTCTCACAAGTGGCTAACCTAGGATGTATAGTGAAAGCCACTAATTCGAGATTAGATTAAGGGCATGGTTATAGAGCCGGATTTCCGGAAATCCTTCCATTCAATGGAGCATTAGACAACCTAATTGCCTACTCAAGTAATCAAAATCAATCATGCAAAGAGGGTGTATCCAAGCAAATCAATAATGCAAATCAATTAATGCAATGGAATAAAACATAGAGATAGAATAAATATAACACATAGAGTTTATTTACAAAGCCCAAAATATCCATCAAACAAATAACATCAACCCCATAGTGGGGTATTTTAGCTACTCATGTTCTATTACAAACTAATAACTAAGAGAGAGAGTAGAGATAACCCTTGAAGATTAATCTCCTTCCATGAAGCTTGAATCCAAGTCTCACAGTTGCCTTTGATTGAGTAGAGATGGTTTGGATGAGAGGGAGATGTGTTACTAGCTTAGAATACAAGTGTTGGGAGGTATGGTGATCTTTTGGTTCGTTCCCATCCTTTTCTATTTATAGAGGATCGAAAAATAGGTCACTTAAGCTCGAAACCAGAAACTGTCGCGCGCAGAGTGCGGGTGGAGTGCGGGTGAATTACCCTCACTGTACCCGCACTGTAAGGGTTTTCTTCATCTTCAGGTCTCTGATCTGGGCAATAGTACGGGTGGAGTGCGGTTGGATTACCCGCATTTGACTCGCACTCGACCCGCACTGTAGTCGCACTTGAGTCGCACTGTACTATCAGGTGCAAAATCCCTCATCGGTTTTGAGCAATAGTGCGGGTGGAGTGCTGGTGGATGACCCGCACTGTACCCGCACTCTAATGTCAGGTGCAACTTCAACTTCTCTGGTTTGGCAACAGTACGGGTGGAGTGCGGTTGGAAGACCCGCACTGTACCCGCACTTTAACGTCAGGTGCAACTCAGCTTCTCTGGCTTTGGCAACAGTGCGGGTGGAGTGCGGTTGGATGACCCGCACTGGACCCGCACTGTAACTCTTCTCCTGTATCAAGTCCCGGCTATGATCATGAGTGCGGTTGGAGTGCGGTTGCGACCCGCACTTGACCCGCACTGTAGAGCTGCTTTATGATCCTTTGTCTTTCCTTTTGCCCCTTTCCTGCCAGAATCACTGCAACATGCTTCCAAACCCCGAATTACATCAATTGCCTGCAATTAGCACTAATGAGACTATTAGACATAAAAGACGTAATATATATAGAAAATACACACGAGAACGAGACAAAAGAATAGGAATGAGGGCCGAAATATACAACAATTTAGGCATGATCAGGCTACCACCCCCAAAAAGGATCTAAGTGTAAGAGCATAGTTGCCTTCCAGATCTCGAGACCAGGAAATAGCTCGATAGCCCTCCTGATGCCTTGGTCAGGCTACCACTCCCAAGAAAGATCTGAGTGTAAGAGCATAGTTGCCTTCTAGATCTCGAGACCAGGAAATAGCTCGATAGCCCTCCTGATGCCTCGGTCGGGCTACCTCCCCTAAGAAGGATCTGAGTGTAAGAGCATAGTTACCTTCCAGATCTCGAGACCAGGAAATAGCTCGATAGCCCTCCTGATGCCTCGGTCGGGCTACCACCCCCAAGAAGGATCTGAGTGTAAGAGCATAATTGCCTTCCAGATCTCGAGACCAGGAAATAGCTCAATAGCCCTCCTGATGCCTCGGTCGGGCTACCACCCCCAAGAAGGATCTAAGTGTAAGAGCATAGTTGCCTTCCAGATCTCGAGACCAGGAAATAGCTCGATAGCTCTCCTGATGCCTTGGTCGGGCTACCGCCCCCAAGAAGGATTTGAGTGTAAAGGCATAGTTGCCCGCCAGATCTCAAAGACTAGGAAATAGCTAAGTAGCTTTCCTGATGTCTTGGTTGGGTTATCGCCCCATATATATATAATGTTTGCTTTCGTGTGCAGGATCAAAATCATCATAATTGCCTACACGAATCTTAATTGATGCTATAGATGCTACTCTGGATACCATTCAAGACCAGAAAAAGAATAAAGTTCTAAAAAAGGCGCGTCAATTTATCATTAAGGGCAAGGGGAGCCTACCCTAGATAAGGCTACATCCAAATGGGGTGCCCAACCCCCAAACTCGGGCTACAAAAAGAAGAAGGAAAATTAAAAAACTGACAATGGCAAAGCAGGGTGCCCACCCCCTTTTTCGGGCAATCAGAAACAAGTCATCCCTCTCAAGCTTTGTGACTATCATGGCTCCCCTCCGCTGGCCCTCCTCCTTCCTGCTGATTCTCAGCATCAACCCCCTCTACAGGCAGCTGTCCATCTGGGTTATTCTTACCGACCGTTCCTCCATTTAGAGGCTCTATCTGAGGATTCGCTGGATCTTCCTCCAAAACTTCATTGATTACATCCATAACTTCAAGAGGAATAGCCGCGTCAAGAAGAGCAGCCAAGGGCCCCATCTTGCTTATGTCTACCTCCATCTCTGTTTAAGGGGGATCCTCAGATGGGCTCCTAACCTCTTCACCGGCTCCCGATTGGTCCTCCTCGGATCGAGAAGACATCGCTTTGCTGGAAGACTCCCCAGGACCCGAGGTGATAAAAGAAGGAAGATGGAAGGAGGGATCTGACTGAGTGGGCTGCTTCCTAGTTCCTACTAGGCTAGAGGGGACCACCTTATCGCCCTCAGGGCGAGATAACTCGGCAGCTTTGAGCATAATTTTCTGCCTGTCCTTGCCCGTAATAGCGGATAAATCAAAGGGAGGAGGAAGAGCTTCCGCTGCCTGAAAGGAAGCATAAAAATACCCGTCGCTGAAGGAGGTCTCCGCATCAGCTTGCAGTTTGGCCACCTGAGAAATTAGAGACCGGTTCTCGAGGTCCAGCTTCTTAGCCTCAGATCTCCAGGAATCCCGCTGCCTAGCCCGCCGGAGAGATTGAAGACGCTCCTGATCAAAAGATTGCTTCATCCTCTCATGATCGCAGCGAAGCTCAGCCATCTCGAGCTTGATTTTTCCCTGGCTGGAAGTCACCTCTTCCGCTAAAGACCGAGCCTGCTTGAGCAGTTCCTCGGCTTTCTCGGCTTCAGCCTCGGCTTTTACAGCCCGATCACAAAGGAGGGCTACCTGCTGGCCCATCACGACATTAACCTTAAAGGCCTACAAAATACAGAACCCGAGTTAGAAACTAAACGAATTAACAAAAGTAGCGTGAAGGAAATACAATTACCTCAGCTAAAATAACAGACCCCTTGGTTATAAGGACGTCCATATGCATAGAAGCCATCTTGGAGATCCCGCCACCTGGACAGGACGCTATGAACTGCTCCAAGACCTCGTCATGCCCTGTCGAGCTCGACTGAGGCCGGGAGCGGCTGGAAGGAGCCCTCGCGACATCTTTCCCAGAAACCTCCGAGGCTTTGGTTGTTGGAAGCGCCGCGGAATCAGGTGTTTGAGTCAAAGAGGTAGCGACTTTAGCGGCCACGGTCGAGGGGGCAGAAACAGCCGGGCCGACCACCTGGGGAGCTTTGCACAAAGCCCGAAAAGCCCGCGAGGCCAGAGTGGCCATCTTGGACCCAGCCGGAGAGACAGAAGAAGCCAGGATAGGTTCGACCCCAGAGAAGGGAAAAGAAGCTCCACCTTGAGGAGAGCGTGAGACGTGTCGGGTGGCTGGCTCCACGACAAAAACTGTGAATAAGCAGATTAAAGAAGAAAATGTTAGAACCAAGCTAAGTAATAAGACGAAGCGACACAAGGATACTTACGAGGAATGGCGTTTGAAATCCGTAGATATTTGTTCACCCTACGAGGGTCAAAAGCTTCAGCGGTAGGGAACTTCGGATTCAGGTAATTCCGGGCTAGAATAGCCTTTAAGACGGCTTCGGACTCGACTGGCAGGGAGTCCCGGTCCCAGGAGGGCTTGTCACTGAAAGCCATAGGAACCTCGAATTCATGCCCTCCGATGAAAATTGAGCTCCCCCAGTCATCCCCCGCCAGGATCCATTCTTCTTTCCACGCGGGATCCTTCTTTGAAGCACCAGGAACAATGAAATTGAGCTTATTCTTGGCCTTGGCATAGAACTGACCCCGAGGAGCCCTAGACAAGCTCCCAATCTGAAAAAGATAAGCCAGCTCCTCTGCACCTGGCTCACTCGTCACTTTACTCATCTGGCATTGCTCCCTCCATAACACAAGGAAACCAATCAAATGCCTCTAGAAGCCAGGCGTTAACTGAAGGGGAGCAAGCTGGATGGCATTTAGAGCTCGCCGAAGGGTCGGATGGAGGGGAAGTCTGACCCCGTTCTCAAGAGCGGCCACATGGATCGGAAGCACGCCTTTAGGGGGGGTTGAAAAACTCAAAGTTCTTGGGAGGCACTGAAATGGATACACTGTCGGGGATGCCAAACTTTGACCTCAAGCGGTCGATCGACACCGGGTCAACGGTGGAATCTGGGATAACCCGAAAATCGTAGGGAGGGAGCTTCTCCCCAAGGGGACCAGGAGCCGAGACCCGACGCTCCCCCGCAGCGCCATCGGTCGTTTCTTTTTCGGAATCATCATCGACGATATCTAGAGGGTGGTCGGGATGATTGTAGAACCCAGTCCCGATAGATACATTCCTACTGGACAGCCGACGTTGTGAGGTGGGCGGGGAATCATCACCGTCAGAACTCCTCCTAGCCCGCTTCCCCAGAATAAGACTGACGACCTCCTCGCCGTCGAATATGGAATCACTCGAATCACGACTGTTTTTCGACATTATAGAAGACGAAGAATGAAGAATGAATAGAAGACGAAGAACGAAGAAAGAAGCAAGCTTGGAGGAAAAGCTGTGGAAATATTTCTCAACAAAAGTTCTTTTAGCTCGAGAAGATGTGAAGAAGATGAGGAGGAAAACAGACATATATGTAGGCAGGAGGGCTACAGCACAAGTTACCAAGATACTCGTTTGGTAACGGTAAAAAAATCGACTCAGTAACGTAACCGGATTAAACTCGAAAGCGGGCTAATCATCTCATGCCACATCATTTACACAGTTAATAGGGAGATCTCCCCAAGATCTTGGTAATGGTTAAAAATCTCGGGGACTGCCGTAACATGATCAGATTAATTGAAAGATAAAATAGTCGGTTCACAACACGTCACTCAAATGAAGAAATTTCCCAAAATTTCGGTAACGGTAAAAAGTGGAAGATTTCCCAAATAAAGTGAGAATCTGACCTCAACCCCAAGCTCGACGTCTGGTGTTCAAGTCAGAGGGGACTTCTGTTAATAGCCAAAATGGGCTAAGGACCAAAGGGAAATTTTCCACTTCCTAGACCTGGTTCCATACCCGAAAGTATCACCTGGAGACCTCTATATCCAGAGCCAAGCTACGATACCACCCCAAGCACAAGGGCGGGCTCCATAAACACCTGGGATAAAGCCCGAACCCGAGAGCTTCCACCAGGAGACCTCTCTATCCAGAACCGAACTGCGATACCACCCCAGGAACAAGGGCGGGCTCCGGAAACATCCGGGATAGAGCCCGGAACGATCAGACTTAGCCCGCATCATCAAAACTAAAAGCTCCCCGAAGTCAAGGTCATCTCACAAATGCTCAAGAAACTCGCATGTACCTCGATTGACACAGGAGAATGTCCCTAGAAGGCCGCGAGGTCAGTCGAGGCCACACCTAGCTTCGAAAAAGTCAAGGGAAGCCAAATCTGGCTCCAAGCTGGATGAAACTTCTCAGACATCAAGGCCGAAATACTAATCAACCTCTCTGGTTGATGCACCATACCACAACGTCATGTCCCGCGACTTCTATAACGATCATACTAAGAGGATACGAGGAATGCATTAAATCATACCTGGAAGCATTATCTACATGCAGAACAAGTAATGAAATCCAAAAAGGAAACAAACTGATCTCCACCACGATACTCTCACTTTGGGCGTCAATCCAAAAGTCAATGATATTAACGTAAGAAATCCCGCCCGATAAGGAAGAGACTGAGACAATCACTGAGACAATCAAGGGAGAATCAGTCTGTTGACCTACAAACCATGTATAAATAGAAAAGAAAAAAGATGAGACTACTATTCGACAGGCATACGACTAACAATTGACCATTTTCCCGAGAGATTTGAGAGAAAAGAGAGAAGAATCTTTGTATTCATGTACCATGCATGCTAAATAAAAACATTCTTGTTTACTTGTCACTTTATAAACCACTATTACATATATAAAGAATTTTGGCCACCACCTACGTGGTAGTGGTCTTGAGGGCGTTAATTGAGATTTCTCATCCCGAGCAAAATTTCCGTTAACAGACCAAATTGCTTCAAGTATATTGACATGTGTATAACTAGAAGCATGATTGAAAGAAGTAGGGCTAAAGCCACAATGCATGTTCCTAGGAAACACAAAGCCAATTTGCATGATCCTAGGAAATCTAGAGCCAATGTGACTAAAACAACTAGGAGAGAGAGCATTTCACCTAGGTGGATTAGAAGAGATGAATACTTTTTCCATGTGGCTCAAATTGCCATGAAGGCAAATGCCTCTAACACTTGGTATTTCGATAGTGGGTGCTTTACGAGGAACAAGAGTTTCTTTGAATCTCTTGTAATGGAGGATGGAGGATTTTTCACCTTTGGTGATGGATCTAGGAAGAAAGTTATAGGGAAAGGAACCATTTCCATTCCCGATTTACCATCCTTGTCAAATGCTCTACTTGTTGATGGCTTGCGAGCCAATCTTATAAGCATTTCTCATCTAAATGATGATGGACTCTCCGTCTTGTTTAACAAAAATGATTGTTCTATTTTAATTCCAAATGGACAAACCTTGCTAAAAACAAACAGATCTAGTGACAATTGCTATTGTCTTGAAGTTAGTGTTATCTCTTGTAATATGTCCAAGTGTGAGGAAGTTGAGTTGTGGAATCAAAGACTTGGCCACATGAACTATCGATATTTGAGGATCTTAGATAAGTTCAAGGTTGTGTGTGGCCTCCCTAAGCTTGGGAAGAAAGTCGAAGGTGTTTGTGGACCTCGTCAACAAGGAAAACAAACCAAAAGCATGCATAAGAAAGGCAAGTATCTCGCCACAAAGGAGCCACTAGAGCTTCTTCACATAGACCTTATGGGTCCTATGCAAACCTAGAGTCTCGGTGGTAAGAGATACATTTTGGTTTGTGTTGATGATTTATCGAGATTTACATGAACATATTTTCTTAGAGAAAAATCTGAAACATTTGAAAATTTTTAAATGCTTTGCACTAAAATTCAAAATGAAAAGAACTCACACATTAAAAGCATTAAGAGAATTAGAAGTGATCATGGGAAGGAGTTTGAAAATGATTGTTTGGAAAGCTATTGTAATAGCTTTGGCATTTCCCATGAGTTCTCAGCACCTCAAACTCCTCAACAAAATGGGGTTGTAGAGAGGAAGAATAGGGTCCTTCAAGAGATGGCCCGTGTGATGTTGCTTAGCAACAATGTCCCTAGGAACCTTTGGGCCGAGGCCGTCAATAAGGCTTGCAACATAGGAAATAGAGTCTTTATAAGGCCCGGTACTAGGCAAACCTCCTATAAATTGTAGAAGGGTAGGAAGCCAAATGTTAGCTACTTTCACTCATTTGGAAGCAAATGCTACACACTTAATGACCATGATCAACTTGGCAAGTTTGATGCCAAGAGTGATGAGGGAATTTTTATTGGCTATGCCCTTAATAGTAAGGCCTACCTGTTAGGATTATGCTCAATGGCAAGAGTGTAATATTCTAATTGACAATCTTCTCATATTAATAAAGTGAATTCTGATTCTTACAATTACTTATAGCATTTATTATTATAATTGTCAAGGTAAATAATCATAAGGTCAAAAGACTATGAGACATGAAGAATTGTTCATACATCCGGATATGTATGAGGTAGATACAATTCTTTAGTTAGTCTTGAATAACGTTCACAACTTAAGTTAAATGTTGGGCACCTCTATCTTGTTAAAGTTGTAGAATTCTTTTACTAGCATTAAAGTTGTAGAATTCTTTTACCATCTCCTATAAGATTGTCTAGGGTATGAATGAGAAACATCTCCTTATTCTATCTTTATTTATGAGTTCAATTTTAGCTCTTTAGTGGAATGAGTTAAAATTAATAGATTGGACCTAAGTGAATCATTTGTTGATTGTGATTAGGTTGTGTCTATTGAAGCTTAAATTTAGATAGCCCGCCAAGATCCCCAATCCACACGTATTTGCATGGATCACTTGATATATTCTACCGGGCTGATTTAAGGGTCCATCTAGAATTGTTTTTAATATATCAAGAATATAATATGTCTATTATTTAATTAATGGGCTGCACTATTATATTAATATATTAAAAGGAGACATGTGGGCTTGTTTCTTTCAGTAAGAATGGGTCTGGTTCACATGTGGGCTTTTATTTAAAGTCCAATGGATTAAATGAAATAAGAAAATAATATATGGCCCATTTATATAAGTGGGGCGGCAAGGTGTATATATTAACCTAATATATTATTTTGTTTCATTGTTTTAATTAAATAAGAATTAGTTAATTTATTAATTAATTGTTTAATTAAGAAACAAATCTTTTTCTGATCAGGAAATATATTTCCTAAAGTTATACTATTGGTAGTAGTATATTAAAAGTAAAAGACTTGTTTGATAAGATAATAAATAATTAATTTTATTTATTTAATCAAATAAGAAGTCTTTTTATTTAGTCAATAAAAAAATAATAAAAATATCTATGAGTTGGATTAGGTTTTAAAGTCTGAAGGTTGATGGAAATTAGGGTGCAACACAAACTCTTATTGGTATGTGATTTGCGGCAACCCTAGTCCATTTAGAGGAAGATTTCGGCAATCCTAAATAGAAGAGGAAGCAAAATTTCGGCCACCTATATAATACCACATACTAGAATTCGGCCACCATAATTGATTGAATGATTCAATTTTTCTTCTTCTTCTCAATTCATAGAAAAGGATAATTTTTATTCTACTAAACATAAAAGAGAGAAGAGATTATTCTTTGATAGTACACTGATTGCTTGTTCATCAATAAGCTTGTGTGTACAACATCGAATTAGGTTCACGCGAGTTTCGATCATTAGATTGAGAACTCAAAAGTGACCGGAACAATTTTTTTTGTCTTCTTTTGATTGTTTTGTGACTAACAAAAGAAAAAGAAAACTTTGTTCATCCATTCTCAGGTTTGCAATTCAAAGAAAAAGGGAGACCACGCTCCTAGGTTATTCACGTACGTGTTCGGATTGGAAGATCTCGCGGTACTATTCACAATCACTAGTTCACCGGGGGGTTACTGTTCACAATCACTGTTCACGCGGGTACTGTTCACGGGGGGTGGGGGGGTACTGTTCACAATCACTGTTCACGGGCATCGGGAAAGATTTTGCGGATTACCAATCGACGTAAGTCAATCGGATCACGCGTCAAGAGGTATTTAACTCTAACCGTATATATTTGATTTTAATTAATTAAAAGGTTAAGGTTCAACTTTGAGAAAAATTTTAAAACCATACGAAATCTATTTTTCGTTTTTTCCGCTGCGTTTTATATCGATTTTTCCCTACAATTGGTATTAGAGCCTTGGTTGTACCTTTTAATTAATTAACGTATATATACATGAATCTATTTCTTTTTTATTGTGATTATACATGTTTTAGAAAGAGATGGCACTCTAGGTATTCGCATATATAATTGCATGTTGAATGTATGGATTTATATATGTTTTATAAAGTGAATTGTTATTGCTCGATTTTGGTCCTAGAATTTCAATGTAATTTTTGTTTCGGATTTGTAACAAGAAGGGTGGTCTATTATCGCCATAATTCCTTCTTGGTAGTTGCTAGGGTTTTATTTTTTTTGTATGTAAAATAAGTGCAGTATTTTTTTTGTAATCAGGTGCAGTATTTTTTTTTGTAAATCTTACTGCAGTAAAATAAATAAAAAATAAAAAAATAATTTGCTACAGTAATTTATTCGTAATATGATGTAATGTATTCGGGTATTGAAAATTCGAAGACACGAAGAAAAACGAAGCAACCGGAACCGAGAACGAGCACCGTGCGCACCCTAGGACTGGATTGGGCTGCGCATGGCAAGCCCAATCCTTGGTGGGCTGCGCACGGCAGCCTTGTGTGGCCTTATGGGCTGCGCAAGGCAGCCCCTTTGTGGGGTTGTGGGCTGTGCACATCCATGGGAGGAGGCCGAGGGATGAGCGTATGGTTGATGGCCACCTGAAGATCTTGTATTCCTAACAATTGTAATTTACTTGCTTTTCTAGGACGGGCCAAAATTGTTGCTATTTAATTTTTGCTTAAATATTACAATATTTGTTGTTGTATGATAACATGACATTTTAGAATAGGAGTGCCACTCATATATCTCTTTTGGTATGAACATGCATTGAATGATTTAGGTATCTAATTGGCATCTAGATAACTTGATAAAAATCATTCTTTGGGATTTAATCACACGCCTTAAATAATTGAGTGGGAGAAGGTGTGCAAGAACGCCTATGGCCTCCAAGATTAGTTGAGTTTTATTATTTTTGGTAATCCCCCCAAGGGACGTCCATAAATGGAATTTAACAATATACTTCCTTACAAGGATAGACTAGACAATTGACTTAAACGAAATCTACTCCCCAAGGAGGGATTTTCGTGAGAGAAAATTGAGGGTCGATATCTTGGTAACACACTCAATGTAATTTTATTAATATCCTCCCAAGAGTTCTTGTTAATAAAAATTACAAGGCTAAAATTAAAAACGCTGGTTGTTATGTTAACAATTAGGTGGGACCTAGTCTAACTAGTAAATAGTGCGAACTCCCAAAAGAGGCGTAATATTTATGGGTGTTGGATCACCGTTGAATTTTTATGATTGAATTATTTATTTTAATTCAAGATAAATTTTTAAAAGTGCAATTATCATGATTATTTACTTATATATGTTTTTGTTTTAATCAGAAATCATGACCCCATCACCTATGAACATCCTGAAAGATAACACCTTAACTGGAGATAACTACGTAACATGGAAAAGGAAAATTGGGTTGTTGCTGCAAAGTGAAAAACATAAGTTTGTTCTGACCACTCCTAAACCACCCCTTCCTAATAATGAATCTAATGTGATGCAAAGAGATGAGTATGAGCAGTGGAAGACTTCTGATGATATGACAAAATGTTACATTATGGCCACTATCTCCGGCGTGTTGCAACAGCAACATGAAGGAATGGAGTTCGCTGCTGATATAATGATGTCTCTCTAGAGGAAATGTTTGCTATGAGGTCTAGGACGACTAAGAGAGAGGCAGTGACTGCTTTTATGAATCTTAGGATGAAACCTGGACAATCTGTGAAAGATCACATGATGAAAGTCATAGCACATCTCAATATTGCTGAACTAAATGGTGCTGAGATTGATGGTGAGACCAAAATTGATATGGTAGTTAACTCACTGTCAGATTCCTTTGGTCAGTTCAAGTTGGACTACACCTTGAACAAAAAGGAATACACCTTACAGGGCCTGATGTAAGATGTTCAAAGCGCTGAAAAGATCCTTGTGAAAAACAAAGGTCAAGAGATTCATTTGGTTGGTAAAGTTGCTACTGTTAAGACCCGTAAGAAGGTCAAGAAACAACAGAAGAAAAAGCAACTTGGGCCTACCAAGAAGGAAACCAAGAAAGTAACCAAGATCAAAGGGAAATGCTTCCTTTGTGGTGAAAAGGGACATTGGAAAAGAGATTGCCCAAAGTCCCAGAAAAAGAAGGAAGAAGGTAATGTTAATTATCTAGAAACATGTTTTCTGGCAGATTCTACTGATTCTTGGATCATAGACTCTGGAGCCACTAATCATGTTTGTTATTCCTTGCAGGGGTTTCAGGAAAAGAGAAGGTTGAATGAAGATGAAGTCAATTTGCGCTTGGGCAACGGAACGTTAGTGTCTGCAAGTGCAGTGGGAGATATTAGAGTTATTTTAGATTCTAGTAGGCATTTAGATTTAATAGACGTTTATTATGTACCCCAATTCAAGAGGAATTTAATTTCAGTTTCTTGTTTAAATAAGTTTGGATATTCGGTTACTTTTAATAAAACTTTTATTATTAGTAAGAATGACAAAGTTGGTTGCAAAGGTACATTGGAAAACGGTTTATTCTTTTTGCATAGAAATATCTCTCACTCGTTAGACACAGAAATAACGGAACCTAATCATAAAAGAGTAAAATTATCAAAAGATAAAACCTATCTTTGGCATTTACGCCTAGGTCACATTAACCTTAATAGAATTAAAAGATTGGTATGTGACGGACCTTTAAGTAACTTAAAGGTTGATGATCTACCAACTTGTGAATCTTGTTTGGAAGGTAAAATGACCAAAAGGCTGTTCAATACCAAAGGTGCAAGAGCCACTGAATGTTTAGGACTAGTACACACTGATGTATGTGGTCCTATGAGCATTCAAGATAGAGGTGGATATGAGTACTTCATCACCTTCACAGATGATTACTCAAGATTTGGTTACGTGTATCTCATGAGACATAAGTCGGATGCATTTGATATGTTCAAAGCATTCAAAGCTGAAGTAGAAAATCAGCTTGAGAAACATATAAAAATCTTGAGATCTGATCGTGGTGGAGAATATCTATCTGGAGAGTTTCAGCAATATCTTATTGATAATGGGATAGTTTCTCAGCTTTCTGCATCAGGTACACCTCAACAAAATGGGGTAGCAGAAAGGAGAAATATGACTCTTTTAGAGATGGTTAGATCAATGTTGAGTTATTCAACACTTCCTATTTCTTTTTGGAATATGCTCTACAAACAGCAATATATATTCTAAACGATGTACCATCTAAATCTGTCCCTAAAACCCCACATGAATTGTGGACTGGGCGAAAGCCCAGTTTTTTAAAAGTAAAAGACTTGTTTGATAAGAAAATAAATAATTAATTTTATTTATTTAATTAAATAAGAAGTCTTTTTATTTAGTCAATAAAAAAAATAATAAAAATATCTATGAGTTGGATTAGGTTTTGAAGTCTAAAGGTTGATGGAAATTAGGGTGCAACACAAACTCTTTTTGGTATGTGATTTGCGGCAACCCTAGTCCATTTAGAGGAAGATTTCGGCAACCCTAAATAGAAGAGGAAGCAAAATTTCGGCCACCTATATAATACCACATATAGAATTCGGCCACCATAGTTGATTGAATGATTCAATTTTTCTTCTTCTTCTCAATTCATAGAAAATGATAATTTTTATTCTACTAAACGTAAAAGAGAGAAGAGATTATTCTTTGATAGTACACTGATTGCTTGTTCATCAATAAGCTTGTGTGTACAACATCGAATTAGGTTCACGCGAGTTTCGATCATTAGATTGAGAACTCAAAAGTGACCGGAACAATTTTTTTTGTTTTCTTTTGATTGTTTTGTGACTAACAAAAGAAAAAGAAAACTTTGTTTATCCATTCTCAGGTTTGCAATTCAAAGAAAAAGGGAGACCACGCTCCTAGGTGATTCATGTACGTGTTCGGATTGGAAGATCTCGCGGTACTGTTCACGACGGGGGTACTGTTCACGAGGGGGGGTGTGTACTGTTCACAATCACTGTTCACGGGCATCGGAAAAGATTTTACGGATTACCAATCGACGTAAGTCAATCGGATCACGGGTGAAGAGGTATTTAACTCTAATCGTATATATTTGAGTTTAATTAATTAAAAGGTTAAGGTTCAACTTTGAGAAAAATTTTAAAACCATACGAAATCTATTTTTCGTTTCTTCCGCTGCGTTTTATATCGATTTTTCCCTACACTACCGAGTATTCAATTTGAAAACTCATAGTGTCATGGAATCATCCAATGTTGTTATAGATGATTGTAGGCTTAGAATTTCTAACCATGATGAGGAGGTTGATGTGGTTCATGATTCTCCTTTGGAGAAATATGGTGAGACTTCTATTGATGTGAAGTCAAATCAAGATGAAGAGGTTATTCAACCTCTTGTTAGAGATTCATCTTTGAACTCCAAAGAACCCCTTCCATGGGTTAGACATTTCCACAACAAGAATGATATTCTTGGAGATGTGAATGAGGGTGTTAGGACTAGGCGTCAAATAGCTTATCAAATTAGCTACACTTGTTACACCTCTCAAATTGAACACAAAAAGGTTGATGAGTTTTGGGTTCTTGTCATGCAAGAAGAGCTAAACCAATTTGAAAGAAATAAGGTTTGGACTCTAGTTCCTAGACCCAAGGACAATAATGTCATAGGCACCAAATAGGTGTATAGGAACAAGTCAAATGAGAATGGCAACAGTGTGCACAAAAAGGCTAGACTTGTGGCACAAGGATACTCTCAAATAGAGGGTATTGACTTTGAGGAGACTTTTGCTCCGGTTGCCAGCCTTGAGTGTATAAGGATTCTCTTGTCCATAGCATATGTGCACAAGCTCAAATTGCATCAAATGGATGTTAAGAGTTCGTTCCTAAATGGCCTCTTGAATGAGGAAGTGTTTGTTGAGCAACCCAAGGGGTTTGTGGATCCATACCACCACAATCATGTCTATCGCCTCAAGAAGGCTTATATGGGTTGAAACAAGCACCGAGGGCTTGGTATGAGTGCGTCACTCAATTTCTTGTTGACAATGACTACACTACAGGTAGTGTTGACAAGACTTTATTCATCAAGAGGAACAAAGATGAGCTTTTCATAGCTCAAATCTATATTGATGATATTGTTTTTGGCTCCACCAACAAATCCAAAGTCCAACAATTTGTTGATATCATGTCTCATGAGTTTGTGATGAGTCTTGTTAGGGAACTCAATTACTTCCTAGGTTTGCAAATCAAGCAATTGCATGATGGGATTTTCATATCCCAAGCTAAGTATGCTAAGAACCTAGTGAAGAAGTTTGGCCTTGAGAATGCCAAACATTGTGACACACCCATGAGTACCACTTTGAAATTAAGCAAGGATGCTAGTGGCAAGAGTGTGGACCAAAGTCTATATCGTGGCATGATTGGTAGCTTGCTTTACTTGACCCAAGTAGGCCCGATATAGCCTTTAGTGTGGGTGTGTGTGCTAGGTACCAAGCGGATCCCAAGGAATCCCATCTCCCCTCCGTGAAAAGAATCATTTGATATGTGAATGGGACATCCAACTATGGGATATGGTACTCTTTTGACACTAATGCTAGCTTAGTTGGCTTTAGTGATGCAGATTGGGCAGGAAATTGTGATGATAGGATGAGTACAACGGGCGGTTGCTTCTTCCTAGGCAACAACTTGGTCTCATGGTTTTGCAAGAAGTAAAATTCCATCTCTCTATCGACAGCTGAAGCGGAAGACATAGCCGCTGGGAGTGCTTGCAGATAACTCCTTTGGATGAAGCAAATGCTTGTGGATTATGGCTTTGATCAAGGTACTCTAAACCTTTATTGTGATAACTTAAGTGCAATTAATATTTCAAAGAATCCTGTTCAGCACTCTAGGACAAAGCATATACACATTAGGCCTCACTTCATTAGAGAGCTAGTTGAAAACAAATGCATTGCACTTGAACATGTTGGCACAAATGATCAACTAGCGGATTTATTTACAAAGCCCTTAGATGCAACTAGGTTCATGGCACTTAGTAGGTCTATTGGGATTTGTAATATGCCTTGATATGCTTTGGTGATTAATCCCATATGGGGAGCTCAAGCAAAGAGAGCAACTTTGCATAGTTGCAATGAGCAAAAATTTGATCAACATTATGATTCTTTATTAATTGCTTGAGCATTTTGATTGTGAACATATATGACTATATGGCTTTTTATTCAATAAGTGTGATATTTGCTTTGTTTGTAATCCATGCCACATTTATTTTCAAATGTGCATTTTTGGACTAGGAGATTGATTGGGAAGTACAATTGAATGACCTATAATTTATCTCCATGACATGTGAACTTGATTTTGACATGCTTAAATATTATGCATGAGTTATGTGTGTGCAAATGTGTGTGGAAGCAACTTGACAAGGCTAAACTCAATAAGGACTTTATGTCCATGCAATAAATAAGAATATCTCATCCAATTTAGCCTTGTCTCTTTTCTTAATGGTTGAACAAGGCAACAACCAATAAGGATTCTATATCCATTCTCAATAAGGATTTAATATCCATGTCTTGATTGACCATTAAGGATTGACATGGTTGCTTGTTGACATGACGTATTTCTAGTGTCGTTTTAAAAGATCAATCCGTCAACAATATTTGTTAAAACCTCATGAAGCCTAAATTAGTTTGAAAACACAAATATGATGGCAAGTGGGGTGTCGTCCACAGGGAGCGGAGTTAGCTAAAATTAGTTATTGCTAAAGTAATGTTATGTATATATATAATAACGAAACATAAAATGGTGAAGATGTAGATGGTGAATTACACTATTAATAACACTAAATTAATTACGCAAACTAAAGTGGGGAAAATGGGATGAAGGATATATATAGATGATGGAAACTAAGTAGTTAATGGATACGACAGTAAATACTGGGCAATGCAATAAACTTGTCAATAGCACGGCTATTCAAGGCAACCGACCTAGGATGTATAGAGTCGGTTATTTATCCCTAGAAGGTGGTCAACCTAGGATGTATAGTGCGGAACACCTATTAGGGATTAATCCGTCGTAAACTACCAACCTAGGATGTATAGTGTTGGTTGTTTATCGGATTCTGGAAATGAAGCTCGTCTACCTAACAATGACTCAACCGATTAAACGTAGTCACCCTAGAATGTATAGTGATGACTTCTAACTCTCTCACGGGCTCCAACCTAGGATGTATAGTGCCGGAAACTCGATCGAGGTTAGATTAAGACCGCGGTTTAAGAGTCAGAATTCATGACGTTCCGTCAATTCTTTAGAGCATTAAACAACTAAATAGAATGTATATCTAGATGCAATACTCATACATAATACAAAGACATCTTGCAAAGAGGATGTATCTACACAAGAAATCAATGGTAAACATTCATAACAAGAATAGATCAATGAAAGATAGACATGAATATCAATATAATGGCCAAGGAGTGCGGCGATTGGTTTCAAAGACCCATATACTATGTGAGTCATGCTTTAACCAAGTCAGAGAGGAATTACATTCTCCTGGAAAAGCTCGCTTACGCTCTGGTGATCTCAGTGAGGAAGCTCCGTCCCTATTTTCTAGCGCATATAATAGCAGTGGTGATGGACCAACCTCTCTGCCACTTCTTACAATGACCAGACGTGTCCGGAAGGCTAGTCTTATGGGCCCTAGAGCTCACTCAGTGTGATTTTAAGTATAAGCCCCGGACCACGATTAAGGCACAGGTTTTGGCTGACTTCGTGATAGAATTTTCAGCGCTCCCAGATCAAGAGAATCCCGCAGCACCGAATGAGATCCCTGAAAAGACATCCGAGATCGACAATTGGCCGGAAGGCTGTAAGTCCTGGACCCTCTTTACAGATGGAGCATCCGGGCAAGCTGGGGAGGAGCTGACGTAGTTTTAATAGATCTGGAGGGGACTGAATTCTGTCACTGTTTCAGATTCGAGTTTAAAGCCACCAATAATGAAGCAGAGTATGAAGCCTTCCTAGCCGGGATGAAGGCAGCCATCGAACTAGAGGCCGATTACTTAAAAATTAAGAGTGACTCATTGCTTGTTATCAATCAGGTGACTGGGGTGTACTTGGCAAAGGGAGATAATATGGCTGCCTACCTAAAGCTAGCTCAGTTGCTAAAAAATAAGTTTAAGGGGTTCAAGATCGATCAAGTGCCTTGACACCAAAACCACCGCGCGGATGTTCTGGCTAAGATAGCTGCAAATGGAGGCCAATCCTAACCACGGAGAATTCCCCTCCAAGTTATCTCCCAACCAAGCATAGCCACAAATAAAGAAATCTGCTCCCTAGATCGCCAGTCTTGCTGGATGGACCCGATCGTTGCCTACCTCCTAGAGGGAGAGATCCCCGAGGAACCCGATCAAGCACGAAGAATTAAAAAACTCTCGATCCGATATTGCTTGGTAGATGGGTACCTCTATAGAAGGGGCAGATCCCTCCCCTTACTTAGATGTTTGCGTCCTGATGATGCTAAATGGGCACTAAGAGAGGTCAACTCTGGGGACTGCGGGAACCACATCGGTGGGGAAGCTCTAGCATATCAAGTGCTTCGTATGGGGTACTACTGGCCGACCATCCACCAAGACGCGAGGAGTTTTGTACAATCTTACGAGCTATACCAAAGAACTTCAAACTTGAACCACCAGCCACCTGAGCGACTGTCGTCTCTCAGTTCACCTTACACCTTTTCCATGTGGGGAATCGACTTAATTGGACCACTTCCTACCGGTCCCGGGCAGATGAAATACGCTATCGTGGTTATCGACTATTTCATAAGATGGGTCGAGGCAGGGCCTCTTTCTCGGATATCAGAAAAGAATACGACCAAGTTCATCAAAACCAACGTGGTATGTAGATTCAGGACCCCTCTCATCATTATAGCTGACCTGGGTAAGCGGTTCGACAATGCCCGATTCAAAGATTTCTGTGAAGGACTGGGGATTGACCTCAGGCTCGCTTCAGTAGCCCATCCCCAGACTAACCGGCTGGCGGAATCCACCAATAAGACTATCAAGAAACTTCTAAAGAAGAAGCTACAGCAAAAAAAAGGCAAATGGGCCGAAGAGCTGCCAGAAGTCCTCTGGGCATATCGGACTACAAAGAGAACAGCTACTGGGGAGACACCTTGCTCCCTGGCTTACGGAGTTGAAGCGGTCCTCCCCATCGAGCATAAATTAACCTCATTCAGGGTGCAACACTTTGTGCCCGAAAGTAACGTGGTCAAGCTCCGGGCTAATCTGGACCTCCTAGAAGAGAAACAAGACCGGGTAGCGGAGAAAGTTGAAATCTACCAGAGCAAGATAGCTAGATATTTCAACCGAAAGGTCAGAACCCGGAATTTCAAAGAAGGTGATCTGGTACTTAGGAAAGTGACCCTGAATACTCAGAAAAGGTCGGATGGAGTCTTAAGCCCCAATTGGGAAGGGCCATATTTGATAAAGCTAGTTGCTCGCAATGAAGCCTACAAACTCGAAGCCATAGATGGACGACCCATCGACCACACTTGGAATGCAGATCACTTGATGAAATTCTACCCTTGAGCAGAGAGTTTTCAAGCAGACTACCCCCATTTAGGTTTCATTAGAATCCCTAATAAAAATGTACTACATCTCGATCATCAAGTAAGTCATTTTTTCTTTTTCATCTTTATCTTTGACTATGTTCAACATTAGTATCTACATACTCGACTGGGAAATTCAACATAGACACCTCAAGACCAGTGATTAGCCGGGGAAGCCCCCTCGCTACCTCCTGATGCCTTGGTCGGGCTACCACCCCCAAGAAGGGTCTGAGTGTAAGAGCATAGCTACCATCCAGATCTCGAGACCAGGAAATAGCTAAACAGCCCTCTTGATGCCTTGGTCGGGCTACCACCCCCAAGAAGGGTCTGAGTGTAAGAGTATAGTTGCCATCCAGATCTCGAGACCAGGAAATAGCTTAACCACCCTCATGATGCCTTGGTCAGGCTACCACCCCCAAGAAGGGTCTGAGTGTAAGAGCATAGTTGCCATCCAGATCTCGAGACTAGGAAATAGCTTAACAACCCTTCTGATGCCTTGGTCGGGCTACCACCCTAAGAAGGGTCTGAGTGTAAGAGCATAGTTGCCACCCAGATCTCGAGACCAGGAAATAGCTTAACATCCCTCATGATGCCTTGGTTGGGCTACCACCCCCAAGAAGGGTCTGAGTGTAAGAGCATAGTTGCCATCCAGATCTCGAGACCGGGAAACAGCTTAACAGCCCTCCCGATGCCTTGGTCGGGCTACCACCCCCAAAAAGGGTCTGATTGTAAGAGCATAGTTGCCATCCAAATCTCGAGACCAGGAAATAGCTAAACAGTCCTCTTGATGCCTTGGTCGGGCTACCACCCCCAAGAAGGGTCTGAATGTAAGAGCATAGTTTCCATCTAGATCTCGAGACCAGGAAATAGCTTAACAGCCCTCATGATGCCTTGGTCGGGCTACCACCGCTAAGAAGGGTCTGAGTGTAAGAGCATAGTTGCCATCCAGATCTCGAGACCAAGAAATAACTTAACAGCCCTCATGATGCCTTGGTCGGGTTACCCACCCCAAGAAAGGTCTGAGTGTAAGAGCATAGTTGCCATCCAGATCTCGAGACCAGGAAATAACTAAACAGCCCTCCTGATGCCTTGGTCAGGCTACCACCCCCAAGAAGGGTCTGAATGTAAGAGCATGGTTGCCATCCGGACCTCGGGACCAGGAAATAGCTAAACAGCCCTCCTAACTCCAAGATCGGGCTACCTCTCCTTAGACGAATTTGAATATAAAAATTTGTTTTTGTGTGTAGGATCAAGATCATCATAATAAGAATCCCTGACCAAAGTTTGAATGAAGTATGAACAAATTATCATTACGGGTGCAGTTCTGGTTCCTATTCAAAACCAGGAAAGAAACAAGAGTTTCTCAAAGCAAATCGGTTTCTCATTAAAGACAAGAGGAGCCTATCCCTCGGTAAGGTTACATCTATCCAACGGGGAGCCCAACCTCCGAACACGGGCTATATATATATATATATATAAAAGAGCTAAACTAATCAAGAGCAAAACGGGGTGCCCACCCCCTTTTCCGTGTAATCAAGACAAGTCATAAACGGACTGCTTCAAGCTTTTGAACTCTCTTGGTTTTCCTCCGCCGATCCTTCTCCCTCACACTAATCCTCACCATTGAACCCCCCTTCAGGTAGTCGTCCATCTTGGTTACCCTCGCCAACCATCCCTCCATTCAGAGGCTCCACATGTTGGTCAGCAGGATCTTCTTCCAGGACTTTATTAATCACTTCCATAACCTCAGGCGGGATAGCAGTATCAAGAAGGGAAGCCATGGACCCCGTCTGGCTCCTATCGACCTCCATCTCCATTATAGGGGGTTCCTCAGATGGGCTCTTAGCTCCTTCCCCAGCTGCTGTCTGGTCCCCCTCGGATCGAGAAGACAGAACCTTACTAAAAAGCTCCCCGGGACCTGAAATAGTAAAGATAGGAGGAGGAGATAGAGGATCTGTCTGGACGGGCTATTTTCCAGCTCCTGCCTGGCTCTAAGGAACTGCCTCGTCACCATCAGGGCGAGATAACTCAGCAGCCTTGATCATTATCTCCTATCTATCCCAGCCGGCAATAGATGACAGATCAAAGGGAAGAAGGAGAGCTTCTACGGCCTGAAATGAAGCGTAGAAGTATCCATCGCTATATGAGGTCTCCGCGTCAGCTTGCAGCTTGGTCACCTGAGTAATCAAAGCCTGATTCTCGAGGTCCAGCTTCTTAGCCTCAGCTTTCCAAGAATCCCTCTGCCTGGCCCATCAGGTAGATTGGAGACACTTTTGATCATAAGACTGCTTCGTCCTTTCATGATCACAACGAAGCTCGACCAGCTCGTTCTCGATTCTTCCTTGGTTGGAGGTCATCTCCTCAACTAAGGCATGAGCCTGCTTGAGCAATCCCATGGCTTTCTCGGCTTCGGCTTAGGCCTTGGAAGCTCGGTCACGAAGGAGGGTTACCTGGTGGCCCATGGCAACATTAAACTTGAAGGCCTATAAAATACAAAGCCAGGGTTAGAGATTGAACAAGTTGGCAGAAGCAATACGAAAGAAATATAATTACCTCAGCTAAGACAGCAGACCCCTAGGTGAGCAAGACATCCACGGACATTGAAGCCATCCTGGAAATCCCACCTCCCGGACAGGACACAATGAATTGTTCCAAGACTTCATCCTGTCCCATCGAGCTCGACTGAAGGCGGGAACGGCTAGGAGGAATCCCTTGTGACACCCCTTTCAAAGTCCTCTGAAGCTCAGGGGGGTTGGAAGCGCAACGGAATCAGAAGGGTGAATCGATGGAGCAGCAACTTTAGCGAGTACAACGAAAGGGGCAGAAGCAGTCGGACCAATAGCCTAGGGAGCTTTACCCAAAGCCCTGAAAGCCTGCGATGCAAGGTTAGCCATCTTTGATCCAGCTGGGGAGGTAGATTGAGCAAGAGCCGGTGCGACCCCAGCAAAGGGAAGAGGAGTTCTAGCTTGAGGAGAACGTTGGACGTCGCGGGAAGCTGGTTCAACGACAAAAACTGTGAGTAAACAAATTAAAAAGGAAAATTTCAGAACCAAGCTAATCAACAAGACAAGGCAAGGCAATTCAATGACACTTACGAGGAGTAGCGTCTGAGATCCGTAGGTATTGTTGCACTCTACGAGGATCGAAGGCTTCAGCGGTTGGGAACTTCAAGTTCAAGTAGTTCCTGGCTAGAATAGCCTTCAAAATAGTTTCAGATTCAGAAGGCAGACAGTCCCGGTCCCACGAGGGTTTGTCACTGAAAGCTGTGGAAACAATACCTGCAGATTGGAAAACCCGGTCCCAATGGACACATTCCTGTTCGACCGCCGACGTTGCAGATTGGGCGGAGAATCATCGCTGTCTAAGCTCCTCCTTGCCCGTTTCCTAGAAGCAAGACTAAGGACCTCCTCGCCTTCAACCATGGAATCAATGGAAACGTGGCTGGTTTTCGAAATGATGAAGTCGGTGAGAATGAGGAATGAAGAGAAAGATAGGCTTAGGAGAAAGTCTATAAGAGAAAGTTTATCTTGGGAAAATTTTGAAATTTGAGAGATGTGAGGAAGATGTTGAGATAAACAAGTATATATAGGCACGAGGGTAGCAGCACGAGCTGTCGAGATCTTCGGTTAAGATCACAAAGAATCTCGGGGACTACCGTAACGTAAACGGATTAACTCGAAAACAGGTCAGTCAGCTCACGCCATGTCACTTGCGCAGTTAATGAGGAGATTTCCCCAAGATTTTGGTAACGGTAAAGAATATCGGGGACTGCCGTAACGCAACTGGATTAATTCAGAAATAAGTCAGTCAGTTCATGCCATGTCATTTACGCAGTTAATGAGAAGATTTTCCCAATATTCTGGTAACGGTAAAGAAGGAAAGATTTCCCAAATAAAATAAAAAATCTGACCCCAACCCCAAGCTCGACAACCGGTGTTCAAGTCAGAGGGGACTTCTGTTAATAGCCAAATTTGGCTAAGGACCAAAGGGAACTTTTCTACCCTCCAAACTTGGCTCCAGGCCCGAGGTCATCCACTAGGAGACCATGTTACCCAAAGTTGAGCTACGGTACCGCCCCACAGGAATAAGGACGGGCTTCAGAAACACCCGGAGTAGAGCCCGGCTCGGTCAGATCGAGCCCGCATCATCGAACCTGAAACCAGGAGATCCCCCCAAAGTTGGGATTACCTCACAAATTCTCCAGAAGCTCGCATATACCTCCCTGACACAGGGGGATGTCCGCAGGAGGCCGCACCTGGCTTCAAAAGGTCAAGGGAGGCTAGACCTAGCTCCTAGCTAGATGAAACTTCTTAATATCGGGGCCAGGACACTGATCGACCTCACCATGATACATACCATATTCAACTACCCCAATGGGGATCACGGTAGACCCGAAGACACACAGGACAGTAATAGAGTCTAAGTAGGAAACAAATTGATCTCCACCAAGATATCCTCAACTTAGCAATTAATAAAAAGTCAATGACATTTAAAAAGTAAAAATCCCGTCCGATAAGAAGGGGAAGGATGGAGAAAATCAAGGGGAGAATCAATTAGTTTAACCTATGAAGACATTGTATAAAGGAAGGACCTCCGGCTTCTGAAAGAGGAGACTACTATTCGACAGGCATACAACAAGTACCCGACTACACCCTAGAGAGAATTGAGAGCAATTTAAGAGAGATTTGTATATCATACATGATCAGTAAAGAGAATAGTTTTCTTTCTTTTGGGTGGTGAATTGTATCATTATTCATTGTCATTTTATAAAGCATTGTTACACATACGATCAACCTTGGCCACCACCTACGTGGTAGTGGTCTCGAGGGTGTTAACTAAGATTTCTCGTCTTGAGTAAAATTTCTGTTAACATGCGTTGTACTTGCGCATCTTGAACGCCCCCTCGTACAGCGTATCTCCAAAGTTAGGCAAATTCTAGCAATGTGCGATGTACGTACTCCACTTGTGCGCCCTCGTGTACAGCGCACTCTGTTCTTTCAGCAGATATTTTTCAGGTTTCGTGCCCTAATTCTCACACATTACAAATACCCAATTTTAGGTCTTTTGCAGGACCTCTTCCACGATCCTTGAGCTCCCAAGACTCTCTCTACAATCCAAAACCTCTAAGAACCAATATTTAACCCAAATCCTTCACCAAATCACCAAGAACCTTCATTAAATCACCTTCTAAACTCATATCCCACCTTACCAACCACTCAACACCTTATGTCCTCACCTAGATCAACCATCAAGACCATATCTTGGAGCTAAAGAAGTCAAGAAGAGAAGGAACCAAGCACAAGCTAGCTAGAGAGGAGGAGTTCTTCAACTTTGTTTACTTTTTTCCTTTCTCTCTTTACTTTTACTTGTACTCATTTATGGCTTGTACTTATTTCATAGCTTGTATGGCCATTTCTCATATTATGAACTAAACTCCACTTGGCTAAGGCCAAGATGAAGCCTTTACCATGAATTACTAATGAAGACCACCATTTTATCCCCATTGATGTGTTTATGTATATGTATATCATGTTATAATTAATGTTGAATGTTTAGCTAGCATTTAATACTTATTTGGTTGTTGTGTGACGTATCGAGAGGAGAAGCACACAACGTGCTCGATGAAATGCATGATAGAGGTCTAGTAAGGTAGAAATACTCGAGGCTAGTCTCTAGGACTCAACTAGTGTACCACTATGCTTAATGAACTTGTGTGCATTTTAGATGACCATCGAGAGATAGGTTATTGGTGCATATAGGTGTTGTTTCTATAACTCGAGAAAGAGTAGAGACTAATTAAGGGTTATCACGAGTCTACATTCACATTAGCATAATTTATCTTTAACGGTGGGTCTATAAATTGGTAAGAATTGGTTAGGAGGATTCAAGGTCTTAGCCTCATTTCTCATAGGTAATACAATCACTTGCTTATGTGTGACTTGCTTTGTTATTTGTTTGATAGTCTCATCTATTGCACTCTTAGTTGTAGTTTAATTTAAGTAGTTTTGAGTAATAGAATCTGTTAATAGCCAAATTTGGCTAAGGACCAAAGGGAAATTTTCCACCCTCTAAACCAGGCTCCATGCCCGAGGTCATCCACCAGGAGACCATGTTACCCGAAGCCGAGCTACGATACCGCCCCACAGGAATAAGGACAGGCTCCAGAAACACCCGGAGTAAAGCCCGGCATGGTCAGATCGAGCCCACCTAGCTTCTGGCAAGACGAAATTCCTTAATATCGGGGCTAGAACACTGATCGACCTCACTATCTAATGTACCTCGCCACACAACATACCATATTCGATGACCCCTATGGGAGAACATGCTAGACCTGAAGACACACAAGATCACATCTTAAGACGTTACATATGTACATAACAAGTAATAGAGTCCAAGTAGGAAACAAATTGATCTCCACCAAGATATCCTCGATTCAGCAATTAACTCAAAGTCAATGACTTTTAAATGTAAAATCCTGTCCGATAAGGAGGGAAGGGATTGAGGAAATCAAGGGGGGAATCAATTAGTTAGACCTATGAAGACAATGTATAAAAGAAGGACTTGAGCCTTCTTAAGGGGGAGACTACTTTTCGACAGGCATTCGACAAGTACCCGACTGTACCCTAGAAAAAATTAAGAGTAATTTGAGAGAGATATAAATATCACACACTATCGATAAAGAAAGTCTTTTTAATTCTTTTGGGTGGTTAATAGTGTCAATATCCCTTGTCATTTTATTAAGCATTATTACGCATACGTTCAACCTTGGCCGCCACCTACGTGGTGCTGGTCTTGAGGGTGTTAACTGAGATTTCTCGCCCTGAGCAAAATTTCCATTAACACTTTCTGGCGCCGTCTGTAGGAACCGAACCCTACACCCAATAATCAAGTCAACTATTTGCATTTGCATTTTCATTGTGTTTACATGAACCATGAGGCTCCGCTCTTCCCAAGGCCAGCATGGAGTTTCGAAACAACCCTCGACAAGGCCTACGGGAAAGGCTCTAAGAAAGGGGAGGAAGTCTGGATATGGCAATCAAGCTCCGGTCCAAACAACTAATGCGCGGGCTTCTGGCCACCCTATAGTGAGTCAGGCCGCGCTCGACTAACAAGCGGCAGCCTTCGTGGAAACCGTCTGCATCCGCCTGCTCTCCGAAGGCATCACAGTCCAGCCAACAAACCCGAATGATCAGGGAGAACTGAGCAGGTTCGGAGCTAGGCAACCTGCCTTCAACATCCTGGGACCTCTTCTTCCAAAGCCAGCTCGAGACAGGACTGGGCCTCAACTTTTGATCTGGGATAGGCTGGAACCCATGCCCCCGGTTCCGAAAAGACCTTCACAATATCAACCCAGGCGAGTTAAGTATGCCGCAGATGCCTTGACCCAGGAACAACGAGAGGTACCTCACCCAACGGCATCAAGGAGGAACGCCCGGGCCCAAAAGGGAGAGAGTCGACAAACTTCCCGAGTGGATCCTATCTATGAAGGGGACCGGATAGAGGTCACCAGTTCATCCGAGGGACTCGAGAGCGAAGAATCCGAGGTCAGCTCAAAGAAACATGGGAACAAGCGACTGAGGGATCAGCTGGCAAAGCTACAGAAGGAGGTCCAGCAGATAAGAAAAGGAAAGAATAAGGAGGATAAAAAGGATCCATTGAGCGAGATGAACGCTCCCTTTACTAGGAGGATCCGGGAAGCGGAGCTCCCACCAAAATTTAAAATGCCAGTGGATAAGTTCTCCGGAACGGAAGATCCTCTAAGCCACCTGGAGAGCTTCGTTCAACAAATGGAGGTCTAGAACACTACCAGATCAGCTATGTGTAGGATGTTTCCAACGACCCTAATCGACTACGCAAAAACTTGGTTCAGGAAGCTGCCTGCTAGTAGCGTGGATTCTTTCACAAAGTTATCAACAGATTTTTGCTCGCAGTTCCAAGGGGTCAAACCTCATCCCAAGGATCCCATATACCTCCAATATGCGATTCAGGAATGAAGGGAGACACTTCGATCGTACGTGGAACATTTTCACAAAGAGGTCATACAAATGGGAGTTTTCACCGAGAAAGAGACTCTCGCCAATTTCAGGCGGAACCTGTGGGCGGGAAAGCTTTTCCCATCCTTCGCCAAGAGACCTCCCGAGACTTACCAGGAGGCCTATGATCGGGCTCTTGAGCAGGTCGAGATCGACGAGCAACTCAAAGTCAAGATGGAACAAGACGATATGAGAACGGCGAAGCGTCAGAAAAAAAGAAGCCCCCAAATCTAAGCCAGCTCCAAAAACTCAGAATAAACCTCTCAATAGGTCAACCTATCGCATCCCCGCTCCTCAGCATAGGCAAGGAAAATATCCAGTAAGACGAACCCCTCCTCGGGCTTTATCACCTCCCAGGACCGTGGCCACCGTAATGCGAGGGGAGAAAGGGTATGACTACTACACTCCCTTGAACGCTTCCAAGGAAACGGTCTACCTTGCTATACGAGACAAGGGGCTACTCCAAAAGCCTGCTCCCATGAAAGCCCCAGTTGACAGGAGGAACCGGTACAAGTACTGCGACTTCCATGAAGACGTGGGCCATAACACTTCAAAGTGCTATAATTTGCGCAACCAGATTGAAGCCCTGATAAGGGGGGGATGCTTGATTGAGTTTTTATAGCAGATCAGAGATAACATTCGGACAGGAAAGGAGGTACAAGCCGAGATCTGTGAGGATGCAGAGAAGAGGAAGGGGGAACAAACTGATTTAATGCAACAAATTCAGGTGATACACACCATCAGCAGAGGGCCCACACTGGCTGGCACTTAGAATAATTCCTGAAAAAACCACTCAAGGAAGATTCCCTGCATTGAAGAAAGCCGGGGAGTCTTCAAGGTCAGCCAAAGCCAGATAGAGTCCTCCCAGTCAGCACAGATCGATTTCACTGAAGCAGATGTCTTCAACACCGTGCAACCTCATGATGATCCCATGGTAATCAAAGTACAGATTGCCAACTGTCTGGTCCATCGCGTGCTCGTAGATACGGGCAGCAGTGTAGATATCCTCTTAAAGGATACCCTGGAAAAATTAAACCTGAAGCAATGGTGTTACAATAGCTGTACAACTCCACTTTATGGGTTCACTGGAGATTCGATCATACCGGTGGGGTCGATGATCATCCCAGTAATCATCGGAACCACCCCTCTCCAACAGAATGTTATGACCGACTTTGTTGTGGTTGGCACCCCATCGGCCTACAACGCCATCCTAGGGAGACCATTCCTATCCTCCTTGAAGGGAGTCTTGTCCATATACCACAACGTCCTGAAGTTCCCGGTTGGAACCAAGGTGGGGGAGGTACGCGGAGACCAGCAGGCAGCTAGGAAGTGCTACGTAGTGTCTGCCAATCCTACAGCTTTAGCAAAACAGTGCGTACATGTGGCATTAGTCCAGGAGGACATGGAAACATCCCGGATAATCCAGGAAGAGATAGAGCCCACGAAGCATCTTGAGCATCCAGAGAGCGAACCTATTATGCCTTATGAGGAGGAACAGAGTGAGGAGTTGGCCAGCGGGAAGCCCGTAGATAGACTAGAGGAGATACCCATCAGAAATGATGATCCCTCCAAGTTTGTCAAGGTCGGGGCCACCCTTGAGCCAGAAGTGAAAGAAGGTTTAATTACTCTTCTCAGAGAATTCAGCGACATCTTCGCTTGGAGCCACGATGAAATGACTAGGATCCCGACATCATTGGCCGCCCATCGACTAGTGGTAGATCCAACATTCAAGCCCGTCAAATAGAAGGGGTGTCACTTCAACGCTGAGAGGAACGCTGCGGTGCAGAAAGAAGTAGATAAATTGATCAAGGCAGGGTTTATCAGAGAAGTGCGCTATCCCGAATGGATCGCCAACGAGGTCATGGTTACGAAGGCGAATGGGAAGTGGCGTATATGTGTCGATTACACCGACCTCAACCGGGCCTGTCTAAAAGACAGTTTTCCTTTACCAAATATCGACCAGCTGGTTGACTCCACGTCCGAAAATAAACTCTTGAGTTTTATGGACGCGTTCTCAGGATACAACCAAATTAAGATGCACCCAGCTGACCAAGATATGACCAGTTTCATTACTGGGTAGGGCTTGTACTGCTACAAGGTGATGCCATTTGGTTTGAAGAATGTAGGGGCTACATACCAGCGGCTGATTAATAAGCTGTTCAAGCCCAAGATAGGAAGGACGATGGAGGTATACATCGACGACATGATCATAAAATCACCAACCGCAGAAGGACATCGGGAAGACCTTCGCAAGACCTTTCTCATACTGAGAGAAAACCAAATGCGGTTGAACCCATCCAAGTGTGCCTTCGGGGTAACAGCGAGGAAGTTTCTAGGTTTCATAGTTCATGAGAGAGGTATAGAGGCCAACCCTGAAAAAATCATGAAAATACTATATAGCGTGTGTCTACTAACCTAGAGGGGGGTGAATAGGTTTTAGTTGATTTATTACCAACTTTTTGACTTAATCAAGTTTGATAGTCCTACCCCATATTAGCAATCAACCAATTCAACATAAACATGCAGAAAACAATAAAAACACAAGTATTGATTTACGTAAGAAACCCTCCAACAAGGCAAAACTCACGGGCTATCCTTCTAGCCACATACGGTCCTCAAATCCACTATTTGAATGAAAGTTTACAACCTAGGTTGACCTCAAGTCACACCTACTTGGTCACTAACCCTTTCACTCTACCCAACGGGCCTTTAATAGTGATTCTTGACCATAAGCTTGTGCACTAATCCATTTAGTCACAAGGCTTAACAATCAATGAAGAGGTTAAACAACCTATGTGAATATGTAGAAATATTCTAACATGCAATTAATGCTAGGCAACAATAAATGCTTATCTAAGGATTTTAAGATGTCAATGAGTGCAAATCCTAGATATCAATATCTAAATGCAAATGCATGATGATTTAGCTAGAAGGGTAAAATCGTCCTAAATGCTAGCTGTAGGGAAAAATCGATATAAAACGCAGCGGAAGAAACGAAAAATAGATTTCGTATGGTTTTAAAATTTTTCTGAAAGTTGAACCTTAACCTTTTAATTAATTAAACTCAAATATATACGGTTAGAGTTAAATACCTCTTGACGCGTGATCCGATTGACTTATGTCGATTGGTAATCCGCAAAATCTTTTCCGATGCCCGTGAACAGTATCCGCGTGAACAGTACCCGAGTGAACAGTGATTGTGAACAGTACCCGCGTGAACAGTGATCGTGAACAATACAACCCCCATGAACAGTGATCGTGAACAGTACACCCCCCCCCCCCCCCCCGTGAACAGTACCGCGAGATCTTCCAATCCGAACACGTATGTGAATCACCTAGGAGCGTGGTCTCCCTTTTTCTTTGAATTGCAAACCTGAGAATGGATGAACAAAGTTTTCTTTTTCTTTTGTTAGTCACAAAACAATCAAAAGAAGATAAAAATTATTCCAGTCACTTTTGAGTTCTCAATCTAATGATCGAAACTCGCGTGAACCTAATTCGATGTTGTACACACAAGCTTATTGGATAACAAGCAATCAGTGTACTATCAAAGAATAATCTCTTCTCTCTTTTATGTTTAGTAGAATAAAAATTATCTTTTTCTATGAATTGAGAAGAAGAAGAAAAATTGAATCATTCAATCAACTATAGTGGCCGAATTCTATATGTGGTATTATATAGGTGGCCGAAATTTTGCTTCCTCTTCTATTTAGGATTGCCGAAATCTTCCTCTAAATGGACTAGGGTTGCCGCAAATCACATACCAAAAAGAGTTTGTGTTGCACCCTAATTTCCATCAACCTTTAGACTTCAAAACCTAATCCAACTCATAGATATTTTTATTCTTTTATTGACTAAATAAAAAGACTTCTTATTTGATTAAATAAATAAAATTAATTATTTATTTTCTTATCAAACAAGTCTTTTACTTTTAATATACTACTACCAATAGTATAACTTTAGGAAATATATTTCCTGATCAGAAAAAGATTTGTTTCTTAATTAAACAATTAATTAATAAATTAACTAATTCTTATTTAATTAAAACAATGAAACAAAATAATATATTAGGTTAATATGTACACCTTGCCGCCCCACTTATATAAATGGGCTATATATTATTTTCTTATTTCATTTAATCCATTGGACTTTAAATAAAAACCCACATGTGAACCAGACCCATTCTTACTAAAAGAAACAAGCCCACATGTCTCCTTTTAATATATTAATATAATAGTGCAGCCCATTAATTAAATAATAGACATATTATATTCTTGATATATTAAAAACAATTCTAGATGGACCCTAAATCGGCCCGGTAGAATATATCAAGTGATCCATGCAAATACGTGTGGATTGAGGATCTTGGCGGGCTATCTAAATTTAAGCTTCAATAGACACAACCTAATCACAATCAACAAATGATTCACTTAGGTCCAATCTATTAATTTTAACTCATTCTAGTAAAGAGCTAAAATTGAACTCTTAAATAAAGATAGAATAAGGAGATGTTTCTCATTCATACCCTAGACAATCTTATAGGAGATGGTGTATCCTCGTGAATAATATCAGTAATCGCCAAGAGATCATAGACCGCCTATAGCTCTCCAAGTTACCATATTTCCTCATATGACCACATTTCGAACTTGGATTCTTTGACTTGTCCAGAAGCCATGTTTTCAATAATCATTATTGAAAACTCAACGTTGAGATTTAATATCCAATACCTCAAAACATCCATATGATGATATTATACTCTCATTTAATAAATGGAGCCACGATGTCCATATCTATAAATGAAGTCCTCTATCGATTAACAAATGTATACCACCAAACTATTGAGGATAGAGTATGCTATATAATCGTACTCATTGATAGCTCTAATGATAACACTTGCAACCATAAGTCCATCATTTATCTCAGGATTAAGATAGACTCTCCGATTGTCCTCTTTAATGAAAAGACTTATATCTAGTGACGGTTCTAGATAAAGTATTTCATTGTGATCCAGTTCAATGCACCTAGTGCACTAGATTCTTTTACTCAAAAACCTTTCGATGATTTTAGACTCATCATAACTCATTTGATCCCACTCAAATGCTAGTAAAAGAATTCTACAACTTTAACAAGATAGAGGTGCCCAACCTTTAACTTAAGTTGTGAACGTTATTCAAGACTAACTAAAGAATTGTGTCTACCTCATACATATCCGGATGTATGAACAATTCTTCATGTCTCATAGTCTTTTGTCCTTATGATTATTTACCTTGACAATTATAATAATAAATGCTATAAGTAATTGTAAGAATCAGAATTCACTTTATTAATATGAGAAGATTGTCAATTACAATATTACACTCTTGCCATTGAGCATAATCCTAACAATCTATCAATGAACAAGGCTCTCAACCAACACACAACAACTCAAACATGTTATAAATGTCATTAAACATAAAGATATGCAATAAACTCACATAAAAGAGCTAGCCCTAGGCAAACAAGAACATAAATAAATACAAAGAGATTTAGGGCATGTTCAAGTTACCTAGTCAATGAAAGCAAGAAGAATCCATGATGAGATGATGCTTGTAAGATATTAGATGCACATGGATTTGTGTTTGGTTGAGTAAAGATGAGTTCTTGGGAGTTTCTCTTTCTTGAAGAAAGCTTTAACACACACAAAATGACTTCTTGAACTCACAAGCACGAAATGGGAGAGATAACAAAGTATATATAGTAGGTCAAAGCAAAACGGCATTGTTTTGGGCAAAACAGGGCTCGATCACTGTGAGTACCACTGTGGGTAGTCACAGCGGTCACACACTGTGTTGCCCACCGCTGTGAATTATCACAGCGATATCACAGCGATCACACAGCGGTGACCAACTGGAGGACTCACCGCTGTGAGTAATTCACATCGTAAAAGTAGCGGTGAGACAGCGATGCCTTACTGATGAAGGACCGCTGTGTCTAACGCTGTGATAATTCACAGAGGTCATCATGTTTTTTGTAGGATTTTCTATTCTATGCCTATCCAACTAGGATGCGATATAAATGGGCATGCAAGAAGTGTGTGTGTGTGTGCGCAACCATATATGCATGTCAATACAAATGCATAGAATGTGAGTGTGTGCAACTAAAACCTCTTCAAAGAGAATTAAGCATACGATATACCTTTGAAGTGCTCTTGAGAGAGATGATGTCCATGAAGCTTGATCACACCCAATTAGGCCTAATTTACCCTTATAAAATTAATCCCCAATATGGTTTGTCAAAGAAATAAGCCAATCAAAATATGAGTAACTTACAAATCAAAGCTATCTTGGACCTGGAATCCCCCACATCACTCAAACAGGTACAAGTTCTGACTGGACGTGTAGCGGCGCTCAACAGGTTTATCTCTCACTCCACCGATAAATTTCTCCCTTTCTTCAAAGCCATCAAACAAGGGAAAAACATGAAATTGAGCCAGGAGATTAAGCAAGCCTTCCTACCCTCGAAAGAATACCTAACAAGCCCACCGTTATTACTCAAGCCAGTTCCCGGAGAAGAGCTGCAGATCTACCTGGCCGTCTCAGAAACTGCAGTAAGCGAAGCTTTGGCCAAAGACTGTGGTGATGGGATTCAAAGACCTATATACTATGTGAGTCATGCTTTAACCAAGTCAGAGAAAAATTACGTTCTCCTGGAAAAGCTCGCTTATGCTTTGGTGATCTCAGCGAGGAAGCTCCGTCCCTATTTTCAAGCTCATTCGATAGCAGTGGTAACAGACCAACCTCTCCGCCAATTCTTACAAAGACCAGACGTGTCCGGAAGACTAGTCTTATGGGCCCTAGAGCTCACTCAGTTCGATTTAAAGTATAAGCCCCGGACCACGATTAAGGCACAGGCTTTAGCTGACTTCGTGGCAGAATTTTTAGCGCTTTCAGGATAAGAGAATCCCTCAGCACCAAATGAGATCCCTAAAAAGACATCCGAGATCGACAATTGGCAGGAAGGCTGCAAGTCCTGGACCCTCTATACATATGGAGCATCCGGGCAAGCTAGGGGAGGAGCTGGCGTATTTTTAATAGACCCAGAAGGGACTGAATTCTGTCACTGTTTCAGATTCGAGTTTAAAGCCACAAATAATGAAGTAGAGTATGAAGCCCTCCTAGCTGGGATGAAGGCAGCCATCGAACTAGAGGCCGATTACCTACAGATCAAGAGTGATTCATTGCTTTTTGTCAATCAGGTGACTGGGGTGTACTAGGCAAAGAGAGATAATATGACTGCCTACCTAAAGCTAGCTCAGTTGCTAAAAAATAAGTTTAAGGGATTTAAGATCGATCAGGTGCCTCGACACAAAAACCACCGCGCGAATGTTCTGGCTAAGATAGCTGCAAATGGAGGCCAATCCTTACCACGGGGAATTCCCCTCCAAGTGATCTCCCAACCAAGCATAGCCACAAATAAAGAAATCTGCTCCCTAGATCGTCAGCCTTACTGGATGGACCTGATCGTTGCCTACCTCCTAGAGGGAGAGCTCCCCGAGGAGCCCGATCAAGCTTGAAGAATTAAAAGACTCTCGGTCCGATATTGCTTGGTAGACGGGTACCTCTACAGAAGGGGTAGATCCCTCCCTTTACTTAGATGTTTGCATCCTGACAATGCTAAATGGGCACTAAGAGAGGTCCACTCTAGGAAATGCAGGGAACAACATCGGTGGGGAAGCTCTAGCATATCAAGTGCTTCGTATGGGGTACTACTGGCCGACCATCCACCAAGACGCAAGGAGTTTCGTACAATCTTGTGAGCCATGTCAAAGGACTTCAAACTTGAACCACCAGCCATTTGAGCGACTGTCATCTCTCAGTTCACCATACCTCTTTGCCATGTGGGGAATCGGCCTAATTGGACCGCTTCCTACCACTCCCGGACAGGTCAAATATGCTATCGTGGCTATCGACTATTTCACAAGATGGGTCGAGGCATGGCCTCTTCCTCGGATATCAGAAAAGAATACGACCAAGTTCATCAAAACCAACGTGGTATGTAGATTCGGGACCCCTTTCATCATAATAGCCGACATGGGTAAGTAGTTTGATAACACCGGATTCAAGGACTTCTGTAAAGGATTGGGGATCGACCTCAGGCTCGCTTCAGTAGCCCATCCCTAGACTAACGGGCTGGTGGAATCCACCAACAAGACTATCAAAAAACTTCTAAAGAAGAAACTACAGCAGAAAAAAGGTAAATGGGCCGAAGAGCTGCCAAAAGTCCTCAGGGCATACGAAACTACAAAGAGAACAGCTACCGGGGAGACACCTTACTCCCTAGCTTTTGGAGTTAAAGCGGTCCTACCCATCGAGCATAAATTAACCTCGTTCAGGGTATAACACTTTGAACCTGAAAGTAATGAGGTTAAGCTCTGGGCTAATCTGGACCTCCTAGAAGAGAAACAAGACCGGGTAGCAGAGAAAGTGGGAATCTACCAGAGCAAGATAGCTAGATATTTCAACCGAAAGGTTAGAGCCTGAAATTTCAAAGAAGGTGATCTGGTGCTTAGGAAAGTGACCCTGAATACTCGGAAAAGGTCGGATGGAGTCCTAAGCCCCAATTGGGAAGGGCCATATTTGATAAAGCTAGTTGCTCGCAATGGAGCCTACAAACTCGAAGACATGGATGGACGATCCATCGACCACACTTGGAACGCAGATCACTTGAGGAAATTCTACCCTTGAGTAAGGAGTTTTCGAGCAGATTACCTCCATTTAAGTTTTATTAGAATCCCTAATAAAGATGTACTACATCTCGATCATCAATAAAGTCATTTTTTCTTTTTACTCTTTATCTCCGACTATGTTCAACACTAGTATCTATATCCTCGATTGGGAAATTCAACATAGACACCTCAAGACCAGTGACTAGCCGGGGAAGCCCCCTCGCTACCTCCTGATGCCTTGGTTGGGCTACCACCCCCAAGAAAGGTCTGAGTGTAAAAGCATAGTTGCCATCCAGATCTCAAGACCAGGAAATAGCTAAATAGCCCTCTGATGCCTTGGTCGGGCTACCACCCCCAAGAAGGATCTGAGTGTAAGAGCATTGTTGCCATCCTGATCTTGAGACCAGGAAATAGCTAAATAGCCCTCTTGATGCCTTGGTCGGGCTACCACCCCCAAGAAGGGTCTGAGTGTAAGAGCATAGTTGCCCCCCAGATCTCGAGACCAGGAAATAGCTAAACAGCCCTCCTGATGCCTTGGTCGGGTTACCACCCTTAAGAAGGGTCTGAGTGTAAGAGCATAGTTGCCATCCAGATCTCGAGACCAGGAAATAGCTAAACAGCCCTCCTGATGCCTTGGTCAAACTGTCACCCCAAAGAATGGTTGCCATCTGGACCTCGAGACCAGGAAATAGCTAAAAAAACCCTTCTGATGCCTCGATCGGGCTACCTTTCCTAAGACGGATTTAAATATAAATATTTGTTTTCATGTGCAGGATCAAGATCATCATAATAAGAATTCCCTACCAAAGTTTAAATGAAGTATGAACAAATTATCATTACGGATGCAGTTCTGATTCCTAATTGATCGAGCCAAATATGTAGTATATTTAGGCCCTCAAACCCATACCTTTGGTTCTGTTTTCATTCATTTTTGTAACTCTGATGGGTTGTTTTGTGTGGAATTGTAGGAAATGGTGCAAGGATGGGTTTGGAAGCATGTTACGGTGATTCCGACAAGAAAGGGGGCGAAAGGAAAGACAAAGGAGCACAAGCAGCTCTACAGTACAGGTCAAGTGCAGGTCAACTGCGGGTCGCAACCGCACTCCAGCCGCACTCATGCTCATAGCTGGGACATGATGCAAGTGAAGAGATAAAGTTTGGGTCAAGTGTGATCATCCAACCGCACTCCACCCGCACTATTGCCAAACCAGAGAAACTGAAGTTGCACCTGACGATAAAGTGCGGGTACTGTGCGGGTCATCCAACCGCACTATACCCGTACTTATGCCAAACCAGAGAAGTTGAAGATGCACCTAATATTAGAGTGCAGGTACTGTGCGGGTCATTAAACCACACTCTACCCGCACTATCACCAAGACCAGAAGAGCAGAATTCCACCTGACATTAGAGTGCGGGTACTGTGCGGGTCATCCAACCGCACTCTACACGCACTGTTGCTCAAGACAAAAGGTAGATTTTGCAGCTGACAGGGAAGTGCGATTCAAGTGCGATTCCAAGTGCGGGCGGGTAATGCAACTGCACTTCACCCGCACTACTGCCCAGATCCGAGGACTGAAGATGAAGACAACCCATATAGTGCGGGTACAGTGCGGGTAATTCAACCGCACTCCACCCGCACTCCGCGCGCGCCAGTTTGATTTTTGAAGCTTAAGTGACCTATTTTTGTATGTTGTATAAATAAAAAAGTATAGAAATGCTTTTGGGAGCCTTTGACTCCATTTTTCAAAGGTAAAACACATATAGACCTAGAATCTCTCTCTCTCTCTCTCATCCTTACATTCTCTACTCAACTTTAAGGAAGTTAGGAGATTGAAGCCACTTCAAGGAAGGAGATATTCTCCAAGGGTTCTTTCTCTTTCCCTTCTCTTAGTTTCCTAGTTGTAATGAGTAGCTAAATCCCCTCTAAGGGGTTGATGGAGTAGTTAGTTGAATATTGGGCTTGTACATAAACTTGATATTATATTGATATTCATGTTTATCTTTCATTGATATATTCTTGATTTCTTGTGTAGATACATCCTCTTTGTAAGATGTCTTTGTATTATGTATGAGTATTGCATCTAGATATACACCCTATTTCGTTGTTTAATGCTCTAAAGAATGGACGGAATGTCATGAATTCCGACTCTTAAACCGCGGACTTAATCTAACATCGATCGAGTTTCCGGCACTATACATCCTAGGTCGGAACCCGTGAGAGAGTTAGAAGTCATCACTATACATCCTAGGGTGACTGCATTTAATCGGTTGAGTCATTGTTAGGTAGACGAGTTTCATTTTCAGAATCCGATAAACAACCAACACTATACATCCTAGGTTGGTAGTTTACGACAGATTAATCCCTAATAGGTGGTCCGCACTATACATCTTAGGTTGGCCACCTTTTAGGGATAAATAACCGACTCTATACATCCTAGGTCGGTTACCTTGAATAGTCGTGCTATTGACAAGTTTGTTGCATTGCCAAGTATTTACTTTCGTATCCCGTTAATAGCCAAAATTGGCTAAGGACCAAAGGGAAATTTTCCACCTCCCAGACCTGGCTCCATACCCGAGAGTGTCCACCAGGAGACCATTCTATCCAGAGCCGAGCTACGATACCACCCTAGGAACAAGGACGGGCTCCGAAAACATCCGGGATAGAGCCCGGGACGATCAGATCTAGCCCGCATCACCAAAACTAGAAATTCCCCGAAGTCGAGGTCACCTCGCAATTGCTCCAGAGACTCACCTATACCTCGCTGACACAGGAGAATGTTCCTAGGAAGCCGCATCTAGCTTCGAAAGGTCAGGGGAAGCCGTACCTAGCTTCGAAAAGGTCAAGGGAAGCCAAATCTGGCTCCCAGCTGGATGAAACTTCTCAGATATCGAGGTCGAAACACTGATCGACCTCACTAGTTGATGCACCACACCATGCCATATTCAATGACCTCTATAAAGGATCATATCTGGAAACGTTACCTACATGCAGAATAAGTAATAGAGTCCGAAGAGGAAACAACTGATCTCCACCAATATATTCTCAATTCGGCTATTAAACTCAAAGTCAATGACATTTTTCAAGGAGAAATCCCGCCCGATAAGGAGGGGAGAGACTGAGAAAATCAAGGGGAGAATTAGTTGATTTAACCTACAAAACTATGTATAAATAGAAAGAGAGAAAAAGAAAAGAGGAGACTACTATTCGACAGGCATACGAAAAACACTCGACCATACCCTAGAAAGAATTGAGAGCAAAAAGAAAGAAATTTGTATTTGTATACCATGCACGTTCAATAAAGAAAATATTCTTGCTTTCTTTTAGGTGATGAATTGTATCATTTTTCCTTGTCATTTTATAAATCATTGCTACACATACGATCAATCTTGGCCACCACCTACGTGGTAGTGGTCTCGAGGGTGTTAACTGAGATTTCTCGTCCCGAGCAAAATTTCCGTTAACACTTTCTGGCACCGTCTGTGGGAAACAACCTTACACTCAATTAACCAATTATTTGCATTTACATTTTCGTTGTTTTACAGGGACTATGAAGCTCCGCTCCTCCCAAAGCCAACATAGAGTTTCGGAGCAACCTCCGGCGAGGCTAACACGAAAGGCCCCAAGAAAGGGGAGAAAGTCTGGATATAGTAGTCAGGCTCCGGTCCAAACAACTAATGCGCGGGCTACTGGCCACCCTAAAGTGAGCCACGCCGTGCTCGACCAACAAGCGGCGGCCTTCGTAGAATCCATCCGCGTCTGCCTGCTCGTTGAAGGCATCACGATTCAACCAACCAACCTGAATGATCAGGGAGAGCCGAGCAGGCTCGAAGCTAGGCCACCTGCTTTCAATCCTCTAGGACCTCTTCTTCCAGAGCCGGCTTGAGATAGGTCAGGGCCCCAACGTTCTATCCGGGATAGGCTGGGACCTATGCCCCCAGTTCCGAAAAAACCTTCACAATATCAACCATGGCGAGTTAAGTCTACCGCGGATGCTTTTACCCAGAAGCCACGAGAGCTATCTCATCCAACTACATCTAGGAGGACCGCCCGGGCCCTAGAGGAGGAAAGTAGACAAACTCCCCGAATGAATCCTATCCAGAAGGACCGGATAGAAATTACCTGTTCATCGGAAAGACTCGACAGTGAAGAATCTGAGGTTAACTCGAAGAGGCCTGGGAACAAGCGACTGAGGGATCAGCTGGTAAAGCTACAAAAAGAGGTCCAGCAGATAAGAAAGGGAAAGAATAAGGAGGACAAAAAGGATCCCCTTAGCGAGATGATTGTCCCTTCACTAGGAGGATCCAAGAAGCGGAGCTCCCCCCAAAATTCAAAATGCCAGCAGATAAGTTCTCCGGAACGGAAGATCCTCTAAGCCACCTAGAGAGCTTCATTCAACAGATGAAGGTCCAGAACACTACCAAAGCAGCTATGTTCAGAATGTTTATAATAACTCTAACCGACTATGCGAAAACCTGGTTTAGGAAATTGCCCGTTGGCAGCATGGATTCTTTCACGAAATTATCAACAGATTTTTGCTCACAATTCCAAGGGGTCAAACCTCGTCCGAAAGATCCCATACACCTCCAATATGTAATTCAGGAACGGAGCGAGTCTCTTCGGTCATACGTGGAACGATTTCACAAGGAGGTCATACAAATGGGAGTTTTCACCGAAAAAGAAACCCTCGCCAACTTCAGGCGGAACCTATGGGCAGGAAAGCATTTCCGTTCCTTCGCCAAGAGACCTCCTGAGACTTACCAGGAGGCCTACGACCGAGCTCTTGAGCAGGTCGAGATCGACGAACAACTCAAGGTCAAGATGGAACACGACGACATGAGAACGGCAAAGCGTCTGAAGAAAGAAGCCCCCAATTTTGAGCCAGTACAGAAAACTCAGAATAAACCTCCCAACAGGTCAACCTATTGTAGGGAAAAATCGATATAAAATGCAGCGGAAGAAACGAAAAATAGATTTCATATGGTTTTAAAATTTTTCTCAAAGTTGAACTTGATCGGGCAAAATATGTACTATATTTAGGACCTCAGATCCTTACCTTATGTTCTGTTTTAGTGCATTTTTGTGTCTCTTATGGGTTGTTTTGTGCTTATTTGAAGGAAATGATGCAGAGACAGGCTTGGAAGCACATTGTAATGATTCCAGCAGAAAAGGAGCACAAACAGGTCTATAGTGCGGGTCCAGTGCTGGTCCAGTATGGGTCGCAACCGCACTTCAGCCGCACTCCAGCCGTACTTATGTGCATAGCTGGGGCAGAATGCAAGTACAGAGATAAAGTACGGGTACAGTGCGGGTCAGCTAACCGCACTCCACCCGCACTATTGCCAAACCAGAGAAGCTGCGCAGTCACCTGACATTAGAGTGCGGGTTCTGTGCGGGTCAGCAAACCGCACTCCACCCGCACTTGTAACAAGAATAGAAGAACAGAATCGCACCTGACACTAGAGTGCGGGTACTGTGCGGGTCATCAAACCGCACTCTACCCGCACTTGCATCAAGAATAGAAGAGCAGAATTGCACCTGACGTTAGAGTGCAGGTACTGTGCTGGTCATCCAACCGCACTTTACCCGCACTGTTGCTCAAGACAGAAGGTAGATTTTACACCTGAGAAGGAAGTGCGGTCACAGTGCGACGCCAAGTGCGGGCCAAATACGGGTCAAGTGCGGGTAATTCAACCGCACTCCACCCGCACTAATGTCCTGATCCGAGAACTGAAGTTGCAGGCAACCCATACAGTGCGGGTAAACCACCCGCACTCCACCCGCACTCCGAGCGCTCCAGTCTGATTTTCAAAGCTTAAGTGACCTATTTTTGTATTTAGTATAAATATAAAAGTATAGAAACGTTTTTAAGTAGCTTTTGACTCCGTTTTAGACAGATTAAGCATTCTTAGATCTAGTTTCTCTCTCTACCTCTCATCCTCACATTCTCTACTCAACTTCAAGGAAGTTAGGAGATTGGAGCCACTTCAAGGAAGGAGATGTTCTCCAAGGGTTATTTCTTTCTCCTCTCTACTGATTTCCTAGTTGTAATGAGTAGCTAAATCCCCTCTAAGGGGTTGATGGAGTAGTTAGTTTAATATTGGGCTTGTACATAAACTTGATATTATATTGATATTCATGTCTATCTTCCATTGATCTATTCTTGTTGTGAATGTTTATCATTGGTTTCTTGTGTAGATACATGATCTTTGCAAGATATCTTTGTATTATGTATGAGTATTGCATCTAGATATACATCCTATTTAGTTGTTTAATGCTCTAAAGAATAGACGGAAAGTCATGAATTTCGACTCTTGAACCGCGGTTTTAATCTAACCTCAATCGTATTTCCGGCACTATACATCCTAGGTCGGAATCCGTGAGAGAGTTAGAAGTCATCACTATACATCCTAGGGTGACTATTTGTAATCGGTTGAGTCAATGTTAGGTAGACGAGCTTCATTTCTAGAATCCGGTAAACAATCAACTCTATACATCCTAGGTTGGTAGTTTACAAGGATTAATCCCTAATAGGTGGTCCGCACTATACATCCTAGGTTGGCCACCTTCTAGGGATAAATAACCGACTCTATACATCCTAGGTCGGTTACCTTGAAGAGCCGTGCTATTGACAAGTTTGTTACATTGCCCAGTATTTGCTTTCGAATCCATTAGCTCCTTAGTTTCCATCATCTATATATCCTTCACTCCATATTCCCCTTTCATTTTACTTACTTATTTAATTTAGTGTTATTTAGAGTTGGTTCACAATCTACATTTTCACCAATTCATGTTTTGCTATTATATATATATGCCATTGCTTTAGTTTTAACTAATTTGGCTAACTCCGCTCCCTGTGGACGACACCCACTTGCCGCTATATTTATATTTGTAAACTGATTTAGGCTTGTGTGGTTTCTTAAAATATTATTGACGGACTGATCTTTTAAAACGACATAAAGGAAAAAAAAGCGTCTTCATCAAATGGCGCCGCTGCCGGGGAGCGGCATGTTAGTTTAATTAGTTATGCATGAGTAAGGCTAGTCTAGTAATACTCCTGCTCTGCCCTATTTGTTCCTCATTTACGTTGTGCTTTATTTGTTGTGAAATTTCAGGATTTTAGGTATATGCACGGACGAAGATCGTTGAGAGGAACAGTGTTGCCAGTTAGCGATAACATCAATCGGTTGGGTAGAAGAATAGAGCAGTTAGAGGGAAATATGGACGATCATAATCAGCATGAGCAGCATGCTAGAGAGAATGAGGGAAGTGTACATGGGGACGAAGAGCTAGGCCTCACCATGGGCGAGTACACTCTCCCGTTTGTAGGGAATGTGCCCACTGCCATAGTACTGGATGATGTAACAAGGCAGTACGAGTTGAAAACTATGCACATCAGCCTCCTACCGTCGTTTAGTGGGCGAAGTACAGAGGATTGCCTCCAATTTATGAAACAATATGGAGCCACCCTAGAAACCTTCCCTGTAATGGCTCGCCAAGCAGTATTGACAAGGGAGCAGCTTCATCTGAGGTGTTTCCAATATTGTCTGAAAGATGCAGCCATGACTTGGTACATGAACTTGAGGCCGGGATCACTGGTGACATGGAGCCAAGTCTGTAAGGTTTTCTTCAACAAGTATTTTCCGTCACAGAAGGCTAAAGACCTAAGGTTGAAGATAGCTTCTTTTGTCGAAGAGAACGGTGAACCATTCCATGAGGCATGGGAGAGGTTCAACTTATTGTTAGCTCAAATGCCACCGCATACATACCATCCAGAACTGAAGGTTAACTCCTTCTATAGTGGACTTTCATCGATAACCCAAATGATGGTGGATAATGCATGCGGAGGTACCATTGCAGACAAGAGGGCAGTTGAAGCTTATGACATTCTGGAGAAGATTGCCCAGAACTCACAACAGAGGACATCACATGTGAGGAGGGGTGGAAGAATAGAAGTGGGTCAGGATACCCAAGTGCAAATCCAGATGTCCAGAATGAACAAGGAGCTTCAATCAATCAAGGAACTGATTACTGGAAAACCAGGGCCCTCCTAAGGAGTTAGTCAAGTCATGGGGGAGATTGAAGGGGGAGAAGGGCATTTCAGTCAGGAAGAGCAAGCCCAAGCCCTTGGAGAATTCCCAAGGCAGCCTAGGAATGACCCATATTCGAATACATACAATCGAGGGTTGAGAAATCACCCAAACTTGTCTTGGTCCAACAACAACAACCTAGGAGCAACCACCCATCAAGGTGGCAACAACAATTACCAAGATGGAAACAACAACCAAGGGTACCAAAACCGGGGGTACAATAGATACAATCAAGGGGGAAACAACAACAATCAATGGGGAGGTTCAAGTAGTAACCCACCATCCAACTTCAATTCCCAAGCTTCCGCTAGCCAACCAAAGGACAAGTCTCTAGAGGAGATAGTGAGTACAGTTATCAAAACTGTTGGTATCGGGTCGGAAGCCCTCAAGAACACCTTGCATGCCTCTGAGCAATGAATGTCAGCTTACATGCAGTCTAATGATCAGATAGCCAACAGTCATGGAGCGTCACTGAAGAAGATGGAAACTCAGTTGGCACAGATTTTTGATGCATTGATGAAGAACAAGGAGAAGGCATCAAGCTCCGATGAACATGTTAACGTGTTAGAGGTGGTCCAGATGGGAGGTGAGGAAACCGAAACAAGTATGGTAGAGGTCGCGGATAAGGAAGATAGGGGAAGTGACATAGGCTCGCCCATTAAACTTGAAGACCCCGGGAGTTTCGTCATAGATATACAAATTGAGGATTCACCAAAGATGGGAGCGGTCCTTGATATGGGGGCTAGCATCAATATGATGCCATTAGAGGTCTACGAATAGCTGAAGATTCAGTCAATCAAGCCCACCTCCCAGACTCTCCTCATGGCTGACAATTCTCCCATCACCCTAGTAGGTGTTGTGGAGGAAATCTATGTAAATGTGCACGGTTTGATGGTGCCGGCAGAATTTGTTGTGTTGGATTGCAAAAGGGGAGAATCCAGCGGTAGAGACTGGAAACTACTGTTGGGGAGGCCGTTCATGGCCACAGCAAGTATGGTGATCGATATTTGTTCTAGGGACATTTCCTTCAGCTGTGGAGGGAAGAGTGTGAACTTCAAGGTAACATCCCCCAGAACAAGCCAAGTTAGAGATTGTTTAGTCTTGGAGGCACCAAATTCCAGAAAGAAAAGGAGCCGGGTGCTCACCCTTGTGCAAGCCTTTGAAGGTGTCAAGGAGATGGAATTGGGAAACCAAGACTGCATCAAGGAGAGGCAAGAATCAGAATTCGAAGAGGAGGAAGCAAATACTGAACTCTTCGATCAATTAGGTGAGCTTGAACAAGACAACACAAAGCTCAAACTGGAGGTTTATTTGCTGAAGACAGAGAATGTACAGTTGAAGACTAAATTGCATGATCTCTCATCATTCAACAATGGGTTAACTGAACAAGTTGTGGAGCTTGCCACCAAAAAGGAGTTAGTCTCCAAAAACTTAGATGCATTGGCAAGACTCTCAGAAGAGTTTGAGGAAGACTATGGGAGAAGGACAAGGAAACTTCAACTAGGTGTGGAGGAGTCCGCAAAAGCGGTAAGGGAATTGCATGAACAGTTGAGCTCAAAAGATGATGAGTTGAAACGGGCTAAGGTCAAGGAGGGGGATTTGATTGAACAACTCGCCGTGATGGAAAACAATGTCAAATCCCTCAGATTCTGACAACAAAAAGTGGCCCACGCCAACGATCGAACAGGGAGTTTCCCTAACCGTCCTATTACTTGCTACTTTTGTGCCAAAAAAGGGCACACTAAAGCTTATTGCTTTAGTTTCCAAAGATTAAAAGCAGGTAGAGTTAGTTCTAGGATGAACCCACCAAAGGTTAAACAAATATGGGTTCGAAAGGACTTAGTGGGACAAATGAGGAGAGTGGGGAGAGATGCAGTGCATAGGCATTTGGCACCAGTTTGGGTGGCCAAGTTGAATGTGCTCCCCATTCCGGTCAAACCTCCTTTGGTTGACTGGGTCCCACTTTGAGTGCATTGCACTCGGTTTTCAATTTATTTTATTGTTTTTATTTTTATTTTTATTTTTACTTTTCGGAAGGTTAGTTTGTTGTTGTAAACTTTTGAGACTGTTTGAGTTTGTTTTGGTGCAGATACAGTTACAGGGCAGAATTCAGGAGTCTTTCCAGGGGAACAGTGCGGTTTGAGTGCGAGTCAGTAACCCGCACTCATCCCGCACTCTGAGGGCATCAGGTAATAGAGTGCGGGTAAAGTGCGAGTCATCAACCCGCACTCCACCCGCACTTTTGTCGCGCAGTATATATATGCCTGTCGTTTTCTAGGGCTCCACTTGCCACAAAAGAGCAAAACCAACTGCAAACTTCAAATTTTTCCCTCTTCCCAACTAAAGGTATTCCGTGTGTGCCACGTTTTCAATTTTTCGGCAACTAAGGTATGAATTCTTACTCTAATTTCATTTCACATATCTCTAATCCAAAACCCTAACCCTCTTTATCACGATTTTTTTTGCCTCTTATGCATGAACTTCATTAGTTAGGGTTTTGACCCCTTGTTTTTGCTTTTGCTAATGTCTAAGAGAGTAGAATGTTGGGTGTTATCTATTTTGCATATGATGTATTCATTGTTAATTGATTTTCTATTTGCAATTAGATTTTCAAACTATTAATTGGGTTTATATGGTTGAATGGAAGCCTGTACATGAGTTAGAGTCATTTTGTTGTTGATTCGTTCGATGATGAACTGGAATTTTGAGATGTATACATGAATTGAACTCTGCATTTGCTGGTGTCTGGTGACGAGTTAGAGTGCGGGTACAGTGCGGGTCACTAACCCGCACTTCACCCGCACTTTATCCTCTTGGCAGAATTTTTGTCCTTTCATATTCCTGCATCATAACCTCTTGTTTCTTTGATCCGAATATTGCCTTAAAACTGTATTTAATGTGCAGATGTCAGGAAGACCCAGGAGAACGCCTAGGCAAAGCAGTCAGGGTTCCGAACGAAGACCGAGGCGAGGCCCCCAAGTTCCACCACGGTGCATCAGGCACCCAGATTTCGAGGAACGCTTAGAATATTTCAGGGAGCGAGACATAGTGGTAGAGAGGGGGATAGCGGTTGAAGAACTGGAAGGCACCCCAATTCCTCTAATGATTGAAGCAAGGGGATGGGAAACCTTTGTTAGCCCCCCCGATGTATTGTCGACGTGTGGTCGAAGAGTTCTTTGCTGGGTTGGTACCTGAAGCTTTTCAACGCTCTTCTTCGGTTCTGGTCTGTGGGATAGAAGTCCGAATGACTATAGCGAACATTAACAGGTATTATAGGACTGAGCTTCCAGTTGATCCCGAAGCAGTCGGACGTCTAAGGCAAGGGGGTGACTTGGAGTGAATTTTTTGTGACCCAAAATGTGGACTTTACAAATCAGTTAGTGATCCGTCCGATGGATTTTTGGGTGGCCCCTGATCACCGTATAAAGCACACCAACTTAAGGAGTGAGTTGGGTTTCTGGCATGTATTCATTTCCCATTCCTTGATCCCCAGAAAGCACAGGACCTCAGTGAACTTCAATGCAGCCATGATCCTGTACTGTATACTGCAGAATCAGTTGGTCGACATCGGCTTTCTGATCAAGAGAGAGATCCTTGAAATGGGAGGGGTCAGGGTGGACAAGCAGCCACTCATTTTCCCTAGCCTCATCACCGCATTCTATAGAACCGCCGGAGTAGATTTTGGATCCGATCCTTTCGAATGCGGTTTGGGGCCAGTTGGACGATTCACATGGAACGACCAGGTCAGAGAGCGGGACCCCTCTGGTGTCAGGATCAGAACAGGGAGGAGAAAACCTGCTCGAGGGGGCAGCACGAGCAGGCAGCCGGAAGACATCCCGGAACCACCTGATGTGGAGCCGATTTACATCAATTATGGTGATTATAGACCCGCTGCTTCCTCACCCTCGCAGGAGACATATTGAGAGGTTCCTTGGCAGACTTTGCTTACCGGATTGGAGAACCTCAGGACTGAGGTAGCCGAAAACAGGAGGCAGATCACTGAGAGTAGGGCAGAAGCAAATGAGTACTTCACGGACATTTGGGGCAACCTCACAGACATGAGGGAGGCACTCAGTCTTCCGAGTTATCCACAGAAAAAGAAGAGGTCAGCTGCTTTCTCACCTCCTTCAGGGGGTCCAGCCATTGACCCATATGGGGAAGAGCTCAGAGCTGCTATGGAGAGATCTAGGAGGGAGCAAGAAGAGCAGATCAGATCAGAGATCGACCCCAAGGGCAAAGGGATCGCCAGTGAACCGGAGAGGGAGTTTTCCGACGATGATTGACCATCCTTTGTTTTTCTTTATTATTAATCAGAACTTTTACTGCTTGTATTTATATTTGTATTATCTTTTAAACGGTTTAGATTTTTTTTTCTTTTCTTTTCGCATTTAATTTTCGTTGGTAGAGTTGTTGTGTGGTTTTAAGCTAGGTTGTGCATCTTTTGGGAAGCACACAACAACGCGAATGGACATCGACCGATCTTCCTTCTAAAGGGAGTTTTCTACCTTCGGTTTTGTACTTAAGTTTTTAATGAATGCGATTTAGTTTTTGTTATGATGAATGAGCTTGGTCGAATGTATGTCTAGATTCGGTTTGGGGGTGTTGATCCCTCATTCCGCCATTTATTGCGATTATGCTTATTCTTTCCAACAATGGGGGCATTGTTGAGTTTTGGTTTGGGGGTGCATCACGCCTCCGCCGTGTACAGTTTAGTGTCCAATTTTTCAATTTTGTCGCTTGTCCATTTTTCAAACTGTAATCCAGTATGGGTATGATGCTTCTAGAATGTGTTTTTGACGAGTCTCTTATATGTGCTCTGACCTTGTGATATTGTTTGGTGCCACTTAAGGCTTAGCTTGCACCATCATGGGTTAGTCTCACCCGTTGGTATGAAGTATTGGGGACTCATTGTTCCCATGTCTTGTTCTAATAGTGGAGATACCTGTGAAATCACAAACACAAGCATGAAAGTGCGTTTTCTGAGTGCATTATTGATTATTCTTAAACACGCCTCTCGTCATGTATGTCATGTGCCATAGGACTTGCATTATTTTGTGAATGCGTGATGGATGTTTTCATTCCCTTTTTAGATCGTTGTGGAAGTGATAGTAGGGAATGCATGTTTATTGAAGTACCTCTATAGCCTAAACACCACTTACCATATTGTGTGTTCCAAAGCCGATTTGAGGCCAAACACTTACCTCTTCATTGGTACCACATTCAACCATATACCCAATAGCCTAAACACATGCCTACCCTTGTACTAATCATGTTAGGATGGGAAATGGTAGTGAGAAAAAGGGTTAAAATGGTCCCACAATGGGTAAAATGAGATAGATGTTGAAAATATGAAAGAAAAGGGTAAGTTATGCACTCTAAATGCCTAAAAAAGGGAAGATGGTAACAACTCAAATGGAGTACAACATTGTTATTTGGAAATTGTTAAAAGAAAAATTTAAAGAAAGATTGTACTTGAAGTGCCATAATGAGAGTGTTTTATGCTAAACACGCCCAAATGGAATGCAAATGTTGAGGGAAAAATGTGGGTTAAATGGTTTCCTAGAGGGTTGCATTTAAAGCAAGAAAAGAACATGGTGTGGGAGTAGGGATTTTATTCTAGCATGATTGGTGAGTTGAACTCCTAAAAATTCCATATTATGTTTTGTGTAAACTCATTCAACCCCACAGCCACACTATAACCGGTTGAAAAGCCCTATTTGATCCATGTAAGTCTAGTTTGGGAATGTAGGTTGAAGCACGATCTTTCGCATCCATGGCATGGTGACTCGTTCCTAGGATAGTTCATTGCTTAAATCTTATGCAGAATCTTTTTTGCATACTTGTTGTGTGGAACTTAGGACTCTTGAGGAAAGAAAAGATGGAATCCATGTGAGCTTTAGAATTGAAGCGAATTATGTTCAAGGTATGGGAGTAAGTAGTCCTAAATTCATGAATGCCTTTAGGTGTGGGATTCGTGTTCGTACGAGCCTCCCTTGGGTGTCTCCAAATTGCTCTTGATCTTGTGCATATGTTTTTCTCCTCTCGATCACATCTATTTGTATCATATCACACATGGGACTTGCGACATTGTTGATGTATTTTTTAGGTATTTAGAAATTACTTTCAGCTGGCGTCTTACTGTTTTGAATAGATTTGCTCGAGGACGAGCAAAGGTTTGGTTTGGGGGTGTTTGATCGGGCCAAATATGTACTATATTTAGGCCCTCAGATCCTTACCTTATGTTCTGTTTTCGTGCATTTTTGTGTCTCTTATGGGTTGTTTTGTGCTTATTTGAAGGAAATGATGCAGAGACAGGCTTGGAAGCACATTGTAATGATTCCAGCAGAAAAGGAGCACAAACAGGTCTATAGTGCGGGTCCAGTGCGGGTCGTAACCGCACTCCAGCCGCACTCCAGCCGCACTTACGTGCATAGCCGGGGCAGAATGCAAGTACAGAGATAAAGTGCGGGTACAGTGCGGGTCAGCTAACCGCACTCCACCTGCACTATTGCCAAACTAGAGAAGCTGCGCAGTCACCTGACATTAGAGTGCGGGTTCTGTGCGGGTCAGCAAACCGCACTCCACCCGCACTTGCACCAAGAACAGAAGAACAGAATCGCACCTGACACTAGAGTGCGTGTACTGTGCAGGTCATCAAACCGCACTCTACCCGCACTTGTATCAAGAACAGAATAGCAGAATTGCACCTGACATTAGAGTGCGGATACTGTGCGGGTCATCCAACCGCACTCTACCCGCACTGCTGCTCAAGACAGAAGGTAGATTTTGCACTTGAGAAGGAAGTGCGGTCACAGTGCGATGCCAAGTGCGGGCCAAGTGCGGGTCAAGTGCGGGTAATTCAACCGCACTCCACCCGCACTAATGTCCTGATCCGAGAACTGAAGTTGCAGGCAACCCATACAGTGCGGGTAAACCACCCGCACTCCACCCGCACTCCGAGAGCGCCAGTCTGATTTTCAAAGCTTAAGTGACCTATTTTTGTATTTAGTATAAATATAAAAGTATAGAAACGTTTTTAAGTAGCTTTTGACTCCGTTTTAGACAGATTAAGCATTCTTAGATCTAGTTTCTCTCTCTACCTCTCATCCTCACATTCTCTACTCAACTTCAAGGAAGTTAGGAGATTGGAGCCACTTCAAGGAAGGAGATGTTCTCTAAGGGTTATTTCTTTCTCCTCTCTACTGATTCCCTAGTTGTAATGAGTAGCTAAATCCCCTCTAAGGGGTTGATGGAGTAGTTAGTTTAATATTGGGCTTGTACATAAACTTGATATTATATTGATATTCATGTCTATCTTCCGTTGATCTATTCTTGTTGTGAATGTTTATCATTGGTTTCTTGTGTAGATACATGATCTTTGCAAGATATCTTTGTATTATGTATGAGTATTGCATCTAGATATACATCCTATTTAGTTGTTTAATGCTCTAAAGCATAGACGGAAAGTCATGAATTCCGACTCTTGAACCGCGGTTTTAATCTAACCTCAATTGTATTTCCGGCACTATACATCCTAGGTCGGAATCCGTGAGAGAGTTAGAAGTCATCACTATACATCCTAGGGTGACTATTTGTAATCGGTTGAGTCAATGTTAGGTAGACGAGCTTCATTTCTAGAATCCGGTAAACAATCAACTCTATACATCCTAGGTTGGTAGTTTACAAGGATTAATCCCTAATAGGTGGTCCGCACTATACATCCTAGGTTGGCCACCTTCTAGGGATAAATAACCGACTCTATACATCCTAGGTCGGTTACCTTGAAGAGCCGTGCTATTGACAAGTTTGTTACATTGCCCAGTATTTGCTTTCGAATCCATTAGCTCCTTAGTTTCCATCATCTATATATCCTTCACTCCATATTCCCCTTTCATTTTACTTACTTATTTAATTTAGTGTTATTTAGAGTTGGTTCATAATCTACATTTTCACCAATTCATGTTTTGCTATTATATATATATATATATATATGCCATTGCTTTAGTTTTAACTAATTTGGCTAACTCCGCTCCCTGTGGACGACACCCACTTGCCGCTATATTTATATTTGTAAACTGATTTAGGCTTGTGTGGTTTCTTAAAATATTATTGACGGACTGATCTTTTAAAACGACATAAAGGAAAAAAAAAAGCGTCTTCGTCAGATCCTTAACCTTTTAATTAATTAAACTCAAATATATACGGTTAGAGTTAAATACCTCTTGACGCGTGATCCGATTGACTTACGTCGATTGGTAATCCGCAAAATCTTTTCCGATGCCCGTGAACAGTACCCGCGTGAACAGTGATTGTGAACAGTACCCGCTTCAACAGTGATCGTGAACAGTACCCGCTTGAACAGTGATTGTAAACAGTACCCCCGCCGTGAACAGTGATCGTGAACAGTACCGCGAGATCTTCCAATCCGAACACGTATGTGAATCACCTAGGAGCGTGGTCTCCCTTTTTCTTTGAATTGCAAACCTGAGAATGGATGAACAAAGTTTTCTTTTTCTTTTGTTAGTCTCAAAACCATCAAAAGAAGACAAAAATTATTCCGGTCACTTTTGAGTTCTCAATCTAATGATCGAAACTCGCGTGAACCTAATTCGATGTTGTACACACAAGCTTATTGATGAACAAGCAATCAGTGTACTATCAAAGAATAATCTCTTCTCTCTTTTATGTTTAGTAGAATAAAAATTATACTTTTCTATGAATTGAGAAGAAGAAGAAAAATTTGAATCATTCAATCAACTATTGTGGCCGAATTCTATATGTGGAATCATATAGGTGGCCGAAATTTTGCTTCCTCTTCTATTTAGGATTGCCGAAATCTTCCTCTAAATGGACTAGGGTTGCCGCAAATCACATACCAAAAAGAGTTTGTGTTGCACACTAATTTCCATCAACCTTTAGACTTCAAAACCTAATCCAACTCATAGATATTTTTATTCTTTTATTGACTAAATAAAAAGACTTCTTATTTGATTAAATAAATAAAATTAATTATTTATTTACTTATCAAACAAGTCTTTTATTTTTAATATACTACTACCATAGTATAACTTTAGGAAATATATTTCCTGATCAGAAAAGTATTTGTTTCTTAATTAAACAATTAATTAATTAATTAATTAATACTTATTTAATTGAAACAATGAAACAAAATAATATATTAGGTTAATATGTACACCTTGCCGCCCCACTTATATAAATGGGCCATATATTATTTTCTTATTTCATTTAATCCATTGGACTTTAAATAAAAGCCCACATGTGAACCAGACCCATTCTTACAAGAAGAAACAAGCCCACATGTCTCCTTTTAATATATTAATATAATAGTGCAGACAATTAATTAAATAATAGACATATTATATTCTTGATATATTAAAAACAATTCTAGATTGACCCTTAAATCGGCCCGGTAGAATATATCAAGTGATCCATGCAAATACGTGTGGATTGGGGATCTTGGCGGGCTATCTAAATTTAAGCTTCAATAGACACAACCTAATAACAATCAACAAATGATTCACTTAGGTCCAATCTATTAATTTTAACTCATTCCACTAAAGAGCTAAAATTGAACTTTTAAATAAAGATAGAATAAGGAGATGTTTCTCATTCATACCCTAGACAATCTTATAGGAGATGGTGTATCCTCGTGAAAGGAAGCATAGAAATACCTGTCGCTGATGGAAGTCTCAGCATCAGCTTGCAGCTTGGTCACCTGAGTAATCAGAGACTGGTTCTCGAGGTCCAACTTCTTAGCCTCAGATCTCCAGGAATCCCACTGCCTAGCCCGTCGGAGAGATTGAAGACGCTCCTGATCATAAGATTGCTTCATCCTCTCATGATCGCAGCGAAGCTCGGCCATCTAGACCTCGATTTTTCTCTGGCTGGAAGTCACCTCTTCCACTAAAAACTGAGCCTGCTTGAGCAGTTCCCCAGCTTTCTCGGCTTCAGCTTCGGCTTTGGCAGCCCGGTCGCGGAAGAGGGCTACCTGCTGACCCATCGCAACATTAAACTTGAAAGCCTATAAAATACAGAACCCGAGTTAGAAACTGAACGAATTAACAAGAGTAGCACGAAGGAAATACCATTTCCTCAGCTAAAATAGCAGACCCCTTAGTTATAAGAACATCCACAGGCATGGAAGCCATCTTGGAGTTCCCGCCACCCGGACAGGACGCTTTGAATTGCTCCAGGACCTCATCCCGCCCTGTCGAGCTCGATTGGGGCCTGGAGCGGCTGGAAGGAACCCTCGTGACACCTTTCCCCGAAGCGACACCTTTCCCAGAAATCTCCGAAGCTTTGGTTGTTGGAAGCGCAGCGGAATCAGGTGTTTGAGTCAAAGGGGTAGCAACTTTAGCGGCCACGACCGGAGGGACAGAAGCAGCTGGGCCAACCACCTGGGGAGCTTTACCCAAGGCCCGGAAAGCCCGTGAGGCGAGAGTGGCCATCTTAGACCCAGCCAGAGAGATAGATGAAGCCAGAGCAGGTTCAACCCCAGAGGAGGGAAGAGAAACTCCACCTTGAGGAGAGCGTGAGACGTGACGGGTGGCCGGTTCCACGATAAAAACTGTGAATAAGTAGATTAAAAAAAAATGTTAGAACCAAGCTGAGTAATAAGGCGAAGCAACTCAATGACACTTACGAGGAATAGCGTCTGAAATCCGTAAATATTTGTTCACCCTACGAGGATCAAAAGCTTCAGCAGTAGGGAACTTCAGATTCAAATAATTTCGGGCTAGAATAGCCTTTAAAACGGCTTCAAACTCAGAAAGCAAGGAGTCCCGGTCCCATGAGGGCTTGTCACTGAAAGCCGTGGGAACCTCAAATTCATGCCCTCCGATGAAAATCGAACTCCCCCAGTCATCCCCCGTAAGGATCCATTCTTCTTTCCAAGCGGGGTCCTTCTTCGAGGCACCAGGAACGATAAAGTTGAGCTTGTTCTTAGCCTTGGCATAGAACTGGCCTCGAGGAGCCCCAGACAGGCTCCCAATCTGGAAGAGATAGGCCAGCTCCTCTGCATCCGGCTCCCTCGTCACCTTACTCATCTGGCATTGTTCCCTCCATAATACAAGGAAACCAATTAGATGCCTCCAGAAGCCAGGCGTCAACTGGAGGGGAGCGAGCTGGATGGCGTTGAGAGCCCGCCGAAGAGTCGGATGGAGGGGAAGCCTGACCCCGTTCTCAAGAGCGGCCACATGAATCGGAAGCACGCCTTTAGAGGGGTTAAAGAACTCATAAATTTTGGGGGGCACCGAGATGGATACGCTGTCGGGGATGCCAAACTTTGACCTCAAGCGGTCAATCGACATCAGGTCAACAATGGAATCTGGGACAACCCCGAAATCGTAAGGAGGGAGCCTCTCCACAAGAGGATCAGGAGCCGAGACCCGATGCTCCACCGCAGCGCCATTGTCTGCTTCCTTGTCGGAATCTTCGTCGAAGATATCCAGAGGATGGTCAAGATTGTTGGAGAACCCAGTCCCGATGGATACATTCCTACTTGATCGCCGACGTTGCGAGGTGGGCGGGGAATCGTCGCCGTCAGAACTCCTATTAGCCTTCTTCCCTAGAGTAAAACTGACGACCTCCTCGCCGTCGATTATGGAATCAGCTGAGTCACGACTATTTTTAGACATTGTAAAAGCCAAAAAGGACGAAGAATGAAGAAAAAAACAAGCTTGGAGGAAAAGCTATGGAAATATTTCTTAGCAAAAAATTTTAGCTCGAAGAGATGTGAGGAATGTAGGGAAAAATTGATATAAAACGCGGCGGAAGAAACGAAAAATAGATTTCGTATGGTTTTAAAATTTTTCTCAAAGTTGAACCTTAACCTTTTAATTAATTAAACTCAAATATATACGGTTAGAGTTAAATACCTCTTGACACGTGATCCGATTGACTTACGTCGATTGGTAATCCGCAAAATCTTTTCCGATGCCTGTGAACAGTACCCACGTGAACAGTGATCGTGAATAGTACCCCCGCCATGAACAGTGATCGTGAACAGTAACCCCCCCCCCGTGAACAGTACTGTGAGATCTTCCAATCCGAACACATACGTGAATCACCTAGGAGCGTGGTCTCCCTTTTTCTTTGAATTGCAAACCTGAGAATGGATGAACAAAGTTTTCTTTTTCTTTTGTTAGTCACAAAACAATCCAAAGAAGACAAAAATTATTCCGGTCACTTTTGAGTTCTCAATCTAATGATCGAAACTCACGTGAACCTAATTCGATGTTGTACACACAAGCTTATTGATGAACAAGCAATCAGTGTACTATCAAAGAATAATCTCTTCTCTCTTTTATGTTTAGTAGAACAAAAATTATCCTTTTCTATGAATTGAGAAGAAGAAGAAAAAAATTGGATCATTCAATCAACTATGGTGGCCGAATCCTATATGTGGTATTATATAGGTGGCCGAAATTTTGCTTCATCTTCTATTTAGGATTGCCGAAATCTTCCTCTAAATGGACTAGGGTTGCCGCAAATCACATACCAAAAAGAGTTTGTGTTGCACCCTAATTTCCATCAACCTTTAGACTTCAAAACCTAATCCAACTCATAGATATTTTTATTCTTTTATTGACTAAATAAAAAGACTTCTTATTTGATTAAATAAATAAAATTAATTATTTATTTTCTTATCAAACAAGTCTTTTACTTTTAATATACTACTACCAATAGTATAACTTTAGGAAATATATTTCCTGATCAGAAAAAGATTTGTTTCTTAATTAAACAATTAATTAATAAATTAACTAATTCTTATTTAATTAAAACAATGAAACAAAATAATATATTAGGTTCATATATACACCTTGCCGCCCCACTTATATAAATGGGCCATATATTATTTTCTTATTTCATTTAATCCATTGGACTTTAAATAAAAGCCCACATGTGAACCAGACCCATTCTTACTAAAAGAAACAAGCCCACATGTCTCCTTTTAATATATTAATATAATAGTGCAACCCACTAATTAAATAATAGACATATTATATTCTTGATATATTAAAAAAAATTCTAGATGGACCCTTAAATCGGCCCGGTAGAATATATCAAGTGATCCATGTAAATACGGGTGGATTGGGGATCTTGGCGGGCTATCTAAATTTAAGCTTCAATAGACACAACCTAATCACAATCAACAAATGATTCACTTAGGTCCAATCTATTAATTTTAACTCATTCCACTAAAGAGCTAAAATTGAACTCTTAAATAAAGATAGAATAAGGAGATGTTTCTCATTCATACCCTAGACAATCTTATAGGAGATGGTGTATCCTCGTGAATAATATCAGTAATCGCCAAGAGCTCATAGACCGCCTATAGCTCTCAAAGTTACCATATTTCCTCATATGACCACATTTCGAACTTGGATACTTTGACTTGTCCAGAAGCCATGTTTTCAACAATCATTATTGAAAACTCAACGTTGAGATTTAATATCCAATACCTCAAAACATCCATATAATGATATTATACTCTCATTTAATAAATGGAGCCACGATGTCCATATCTATAAATGAAGTCCTCTATCGATTAACAAATGTATACCACCAAACTATCGAGGATAGACTATGCTATATAATCGTACTCATTGATAGCTCTAATGATAACACTTGCAACCATAAGTCCATCATTTATCTCAGGATTAAGATAGACTCTCCGATTGTCCTCTTTAATGAAAAGACTTATATCTAGTGACGGTTCTAGATAAAGTATTTCATTGTGATCCAGTTCAATACACCTAGTGCACTAGATTCTTTTACTCGAAAACCTTTCGATGATTTTAGACTCATCATATTCATTTGATCCCACTCAAATGCTAGTAAAAGAATTCTACAACTTTAACAAGATAGAGGTGCCCAACCTTTAACTTAAGTTGTGAACGTTATTCAAGACTAACTAAAGAATTGTGTCTACCTCATACATATCCGGATGTATGAACAATTCTTCATGTCTCATAGTCTTTTGACCTTATGATTATTTACCTTGACATTAATAATAATAAATGCTATAAGTAATTGTAAGAATCAGAATTCACTTTATTAATATGAGAAGATTGTCAATTACAATATTACACTCTTGCCATTGAGCATAATCCTAACAATCTCCCACTTGCTCTATAGCAAGTGTGTCATATCTCTCATTCCCATGTTCTCTAGATATCCATCAAAGCTCTTCTGAGGTAGAGCCTTTGTGAAAGGATCCGCTAGATTTTCTGCTGACGCGATTTTGGTGATCGTCACGTCTCCCCTATGAACAATTTCCCTCAAAAGGTGATACTTCCTTTCAATGTGTTTACCTCTCTTATAACTTCTTGGTTCTTTCGAATTAGCCACTGCACCACTGTTGTCACAGTGTATAGTGATCTGCTTATTCGCACTAGGAACCACTTCTAAGTCAATCAAGAATTGGCGGAGCCAAACAGCCTCTTTGGTAGCTTCGCATGCAGCAACATACTCAGCTTCCATGGTGGAATCAGCAATACAAGATTACTTGATACTCCTCCATATGACTGCTCCTCCTCCAATGGTAAACACAGATCCTGATGTGGATTTTCTGGAGTCAGAATCCGACTGGAAATCAGAATCTGTATACCCAACGGGAATTAAATCCCCTCCAGAGTATACAAGCATATAATCTCTAGTTCTCTTGAGATACTTGAAAATATGCTTGACTGCCGTCCAATGATCAGGACCAGGTTTCGATTGAAACCTGCTAACTATGCCAACAGCAAAACAAATATCTGGTATAGTACAGAGCATTGCATACATGAGACTTCCAACTGCCGAGGCATATGGAACTCTACTCATGAATTGCTCTTCATGCACATTCTTAGGTGCTTGACCCTTAGAAAGTTTGATTCCATGTCTAAAAGGTAACATACCTTTCTTGGAATCTTGCATGGTGAATCTAGACAAGATTTTATCAATGTATGAAGCTTGGGATAATGCAATCGTTCTATTCTTTCTATCCCTTATTACTTGGATACCAAGAATATAACTTGCTTCTCCTAAGTCCTTCATATCAAATTGTTTTGCTAACCATTCTTTCACTGATGTCAATACACCTACATTGTTTCCAATGAGTAGTATATCATCAACATAAAGAATGAGGAAAACCAACTTGTCGCCTTTGATCCTCTTGTATACACAAGGTTCGTCAGGGTTTTGAATAAATCCAAAACCCTATACAGCTTGATCGAACCTTATGTTCTAGGATCTGGATGCTTGCTTTAGTCCATATATGGACTTTTGCAACTTGCATACTCTTTCTTCTTGGCCTTTTTCAATGAATCCCTCTGGTTGCATCATGTAGATGCTCTCGTCAAGACTTCCATTAAGGAAAGCTGTCTTGACGTCCATTTGCCAAATCTCTAGGTCTAGAGATGTTGTAATGGATAAGAGTATCCTAATGGATTTAAGCATGGCCACAGGTGAGAAGGTTTGCTCGTAATCGATACCTTCTTTCTGTGTATAACCTTTAGCTACTAGTCTAGCTTTAAGGGTTTCCACCTTACCATCCATACCTCTTTTCCTCTTGTATACCCACTTGCACCCAATGGGTTTTATCCCTTTAGGCAAGTCTACAAGGGACCAGACTTTGTTATTGAACATTGATTCAATCTCGGATTGCATTGCCTTTTGCCAATGACGACAATCAACATCCTCTATAGCTTCCTTCTACGTGTAGGGATCATCGTCGTCCGGGAGATTCTCAACAGATTCTCCTAGACCGATATATCTTTCGGGTTGTGTTCTAACCCTCCCACTACGACGAGGAATGGTAGGTTGTTGATCTTGTATTGGAGTGGAACTTACAATTGGGCTGGGTTGTGAAACCACTTGTGGAATTGTATCTCCTGACATCTCATTCATGACAATTCTACTTTTGGGCACAAAATTATTCATATAGTCCTTTTCTAGAAATGAAGCATTTGTTGAAACAAATACTTTTATATCAGAAGGACTATAGAAATAATATCCTTTAGTTCCTTTTGGATACCCCACAAATATACATGTTTCCGAACGAGACTCCATCTTTTCTGTCTTTCCTTTCAACACATGTGCAGGACAACCAAATATCCTCATGTGTTGTAAACTAGGCTTTCGCCCAGTCCACAATTCATGTGGGGTTTTAGGGACAGATTTAGATGGTACATCGTTTAGAATATATATTGTTGTTTGTAGAGCATATCCCCAAAAAGAAATAGGAAGTGTTGAATAACTCAACATTGATCTAACCATCTCTAAAAGAGTCCTATTTCTCCTTTCTGCTACCCCATTTTATTGAGGTATACCTGGTGTAGAAAGCTGAGAAACTATCCCATTATCAATAAGATATTGCTGAAACTCTCCAGATAGATATTCTCCACCACGATCAGATCTCAAGATTTTTATATGTTTCTCAAGCTGATTTTCTACTTCAGCTTTGAATGCTTTGAACATATCAAATGCATCCGACTTATGTCTCATGAGATACATGTAACCAAATCTTGAGTAATCATCTGTGAAGGTGATAAAGTACTCATATCCACCTCTAGCTTGAATGCTCATAGGACCACATACATCAGTGTGTACTCGTCCTAAACATTCAGTGACTCTTGCACCTTTGGTATTGAATGGCCTTTTGGTCATTTTACCTTCCAAACAAGATTCACAAGTTGGTAGATCATCAACCTTTAAGTCACTTAAAGGTCCGTCACATACCAATCTTTTAATCCTATTAAGGTTAATGTGACCTAGGCGTAAATGCCAAAGATAGGTTTCATCTTTTGATAATTTTACTCTTTTATGATTAGGTTCCGTTATTTCTGTGTCTAACGAGTGAGAGATATTTCTATGCAAAAAGAATAAACTGTTTTCCAATGTACCTTTGCAAACAACTTTGTCATTCTTACTAATAATAAAAGTTTAATTAAAAGTAACCGAATATCCAAACTTATTTAAACAAGAAACTGAAATTAAATTCCTCTTGAATTGAGGTACATAATAAATGTCTATTAAATCTAAATGCCTACTAGAATCTAAAATAACTCTAATATCTCTCACTGCACTTGCAGACACTAACGTTCCGTTGCCCAAGAGCAAATTGACTTCATCTTCATTCAACCTTCTCTTTTCTTGAAACCCCTGCAAGGAATAACAAACATGATTAGTGGCTCCAGAGTCTATGATCCAAAAATCAGTAGAATCTGCCAGAAAACATGTTTCTAGATAATTAACATTACCTTCTTCCTTCTTTTTCTAGGACTTTGGGCAATCTCTTTTCCAATGTCCCTTTTCACCACAAAGGAAGCATTTCCCTTTGATCTTGGTTACTTTCTTGGTTTCCTTCTTGGTAGGCCCAAGTTGCTTTTTCTTCTATTGTTTCTTGACCTTCTTACGGGTCTTAACAGTAGCAACTTTACCAACCAAATGAATCTCTTGACCTTTGTTTTTCACAAGGATCTTTTCAGCGCTTTGAACATCTTGCATCAGGCCCTGCAAGGTGTATTCCTTTTTGTTCAAGGTGTAGTCCAACTTGAACTGATCAAAGGAATCTGACAGTGAGTTAACTACCATATCAATTTTGGTCTCTCCATCAATCTGAGCACCATTTAGTTCAGCAATATTGAGATGTGCTATGACTTTCATCATGTGATCTTTCACAGATTGTCCAGGTTTCATCCTAAGATTCATAAAAGCAGTCACTGCCTCTCTCTTAGTCGTCCTAGACCTCATAGCAAACATTTCCTCTAGAGACATCATTATATCAGCAGCGGACTCCATTCCTTCATGTTGCGGTTGCAACACGTCGGAGATAGTGGCCATAGTGTAACATTTTGCCATATCATCAGAAGTCTTCCACTGCTCATACTCATCTCTTTGCATCACATTAGATTCATTATTAGGAAGGGGTGGTTTAGGAGTGGTCAGAACAAACTTATGTTTTTCACTTTGCAGCAACAACTCAATTTTCCTTTTCCATGTTATGTAGTTATCTCCAGTTAAGGTCTTATCTTTCAGGATGTTCATAAGTGATGGGGTCATGATTTCTGATTAAAACAAAAACATATATAAGTAAATAATCATGATAATAGCACTTTTAAAAATTTATCTTGAATTAAAATAAATAATTCAATCATAAAAATTCGACGGTGATCCAACACCCATAAATATTACGCCTTCTTTGGGAGTTTGCACTATTTACTAGTTAGACTAGGTCCCACCTAATTGTTAACATAACAACCAGCGTTTTTAATTTTAGCCTTGTAATTTTTATTAACAAGAACTCTTGGGAGGATATTATTAAAATTACATTGAGTGTGTTACCAAGATATCGACCCTCAATTTTCTCTCACGAAAATCCCTCCTTGGGGAGTAGATTTCGTTTAATTCAATTGTCTAGTCTATCCTTGTAAGGAAGTATATTGTTAAATTCCATTTATGGATGCCCCTTGGAGGGATTACCAAAAATAATAAAACTCAACTAATCTTGAAGGCCATAGGCATTCTTGCACACCTTCTCCCACTCAATTATTTAAGGCGTGTGATTAAATCCCAAAGAATGATTTTTACCAAGTTATCTAGATGCCAATTAGATACCTAAATCATTTAATGCATGTTCATACCAAAAGAGATATATGAGTGGCACTCCTATTCTAAAATGTCATGTTATCATACAACAACAAAAATTGTAATATTTAAGCAAAAATTAAATAGCAACAATTTTGGCCCATCCTAGAAAAGCAAGTAAATTACAATTGTTAGGAATACAAGATCTTCAGGTGGCCATCAACCATACGCTCATCCCTCGGCCTCCTCCCATGGACGTGCACAGCCCACAACCCCACAAAGGGGCTGCCTTGCGCAGCCCATAAGGCCACACAAGGCGGCCGTGCGCAGCCCACCAAGGATTGGGCTTGCCATGCGTAGCCCAATCCAGTCCTAGGGTGGGCACGGTGCTCGTTATCGGTTCCGGTTGCTTCGTTTTTCTTCGTGTCTTCGAATTTTCAATACCCGAATACATTACATCATATTACGAATAAATTACTGCAGCAAATTTTTTTTTTTTTTACTACAGTAAGATTTGCAAAAAAAATACTGTACCTGATTACAAAAAAAATACTGCACTTATTTTACATACAAAAAAAAATAAAACCCTAGCAACTACCAAGAAGGAATTATGGCGATAATAGACCACCCTTCTTGTTACAAATCCGAAACAAAAATTACATTGAAATTCTAGGACCAAAATCGAGCAATAACAATTCACTTTATAAAACATATATAAATCCATACATCCAACATGTAATTATTTATGCAAATACCTAGAGTGTCATCTCTTTCTAAAACATGTATAATCACAATAAAAAAAAAATAGATTCACGTATATATACGTTAATTAATTAAAAGGTACAACCAGGCTCTGATACCAATTGTAGGGAAAAATCGATATAAAACGCAGCGGAAGAAACGAAAAATAGATTTCATATGGTTTTAAAATTTTTCTCAAAGTTGAACCATAACCTTTTAATTAATTAAACTCAAATATATACGGTTAGAGTTAAATACCTCTTGACGCATGATCCGATTGACTTACGTCGATTGGTAATCCGTAAAATCTTTTCCGATGCCCGTGAACAGTACCCGCGTGAACAATGATCGTGAACAGTACCCCCGCTATGAACAGTGATCATGAACAGTATCCCCGTGAACAGTGATCGTGAACAGTACCGCCAGATCTTCCAATCCGAACACGTACGTGAATCACCTAGGAGCGTGGTCTCCCTTTTTCTTTGAATTGCAAACCTGAGAATGGATGAACAAAGTTTCCTTTTTCTTTTGTTAGTCACAAAACAATCAAAAGAAGATAAAAATTATTCCGGTCACTTTTGAGTTCTTAATCTAATGATCGAAACTCGCGTGAACCTAATTCGATGTACACACAAGCTTATTTATGAACAAGCAATCAATGTACTATCAAAGAATAATCTCTTCTCTCTTTTATGTTTAGTAGAATAAAAATTATCCTTTTCTATGAATTGAGAAGAAGAAAAAAAAAATTGGATCATTCAATCAACTATGGTGGCCGAATCCTATATGTGGTATTATATAGGTGACCGAAATTTTGCTTCCTCTTCTATTTAGGATTGCCGAAATCTTCCTCTAAATGGACTAGGGTTGCCGCAAATCACATACCAAAAAGAGTTTGTGTTGCACCCTAATTTCCATCAACCTTAGACTTCAAAACCTAATCCAACTCATAGATATTTTTATTCTTTTATTGACTAAATAAAAAGACTTCTTATTTGATTAAATAAATAAAATTAATTATTTATTTTCTTATCAAACAAGTCTTTTACTTTTAATATACTACTACCAATAGTATAACTTTAGGAAATATATTTCCTGATCAGAAAAAGATTTGATTCTTAATTAAACAATTAATTAATAAATTAACTAATTCTTATTTAATTAAAACAATGAAACAAAATAATATATTAGGTTCATATATACACCTTGCCGCCCCACTTATATAAATGGGCCATATATTATTTTCTTATTTCATTTAATCCATTGGACTTTAAATAAAAGCCCATATGTGAACCAGACCCATTCTTACTAAAAGAAACAAGCCCACATGTCTCCTTTTAATATATTAATATAATAGTGCAGCCCACTAATTAAATAATAGACATATTATATTCTTGATATATTAAAAACAATTCTAGATGGACCCTTAAATCGGCCCGGTAGAATATATCAAGTGATCCATGCAAATACGTGTGGATTAGGGATCTTGGCGGGCTATCTAAATTTAAGCTTCAATAGACACAACCTAATCACAATCAACAAATGATTCACTTAGGTCCAATCTATTAATTTTAACTCATTCCACTAAAGAGCTAAAATTGAACTCTTAAATAAAGATAGAATAAGGAGATGTTTCTCATTCATACGCTAGACAATCTTATAGGAGATGATGTATCCTCGTGAATAATATCAGTAATCGCCAAGAGCTCATAGACCGCCTATAGCTCTCTAAGTTACCATATTTCCTCATATGACCACATTTCGAACTTGGATACTTTGACTTGTCCAGAAGCCATGTTTTCAATAATCATTATTGAAAACTCAACGTTGAGATTTAATATCCAATACCTCAAAAAATCCGTATGATGATATTATACTCTCATTTAATAAATGGAGCCACGATGTCCATATCTATAAATGAAGTCCTCTATCGATTAACAAATGTATACCACCAAACTATCGAGGATAGACTATGCTATATAATCGTACTCATTGATAGCTCTAATGATAACACTTGCAACCATAAGTCCATCATTTATCTCAGGATTAAGATAGACTCTCCGATTGTCCTCTTTAATGAAAAGACTTATATCTAGTGACGGTTCTAGATAAAGTATTTCACTGTGATCCAGTTCAATGCACCTAGTGCACTAGATTCTTTTACTCGAAAACCTTTCGCTGATTTTAGACTCATCATATTCATTTGATCCCACTCCAATGCTAGTAAAAGAATTCTACAACTTTAACAAGATAGAGGTGCCCAACCTTTAACTTAAGTTGTGAACGTTATTCAAGACTAACTAAAGAATTGTGTCTACCTCATACATATCCGGATGTATGAACAATTCTTCATGTCTCATAGTCTTTTGACCTTATGATTATTTACCTTGACAATTATAATAATAAATGCTATAAGTAATTGTAAGAATCAGAATTCACTTTATTAATATGAGAAGATTGTCAATTACAATATTACACTCTTGCCATTGAGCATAATCCTAACAAGGAAGAGGAGGAGGAAAATAGACATATATATAAGTAGGACCGAGATACTCGTTTGGTAACGGTAAAAAATCTCGGGGACTACAGTAACGTAACCGGATTAAACTCAAAAGCGGGCTAATCATCTCATGCCACATCACTTATGCAGTTAAGAGGAAGATCTCCCCAAGATTCTGGTAACGGTAAAAAATCTCGAGGACTGCCGTAACGCAATCAGATTAATTCGAAGATAAATTAGTCAGTTCGCATCACGTCACTCAAATGAAGAAATTTCCCCAATATTTTGGTAACGGTAAAAAGAGGAAGATTTCCCAAATAAAGTAAAAATCTGACTCCAACCCCGAGCTCGACGTCTGGTGTTCAAGTCAGAGGGGACTTCTGTTAATAGCCAAAATTGGCTAAGGACCAAAGGAAAATTTTCCACCTCCCAGACCTGGTTCCATACCCGAGAGTTTCCACCAGGAGACCTCTCTATCCTGAGCCGAACTACGATACCACCCCAGGAACAAGGACTGGCTCCGGAAACATCCGGGATAGAGCCCGGAACGATCAGATCTAGCCCGCATCACCAAAACTAGAAGCTCCCCGAGGTCGAGGTCACCTAGCAAATGCTCCAGAGACTCGCCTGTTCCTCGATTGACACAGAAGAATGTCTCTAGAAGGCCGCACCTAGCTTCGAAAGGTCAGGGAAAGCCACACCTAGCTTCGAAAAGGTCATGGGAAGCCAGATCTGGCTCCAAGCTGGATGAAACTTCTATGATATCAAGGTTAGAACACTAATCAACCTCACTGGTTGGTGCACCACACCATGCCATATTCAACGACCTCGATATAGGATCATGCTGAAAGGATACGAGGGATACACTGAATCATATTAGGAAACGTTACCTATATGCAGGACAAGTAATAGAATCCAAAAAGGAAACAAACTGATCTCCACCACGATACTCTCAATTCGGCAAAGTCAATGACATTAAAACGAGAAATCCCGCCCGATAAGGAGAGGAGAGACTGAGAAAATCAAGGGGAGAATCAGTCTGTTTGACCTACAAACTATGTATAAACAGAAAAGAAAGGAAATGAAAAAGAGGAGACTACTATTCGACAGGCATACGACAAACACTCAACTATACCCTAGAGAGAAATTTGTATATCGTACACGTTCAATAAAGAAAATATTTTTATTCTCTTTTGGATGTTAAATTGTATCATTGTTCTTTATCATTTCGAAAAACATTGTTAACATATATGATCAATCTTGGCCACCACCTACGTGGTAGTGGTCTTGAGGGTGTTAACTGAGATTTCTCACATCGAGCAAAATTTCCGTTAACAATTATATATATACATAACATTACTTTAGCAATAACTAATTTTAGCCAACTCCGCTCCCTGTGGACGACACCCACTTGCCACTATAATTGTGTTTTCAAACTAATTTAGGCTTTGTGAGGTTTTATCAAATATCGTTGACAGATTGATCTTTTAAAACGACACTAGAAAAAACGTCTTGTCACTAGTCAGGACCAGGAATAAAACAAGAGTTTCTCAAAGTAAATCGGTTTCTCATTAAAGACAAGAGGAGCCTATCCCCCGGTAAGGCTACATCTATCCAACGGGGAGCCCAACCTCCGTGCACGGGCTATAAAAGAAAAAAAAATAGCTAAACTAATCAAGAGCGAAATGGGGTGCCGACCCCTTTTTCCGGGCGATCAAGACAAATCATAAATAGACTGCTTCAAGCTTTGGAACTCTCTTGGTTTTCCTCTGCTGATCCACCTCCCTCACGCTGATCCTCGCCATCAACCCCCCATTCAGGTAGTTGCCCATCTTGGTTATCCTCGCCAACCATCCCTCCATTCAGAGGCTCCTCATGTTGATCAGCAGGATCTTCCTCCAGGACTTCATTAATCACTGCCATAACCTCAGGCGGGATAGCTGCATCGAGAAGGGCAGCCATGGACCCTGTCTGGCTCCTGTCGACCTCCATCTCCATTATAGGGGGTTTCTTAGACGGGCTCCTAGCTCCTTCCCCCGCTCCTGGCTGGTCTCCCTCGGATCGAGAAGACAGAACCTTACTTGAAGACTCCCCGGGACCTGAAGCAGTAAAGATAGGAGGAGGAAATGGAGGATCTGCCTGGACGGGCTGTTTACCAGCTCCTGCCTGGCTCAAAAGAACCGCCTCGTCATCATCAGGGCGAGACAACTCAGCAGCCTTGATCATTATCTCCTTTCTATCCCAACCGGAAATGGATGACAGATCAAAGGGAAGAGGGAGACCTCTGCGACCTGAAAGGAAGCGTAGAAGTAACCATCGCTAAGGGAGGTCTCCGCGTCAGTTTACAGCTTGGTCACCTGAGCAATAAAAGATTGATTCTCGAGGTCCAACTTCTTAGCCTCAGCTTTCTAAGAATCCTTCTGCCTGGCCCACCTGGTAGATTTGAGACGTTCTTGATCATAAGACTACTTCGTCCTTTCATGATCACAACGAAGCTCGGCCAGCTCGGTCTCGATTTTTCCTTGGTTGGAGGTCATATCTTCAATTAAGGTCTGAGCCTGCTTGAGCAATCCCATGGCTTTCTCAGCTTCAGCTTCAGCCTTAGTAGCCCGGTCGTGAAGGAGGGCTACCTCGTGGCCCATGGCTACATTAAACATGAAGGCCTATAAAATACAAAGCCAGGGTTAGAAATTAAACAAGTCAGCAGAAGCAGTACGAAGAAAATACAATTACCTCAGCTAAGACAGCAGACCCATTGGTGAGCAAGACATCCACGGGCATTGAGGCCATCCTGGAGATCCCACCGCCCGGAGAGGACGCGATAAATTATTCCAGGACTTCGTCTTGCCCCATCGAGCTCGATTGAGGGCAGGAACGGCTAAGAGGAATCCTTGCGACACCTCTTTGAAAGTCCTCCAAAGCTCGGGGGGTTGAAAGCACAGCGAAATCAGGAGGGGTAATCGAGGGAGTAGCAACTTTAGCGACTACAACAGAAGCGGCTGAAGCAGTCGGACCAACAGCTTGGGGAGCTTTATCCAGAGCCCGAAAAGCCCTCGACGCAAGGTTGGCCATCTTAGACCCAGCTGGGGAGGTAGATTGAGCAAGAGCCGGTGCGACCCCATCAAAGGGAATAGGAGTTCTAGCCTGAGGAGAACGCTGGACGTCGCAGGGAAGCTGGTTCAACGACAAAAACTATGAGTAAACAAATCAAAAAGGAAAACGTCAGAACCAAGCTAGTTAACAAGCCAAGGCAAGGCAATTCAGTGACACTTACGAGGAGTAGCGTCTAAGATCCGCATGTATTGATTCACCCTACGAGGATCGAAGGCTTCAGCAGTTGGGAACTTCAGGTTCAAGAAGTTCCTGGCTAGAATAACCTTCAAAATAGTTTCAGATTCAGAAGGCAGGGAGTCCCGGTCCCACGATGGTTTATCACTGAAAGCTGTGGGAACCTCGAACTCATGCCCCCCAATGAAAATCGAGCTCCCCCAATCATCCCCTGCAAGGATCCATTCTTCCTTCCAGGCGGGGTCCTTCTTCGAAGCGCTGGGAATAACAAAGTTGAGGTTGTTCTTGGCCTTAGCATAAAACTGACCTCGAGGAGAGCCAGATAGGCTCCCGATCTGGAAAAGATAGGCCAGCTCCTCTGCTCCGGGCTCTCTCGTCACCTTGCTCAGCTAGCATTGTTCCCTCTATAGCACGAGGAAGCCAATCAAATGCCTCCAAATACCGGGCATCAACTGTAGGGGAGTAAGCTGGATGGCGTCGAGAGCTCGCAGAAGAGTTGGATGAAAGGGAAGCCTAACCCCATTCTCGAAATCCGCCACATGAATTGGAAGCACGCCTTTAGAGGGGTTGAAGAACTCATAACCCTTGAGGGGTACCGAGATGGAAACGATGTCGGGAATTCCGTACTTCGACCTCAAACGATCAATCACATTTGGATCAACAGTGGAATCAGGGACAACCCTGAAGTCATAGGGAGGAAGCCTCTCCAAAGAAGGGCCGAAATCCGGGACTCGATGCTCCCCCGCGGCGTCGCCACCAACCTCTTTATCGGAGTCGTCATTGCCTATATCCAAAGGATGATCAGGATGGTTAGAAAACCCGATCCCAATGGACACATTCATGTTTGACTGCCGACGTTACGGATTGGGGGGAGAATCGTCGCTGTCTAAGATCCCCCTTGCCCGCTTTCTAGGGGCAAAGCTAAAGACCTCTTCGCCGTCAACCATGGAATCAACGGAATTGTGACTGGTTTTCGACATTATGAAGTCGGTGAGGATAAGGAATGAAGAAAAAGATAGGCTGGAGAGAAATTCTATGAGAGAAAGTTTATCTTGGGAAAAATTTGAAATTTGAGAGATATAAAGAAGATGTTGAGATAAACAAGTATGTATAGGCAAGAGGGCAGCAGCACGAGCTGTCGAGATCTTCGGTTTAGATCACAAAGAATCTCGGGGACTGCCGTAATGTAACCGGATTAACTTGAAAACAAGTCAGTCAGCTCACGCCACGTCACTTGCGCAGTTAATGAGGAGATTTCCCTAAGATTCTGGTAACGGTAAAGAATCTCGGGGACTGCCGTAACGCAGCCGGATTAATTCGAAAATAAGTCAGTTAGTTCACGCCAGGTCACTTGCGCAGTTAATGAGAAGATTTCCCCAATATTCTGGTAAGGGTAAAGAAGGAAAGATTTCCCAAATAAAATAAAAATTATGACCCCAACCCCAAGCTCGACAACCGGTGTTCAAGTTAGAGGGGACTTCTGTTAATAGCCAAATTTGGCTAAAGACCAAAGGGAAATTTTCCACCCTCTAAAACTAGCTCCACGCCCGAGGTCATCAACCAGGAGACCATGTTACCCGAAGCCGAGCTACGATACCGCCCCACAGGAATAAGGACGGGCTCCAGAAACAACCGGAGTAGAGCCCTGCACGGTCAGATCGAGCCCGCGTCACCGAAACTGAAACCAGGAAATCCCAGCGGAAGTCGGGATTTCCTCACAATTTCTCCTGAAGCTCGCCCATACCTCGTTGACATAGTGGGGGTGTCCATATGAGGCCATACCTAGCTTCAAAAGGTCAAGGGAGGCTAGACCTAGCTTCTGGTTAGACGAAATTCCTTAATATCGGGGCTAGAACACTGATCGACCTCACTATCTGATGTACCTCGCCACACTACATACCATATTCGACGACCCTATGGGAGAACATGCTAGACCTGAAGACACACAGGATCACATCTTATGACGTTACATTTGTACAGAACAAGTAATAGAGTCCAAGTAGGAAACAAATTGATCTCCACCAAGATATCCTCGATTCAGCAATTAACTCAAAGTCAATGACTTTTAAATGTAAAATCCTGTCCGATAAGGAGGGAAGGGATGGAGAAAATCAAGAGGGGAATCAATTAGTTTGACCTATGAAGACAATGTATAAAAGAAGGACTTGAGCCTTCTGAAGGGGGAGACTACTTTTTGACAGGCATTCGACAAGTACCCGACTGTACCCTAGAAAACATTGAGAGCAATTTGAGAGAGATATGTATACCACACACTATCGAAAAAGAAAGTCTTTTTAATTCTTTTGGGTAGTTAATAGTGTCAATATCCCTTGTCATTTTGTTAAGCATTATTATGCATACGTTCAACCTTAGCCACCACCTACGTGGTAGTGGTCTCGAGGGTGTTAACTGAGATTTCTCGCCCTGAGCCAAAATTCTGTTAACAGAGACGTAACATATGTACAGAACAAGTAATAGAATCCAAAATTTTGCTCAGGGCGAGAAATCTCAGTTAACAGAATCCAATCATCAAATATTTGCTTGTCTAGATAGTAGTCAATCAATCAATTGTGGTACTCAATTCATCAATCCCTATGGAACGAACCTTATTATCATTGTACTACTCCCACGGCTCCGAACTATTGCGGGTGCTCATTTAGGAGTGATCAATTTTTGGCACCACTGCCGGGGAATGAGCCGTATATTGATATCACTACCAGTTGATTTATTACTAATTTAGACTTTTTACTTAGTGTTCTTTTTCTTGTGATTTGAGACAGTTGCTCTTGTATGCATCATAGTACAAGGAGAAACAACTTACAGGATCTAAGCTTTGACCTGGACATCGAAGCTACAGCCCGGGTAAACAGAAGGAATCGAAGAATAGCCATGGAAACAGAGGCAGTGCCTCCGGATTAGATTCCCGCTGCAGCCTCAAAAGGGCAAAATGAGCAAAATGAGCATGACGGGAGAATCATGAGAGACTATGTCATGCCAAGGGTGGAGTAGAATATGTCACCAGTCCAGCTCCATCCAATAGCAGCGAATAATTTTGAGATCAAGGGACATGTGTTTCAGATGTTGGCATTGGCGGGGACGTTTGGTAGAGATCCCACCGAAGATCCGAATGCACACTTGCGAAACTTTGACCAGATTTGTGCAACATTCAAAATTAATGGGGATACGGACAATGCAATTTGATTAAGGCCCTTCCCATTTTCATTGAAGGATCGAGCCAAGGCTTGGTATGATGCATTACCCTAAGCGTCGATTACCTTGTGGGATGTTTTGGCCTAAGCCTTTCTGAGCAAATACTTCCCACACGGACGGGCAGCTCAACTGATGAATGAGATTCATGAGTTCACTCAATTTGAATCGGAAGACTTGCATGAAGCTTGGGAAAGGTATAATGAGCTGCTCAGAAAATGCCCTTGTCATGGAATGCCGAAGTGGTCAATTGTTGAGAAGTTCCATCGAGGCATGAACTTGTCCACACACCAATTTATGGATGCTTAGGTGGGTGGATCTTTAATGAGTAAGTAGATGGATGTAGCCTACGACTTGATTGAAGAAATGGCCATTGCAAATAGCCATTGGGGGAGCAACCGGAAGACCGCAAAGAAAACACCCAGTGTGTTAGGTGTTGATCAAGTCACTGCACTACAAGCCCAAGTTGAGGCATTAACAAAGAAAATCAGTAGGATGGAAGCAAGCTCAAGTGTTTCCCAAGTAAACATGTTGAGTTATGACTTGTGCTCGGGTTCTCATGAGAGTATGAAGTATCAAGCGGGAACCCATTTGCTCCCAAAGCCACAGAACAAGTTTCCTTTGTGAACTACAATAGAAACTTCAACAACCAAAATCCTAACCCTCAAAATGACCCATACTCTAACACACATAACCACGGGTGGAGAAATCACCCCAATTTCTCTTAGAAAGACAACCAATAACCCTAACAACATCAAGCAACTTTTAAACCACCCGGATTCAATGAACCATAACAAGGCCTTCCTAACCAACAACCTTACTTCCAAAATTAACCATACCAAAACGAAGCAGAGAGAAAGCCCACACTTGAAGATTTGTTTTCGAAATACATGGTCAAGCTTGACAATCGAATGGACACCCAAGACTTGGCATTGAAGAAACTTGACACCAAGGTTGATCAAATTGCACAACATTCTCAAGCATCAATCAAGAATTTAGAGATGCAAATGGGGCAAATGGCCAAGGCAATCCAATGGAGGCAACAAGGTGTGTTGCCTAGCAACACGGAAACCAACCCAAGAGACCAATACATGGCAATATCATTGAGGAATGGTAAGTAAGTGAAGCTACCCAAGGAATTTGGCTATGAGAATGAAGTCGAGGAAGAAGATGGGGGGAAAAGAGATGAAGATTCTACCTCTAAACTTCATGGAGAGGAAGAAAAGAAAGAAGATGATCTACCCAACACATCTTTTGATCTACCTCCTCCTTCCTAAGTCAAGGCTTATGTACCACCCATCCCATACCGCAAAGGCTAAGAAAGCATCCCCGATGCCCAAAATTTTGCAAAGTTTTTGGAGGTTTTCAAGAAACTCCACATCAACATCCCTTTTGCCAAGGCATTAGCTCAAATGCCAAAATATGCAAGGTTCTTGAAAGAATTGCTATCAAAGAAAAAGAGACTAGAAGAATTGGAAACAGTTGCACTCACTGAAGAGTGTAGCGCAATCCTTCAAAACAAACTCCCCCTAAAATTGAAAGATCTCGAAGATTTACAATTCCATGTACTATTGGTGATATGAGGTTTGGGGGAGCTTTGATAGACTGGGGGGTGAGCGTTAACTTGATGCCTTACTCAGTTTTCAAAAATCTAGGGATGAGGGAAGTAAAACCTACAAGAGTAACTCTCTAATTGGCGGATCGATCTATCAAGTACCCATATGGAGTTATAGAAGATGTTTTAATGAAAGTGGGTAAATTCTTTTTCCCATTGGATTTTGTTATTGCAGAAATGGAAGAAGATGTGGAGATCCCATTATTCTTGGGAGACCATTCTTGAAGACTAATGGAGCATTGGTTGATCATAAAGAGGACAAGCTAACATTGAAGGTTAAAGATGAAAAGGAAGTGTTCGACATGCTCAAGGCCACCGAGAACCTTTTCACTATCCCAAACATGTTTAAGAGTTGATGTTTTTAATCCTCCCATGGGGGAAGATTTCAGAAGACACATTCTGAAATAGTCACTTAAATCTAGCTTGGGTCATCATGCTTCAAGAAAGAAACTGAAGGGGAGCCACAAACTAGGCTCGCATGGAGTCGTGAGCAAAACCCAAGCAACTCCCCCGGTAAAAATTGAGAAGAAGTTGGAAAAAAGGGATAAGAGAATGAAGGTCATGTGTACAGTTGAAGAAACAAAGAAATTGAATGGGTTTTGGGTGAGGATGTTCTATGTCTCACACAAGTTGAGAAAGGAAGGTGGCGTTGATGTCTCACTAGTTAGTGATCTAGATTGATGAGAGGAGCAAAATGCGTCTAGCCGAGACGTTAAATCAAGCGCTTGGTGGGAGGCAACCCACCTAGGTAAACTTTTATACTCTTTTTTTTTTGTTTAGAATTAAGTGTGCAGCATTGTACTGTGCCTAGCCTTTAGGTTTTGGTTGTGTTTGCTTATCGTGTGGAGTTGCGTTTGGCCTCTTTCCCGCTTCTAAGCCTATACTGTTTAATCCTTATATATGTGCAAACATTGTGGACAATGTTTCGTTTACGTTTAGAGGTGCGGCCATTCATTGACCGATAATTATTTTTATGTGCAGGTTCAAAATTTTATCATATGTCTACCATGTTGAGTCAAAATTTAGAGCGGCAAAGAATGCTTATTGAGATGCTTTTGGGCTGGTCCACTGTAATATTTTGGTATGCCATGTTGTTTTTGAGCTGTGTTTTTCAAAGCTACACCATATTGCTTACACACATCCTACCGGACTCATTGTGATTTAGTGAATGAGGAAGCGTGCCTGAGATGTCTAGATCATTAGTGGAGACTACCCATGTGAGCTTTATTGCCCTAAAAATTGCGTCCACATGAGTGAATTTTATTTTTATTCTGTTAATAGCCAAAATTGGCTAAGGACCAAAGGAAAATTTTCCACCTCCCAGACCTGGTTCCATACCCGAGAGTTTCCACCAGGAGACCTCTCTATACCACCCCTGGAACAAGGACAGGCTCCGGAAACATCCAGGATAGAACCCGGAACGATCAGATCTAGCCCGCATCACCAAAACTAGAAGCTCCCCGAAGTCGAGGTCACCTCGCGAATGCTCCAGAGACTCGCCTGTACCTCGATTGACACAGAAGAATGTCCCTATAAGGCCGCACCTAGCTTCGAAAGGTTAGGGGAAGCCACACCTAGCTTTGAAAGGGTCAAGGAAAGCCAGATCTGGCTCCAAACTGGATGAAGGAAGGCCGCACCTAGCTTCGAAAGGTCAGGGAAATAACACCTAGCTTCGAAAGGGTCAAGGAAAGCCAGATCTGGCTCCAAGCTGGATGAAACTTCTCAGATATCAAGGTCAGAACACTAATCAACCTCACTGGTTGGTGCACCACACCATGCCATATTCAACGACCTCTACAAAGGATCATGCTGAAAGGATACGAGGGATACACTGAATCATATCTGGAAACGTTACCTATATGCAGAACAAGTAATAGAATCCAAAAAGGAAATAAGCTGATCTCCACCACGATACTCTCAATTCGGCAAAGTCAATGACATTAAAACGAGAAATCTCGCCCGATAAGGAGGGGAGAGATTGAGAAAATCAAGAGGAGAATCAGTCTGTTTGACCTACAAACTATGTATAAATAGAAAAGAAAGGAAATGAAAAAAATGAGACTACTATTCGACAGGCATACAACAAACACTCAATTTCACCCTAGAAAGAAATTTGTATATTGTACACGTTCAATAAAGAAAATATTTTTATTCTCTTTTGGATGTTAAATTGTATCATTGTTCTTTATCATTTCGAAACACATTATTGACATATACGATCAATCTTGGCCACCACCTACGTGGTAGTGGTCTTGAGGGTGTTAACTGAGATTTCTCACCTTGATCAAAATTTTCGTTAAGACTTTCTGGCGCCGTCTATGGGAATTTACCCTACACCCAATTAACCAATTATTTGCATTTACATTTTCGTTGTTTTACAGGAACTATGAGGCTTTGCTCCTCCCAAGGCCAACATAGAGTCCCAGAGCAACCTCCGGCGAGGCTAACACGAAAAGCCCCAAGAAAGGGGAGAAAGTCCTGATATAGTAGTCAAGCTCCGATCCAGACAACCAATACGCGGGCTACTGGCCACCCTATAGTGAGCCAGGCAGCACTCGACCAACAAGCGGCGGCCTTCGTAGAATCCATCCGCGTCCGCCTCCTCGCTGAAGGCATCACGATCCAGCCAACCAACCTAAATGATCAGGGAGAGCCGAGCAGGCTCGGAGCTAGGACACCTACTTTCGATCGCCTAGGACCTCCTCTTCCAGAGCCGGCTCGAGATAGATCAGGGCCCCAACGTTCGATCCGGGATAGGCTGGGACCCATGCCCCCAGTTCCGAAAAGACTTTCACAATATCAACCCAGGCTAGTTAAGTCTGCCGCGGATGCTTTTACCCATAAGCCACGAGGGCTATCTCATCCAACAACATCCAGGAGAATTGCCCGAGTCCTAGAGGAGGAAAGTAGACAAACTCCCCGGGCGGATGTCTAGGAGGAGGACCGGATAGAAATTGCCAGCTCATCGGAAAGACTAGACAGTGAGGAATCTGAGGTTAACTCGAAGAGACCTGGGAACAAGCGACTGAGGGATCAGCTAGCAAAGCAACAAAAGGAGGTCCAGCAGATAAGGAAGGGAAAGAATAAGGAGGACAAAAAGGATCCCCCGAGCGAGATGAACGCTCCCTTCACTATGAGGATCTGGGAAGCATAGCTCCCCCTAAAATTCAAAATGCCAGCAGATAAGTTCTCTGGAACGGAAGATCCTCTAAGCCACCTAGAGAGCTTCGTTCAACAGATGGAGGTCCAGAACACTACCAGAGCAGCTATGTGCAGAATGTTTCCAACGACCTTGACCGACTACGCGAAAACCTGGTTCAGGAAACTACCCGTTGGTAGCGTGGATTCTTTCATGAAATTATCAACAAATTTTTGCTCACAATTCCAAGGAGTCAAACCTCGCCAGAAAGATCCCATACACCTCCAATATGTGATCCAAGAACGGAGTGAAACTCTTCGATCGTACGTGGAGCGATTTCACAAGGAGGTCATACAAATGGGAGTTTTCACTGAAAAAGAAACCCTCGCCAACTTCAGGTGAAATCTATGGGCAGGAAAGCTTTTCCATTCCTTCGCCAAGAGACCTCCCGAGACCTACCTGGAGGCCTATGACCGGGCTCTTGAGCAGGTCGAGATCGACGAACAACTCAAGGTCAAGATGGAACATGACGACATGAGAACGGCGAAGCGTCTGAAGAAAGAAGCCCCCAAATTTGAGCCAGTACAGAAAACTCAGAATAAACCTCCCAACAGGTCGACCTATCACCTCCCTTCTCTTCTGCATAGGCCAGAAAGATATCCAGCAAAACGAACCCCTCCTCGGGCTTCGCCGCCTCCCAGGACCGTGGCTCCAGTAATGCAAGGGGAAAAAGGGTATGACTACTACACCCATTTGAATGCTTCCAAGGAAACAGTCTACCTTGCCATACGAGATAAAGGGTTGCTCCAAAAGCCCGCTCCCATGAAGGCCCCAGCTGACAGGAGAAACCGGTACAAGTACTGCGACTTCCACGAAGATGTGGGCCACAACACCTCAGAGTGCTATAATTTGCGCAACCAGATTGAAGCCCTAATAAGGGGAGGATGCTTGATTGAGTTCTTACAACAGGTCAGAGATAATATCAAGACTAAAAGGGAGGTACAAGCTGAAATCTGTAAGGACGCAAAAAAGAGGAAAGGGGAGCAGGCTGACTTAATGCAACAAATCCAGGTGATACACACTATCAGCGGAGGTCTGACACTGGCTGGCGTTTCCAATAACTCCCGGAAAAACCACGCAAGAAAGGTTCCCCGCATCGGAGAAAGTTGAGGGATCTTCGAAGTCAGCCAGAGCCCTCCCAATCAGCACAGATTGTATTCACTGAAGCAGATGTCTTCAACACTGTGCAACCTCATGATGATCCTATGGTAATCACGATACAGATCGCCAACTGTCTGGTCCATCGCGTGCTCGTGGATACAGGTAGCAGTGTAGATATCCTCTTTAAGGATACCCTGGAAAAATTGAACCTGAAGCAACGTTGTTACAACAGCTGTACCACTCCGCTTTACGGTTTCACTGGGACTCGATCATACCAGTGGGGTCAATGATCCTCCCAGTAATCATCGGGATTACCCCGCTCCAACAGAATGTTATGACCGACTTTGTTGTGGTGGATACCCCATCAGCCTACAATGCCATCCTAGGGAGACCTTTCCTGTCCTCCTTGAAGGGAGTCTTGTCCATATACCACAACGTCTTGAAATTCTCGGTTGGAACCAAAGTAAGAGAGGTACGCGGAGACCAGCAGGCAGCCAGGAAATGCTACGCAGTATCTGCCAATCCTACAGCCCTAGCGAAACAGTGTGTACAAGTGACATTAGTCCAGAAAGACAGGGATACGTCTCGGATAATCCAGGAGGAGAAGTAACCCGCGGAACATCCTGGGCATCCAGAGAGCGAACCTATTATGCCCTACGAGGAAGAACGGCGTAAGGAATGGGCCAGCGGGCAGCCCGTAGATAAACTAGAAGAGATACCTATCAGGAATGACGATCCCTCCAAGGTCGTCAAGGTCGAAGCCACCCTTGATCTAGAAGTAAAAAGAGGACTGATTGACCTTCTCAGGGAATTCAGCGACATCTTCGCCTGGAACTATGATGAAATGCCTGGAATCTCGGCATCGTTGGCCACCCACCGACTAGCAGTAGATCCAACAGTCAAGCCCGTTGTTAACGAAAATTTTGCTCGGGATGAGAAATCTCAGTTAATGCCCTCAAGACCACTACCACGTAGGTGGTGGCCAAAATTCTTTATATATGTAACAGTGATTTATAAAGTGACAAGTAAGCAAGAATGTTTTTATTTAACATGCATGGTATACGAATACAAAGATTCTTCTCTCTTTTCTCTCAAATCTCTCTAGGGAATGGTCGATTGTTAGTCGTATGCCTGTCGAATAGTAGTCTCCTTTTTTCATTTCTTTTCTTTTCTATTTATACATGGTTTGTAGGTCAACCGACTGATCCTCCCTTGATTGTCTCAGTCTCCTCCTTATCGGGAGGGATTTCTTGCGTTAATATCATTGACTTTTGGATTGATGCCCGAATTGAGAGTATCGTGGTGGAGATCAGTTTGTTTCCTTTTTGGATTTTATTACTTGTTCTGCATGTAGGTAACGTTTCCAGGTATGATCCTTATAGAGGTCCTGGCATATGACGATATGGTGTGGTGCATCAACCAGGGCCTTTCAGTATGATCCTTATAGAGGTCGTGGGATATGACGATATGGTGTGGTGTATCAACCAGAGAGGTTGATTAGTATTTCCACCTTGATGTCCGAGAAGTTTCATCCAGCTTGGAGCCAGATCTGGCTTCCCTTGACTTTTTCGAAGCTAGGTGCGGCCTCAACTGACCTTTTTGAAGCTAGGTGTGGCTTCGACTGACCTCGCGGCCTTCTAGGGACATTCTTCTGTGTCAATCGAGGTACAGACGAGTTTCTTGAGCATTTGCGATATGACCTTGACTTCGGGGAGCTTCTAGTTTTGGTGATGCGGGCTAAATCTGATCATTCTGGGCTCTATCCCGGATGTTTCCAGAGCCCACCCTTGTTCCTGGGATGGTATCACAGTGCGGCTCTAGATAAAGAGGTCTCCTGGCGGAAGCTCTCGGGTCCGGGCTCTATCCCGGATGGATATTGAGATCTCCCGATGAAACTCATGGGTATGGAACCAATTCTAGGAGGTGGAAAATTTTCCTTTGGTCCTTAGCCAATTTTGGCTATTAACACCCGTCAAGCAGAAGAGGCGTCACTTCAACGCTGATAGGAACGCGGCGGTGCAGGAAGAGGTTGATAAATTGATCAAAGCAGGGTTCGTCAGAGAAGTGCGTTACCCCGAATGGATCACCAAATTGGTCATGGTCACAAAGGCGAATGGGAAATGGCGTATGTGTGTCGATTACACCGACCTCAACCGGGCTTGTCCGAAAGAGAGTTTTCCTTTACCAAAGATCGACCAGCTGGTTGACTCCACATCCGGAAATAAACTTTTAAGTTTTATGGACGCATTCTCAGGATACAACCAAATTAAAATGCACCCGGCTGACCAAGATAAGACCAGTTTCATTAATGGGCAGAGCTTATACTGCTACAAGGTGATGCCGTTTGGTTTGAAGAATGCGGGGGCCACATACCAACGGCTGGTTAACAAATTGTTCAAGCCCGAGATAGGAAGGACGATGGAAATGTATATCGACGACATGATCACGAAATCCCCAACCACAAAGGGATATCAGGAAGACCTTCGCAAAACCTTCCACATACTGAGGGAAAACCAGATGCGTTTGAACCCCTCCAAATGAGCCTTTGGGGTAACGGCAGGGAAGTTTCTGGGCTACATGGTTCATGAGAGAGGTATAGAAGCCAACCTAGAAAAAATCAAAGCTATCTTGGAACTGGAATCCCCGACCTCGCTCAAGCAAGTACAGATTCTGACTGGACGGGTGGCGGCACTCAACAGGTTTATCTCTCGCTCCACCGATAAATGTCTCCCTTTCTTCAAGGCCATCAAACAATGGAAGAACATGAAATGGAGCCAGGAGAGCGAACAGGCGTTTCAAGCATTGAAAGAGTACCTAACAAGCGCCCCCATTGTTAGTCAAGCCAGTTCTCGGAGATGAGTTGCAGATCTACCTGGCCGTATCAGAAACTGCAGTAAGCGGGGCTTTGGCCAAGGATTGTAGCGACAGTTTTCAAAGACCCATATATTATGTGAGTCATGCTTTGACCAAATCAGAAAGGAATTACATTCTCCTGGAAAAACTCGCTTATGCTCTGGCGATCTCAGCAAGGAAACTCCGTCCCTATTTTCAAGCTCACACAATAGCAGTGGTGACAGACCAACCCCTCCGCCAATTCTTGCAAAGACCAGACGTGTCAAAAAGACTAGTCTTATGGGCACTAGAGCTCACTCGGTTCGACCTAAAGTATAAGCCCCGGACTACTACTAAGGCACAGGCTTTGGCCGACTTCGTGGCAGAATTCTCAGCGATCCCAGATCCAGATGATCCCCCAGTATCAAATGAGGTCCCTGAGAAGATATCCGAGGTCGATAATTGGCCGGAAGGCTGCAAGCCGTGGATCCTCTTTTTAGATGGAGCATCCGGGCGAGCCGGGGGAGGAGCTGGCATAGTTTTAATTGATCCGGAGGGGACCGAATTCTGTCACTGTTTCAGATTCGAGTTTAAAGCTACCAACAACGAAGCAGAATATGAAGCCGTCCTAGCCGGGATGAAGGTAGCCATTGAACTAAAGGCCGACTACCTGCAGATCAAGAGCGATTCATTGCTTGTTGTAAACCAGGTAACTAGGGTCTACTAGGCAAAGGGAGATAATATGGCTGCTTACCTAAATCTAGATCGGCTACTAAAAAGCAAATTTAAAGGACTCAAGATCGATTAGGTGCCTCGACACCAAACCATCGCGCAGATGTTCTGGCTAAAATAGCGGCGAACGGAGGCCAGTCCCTACCAAGGGGAATTCCCCTCCAAGTAATCACCCAGCCAAGCATAGCCACAAATGGAGAAATTTGTTCCCTGGATCGCCTGCCTTGCTGGATGGATCCAATTGTCGCCTACCTCCTTGAAGGATACTGTATGGTGGACGGATACCTCTACAGGAGGGCAGATCTCTCCCCTTACTTAGGTGCTTGCATCCCGATGATGCTAAGTGGGCATTGAGAGAGGTCCACTCTGGGGACTGTGGGAACCACATAGATGGGGAGGCTCTAGCCTATCAGGTGCTTCGTATGGGGTACTATTGGCCGACCATCCATCAAGATGCAAAGAGTTTTGTGCAATCTTACGAACCTTGTCAAATAACTTCACACTTCAACCACCAGCCACCCGAGCGACTGTCGTCCCTCAGTTCACCTTACCCCTTTGACATGTGAGGAATCGACCTAATTGGGCCACTTCCTACCGCTCCAGGACAGATGAAACATGCTATCGTGGCTATCGACTACTTCACAAGATGGGTCGAGGCAGGACCTCTTTCTCGAATATCAGAAAAGAATACAACCAAGTTCATCAAGACTAACGTGGTATGCAGATTCGGGACCCCTCTCATCATTATAGCCGACCTAGGAAAGCAATTCGACAATGCCTGGTTCAAAGACTTCTGCAAGGGATTAGGGATCGACCTTAGACTCGTTTCCGTTGCTCATCCCCAGACTAACGGGTTGGTAGAATCCGCCAATAAGACTATCAAGAAACTTCTGAAGAAGAAGCTACAGCAGAAGAAAGGCAAGTGGGCCGAAGAGCTACCAGAGGTCCTCTGGGCATACCGGACTACAAAAAGAACAGCTACCGGGGAGACACCTTATTCCCTGGCTTTCAGAGTTGAAGCAGTCCTCCCCATCGAGCATAAGTTGACCTCGTTCAGGGTACAGCACTTTGAGCCCAAAAGCAACGAAGTCAAGCTCCGGGCTACTATAGACCTCTTAGAAGAAAAACAAGACCGGGTAGCAGAGAAAGTAGCGATCTACTAGAGCAAGATCGCTAAATACTTCAACCAAAAGGTTAGAGCCCAAAAATTCAAACAAGGGGATCTGGTACTTAGGAAGGTGACCCTGAACACTCGGAAAAGGTCGGATGGAGTCTTAAGTGTCAATTGGGAAGGGCCATATTTGATAAAGCTAGTTGTTCGCAATGGAGCTTATAAACTTGAAGACATGGACGGATGATCCATCGACCACACTTGGAATGCAGACCATTTGAGGAAATTCTACCCTTGAAGGGAGTTTTCCAGTAGACTACCCCCATTTAGTTTTCATTACCGACCCTAATAAAGATGTACTACATCTCGATCATCAATAAAGTCATTTTCCTTTTCTCCTCCATCTTTGTCTCCAACTATGTTCAACATTAAGGACTACACCCTTGCATGAGAAAATCAACATAAACATTTCGAGACCAGGAAATAGCTGAATAGCCCTCCTGATGCCTTGGTCGGGCTACCACCCCCAAGAAGGATCTAAGTGTAAGAGCATAGTTGCCCTCCAGATCTCGAGACCAGGAAATAGCTAGATAGCCCTCCTGATGCCTTGGTCGGGCTACCACCCCCAAGAAGGATCTAAGTGTAAGAGCATAGTTACCCTCCAGATCTCGAGACCAGGAAATAGCTTGATAGCCCTCTTGATGCCTTGGTCGGGCTACCACCCCCAAGAAGGATCTGAGTGTAAGAGCATAGTTGCCCTCCAGATCTCGAGACCAGGAAATAGCTCGACAGCCCTTCTGATGCCTTGGTCGGGCTACCAGCCCCAGAAGGATCTGAGTGTAAGAGCATAGTTGCCCTCCAGATCTCGAGACCAGGAAATAGCTCGATAGCCCGCCTGATGCCTTGGTCGGGCTACCACCCCCAAGAAGGATCTGAGTGTAAGAGCATAGTTGCTCTCCAGATCTCAAAGACTAGGAAATAGCTAAGTAGCCCTCCTGATGTCTTGGTTGGGCTATCACCCCATATAAAAATATATATATATATATATACATATATGTATATATATATATAATGTTTGCTTTCGTGTGCAGGATCAAAATCATCATAATTCCCTACACGAATCTTAATTGTTGCTTCAGATGCTACTTTGGATCCCATTCAAGACCAGAAATAAAATAAGAGTTCTCAAAAGCGATTCGATTTCTCATTAAGGACAAGGGGAGCCTATCCCCCGATAAGGCTACATCCACCAAATGGAGAGCCTAACCCCCGAACTCGGGCTACAAAAAAAAAGAGAAAGCTGATAAGGGCAAAACGGGGCGCCCACCCCCTTTTCCAGGCGATCAAAAACAAGTCATGATGAACTGCTTTAAGCCTTGGGACTCTCTTGGCTCCCTTCCGCTGGCCCTCCTCCTTCTTGCTGATCTCCGCCATCAACCCCCTCTACAAGTAGCTGTCCATTTGGGTTATCCTCGCAATCCGCTCCTCCATTTAGAGGCTCCATCGGTTGATCAGCAGGATCTTCCTCCAAAACCTCATTTATCACATCCATAACCTCAGGCGGGATAGCCGCGTCAAGAAGGGCAGCCATGGTCCCTATCTGGCTCCTATCGACCTCCATCTCTGTTAAAGGGGGATCCTCAGACGGGCTCCTAACCTCTTCACCAGCTCCCGAATGGTTCTCCTTGGATCGAGAGGATATCACTTTACTGGAGGACTCCCCAGGACCTGAGGTGGTAAAGGTAGGAAGAGAGAATGGAGGATCTGTCCGAGCGGGCTGCTTCCCAGCTCCTGCTTGGCTTGAAGAGACCACCTTGTCGCCTTCAGGGGGAGATAGCTCGGCCGCCTTGAGCATTATTTCCTGTCTATCCCAGCCAGCAATGGATGACAAATCAAAGGAAGGATGAAGAGCTTCCGCGGCCTGAAAGAAAGCATAGAAATACTCGTCGCTGAAGGAGGTCTCCGCATCAGCTTGCAGCTTGGTCACCTAAGTAATCAGAGACTGGTTCTCGAGGTCCAACTTCTTAGCCTCAGATCTCCAGGAATCCCGCTGCCTAGCCCGCCGGAGAGATTGAAGACACTCCTGATCATAAGATTGCTTCATCCTCTCATGATCGCAGCGAAGCTCAGCCATCTCGACCTCGACATTTCCCTGGCTGGAAGTCACCTTTTCCGCTAAAGACCGAGCCTGCTTGAGCAGTTCCCTGGCTTTCTCAGCTTCAGCTTCGGCTTTTGCAGCCCGGTCGTGGAGGAGGGCTACCTGCTCGCCCATCGCAACATTAAACTTGAAGGCCTACAAAATACAGAACCCGAGTTAGAAACTGAACGAATTAACAAGAATAGCACGAAAGAAATACAATTACCTCAGCTAAAATAGCAGATCCCTTGGTTATAAGGACATCCACAGGCATGGAAGCCATCTTAGAGATCCCGCCACCCGGACAGGACGCTATGAATTTCTCCAGGACCTCATCCCGCCCTGTCGAGCTCGACTGAGGCCGGGAGCGGCTGGAAGGAACCTTCGCGACACCTTTCCCAGAAGCGACGCCTTTCCCAGAAACCTCCTGAAGCTTTGGTTGTTGGAAGCGCAGCGGAATCAGGTGTTTCAGTCGAAGGGGTAGCAACTTTAGCGGCCAAGGCCGAAGGGACAGAAGCAGCCAAGCCAACCACCTGGAGAGCTTTACCCAAAGCCTGGAAAGCCCGCGAGGCAAGAGTGGCCATGTTAGACCCAGCCGGAGAGATAGACGAAGCCAGAGCAGGTTCGACCCCAGAGGAGGGAAGAGAAACTCCACCTTGAGGAGAGCGCGAGACATGACGGGTGGCCGGTCCATTGACAAAAATTATAAATAAGCAGATTAAGAAAGAGAATGTTAGAACCAAGCTGAGTAATAAGGTGAAACAACTCAATGACACTTACGAGGAAGAGCGTTTGAAATCCGCAAATATTTGTTCACCCTACGAGGATCAAAAGCTTCAGCAGTAGGGAACTTTGGATTCAAATAATTCCGGGCTAGAATAGCCTTTAAAACAGCTTCGGACTCAGAAGGCAGGGAGTCCCGGTCCCATGAGGGCTTATCACTGAAAGCCATGGGAACCTCGAATTCATGCCCTCCGATGAAAATCGAGCTCCCCCAGTCATCCCCCGCCAGGATCCATTCTTCTTTCCACGCGGGATCCTTCTTCGAGGCTCCAGGAACGATGAAGTTGAGCTTGTTCTTGGCCTTGGCATAGAACTGGCCTCGAGGAGCCCCAGACAGGCTCCCAATCAGGAAGAGATAGGCCAGCTCCTCTGCACCCGGCTCCCTCGTCACCTTACTCATCTGGCATTGTTCCCTCCATAATACAAGGAAACCAATCAGATGCCTCCAGAAGCCAGGCGTCAACTGGAGGGGAGCAAGCTGGATGGCGTTGAGAGCCCGCCGAAGAGTCAGATAGAGGGGAAGCCTGACCCCGTTCTCAAGAGCGGCAACATGAATCGGAAGCACACCTTTAGGGGGATTGAAGAACTTGTAATTTTTGGGAGGCACCGAGATGGATACGCTGTCGGGGATGCCAAACTTTGACCTCAAGCGGTCAATCGACACAGGGTCAACAGTGGAATCTGGGACAACCCGGAAATCGTAAGGAGGGAGCCTCTCCACAAGGGGACCAGGAGCCGAGACCCGGCGCTCCCCCGCGGTGCCACCGTCCGCTTCTTTGTCAGAATCTTCGTCGACGATATCCAAAGGGTGGTCAGGATGGTTGGAGAACCCAGTCCCGATGGATACATTCCTACTCGACCGCCGACGTTGTGAGGTAGGCGGGGAATCGTCGCCGTCAGAACTCCTCCTAGCCTGGTTCCCCATAGTAAAACTGACTGACCTCCTCGCCGTCGACAATGGAATCAGCTGAGTCGCGACTGTTTTTCGACATTGTAAAAGCCAAAAAGGACAAAGAATGAAGAAAGAAGCAAGCTTAGAGGAAAGGCTATGGAAATATTTCTCAGCAAAAAAATTTTAGCTCGAAGAGATGTGAGGAAGATGAGGAGGAAAATAGACATATATATAGGCAGAAGGGCAACAGCACGAGCTACCGAGATACTCGTTGGTAACGGTAAAAAATTGGCTACAGTAACGTAACATGATTAAACTCAACAGCAGGGCTAATCATCTCACGCCACATCACTTACGCAGTTAAGAGGAAGATCTCCCCAAGATTCTGGTAACGGTAAAAAATCTCGGGGACTGCCGTAACGCAATCAGATTAATGCAAAGATAAATTAGTCGGTTCGCATCACGTCACTCAAATGAAGAAATTTCCCCAATATTTCGGTAACGGTAAAAAGAGGAAGATTTCCCAAATAAAGTAAAAATCTGACTCCAACCCCGAGCTCGACGTCTGGTGTTCAAGTCAGAGGGGACTTCTGTTAATAGCCAAAATTGGCTAGCCAAGGACCAAGGGAAAATTTTCCACCTCCCAGACCTGGTTCCATACCCGAGAGTTTCCACCAAGAGACCTCTCTATCCAGAGCCGAACTACGATACCGGAATAAGGACGGGCTTCGAAAACATCCGAGATAGAGCCCAGAAGGATCGGATCTAGCCCGCATCACCAAAACTAGAAGCTCCCCGAAGTCGAGGTCACCTCGCGAATGCTCCAGAGACTCGCCTGTACCTCGATTGACACAGAAGAATATCCCTAGAAGGCCGCACCTAGCCTCTAAAGGTCAGGGGAAGCCACACCTAGCTTCAAAAGGGTCAAGGGAAGCCAGATTCCGGCTCCAAACTGGATGAAGGAAGGCCGCACCTAACTTCGAAAGGTCAGGGAAAGCCACACCTAGCTTCGAAATGGTCAAGGGAAGCCAGATCTGGCTCCAAGCTAGATGAAACTTCTCATATATCAAGGTCAGAACACTAATCAACCTCACTGGTTGGTGCACCACACCATGCCATATTCAACGACCTCTATAAAAGATCATGCTGAAAGGATACGAGGGATACACTGAATCATATCTGGAAACGTTACCTATATGCAGAACAAGTAATAGAATCCAAAAAGGAAATAAGTTGATCTCCACCACGATACTCTCAATTCGGCAAAGTCAATAACATTAAAACGAGAAATCCCGCCCGATAAGGAGGGGAGAGACTGAGAAAATCAAGGGGAGAATTAGTCTGTTTGACCTACAAACTATGTATAATAGAAAAGAAAGGAAATGAAAAAGAGGAGACTACTATTCGACAGGCATACAACAAACACTCAACTTCACCCTAGAAAGAAATTTGTATATTGTACACGTTCAACAAAGAAAATATTTTTATTCTCTTTTGGATGTTAAATTGTATCGTTGTTCTTTATCATTTCGAAACACATTGTTGACATATACGATCAATCTTGGCCACCACCTACGTGGTAGTGGTCTTGAGGGTGTTAATTGAGATTTCTCACCTTGAGTAAAATTTCCGTTAACATATTCTTTAAACACTCATCATGTAGATTGTAGGCATTACAATAAACAAGCACCTCATTTCGTGCATTGAGCATTAATGATCAAAATTTAAAAGTGTGCCCCCCTATGTTTCCCTTGTTGGCTTGCTAGACTCGTACCTTTAGAGATGACGTAGGCAATGCATGTTAGCCACTCTTAATTACCCAAACATAGTCCTAATCCTTGTGTATGTGCTTTAATATCCAAAGAATATAGACCTACACAGTAAACCCAGCCACCATATCCAACCCATGTTACATCTACACCATATCAGACCTAAACACTTGACCATCCCATAGCAATGATCATGGCTAGATAACATGAAGATTAAAGCCCAACGAGAAATGTTCCGAAATGTATTCAAGTAGCGTGTACTTAGGCTCATTTTATAAATTGTACTAAGATAAAGGCCTGCAAATTTTGTAAGTGCTAAAATTTAAAGCATGAAAAGCCTTAAAACTGCAATGTTAAGAGTTGCCCAAAATGTAAAGCAACTACCATCTATACAAACTGTTCAAAGTTGTTTAAATGCCTAGATGCTCAAGAAAAATGCATAAATGCATCAAGTAAAAATTGTTACTCTAGCATGGTCATTAGCTCGTCAAGAAAACCGTACCCACATGGACTCTCCATCACCATCAATTTATCAAACCCTCTTGAACTTAAAAAGAAGTCCTAATTGATCTTTATGAGGAGCTTAGTTTGAAAACAAGGGTGTTCTTAATGCATGATTTCATTCTTGAGGTCCATTTGCATGAAAACATTAGCGTTCTTTAAATGTTCCATATGTGTTTAACTTTGAAAAGTCTTTGTGCATAAACTCCAACTCGCATATGTTGATGAGTGAGCCTAGGTTCGGTGTGAAAAATGAGAGAAAACTTGAGAGGCTTAGAGTCAAGACGAAATGTTATCCAATGACTCGTGTGTTCGATGCTTTTGACTCTAACTCCACTAAGAAGTCCAGGAATTGTAATCCTTAGTGTTGTAGCACCATGGTCTACATACCTTGGTATGCATTTTTACTACATTGTGGATCACCCAACGTCGCATCTTATTCTTTTGTTGACTGGGTAGAAAAATGCTTGTGGTTTTGCTTGTTTGCTTCCGTTTTGCTCGGGGACGAGCAAAAGATAGGTTTGGGGGTATTTGATAACTCTCATTTCTACACTCGGTGTAGCCTCCATATCCTATCAATTGCATCCGTTCTCGAGTAAAAACCAGATATCTAATGTTTAAATGAGCTTGTTAAGATCATTATATACTTTCAAGGGTATTCATGCTAAAACATGAGAATTTGGGGGTTCAAACCACAATTCCAGCAACTTGCGCTACTTGTGCACTATTTGTGTGCCCTCTCGTACAGCATAATTCCAAAGCTTACAAAATCAGTAATGAACGATGTACGTGCGCACCTTGAGCGCCCCCTAGTATAGCGCATCTCCGAAGTTTACAAAATTAGGAATGTGCACTGTACATGCGCACCTTGAGTGCCCCCTCGTACAGCGCATCTCCAAAGTTAGGCGAATTCCAGCAATGTGCGTGATCGGGCCAAATATGTACTATATTTAGGCCCTCAGATCCTTACCTTATGTTCTATTTTCGTGCAGTTTTTGTGTCTCTTATGGGTTGTTTTGTGCTTATTTGAAGGAAATGATGCAGAGACAGGCTTGGATGAATATTGTGGTGATTCCAGCAGAAAATGAGCACAAACAGATCTATAGTGCGGGTCCAGTGTGGGTCGCAACCGCACTCCAGCCGCACTAATGTACATAGCCGGGGCAGAATGCAAGTACAGAGATAAAGTGCGGGTCAGCTAACCGCACTCCACCCGCACTAATGCCAAACCAGAGAAGCTGCTCGGACACTTGACATTAGAGTGCGGGTTCTGTGCGGGTCAGCAAACCGCACTCCACCTGCACTTGCACCAAGAACAGAAGAACAGAATCGCACGTGACACTAGAGTGCGGGTACTGTGCGGGTCATCAAACCGCACTCTACCCGCACTTGCATCAAGAACAGAAGAGCAGAATTGCACCTGACACTAGAGTGCGGGTACTGTACGGGTCATCCAACCACACTCTACCCGTACTATTGCTCAAGATAGAAGGTAGATTTTGCACCTGAGAGGGAAGTGCGGTCACCGTGCGATGCCAAGTGCGGGCCAAGTGCGGGTCAAGTGCGGGTAATTTAACCGCACTCTACCCGCACTAATGTCCTGATCCGAGAACTGAAGTTGCAGACAACCCATACAGTACGGGTACAGTGCGGGTAATTCACCCACACTCTACCCGCACTACGAGCGCGCCAGTCTGATTTTCAAAGCTTAAGTGACCTATTTTTGTATTTAGTATAAATAGAAAAGTATAGAAACGTTTTAAGGAGCTTTTTGAACTCGTTTTAGATAGATTAGGCATTCTTAGATATATTTTCTCTCTCTGCCTCTCATTCTCACATTCTCTACTCAACCTCAAGGAAGTTAGGAGATTGGAGCCACTTCAAGGAAGGAGATGTTCTCCAAGGGTTATTTCTTTCTCCACTCTACTTATTTCCTAGTTGTAATGAGTAGCTAAATCCCCTCTAAGGGGTTGATGGAGTAGTTAGTTTAATATTGGGCTTGTACATAAACTTGATATTATATTGATATTCATGTCTATCTTCCATTGATCTATTCTTGTTGTGAATGTTTATCATTGATTTCTTGTGTAGATACATGATCTTTGCAAGATGTCTTTATATTATGTATGAGTATTGCATCTAGATATACATCCTATTTAGTTGTTTAATGCTCTAAAGAATAGACAGAAAGTCATGAATTCCGACTCTTGAACCGCGGTTTTAATCTAACCTCGATCGTGTTTCCGGCACTATACATCCTAGGTCGGAATCTGTGAGAGAGTTAGAAGTCATCACTATACATCCTAGGGTGACTATCTGTAATCGGTTGAGTCAATGTTAGGTAGACAAGCTTCATTTCTAGAATCCTGTAAACAATCAACTCTATACATCCTAGGATGGTAGTTTACAAGGATTAATCCCTATTAGGTTGTCCGCACTATACATCCTAGGTTTGCCACCTTCTAGGGATAAATAACCGACTCTATACATCCTAGGTCGGTTACCTTGAAGAGCCGTGCTATTGACGAGTTTGTTACATTGCCCAGTATTTGCTTTCGAATCCATTAGCTCCTTAGTTTCCATCATCTATATATCTTTCACTCCATTTTCCCCTTTCATTTTATTTACTTATTTAATTTAGTGTTATTTAGAGTTGGTTCACAATCTACATTTTCACCAATTCATGTTTTGCTATTATATATATATATATATATATATATATATATACATACCATTGCTTTAGCTTTAACTAATTTGGCTAACTCCGCTCCCCGTGGACGACACCCACTTGCCGCTATATTTATGTTTGTAAACTGATTTAGGCTTTGTGAGGTTTCTTAAAATATTATTGACGGACTGATCTTTTAAAACGACATAAGGGAAAAATCGTCCTAGTCAAATGGCGCCGCTGCCGGGGAGCGGCATGTTAGTTTAATTAGTTTTGCTTAAGTAAGGTTTATAGTTACTTAGTTGTTTTTACATAAATATTTATCCTTATACTTCTGTGTTTGTATAGTTTTACGTTTGGGTAGTTTTTGTTTCTTGATATTCTAGGTCCATGGCTGCCCCCTGGAACAATTCAGGATCTGAGTACAAACTCCGTATTGACCCATATAACCAAGACTGGGGATGTGATCAAGATTTCCAGGAGGGCTACAATGTGGGTGAAGAGCTTTCAACCGAAGAGAGATTAGCAGTGTTGCTAACAGACTATGTACAAGAGAATGAAGAGACCACATTAGTAGAGTAGAGAACGAGAGAAATTGTGCAAGCGGCACAGGTTTCAGAAAAAATTAATGCAAGCCAGCTGAATATGAGAGCATTTGATGAATGGATAAGAGAGGTCATGCAGTCAGCCAACCAGGATACACAAGAGGTCCATATGCTACAACAGGCACATTTTGAGAGTTGGGAGACATACATGTGGAAGAATGATAGGCAATCAAACGAGATGGATGCATCTATTCACAGGATCGAGTTTCAGATAGGTCAGTTGGCTGAATTATTACAGGAAAGAGAAAAAGGAAAATTTCCAAGTCAACCAGAACAGGCTAGTGCAAGGACAGTCCTCAGAAGCTGAAAGGTTTTGGGAGAAAAGGGTAAAGATACCGTCACAGAAGAAGAAGACGAGGTGGTTGACACGGAAGTGAAAAATGAGAAAGAGTTAGAAAAAGAGAAAAATGTCCGGGTAGCAGACCCAGAACCAAGACCTCAACTCCATAAGTCATCCAACCCCTATGTACGGCCTATACCGTTCCCAGGGAGGCTAAAAAACTCTAAGTTGGAGAAATCACATCAGGAAATCTATGATCTCCTTTCCAAGGTAACCGTCAACTTACCACTGTTAGATGCTATTGAGAAAATGCAGGCTTATGGTAAATTTTTCAAAGACTTGAGTAAAGATAAAGAGTGGTTCAGACCGAAACAACAGGAGCGTCTAAATGAGAATGTCAGTACAGTAATTCAACGGTCATTGCCCCGGAAAATGAAGGACCTAGGGAGTTTTATAACTAACATTACGATTGGCGGGTCAAATCGCGAAAGAGCGATGTTGGACTCAGGAGCAAGCATTAATCTCATGCCATTCTCGGTATACAAGGAGCTGGGCTTGAATGACCTCAGAAAAACCACTATGTCACTTGTCTTAGCAGATGCTTCTGCAAGAAGCCCTAAGGGCATTGTCGAAGAAGTGTTAATACAGATTGAAAAGTTAATCATACTTGCCGACTTTGTGGTGATTGACATGGATGAAGGAAGAGACGAGAGAGATGTGAAGTTACTTTTGGGGAGACCTTTCATGGCAACCGCTAGGGTAGTGATTGATATGCATTCAGGGAAGCTGACCATGAAGGTAGTAGACGAAACCGTGGAGTTCAACATTTTTGACTCTTTATCATATCCAGTGGGTTCCCATGACTGTAACACTGTGGATTTCTTAGAGGAGGAGTTGGATACCACTATTGAGGAGGAATTCGAAAGAGAAGGAAATGCAGATGACGTGGTACCATTAGAAGAACTTCCTTAAAGAGTTGAATTGAAAGCACTCCCGTCGAACTTGAAGTATGTGTTTCTCGACAAAGAAAGGTTGAACCCAGTTATCATTTCTGCAAATTTGGAGGCAAGTCAAGAAGAGGAACTACTTGGAGTGTTGAAAGAGTACAGAGTGGCCATTGGTTGGTTCATAGATGACATTAAGGGGATAAGTCCTACCATGTGTATGCATAAGATTTTGCTAGAAGAGAACGCCAAACCGACACGGGAGGCATAAAGGAGGCTAAATCTGATCATGCAGGAGGTAGTAAAAAAAGAGATATTGAAGCTTCTTGATGCAGGTATTATCTACCCTATTTCAGATAGTAGATGGGTTAGTCCCATTCATGTCATCCCAAAGAAATCCGGAGTTACAGTAGTGAAGAATGAGAGGAGTGAGTTAGGGGCACAAAGACTCCAGACAGGGTGGCGCGTTTGTGTAGACTACCGAAAGTTAAATGCGGTCACCAAAAAGGACCATTTTCCCTTACCTTTCATCGACCAAGTTCTAGAGCGGTTGGCAGGGCATCAGTTCTACTGTTTCCTAGATGGGTATTCCGGGTACAATCAGATAGTTATCGCTCCAGAAGACCAAGAGAAGACCACTTTTACCTGTCCCTATGGAACCTATGCCTTCCGAAGAATGCCTTTTGGCCTTTGCAATGCACCAGGTACGTTTCAAAGGTGTATGGTTTCGTTGTTTTCAGATATGGTGGGGGAGATTATTGAAGTCTTCATGGACGACTTCTCAGTATTCGGGGACTCGTTCAAGTTATGCCTTAATAACTTATCGTTGGTGCTTCAAAGATGCATGAAAAACAACTTGGTTTTGAATTGGGAGAAATGCCATTTCATAGTACAACAAGGGATTGTCTTGGGTCACATAATATCTGAAAAAGGAATTGAAGTAGACAAGGCAAAGATTGAAGTTATCAAGAGTTTACCACCTCCTCGCAATGTCAAAGACATCCGGTCGTTTCTTCGTCATGCAGGTTTCTACATGAGATTCATCAAAGATTTTTCAAAGATCTCCAGACCACTATGCTTATTGCTACAAAAGGACAAAGAGTTTGTGTTTAGTTCAGATTGTGCGAGGGCATTTGAAACTTTAAAAGAGGCTTTGACCTGATCTCCAGTAATTGCCCCACCAGTTTGGGATTTACCATTTGAAATAATGTGTGATGCTTCTGATTTCGCTGTAGGTGCAGTTTTGGGTCAAAGGGTTGGCAAAGACCCACATGTCATATATTACTCATCCCGGATTTTGAATGACGCACAGATGAACTATTCGACAACAGAGAAGGAATTATTAGCGGATCATTTTTGCTCTTGAGAAGTTCAGGCAGTACTTGGTAGGCGCCAAGGTTATGGTATACTCAGACCACGCAGCTTTGCGATATCTGCTCCAAAAGAAAGATGCAAAACATGGGCTGATTAGGTGGGTGTTGCTGTTACAAGGAGTTTGATTTAGAAATTCGGGACAAGAAGGGGTGCGAGAATGTGGTTGCAGATCATCTTAGCAGAATAGTACATGAGAGTCATATAGATGGGGATGAGATTCCGTTGAGAGAAAATTTCCCGGACGAACATCTATGGGCAGTGCAGGATAGGGAACCATGGTATGCAGATCTGGCAAACTATCTGACACATGGGGTTTTCCCCCCTGAGCTAGATTGGCAGGGCAAGAAAAGGTTTGCTAGGAGATCAAGAGAGTACTTCTGGGACGAGCCTTACCTTTTCAAACACGGGGCAGATCAAGTGATTAGGAGGTGTGTGCCAGAAAATGAGCAGTATGATATGTTGCGATTCTGCCATGACTTACAGTGTGGAGGCCATTTCAGCGCAAGGAAGACAACACTAAAGGTGTTGCAGTCAGGTTTCTTCTGGGTATCACTGTTTAAAGATGCTTATCAGTTTTGTGTGGCTTGTGATAGATGCCAGCGCACAGGGAACATTGGTAAACGGAATGAGATGCCACAAACTGGAATTTTGGTGGTTGAAGTATTTGACACTTGAGGTCTTGATTTTATGGGACCGTTCCCACCTTCTTGTGGGAACAGTTATATTTTAGTGGGGGTCGACTATGTTTCCAAATGGGTTGAGGCAGTCGCCACAAAGACCAATGACAGTAATGTGGTAGTTAAATTTGTAAAGGAACATATCCTGACCCGATTGGGGATCCCAAGGGTGATCATTAGCGATGGAGGGAGCCATTTCTGTAACAAAGTCCTAGGAAATCTATTGAAGAAGTATGGAGTGCGTCACAAGGTGGCCACACCATACCACTCTCAGACATCAGGACAGGTTAAAGTTAGTAACAGGCACATCAAGCAGATTCTGGAGAAGACAGTCTCCTCCACTAGGAAGGATTGGGCATTGAAACTATCTGACGCCTTATGGGCGTACCGAACGGCTTTCAAAACTCCTATTGGGATGAGCCCGTATAGGTTGGTTTTTGGTAAAGCTTGTCACCTTCCAGTAGAACTAGAACATAAAGCTTGGTGGCCAATCAAGAAGTTGAATTGGGAGTATGACAAAGCAGGTGAAGAAAGATGCAATCAGTTGAACGAGTTAGATGAGTTCCGATTGGAAGCCTATGACAGTTCACGACTCTACAAGGAAAAAACAAAAGCTATTCATGACAAACGATTGGTACCGAAGGAGTTCCAACCGGGCATGCTGGTGTTACTTTATGAGTCTCAGTTTGAGGTTGTTTCCTGGGAAGTTGAAATCAAGATGGTCAGGCCCACATCGCATTATTAATGTCTCTCCAAATGGAGCTATCGACATTCAGAATTTGAGGAACGATGGTATATTCAAGGTTAATGGGCATAGGTTAAAACCGTATTTTGGACCGGAAACCTGCTGCAAGGGTGTTGGGTCCATGGAACATGCTGACCCCTAGCACATCTATCATTTTTGAGCACCGGTGAGAGGCAGCCTGCTCAGGTCATTTTTAAACTGTTCGCCTTCAGAGTTTTATTTCATTTAGACTTATTTTTCTTTTCTTTTCGCATTTAATTTTCGTTGGTAGAGTTGTTGTGTGGTTTTAAGCTAGGTTGTGCATCTTTTGGGTAGCACACAGCAACACGCATGGACATCGACCGATCTTCCTTCTAAAGGGAGTTTTCTACCTTCGGTTTTGTACTTAAATTTTTAATGAATGCGAGTTAGTTTTTGTTATACTGAATGAGCTTGGTCGAATGTATGTCTAGATTCGGTTTGGGGGTATTGATCCCTCATTCCGCCATTTATTGTGATTTTGCTTGTTCTTTCCAACAATGAGGGCATTGTTGGGTTTTGGTTTGGGGGTGCATCACGCCTCCGCCGTGTACAGTTTAGTGTCCAATTTTTCAATTTTGTCGCTTGTCCATTTTTCAAATTGTAATCCAGTATGGGTATGATGCTTCTAGAGTGTGCTTTTGGACGAGTATCTTATATGTGCTCTGACCTTGTGATATAGTTTGGTGCCACTTGAGGCTTAGCTTGCACCATCATGGGTCAGTCCCACTCGTTGGTATGAAGTATTGGGGACTCATTGTTCCCACGTCTTTTTCTAATAGTGGAGATACCCGTGAGATCACTAAACACAAGCATGAAAGTGCATTTTCTGAGTGCATTATTGATTATTCTTAAACACGCCTCCCGTCATGTATGTCAGGTGCCACAGGAATTGCATTGTTTTGTGAATGCATGATGGATGCTTTCATTCCCTTTTTAGATGGTTGTGGAAGTGATAGTAGGGTATGCATGTTTATTGAAGTACCTCTATAGCCTAAACACCACTTACCATATTGTGTGTTCCAAAGCCGATATGAGGCCAAACACTTCCCCTTTCATTTGGTACCACATTCAACCATATACCCAATAGCCTAAACACATGCCTACCCTTGTACTAATCATGTTAGGATGGGAAATGGTAGGGAGAAAAAGGCTTAAAATGGTCCCATAGTGGATAAAATGAGATATATGTTGAAAATATGAAAGAAAAGGGTAAGTTATGCACTCTAAATGCCTAAGAAAGGGAAAATGGTAACAACTCAAATGGAGTACAACATTGTTATTTGGAAATTGCTAAAAGAAAATTTTGAAGAAAGATTGTACTTGAAGTGCCATAATGAGAGTGTTTTAAGCTAAAACACCCAAACGGAATGCAAATGTGGGTTAAATGGTTTCCTAGAGGGTTGCATTTAAAGCAAGAAAAGAACATGGTGTGGGAGTAGGGATTTATTCTAGCATGATTGGTGAGTTGAACTCCTAAATTTCCATATTTTTATTGTGTAAACTCATTCAACCCCACAGCCACACTATAACCGGTTGAAAAGCCCTATTTGATCCATGTAAGTCTAGTTTGGGAATGTAGGTTGAAGCACGATCTTTCGCATCCATGGCATGGTGACTCGTTCCTAGGATAGTTCATTGCTTGAATCTTATGCTGAATCTTTAGGACCACTTACTCCCATACCTTGAACATCCATGTGAGCTTTAGAATTGAAGGGATTTATGTTCAAGGTATGGGAGTAAGTGGTCCTAAATTCATGAATGCCTTTAGGTGTGGGATTCGTGTTCGTACGAGCCTCCCTTGGGTGTCTCCAAATTGCTCTTGATCTTGTGCATATGCTTTTCTCCTCCCTATCACATCTACTTGTATCATATCATACATGGGACTTACGACATTGTTGATGTATTGTTTAGGTATTTAGAAATTACTTTCAGCTAGCGTCTTACTGTTTTGAATAGATTTGCTCGAGGACGAGCAAAGGTTTGGTTTGGGGGTGTTTGATCGGGCCAAATATGTACTATATTTAGGCCCTCAGATCCTTACCTTATGTTCTGTTTTCGTGCGTTTTTGTGTCTCTTATGGGTTGTTTTGTGCTTATTTGAAGGAAATGATGCAGAGACAGGCTTGGATGCATATTGTGGTGATTCCAGCAGAAAAGGAGCACAAACAAGTCTATAGTAGCGGGTCGAGTGCGGGTCGCAACCGCACTCCAGCCGCACTCATGTGCATAGCCGGGGCAGAATGCAAAGTACAGAGATAAAGTGCGGGTACAGTGCGGGTCAGCTAACCGCACTCCACCCGCACTAATGCCAAACCAGAGAAGCTGCTCAGACACCTGACATTAGAGTGCGGGTTCTGTACGGGTCAGCAAACCGCACTCCACCCGCACTTGCACCAAGAACAGAAGAACAGAATCGCACCTGACACTAGAGTGCGGGTACTGTGTGGGTCATCAAACCGCACTCTACCCACACTTGCATCAAGAACAGAAGAGCAGAATTGCACCTGACACTAGAGTGCTGGTACTGTACGGGTCATCCAACCGCACTCTACCCACACTATTGCTCAAGACAGAAGGTAGATTTTGCACCTGAGAGGGAAGTGCGGTCACAGTGCGATGCCAAGTGCGGGCCAAGTGCGGGTCAAGTGCGGGTAATTTAACCGCACTCTACCCGCACTAATGTCCTGATCCAAGAACTGAAGTTGCAGACAACCCATACAGTGCGGGTACAGTGCGGGTAATTCACCGCACTCCACCCGTACTACGAGCGCACCAGTCTGATTTTCAAAGCTTAACTGACCTATTTTTGTATTTAGTATAAATAGAAAAGTATAGAAACGTTTTAAGGAGCTTTTTGAACTCGTTTTAGACATATTAGGCATTCTTAGATCTAGTTTCTCTCTCTACTTCTCATTCTCACATTCTCTATTCAACTTCAAGGAAGTTAGGAGATTGGAGCCACTTCAAGGAAGGAGATGTTCTCCAAGGGTTATTTCTTTCTCCTCTCTACTGATTTCCTAGTTGTAATGAGTAGCTAAATCCCAGACATGACGCCGGTTCGGTTCGAACCGGAGAACCGAACCGGAACCGGAGTAAGAAAACCGGAACCAGAACTGAAAAAACCGGTTCCGGTTCTAGAACCGGACCAGGAACCGATCTGGCCCGGTTCCGGTTCCGGTTCGCTTCAATGAAGAACCAGGAGGTTCGAACCGGATCAGAACCGGTGGTTCGGTTCCGGTTCGAACTGCCCGGTTCTTCTTTTAATATTTTTTTTCTCTACCTACCCGCTACCCAACCCAATACCCATGACCCACCGCCCACGCCAGTTTCTCTCTCTCACATACTCTTTCTTTCTCAGTCTCACTCTCTCTCTCTCTCTCTCTCTCTCTCTTTCTCTCTTTTCTTCTTTTCTTCTTTCTTCTCGTCGCCGACAGCCGCGGATCCCGTCGCTGGTCCGCGGATCCTCTCGCTGCTCGCTGGTCCTCCGATCCCATCTTCATCCGTCGTCGATCTCCTCTTCATCGACTCTGATCTCTGATAGTCCGATATCTTCTTTCTATCTCCCTCTCTCTTCGATCTCCGTCGCGGCGTCGCAGCATGACTTCTTTTCTTCTTTGCGTTTGAGTTCTAGACCTTCTGGTGACTGGTGTGTTTGTGTGATTTTGATTTTGTGACTTTGTGCGATTTTGTGTGATTTCGGATTTTGGGTTTATGGTGATTGTGTGTGTTTGAAACTTTGAACTGATGTAATTAGGGATTGGGAATTTAGGGTTGGGTCATTTGGGTATTTAAGGTGTAGGATTTGATTAGGAATTTCAGGTGTAGACTGTAGAACTGTAGGGTTTGAACGCCGTTTGCGTTTGATTGAATATTTGGGGATTTTAGGTTTGAAAAAAAAATAAAAATAAAAAGATAAATAAAAAAACGGTTCTGAACCGGTGGAACCGGACCGGAACTGTGGAACCGAAATCGGAACCGGAACCTCCCTAGGGAGGTTCCGGTTCCGGTTCTGGTTCCTCCGAAACCGGATTCGAACCGGAACCGGAACCGACGTCATGTCTAGCTTGTACATAAACTTGATATTATATTGATATTCATGTCTATCTTCCATTGATCTATTCTTGTTGTGAATGTTTATCATTGATTTCTTGTGTAGATACATGATCTTTGCAAGATGTCTTTATATTATGTATGAGTATTGCATCTAGATATACATCCTATTTAGTTGTTTAATGCTCTAAAGAATAGACAGAAAGTCATGAATTCCGACTCTTGAACCGTGGTTTTAATCTAACCTCGATTGTGTTTCAGGCACTATACATCCTAGGTCGAAATCCGTGAGAGAGTTAGAAGTCATCACTATACATCCTAGGGTGACTATCTGTAATCGGTTGAGTTAATGTTAGGTAGACGAGCTTCATTTCTAGAATCCGGTAAACAATCAACTCTATACATCCTAGGTTGGTAGTTTACAAGGATTAATCCCTATTAGGTGGTCCGCACTATACATCCTAGGTTGGCCACCTTCTAGGGATAAATAACCGACTCTATACATCCTAGGTCGGTTACCTTGAAAAGCCGTGCTATTGACGAGTTTGTTACATTGCCCAGTATTTGCTTTCGAATCCATTAGCTCCTTAGTTTCCATCATCTATATATCTTTCACTCCATTTTCCCCTTTCATTTTATTTACTTATTTAATTTAGTGTTATTTAGAGTTGGTTCACAATCTACATTTTCACCAATTCATGTTTTGCTATTATATATATATATATATATACATACCATTGCTTTAGCTTTAACTAATTTGGCTAACTCCGCTCCCTGTGGACGACACCCACTTGCCGCTATATTTATGTTTGTAAACTGATTTAGGTTTTGTGAGGTTTCTTAAAATATTATTGACGGACTGATCTTTTAAAACGACATAAGGGAAAAATCGTCCCTTGTGCGCTATTCGTGTGCCCTCTCTACAGCATAATTCCAAAGCTTACAAAATCAGTAATGAACGATGTACGTGCGCACCTTGAGCGCCCCCTAGTATAGCGCATCTCCAAAGCTTACAAAATTAGCAATGTGCGTTGTACATGCGCACCTTGAGTGCCCCCTCGTACAGCACATCTCAAAAGTTAGGCGAATTCCAGCAATGTGCGCTGTACGTACGCCACTTGTGCGCCCCTGCGTACAGCGCACTCTGTCCTTTCAGCAGAAATTTTTAGGGTTTCATGCCCTAATTCTCACACATTATAAATACTCCATTTCAGCTCTTCTTTAGGACCTCTTCCACGACCCTTGAGCTCCCAAGACTCTCTCTATAATCTAAAACCTCCAAGAACCAATCTTTATCCCAAATCCTTCACCAAATCACCAAGAAACTTCATTAAATCACCTTCTAAACTCATATACCACCTTACCAATAACTCAACACCTCATGTCCTCACCTAGATCAACCATCAAGACCACATCTTGGAGCTAAAGAAGTCAAGGAGAGAAGGAACCAAGCACAAGCTAGCTAGAGAAGAGGAGTTCTTCAACTTTGTTTACTCTTTTCCTTTCTCTCTTTACTTTTACTTGTACTCATTTATGGCTTGTACTTATTTCATATCTTGTATGGCCATTTCTAATATTATGAACTAAACTCCACTTGGCTAAGGCCAAGAAAAAGCCTTTACCATGAATTACTAATGAAGACCACCATTTTATCTCCATTGTTGTGTTTATGTATATGTATTTCATGTTATAATTAATGTTGAATGTTTAGTTAGCATTTAACATATATTTGGTTGTTGTGTGATGTATCGAGAGAAGAAACACACAACGTGCTCGATGAAATGCATGATAGTGGTCTAGTAAGGTAGAAATACTCGAGGCTAGTCTCTAAGACTCAACTAGTGTACTACTATACTTATTGAACTTGTGTTCATTTTGGATGACCAACGAGAGATAGATTATTGGTGCATATAAGTGTTGTTTCTATAACTCGAGAGAGAGTAGAGACTAATTAAGGGTTATCACGAGTCTGCATTCACATTAGCATAATTTATCTTTAACGGTGGGTCTACAAATTGGTAAGAATTGGTTAGTTGGATTCACGGTCTTAGCCTCATTTCTCATAAGTAATACAATCACTTGCTTGTGTGTGACTTGCTCTGTTATTTTTTTGATAGTCTCATTTATTGCACTCTTAGTTGTAGTTTAATTTAAGTAGTTTTGAGTAATAGAGCCCAATCATCAAATATTTGCTTGTCTAGATAGTAGTCAGTCAATCAATTGTGGTACTCAATTCACCAATCCCAGTGGAACCAACTTTATTATCATTGTACTGCTCCCACGGCTCCGTACTATTACGGGTGCTCATTTGGAGTGCTCATTATGCTTCTTGTACCAAGTCCTGTGCACTTGCACGCAAAGCGGTCCAAGTCACGGTGTAGTCCAGTAGGCCTCTATTGCCTATACCGCAGCCTATGCACCTGCATACACAGCGGCCTGCACCGTAGTGATGTCCAGTAGGTGCACTGAGGTGTGTACCGCAGTCTAGACGCCTGCCCGAGTCGCGGTACGCAGAGCGGTATTGACGGGATTATGTTGCCTAAGTTCAAAATGACGCAGTTTTGACTAGGGCTTTCATATATATATTCTCTCTTCTTCCTTGCTCATTTTTTGTGAGTTCAAGAAGCCATTTTTGATAGACCAAGCTTCCTTAAGGGTAAGAAACTCCCAAGAACTCACCTTTACTCAACCAAACGTCAATCCATGAACATCTAGCTTTTTTCAAGCATCATCTCATCATGGATTGTTCTTGCTTTTGTTGACTAGATAATATGAACATGCCCTAAATCTCCATTGCATTTTTTTTTCTTGTTTGCCTAGGTTTAGCTCTTTTATGTGAATTTAATGCATGTCTTTATGTTTAATTGTATTTATAACATGATTAAGTTGTTGTTTGTTGGTTGAGAACATTGATTATTGATAGCTAGCATTTAGGACCATTTTACCCTTTTAGCTAAATCTTCTTGCTTTGCATTTAGATATTGATATCTATGAGTTGCTCTTATTGTCATCTTTATTCCCTAGATAAGCATTTAGTGTAGCCTAGCATTAATTGCATGATAGAATATTTTTACATATTCATATAGGTTGCTTAATCTCTTCATAGATTGTTAAGCTTTGTGACTAAGTGGATTAGTGCACAATCTTATTGATCTAGGATCACTATTAAAGGCCCGTTGGGTAGAGTGAAAGGGTTAGTGACCAAGTATGGTGTGACTTAAGGTCAACCTAGGTTGTAAGCTTTCATTCAAATAGTGAGTTTTGCCCAATTGGAGTGTTTCTCACGTAAATCAATCATTGTGTTTTTATTGTTTTTCCCATGTTTATTTTGGATTGGTTGATTGCAAATATGGGGTAGCATTGTTAAAATTGATTAAGTCGAAAAGTTGGTAATCAATCAACTAAAACCTATTCATCCCCCCCCCCTCTAGGTTAGTAGACACATGCATTATAGTATTTTCAAAGGCAAAAGAACTGAGAGTAAAGATAGTCGACTTCTCTAAAGAAGAGGAAGAACCATTCCATAAGGCATGGGAGAGATATCAATTATTGCTAGCTTAGTGTCCACCTCATATGTTCTCATATGAGTACAAGGTCTCTTGTTTTCAGAGCGGTCTCATCCGATTTTCTCAGGTGTTTGTCAACAATGTGTGTGGAGGATCATTCGATTAAAAAATAACCACAGAGATATATGAAATTTATGCGACTTTGGCATAAAATTCTCAGCAAATGAGTGCAATGGAGCTGGAGGTGAAAGGTTTGAAGTGAGCCTAAATATGGAGATGGCCATTTAGATATCAAAGATGGCTCAGCAAATGCAAGCTTTACAAATTTTCATTCAAAATATGGGAAATCAGATTGTTGGAGTGAAACAAGTTGGTGAACAAGATGCTAGTGGAAGTGGAGTATTCAAAGGGATGATAGAAAATCTAGACCAAGAAGAGGTGCAAGCTATGGGTTTCTAAGGTCAAAGGAACAACCCCTATTCAAATAGCTATAATATGGGGTGGAGGAACCACCCAAACTTCTCTTGGACAAACAACAATACATTGAAACCACAACCTAACACTTAAGTGAACACTCAAAGAGGTAACAAAGGAGGAACAAATCAGTGGAACAACAACGCTCAATCTAGCTCTTATCAACCCCGCAACAAAAGTTCAGAAGAAGAAATGAAAGGGATGATGCAAGCATCCCAGTGAGCTGAATAGACTTTAACTAACGTCACGTAATCAAAAGGCCAAAGATTTGGCAATTTAGAGGCTTTGTTGAGCAAGTTGGAAACTCAAGTGGGACAGATCACGAGGCCTTCCAAAAGCAAGAGAAAGACAAGTTTTCAAGCCACACCGAACAAGCCAAGGTGATAGGAGTACTCAAGTCTAAAGAAGTTAGTGAGGTAGCCAAGAGTGAAGAAGAAGCCCCAATCAAGATGGAGGAGCCGGAAAGTTTCATAATTCCCGAATTTTGTTGGTGAATCGAGTAAAATGAAGGATGTGCTCGATCTAGGAGCAAGTATTTATAGGGAAAAATTGCTTAAAACCGCAGCGGATGGCGAAAAAATAATTTTCGTATAGTTTAAAATTTTTCTAAAGATTTGAACCTTAACCCTTTAATTAATTAAACTCAAATATACGGTTAGAGTTAAATACCTCTTGTCGCGTGATCCGATTGACTTACGTCGATGTTGTTGGAACCTAGGGTTACAGATTGCGCAGCGGAAGGTTTTAAAATTTTTTAATGCAATCATTAATCTAACCCATTTGTACAGTAATAATCAAATATAATAATAAAGTGAAGAAATTTATTTTTCATACCTACGTAGGAGGCTCCTTCACTTTGATACGAACTGCTCCTGATTTGAACCACGTGATCTTCCTCGCTATCTCCCAGAACTGGTAACAGCGTGTGGGCGCGTCACGATATTCAGGACCTGTATGGAGGAAGAAGAGAAGAATACACACAGAAAAAACAAACTCTAGGAGTGCAGCACTTTGTGCTCGCCACACCCAATTATTTTTCTTAGTTTGCTTTTCTCTACTTTTGTGTTTTTGTATTTGCTGTGTCTCACGACACCTTTTCTCTTCACTATCTTAAAGTAATCTCATTACTTTTTTTTTTCTTTTTGCTGTGTAGTTTTTTCTGATCATTCGGTTATCATTTTAATTAAATATATATCTCATATATATCAAATAAAATCAAACCAAAATCTTATATTTGATTTTTAAAATTTTATAAAGATATCTCATATCTTTTTTAAAAATAATTAAATATTTATTTTTGAATTCAAACATTTCAAATTCAATTTCAAATATTTAATTTAATAAAATAAAATAATCATATTATCTTATTTTATTCAAAATCAAATATCAACTAACACCCTTCATTTAGTGATTAACAACATAATTAAATAATCTTATTATTTAATTTATTTAATCACCATTATTCATTAATTAAATAATCTCATTATTCAATTAACTCCCGAATAAATACGTGTCACTTTCGTAACACAATTAATTGGACAATCCAATTAATTAACCGTGACCCTTGTTACCTAAATCGATCGGGCTAGCAAGGGGACCTAATGGACCCACAGTATTTTGAGCTCCAATAATCCTTAGAAATTATCAATTAAACTCTTTAATTAATATTTCATGATTATTAACTTCGGTGTTATTCCACTAAAAACCCGAAGCTGCACTCTCTCAACTGTAGACGTTTTTACACAAACCAATAACTCTCGGTGTCCATCGATATAGCTATTACATATGGTATAATCCTCCACAAGTAGTTCATAATTAGAGCTGGGTCATAATGTCCGTTATACCCCTCTAATCATATCTTTCCATTAAGTACCATTGATTCTCTAATGAACAATAAATCCTACATTCCTTACGGAATTAGGAGAGCGCTCATATTGTTCAAGCCCCGAATCAACCCTTAAGGGAACTACCATCTACTTCTCACAAGAAGGAGTGGATTCCACTATTGTGTACAAACCTTCCCAGCCACAAGCCAAACCGCGATCCCAACATACTGAGTATATTGATCGGGAATGCAACTCCGACCTCACCCATGGTATATCAAAGACCACGATCTAACCTGAAGGAGTCGATAAGACACTCAGGATTAAGATCACCCACATATAGCCATCGTTAGTTGATATATATGAATCTCATCGTTAAACGGATCTTAGTGAGAGATTCATATAGATCATGGCCCAATCCTATATGATCACATCATACAAGGTGCCTCCATTCTCATATCTACATATGAATGATCCAGGATAGGATCACCGTACACTACGAAATGGACCGCAGCTGTAGATTAACCACAAATAAAGTACCCAGCTTTATTTGCTATCTACGGACTCTTTAGATTGCTCGTTTCAAACTGAATCCATCTATATATGACACTCATATATTCAGTTCGAAATTACATCCTACAATCTTGGATGTTAAATGCACATGTTATATAAAGTATGACACAAAATGAATGAATATACTACTTCTTTTATTTATGTTCAAATTCTATTTACATATTACAAGCTTTAGGGCAAAAACCCCAACAATCTCCCACTTGCACTAAAGCATGTGAGTCATGTCTCGTAACCCTAGACCTTCTAGGTGACCTTCAAACACTTTAGCCGGTAAGGTCTTTGTAAATGGATCAGCATGATTGTCTTGTGAGGCTATCTTGGTGACGATCACATCTCCTCTCTGCACTATCTCTCTAATGAGATGATACTTTCTCTCTATATGCTTCCCTCTCTTGTGGCTTCTTGGTTCTTTGGAATTAGCCACAGCACCACTGTTATCACAATAAAGTATGATGGGCTTATCCAGATCTGGAACAACTTCCAGATCATTCAAGAACCTACGGAGCCAAATAGCCTCTTTAGCAGCTTCACAAGCGGCTACATATTCGGCTTCCATGGTGGAGTCAGCAATGCAAGATTGCTTTATACTTCTCCACACAATGGCTCCACCACCTAGGGTGAATACTGATCCAGACGTGGATTTTCTAGAATCCCTGTCTGACTGAAAATCAGAATCTGTGTATCCTAACGGGATCAAATCCTGTCCAGAATACACTAGCATATAGTTTCTCGTTCTCCGAAGATACTTGAGAATAGTCTTGGCAGCAACCCAATGATCTAATCCTGGGTTGGACTGGTACCTGCTGACTACTCCCACTGCATAGCAGATGTCCGGTCTCGTGCATAACATAGCATACATGAGACTACCTACTGCTGATGCATATGGCACACGTCTCATATCCTCAACTTCTTGAGGTGTCTTAGGACACTGTTCCTTAGACAAGTGAATCCCATGTCTAGAAGGTAAATTACCTTTCTTGGAGTTCTGCATCGAAAATCGCATAAGAATCTTGTCGATATATGATGCCTGAGACAATGCTATGAGTTTGTTCTTACGATCCCTTATAAGTTGGATCCCTAGAACATAACTCGCCTCTCCCAAATCTTTCATTTGGAATTGGCTAGCCAGCCAGCCCTTTACATTAGACAACACTCTTACATCATTCCCAATGAGTAGGATGTCATCTACGTATAGGACCAAGAAAACTACTTTCTTGTCAATGATGCGCTTGTAGACACAAGGCTCATCAACGTTCTGCTCAAAGCCATAGGTTTTGATCACATCATCAAACCTGATGTTCCAAGATCTAGATGCTTGCTTAAGTCCATAGATGGACCTTTGCAACTTGCAAACCTTTTGCTCTTGATCTGGAGACACGAATCCCTCTGGTTGCATCATATAGATGCTCTCGTCAAGATTGCCATTCAAGAATGCAGTCTTGACGTCCATTTGCCAAATTTCATAATCGAAATAGGCAGCAATGGATAAGAGAATCCTAATAGACTTAAACATGGCTACTGGCGAGAAGGTCTCTTCATAATCGACCCCTTCTTTCTGGGTATAACCCTTGGCCACTAGCCTTGCCTTGAAGGTCTCTACCTTCCCGTCTACTCCTCTCTTCCTCTTGTAAATCCACTTACATCCTATGGGTTTTACCCCATTCGGTAAGTCTACAAGTTCCCAGACTGAGTTAGAGTACATAGACTCCATCTCGAGATTCATGGCTTTAAGCCATTCCTCTTTATCGGGATCTTCCATTGCATTCTTAAATGTCAATGGATCATCCACACTATCAGTAGAGACAAGATCTTGTCCCTCACTTACACCCAAATAGCGTTCAGGCTGTCTCACAACCATCTCACTACGTCTAGGTGGTAGTGTATCCTGACTAGGAATTATCTGACTTTCAGATGTTAATGGATTAACAACTCTAGTTGACTGAGTACTGGTCTCACCAGGCTCCAACTCATTTAATACAATTTTAGAACGAGGTTTATGATCACTTATATAGTTATCCTCAACAAACGTTGCATTTGTCGATACAAATACTTTGTTATCTTCAGGACTATAGAAGTATCCACCTCTAGTCTCCTTGGAGTATCCTACAAATAAGCAGACCACAGACTTGGGATCTAGCTTTCCAGTTCTGTTCTTCAGCACGTGTGCTGGACACCCCCATACGCGAAAATATCGTAAACTAGCTTTACGACCATTCCACAACTCTAGGGGAGTTTTAGGAACAGATTTGGATGGCACTACATTCAAAATGTATGCCGCTGTTTGTAACGCATATCCCCAGAAGGAATTTGGTAATGATGAGAAACTAATCATAGATCTCACCATTTCCATCAGGTTTCTATTTCTCCTCTCCGCTACACCACTTTGCTGAGGTGTACCAGGAGCTGTGAGTTGGGAAACTATCCCATGCTCGACCATGAAGTCTTCAATTTCTTGGTTAAGGTACTCACCTCCACGATCTGATCGTAGTGACTTAATAGTCCTACCTAATTGATTCTCAACTTCAGCTCGGAATTCTTTGAACTTTTCAAATGTTTCCGACTTTCGTTGCATTAGGTAGACATATCCGTATCTTGAGTAGTCATCTATAAAGGTGACATAATACTCATAGCCGCCCCTAGCTCTAACATTCATCGGTCCGCAGACGTCTGTATGTATGAGTTCTAGTGGCTCTATAGCTCTAAGCCCTTTTCCAGTAAAAGGTCTCTTAGTCATCTTACCTTCTAAACAGGATTCGCAGACAGGTAAGGTGCCAACCTTTAACTCACTTAAAGGTCCACTTTTTACTAGTCTGTCTATCCGGTCAAGGTTGATATGACCAAGCCTTAGATGCCAAAGATACGTGTCATTATCTGGAGAAATCTTATGTCGTTTAGTTTTAGGTTTTTCAACCTTAAACATTTCGGTGTTAAGCAGTGTAGGATGTATTAACGGTCTTAACACATACAAATTGTTTTCATTAATTCCTGAACAAATATTCAGACCATTCTTTCCAATAATAACAAACTTATTATTAAAAGAAACAGAATACAATTGTTCTAACAACTTAGAAACGGAAATCAAATTCCATGTAAATCCAGGAATATAAAAAACATTGTTCAATAATAAAAAACTATTATTATTACAAAATTGCAATCTTATTGCTCCCACTGCTTTGGCTGACACGACATCCCCCGACCCCACACGCATGGAGAAGGCTCCCTCCTCTAGCTGTGTCCAAGAATCAGTCCACTGCAAAGAAGAACAAACATGGTTAGTGGCCCCCGAATCAACAATCCAAGGTGAAGAATCATCTTCCACTAAACAAGATTCAAGAACAAGTAAATCATATTTAACTTTCTTCTTCTTCTTGGCTACCTCCCCCAGGTACTGAGGACAGTTCCTCTTCCAGTGCCCGACCTTGTTACAATGGAAACATTTTCCTTTGTCTTGGTCGGTGGAGGTGCCCTTCTTTTTGCTTTGGACCTTCTTGGGTTTGGGCTTACCCTTCGCCTTTCCAGCAGACCTCTTCCTCTTCTTATTATTGAAGGAAGATGGTTCGACAACATTTGCCTCACCGGTCTTACTTTTGCTGTCCTTGGTCATGGACTCAAAAGTAGCGAGCTCATTGAGCAACTGTGTGAGACTAAACCTTAACTTGTTCATCCCGTAGTTGTTCTTAAACTGATCAAAACTCTTCGGAAGAGTCGTCAGTATGATGCTCACTTGACTGGGTTCATCAATGGCCCCGCCATTGACTTCTGCCGTGTTGAAGTAGGACATCATGCTCAGGACATGTTCCCGAACTGATGTACCTTCCTTCATGCGAGCGAGCATAGCGGAACGAACAGCTTCGTGTCGCTTTTGCTCGGAGGGCTGCCTGAACATAGCTTGCAATGACTCCATAATTTCGAATGCTGTAGTCATTGCTTCGTGCTTTGTTACAAGCACGTCTGTCATAGAAGCTAACAGATATGTTCGGGCCTTCTCATCAGATGAGACTCATCGCTGGTATGCCTCACGAACAGTTTGTGTGGCATTGGCAGTAGGCACCGGAGGACATTCCTCCGTAAGCACAAACTTGAGGTCTTTTGTGACCAGTATTGCATTAATGTTAAGTTTCCATTTTGTGTAGTTATCACCAGTTAATTTATCGTTTGCAAGTATTTGTAATAGTGCAGATGACATGGCTGAAAAAACATAAATTAAAGATTCATTCAATCATACATTCTAAACATGTGCTAATGTTCGGCATAAAATTAAACATGATGCATGAAAATGTTTAATGAACAAGAACAACCCTAAAAACAATGTTTCTATGCCACGACAATCCAACATACCACAAGCAAGTGCCGTCTTAGGGTCGGTCAAATTCTTGCATGTTGGATCGAGACCTTCTCAGTCAAAGGATATACCAGAATAACTCTTATGTCAATATCATTCAACCATCGTTTATTAGGTCAGGTTTTTAATTAACCAATTTAATTAAAACCTTGTGAGTGTAACCCATCATTTCAGATCTCAAGAGCTTAACTCGAGAATTGCCGCCTTAGGGTCGGTCAATCCCGAAATCCCCTCCGAAATCCTATCTGTTAGGAAGTCAACCTTGGTATTGATTCTTATGGAAACCCTCCTTAGGGAGGACGAAAACAAAGCCGTCACGAGGCCCCACTCGAATCTCACGGTGTTTAACTAATGATGGAGACCGCGGGATATAATGTCATATATCCCTCTCCCACTCACTATTTTATATTAAGGGTTTTCTATTAATATTAATGCACCTAGATAAAACTAGATTAAACGGCTAATTTTAATCTAAGCGTCAAGTGCATTAATCACAAATTATTAGAATCCTATTCCAATAACTAATAAACTAAATTGATTTTTAACACTTAAAAAATCTAGTTCATTAGTGATAATTCAAATCTATGTAAACTGTTTACTAAGACTAGAATTATTATAAATGTGTATTTACCAAGTTTTAACTATTAAAACTAAACACATTATTTAGGTCCAATTATTATTAGGAGCTTATCAAGTTAATCCTAATATATATATTAAGGACCCTACTAATCTAAGTATTTAAACTCTTTAATGAAAAGATTAGTAATTAATGAGATTTACCAAGTTTTTACTCCTAAAAACTAATCCCATTAAAAATAGCCAATTATGTGAATAACCCATTTTAATCAAATTAAAAAAAAATTAAACACATAATATAGATGGCTATAATGCATGTATGATATATCAACATATATATATGTGTAGGCACAACTAATTTAAATGACATGTATATGCATGACAATGCTTAATCATCAAATAATTAAAACGTACATGAGTTGACCGAGTGTTGTGGATTATTTAACCTAAAAATTGGAATCTAATTACAAAAAATATTTCCAAGGCATCCCTTGGTCTTCTTGTAATTTCCAAGACTTCCAATCTCTTCAGGTCATGTGCACTGGTAGCATCGCTGGTACGTATCACTAGTCAACATGTTCTGAACATGCATGCACGCTGCTAGGTGGCATGCGCTGGAGTTTTGCGAGCTGGAATGATGTTGTGCGCTGCAGGCGCGCTGGAATGATGTTGTGCGCTGCAGGCGCGCTGGCTGGAGGCAGCGTGGGGTAAGCTACGCTGAGGTTGCGCGCTGGTCTGCCTGCGCACGTTGAGCTCTGGTCTGCTGCGTTGCGCGCTACAGCGCTGGTCATGCACGCTGGGCATTTGCTTGTCTGCGATGCGCGCACCAGGTCTGCATGTGCAATCTTCATGCGCTAACAGGTCTTGCTTGTGCGATTACATATATATATATTTTTTTAATAATACAACAGTAAAAAAAATAATAACATTATACAACCCAGAAACACTCTAAATCCACAACACCATAAAAAATTACGATCAACCATGTTTTTTAAATTAAACAATTTAATTAAAAAACATCATACACTCATCAAAAAAAATGTGCCTACACATTCATACATATCTGGAGTAATCGAATTCGATTATACTGTACAAAAATTGGCTTTGATACCAATTGTTGGAACCTAGGGTTACAGATTGCGCAGCGGAAGGTTTTAAAATTTTTTAATGCAATCATTAATCTAACCCATTTTTACAGTAATAATCAAATACAATAATAAAGTGAAGAAATTTATTTTTCATACCTACATAGGAGGCTCCTTCACTTTGATACGAACTGCTCCTGATTTGAACCACGTGATCTTCATCTCTATCTTCCGGAACTGGTAACAGCGTGTGGACGCGTCACGATATTCAGGACCTGTATGGAGGAAGAAGAGAAGAATACACACAGAAAAAACAAACTCTAGGAGTGCAGCACTTTGTGCTCGCCACACCCAATTATTTTTCTTAGTTTGCTTTTCTCTACTTTTGTGTTTTTGTATTTGCTGTGTCTCACGACACCTTTTCTCTTCACTATCTTCAAGTAATCTCATTACTTTTTTTTTCTTTTTGCTATGTAGTTTTTTCTGATCATTCGGTTATCATTTTAATTAAATATATATCTCATATATATCAAATAAAATCAAACCAAAATCTTATATTTGATTTTTAAAATTTTATAAAGATATCTCATATCTTTTTTAAAAATAATTAAATATTTATTTTTGAATTCAAACATTTCAAATTCAATTTCAAATATTTAATTTAATAAAATAAAATAATCATATTATCTTATTTTATTCATAATCAAATATCAACTAACACCCTCCATTTAGTGATTAACAACATAATTAAATAATCTTATTATTTAATTTATTTAATCACCATTATTCATTAATTAAATAATCTCATTATTCAATTAACTCCCGAATAAATACGTGTCACTTTCGTAACACAATTAATTGGACAATCCAATTAATTAACCGTGACCCTTGTTACCTAAATCGATCGGGCTAGCAAGGGGACCTAATGGACCCACAGTATTTTGAGCTCCAATAATCCTTAGAAATTATCAATTAAGCTCTTTAATTAATATTTCATGATTATTAACTTCGGTGTTATTCCACTAAAAACCCGAAGCTGCACTCTCTCAACTGTAGACGTTTTTACACAAACCAATAACTCTCGGTGTCCATCGATATAGCTATTACATATGGTATAATCTTCCACAAGTAGTTCATAATTAGAGCTGGGTCATAATGTCCGTTATACCCCTCTAATCATATCTTTCCATTAAGTACCATTGATTCTCTAATGAACAATAAATCCTACATTCCTTACGGAATTAGGAGAGCGCTCATATTGTTCAAGCCCCGAATCAACCCTTAAGGGAACTACCATCTACTTCTCACAAGAAGGAGTGGATTCCACTATTGTGTACAAACCTTCCCAGCCACAAGCCAAACCGCGATCCCAACATACGGAGTATATTGATCGGGAATGCAACTCCGACCTCACCCATGGTATATCAAAGACCACGATCTAACCTGAAGGAGTCGATAAGACACTCAGGATTAAGATCACCCACATATAGCCATCGTTAGTTGATATATATGAATATCATCGTTAAACGGATCTTAGTGAGAGATTCATATAGATCATGGCCCAGTCCTATATGATCACATTATACAAGGTGCCTCCATTCTCATATCTACATATGAATGATCCAGGATAGGATCACCGTACACTACGAAATGGACCGCAGCTGTAGATTATCCACAAATAAAGTACCCAGCTTTATTTGCTATCTACGGACTCTTTAGATTGCTCGTTTCAAACTAAATCCATCTATATATGACACTCATATATTCAGTTTGAAATTACATCCGGCAATCTTGGATGTTAAATGCACATGTTATATAAAGTATGACACAAAATGAATGAATATACTACTTCTTTTATTTATGTTCAAATTCTATTTACATATTACAAGCTTTAGGGCAAAAACCCCAACAGATGGTAATCCACAGGATCTTCAATCCTAGCACGTATGTGAATCACCTAGGAGTGTGGTCTCCCTTTTTCTTTGAATTGCTTACCTTAGAATGGATGTATGGAATTTCTGATCTTGATCTTCAATAGTAAAACACCAAGAGCCTAAAAAATAGTTCCGGTCACTTTTGAATTCACAATCAATATGATTGAAACTCGCGTAACCCTAAATCGAAAGTGTGCACAAAACCTTTTGATGTTAAAGGCTTGTAAGTGCACTATCGAATGAGAACTTATTTTCTTTTTCTCTCTTGGCCGAAAGTCTATGTGTATAGAGTAGGATTTTTTATTTTCAAAACAAACAAAAATCTCTCTCTATTTTGCTTCTTAGTGGCCAAAAATTCATAACCTTATATTTATAGGTTGGCCGAATTTTCTCCTTCACCAAGTAGGGTTGGCCGAATTCATTGAATAGGAAATCTAGGGTTGGTTAATTTCCTTACTTGAAAAGGAATTATCCTTTTCCCTAATTCCTATCAATTCAAGAATCATAACCCTTGTAGGACTAGTGGTGGCCGAATTCTTTGTATAATAAGGAGTGTATGTGGACTTAATCCTTACCACATTAGGACTCCTAATCACTTAAAAGAATTTCAACCCTAATCCAACACATAGTATTTAATTTAATGATCAGGAAAAGATTTTGATTTAAACTATTAATTAATTAAATAATTAATTAATTCCCATTTAATCAAAACAATAAAATAAAACAATATCTTTGGCTATTTTATTTAGCCTTGCCGCCCACACCATGTATATATGGGCCCAATATTATTTTTCTTATTTTATTTAATCCATTAGACTTTAAATAAAAGCCCACATGTGAACCAGACTTATTCTTACTAAAAGAAACAAGCCTACATGTCTCCTTTTAATATATTAATATAATAGTGCAGCCCATTAAATAAATAATAGACATATTATATTCTTAATATATTAAATGCAATTCTAGATGGACCCATAAATTGGTCCGGTAGAATATATCAAGTGATCCATGCAAGTACATGTGGATTGTGGATCTTGGCGAGCTATCTAAATTTAAGCTTCAATAGACAAAACCTAATCACAATCAACAAATGATTCACTTAGGTCCGATCTATTAATTTTAACTCATTCCACTAAAGAGCTAAAATTGAACTCTTAAATAAAGATAGAATAAGGACATGTTTCTCATTCATACCCTAGACAATCTTATAGGAGATGGTGTATTCTCGTGAATAATATAAGTAATCGCCAAGAGCTCATAGACCGCCTATAGCTCTCCAAGTTACCATATTTCCTCATATGACCACATTTTGAACTTGGATATTTTGACTTGTCCAGAAGCCATGTCTTCAATAATCATTATTGAAAACTCAACGTTGAGATTTAAAATCCAATACCTCAAAACATCCATATGATGATACTATACTCTCTGTAAGTTCCTCATATTTTGATTGGCTTATTTCGTTGACAAACCACATTGGGGATTATTCTTTGTAAGGGTAATTTAGGCCTCTTGAGTGTGATCAAGCTTCAAGGACATCATCTCTCTCAAAGAGCACTTCAAAGGTATCTCACTAGTTTAACTTTCTTTGAAGAGATCTAGTTGCACACACTCACCTGCATGCATTATGTTTCTATCTTCATGTAATTGAATGATGTATTGTATGCCTCTTTTCACACTCCACACTTGCACATTTTGCACATCACTTAGTGTGTTGAGTTTGCCCAGAAAAGAGAATTTCTTCTCTTAGCGCGGCCTAGACTGCTTGGCAAGACTTGCTTGCACCGCGGCATACAGAGCGGTATACCTCAGCAGAGTCATGCTTCATGTACCGCTTCCTGTACACTTGCACGTAAAGCGACCCAAGTAGCGGTATTGTCCAGTGAGCCTCTGTTGCCCATACCGCGGCCTGTGCACTTGCATGCACAGCGCCCTGCACCGCGTTATTGTCCAGACGGTGCACTGCTGTGTGTACCGCGGTCTGGACACATGCCTGAGACGCGGTCCATCTAGCGGTATTGACGGGATTTTATGCCCTAAGTTCAAAACGACGCTGTTTCAACTAGGGCTCCCATATATATGCTCTATCTTCTTCCTTGCTCGTTTTTAAGAGTTCAAGAAGCCATTATTGAGAGGCCAAGCTTCCCTTAGAGAGAGAAACTCCCAAGAACTCATCTTTACTCAACCAAACAGAAATCCATGTGCATCTAACCTCTTCAAGCATTATCTCATCATGGATTCTTCTTGCTTTCATTGACTAGGTAACTTGAACATGCCCTAAATCTCTTTGTATTTATTTATGTTCTTGTTTGCCTAGGGTTAGCTCTTTTATGTTATTTTATTGCATATCCTTATGTTTATTGGCATTTATAACATGATTGAGTTGTTGTGTGTTGGTTGAGAGCCTTGTTCATTAATAGCTAGCATTTAGGACGATTTTACCCTTCTAGCTAAATCTTCATGCATTTGCATTTAGATATTGATATCTAGGATTTGCATTTATTGATATCTTTAAATCCTTAGATAAGCATTTATTGTTGCCTAGCATTAATTGCATGTTTGAATATCTTTTACATATTCACATAGATTGTTTAACCTCTTCATTGATTGTTAAGCTTTGTGACTAAGTGAGTTAGTGCACAAGCTTGTGGTCAAGAATCACTATTAAAGGCCCGTTGGGTAGAGTGAAAGGGTTAGTGACCAAGTAGGTGTGACTTGAGTTCAACCTAGGTTGTAAACTTTCGTTCAAATAGTGGATTTGAGGACCGTAAGTGGCTAGAAGAATAGCCCGTGAGTTTTACCCAGTTGGAGGGTTTCTCACGTAAATCAATCCTTGTGTTTTTATTGTTTTCCGCTTATTTATATTGGATTGATTGATTGCTAATATGGAGTAAGATTATTAAAATTGATTAAGTCGAAAAGTTGGTAATAAATCAACTAAAACATATTCACCCCCCCCCCCCCCCCTCTAGGTTGTATTAGACACACTTTGTGTATTTTCAATTGGTATCAGAGCGGGTTCCTAGATACACTTAGGTGATCCTTGCTCGTTGTGTGTCTTGCATTTTGTTTGTGTTTGTTGCATCATAAACATTCATCTCATTCACACCCAAACACTATGAGTGGGAACGGAAGTGGTAATGAGGGAGCCTCTAGCACAAGACCCCCTTTGCTCACCAGAATAAACTATGCCTCTTGGAAAGGCAAGATGGAGTCTTACATTTGCCAAATAAATGACCGAGCATGGATGGCAATTGAAGATGGCTACACTCTTCCGGAAAAGACTCTTGAAGACGAAAGTGTAGTTCCCAAGCCAAAGTCGGAATGGTCAACTCAAGAGTTTGAAGCATCCAAGTGGAACAACAAGGCTATGCATGCTATTCTTTGTGCAATGGATGACAATCAGTACAAATTGATCCAAACAACAAGAATTGCAAAAGAGGCATGGGAGATTCTAGAGACGGCCCATGAGGGAACCGAGGTGGTCAAGGACTCTAAGCTTCAAGTCCTCCAAACACAATTCGAGCAAATTAGGATGGAGGAGGATGATTGCTTCAACGACTTTCAAGTGAAGTTGATGGACATAGTCAATCAGAGCCATCAACTTGGTGATCCCTATTCGGATAGGAGGATCAAGCAAAAAATTATGAGGTCGCTTCCAGCAAGATTTGAGTCAAAAGTGACGGCTCTTGAGGAGAATAGTGACTACAAGAATATGAAGCCAAGTGAACAAGAATATGAAGCTAAGTGAAGTTATTGGAAGGCTTCTAGCATATGAGTCTAGATAGACTCCCACACCTACACCTCAGAAGAAGCAAAAGAGTATTGCTCCGAAGACTTCTAAGGTTAAGAAGGAGGAAGAAGACTCAGATGAAGAAACGGCCCTCATGGTGAAAAGATTCAAGAAGTTCATCAATTTTGAGAAGAGGGGATTTGGATCCAAAGGAAAAGAAATAAAGAAGAAGACTCATTTCAAGAAGTTTGAGTCAAGTGAAGACAAGCCCACAAGAAAAGGGATCCAATGCTTCGAATGTGGAGGTTTCGGACACATCTCCACGGATTGTGGAAATTTGAAAAATAAGAAGAAAGGAAAGGCCATGGCCGCCACGTGGAGCGATGGTGATGACTTGGAAGAAGAAGGAGAATCCTCAGATGATGAGGATCATGTGGCAAACTTTATTGCCTTCGCATCTTCTCTCAAGAGTAAGGAAGCAATAGATGATGAAGAGGTAGAGAAACGAAGTGAAGATGACTCTAGCGATGGTGACTCTTCATCCCATTCAACAAATATGGATGTAGGAGGAATGGATCTTGAAGGCTTCATTGAGCATTTTCAAAGCTCAAGATTGAAGATGAAAAAAGATATTTAAAGGCTTAAAGGAGAGAATCTCAAGCTATCCGCCGAAGCTACTCACTTAAATAAAGAAGTGAAGATAGCCAAAAGGAATGAGGAATTGATGGAAAAGGAGCTTGAAGAAGCTAGAGAGATCATTGCTAAGATGACTTCAAGCACGAATAAACTTGACCACATGTTGGGAGTTGGCAAGAGGCCAAGTGATAAGAAAGGTCTTGGCTATGAAGATGACAAGGAGACCTCATCCTCAAGCAAGATTGTGTTTGTCAAGAGTTTGGATAACAAAGAGCCTCCACCCCCACAATATCCTAGGAAGAAGATCGAACTAGGAGAGTGCTCTAAAGATCCTCAAGTCAAGGTTGCACAAGGGAAACAAGCTCAAGCTCAATCAACAAGGGTGCATCAAGAAAGTTTCCCTCAACCGAAATACCATCAAGCCAGAAAGCAATTCATGCTAGGTCAACCAAGGAAGCAATTCATTCCAACTCAACAACAAAGAAGAAGAGAACCAATCCAACACCAAAGACAAGCTCAAATGCGTGGGAAAGCCCCTTTGTACTCACAATGGCATGGTATGTCTTCTTATTTTATTCCAACTTGTCACTTTTGTGGTGTTGATGGTCACATTAGACCAAATTGCTTCAAATACATTAAAATGTGTAGAATCAAGAGCATGATTGAAAGAAATAGAGCTAGAGCTAAAATGCATGTTCCTAGGAAATCTAGAGCAAATTTGCATGATCCTAGGAAATCTAGAGCCAATGTGACTAATACCACTAGGAATGAGAACATTACACCTAGGTGGATTAGAAGGGATAACTATTCTTGCTATGTGGCTCAAATTGCCTTGAAGGCAAATGCCTCTAACACTTGGTATTTGGATAGTGGGTGTTCTAGGCATATGACGGGGAACAAGAGCTTCTTTAAATCCCTTGTCTTGGAGGATGGAGGATTTGTCACCTTTGGTGATGGATCTAGAAAGAAAGTCATAGGGAAAGGAACCATTTCCATTCCCGATTTACCCTCCTTGTCCAATGCTTTACTTGTTGATGGCTTGCAAGCCAATCTTATAAGCATTTCTCATCTTAATGATGATGGACTCTCTGTATTGTTTAACAAAAATGATTGCTCTATTTTAATGCCAAATGGACAAACCTTGCTAAAAGGAAAGAGATCTAGTGACAATTGCTATTGTCTTGAAGCTAGTGCTATCTCTTGCAATATGTCCAAATGTGAGGAAATTGAGTTATGGCATCAAAGACTTGGCCACATGAACTTTCGAGATTTGAGGATCTTAGATAAGTTCAAGGTTGTGCGTGGCCTCCCTAAGCTTGGGAAGAAAGTCGATGGCGTTTGCGGACCTTGTCAACAAGGGAAACAAACCAAAAGTATGCACAAGAAAGGAAAGTATCTCGCCACCAAAGAGCCATTAGAGCTTCTACATATGGACCTTATGGGTCCCATGCAAACCGAGAGTCTCGACGGTAAGAGATACATTTTTGTTTGTGTTGATGATTTCTCTAGATTTACATGGACATATTTTCTTAGAGAAAAATCTGAAACTTTTGAAAAATTTAAAATGCTTTGCACTAAAATTCAAAATGAAAAGAACTCACACATTAAAAACATTAAAAGAATTAGGAGTGACCATGGGAGGGAATTTGAAAATGCTTGTTTTGAAAGCTATTGCAATAGCTTAGGCATTTCCCATGAGTTTTCGGCTCCTAGAACTCCTCAACAAAATGGGGTTGTTGAGAGGAAGAATAGGGTCCTTCAAGAGATGGGCCGTGTGATGTTGCTTAGCAACAATGTCCCTAGGAACCTTTGGGCCGAGGCCGTCAATACGGCTTGCTACATAGGAAATAGAGTCTTCCTAAGGCCCGGTACTAGGCAAACCTCCTATGAATTATGGAAGGGTAGGAAGCCAAATATTAGCTACTTCCACTCATTTGGGAGCAAATGCTACATTCTAAATGACCGAGATCAACTTGGCAAGTTTGATGCCAAGAGTGATGAGGGGATTTTTATTGGCTATGCCCTTAATAGTAAGGCCTATAGAGTTTTCAATTTAAAAACTCAGGAGTGTCATGGAATCATCTAATGTCGTCATAGATGATTGTAGGCCTAAGACTAGAGACCATGATGAGGAGGTCATTGTGCTTGATGATCCTTTCTTGGAGAAGAATGGTGAGACTTCAATTGATATGAAGTTAAGCCTTGATGAAGAGGTCATCCAACCTCTTGATAGAGATCCATCTTGGGACTCTAAAGAACCCGCTCCATGGGTTAGACATCTCCACAATAAGAATGACATTCTTGGAGATGTGAATGAGGGTGTTAGGACTAGGCGTCAAATAGCTAATCAAATTAGCTATACTTGTTACACCTCTCAAATTGAACCCAAAAAGGTTGATGAAGCCTTGAATGATGAGTTTTGGGTTCTTGTCATGCAAGAAGAGCTAAACCAATTTGAAAGAAATGAGGTTTGGACTCTTGTTCCTAGACCCAAGGATACTAATGTCATAGGCACCAAATAGGTATATAGGAATAAGTAGGATGAGAATGGCAACATTGTGCGCAACAAGGCTAGACTTGTAGCACAAGGATACTCTCAAATTGAGGGTATTGACTTTGAGGAGACTTTTGCTCCGGTTGCCCGTCTTGAGTCCATAAGGCTTCTTTTGTCCATATCATGTGTGCACAAGTTCAAATTGCATCAAATGGATGTTAAGAGTGCCTTCCTAAATGGTTTCTTGCATGAGGAAGTGTTTGTTGAGCAACCCAAGGGGTTTGTGGATCCACATCACCCCAATCATGTCTATAGCCTCAAGAAGGCTTTATATGGGTTGAAACAAGCACCTAGGGCTTGGTATGAGCGCCTCACTCAATTTCTTGTTGACAATGACTACACTAGGGGTAGTGTTGACAAAACTTTATTCATCAAGAGGAACAAGGATGAGCTTTTCATAGCTCAAATTTATGTTGATGATATTGTTTTTGGCTCCACCGACAAATCCAAAGTCCAAAAATTTGTTGATGTCATGTCTCATGAGTTTGAGATGAGTCTTGTTGGGGAGCTCAATTACTTCCTAGGTTTACAAATCAAGCAATTGCATGATGGGATTTTCATATCCCAAGCTAAGTATGCTAAGAACCTAGTGAAGAAGTTTGGCCTTGAGAATGCCAAACATTGTGACACACCCATGAGTACCACCTTGAAACTAAGCAAGGATGCTAGTGGCAAGAGTGTGGAACAAAGTCTTTATTGTGGTATGATTGGTAGCTTGCTTTACTTGACCGCAAGAAGACCTGATATAGCCTTTAGTGTAGGTGTGTGTGCTAGGTACCAAGCGGATCCCAAGGAATCCCATCTCTCCTCCATGAAAAGAATCATTCGGTATATGAATGGGACATCCAACTATGGGATATGGTACTCTTTTGACACTAATGCTAGCTTAGTTGGCTTTAGTGATGCAGATTGGGCAGGAAATTGTGATCATAGGAAGAGTACATCGAGCGGTTGCTTCTTCCTAGGTAACAACTTGGTCTCATAGGTTTTGCAAGAAGCAAAATTCCATCTCTCTATCCACAGCTGAAGCGGAATACATAGGCGCCGGGAGTGCTTGCACACAACTCCTTTGGATGAAACAAATGCTTGTGGATTACGGCTTTGATCAAGGTATTCTTACCCTTTATTGTGATAACATGAGTGCAATTAACATTTCAAAGAATCCAGTTCAGCACTCTAGGACAAAGCATATAGACATTAGGCATCATTTCATTAGGGAACTAGTTGAAAACAAATGCATTGCACTTGAGCATGTGGGCACTAATGATCAACTAGTGGATTTATTTACAAAGCCCTTAGACTCAACTAGGTTCAAATCACTTAGTAGGTCTATTGGGATTTGTCATATGCCTTGATGTGTTTTGGTGTTTGACCCCAAATGGGGAACTCAAGCAAAGAGAGCAACCTTGCATGTTGGAATAAGCAAAAACTTGATCAACTTTATGCTTCTTTATTAATTGCTTGAGTATTCTTGGTTGTGCTTATATATATTCTTATATGGCTTTTTATTTAATAAGTGTGCCTTGCTTGATTTGTAATCCATGTCACCTCTATGTTCAAAAATGCATTTTTGGACTAGGAGATTTTGATTGGGAAAGTACACTTGAATGACCCATAATTTAACTCCATGACATGAGATCTTTTAATAACATGCTTAAAATAATATGCATGAAATGTTTTTGATTGCTCTATTGCAAAATATATATGAAAGCAAATGAGACGACTAAACCCTAATAAGGATCTAGTATCCCTGCAATAAATAAGGATGTCTCATCCAAATTTAGTCTTCTCTCTCTCTTTATTAGTTGAACAAGACTACTATCATACGGGTATCCCACCCGGAAAAATCAAAAAGGGTGCAAAAGTCACTCATGTCTTGTTTTGCTCATAAAGTTTGATATCGTTGCTCTTTAAATTGAAATTCATTTTGATAAACTATATCTTGTTTGCTTATAACAAAAGGGTATAAATTGGTTTGAATTCTTTTGGAAACCCTTTTGATGTTTGCTTTGCCAAATACCATTTGCTTGAACCATGATGTTATATGTCTTACATCCAAAGCAACTAAGTCACACATTTTCTTCTAAACAATAAAACCCTCAATGATTCTCTCTCAATTAATTGAGTTGCATAACGTTGTTGTATATGATTATGCACTTATCTTGCAAATAGCTCTCTTTGCTAAAGTGACCCGGTTGGGGAATACTCCTTTGCCTATCTCATGACAAAAAGGGGGAGTAATGTGGCTTTATTTAAGGGGATAGGGGATTGTATATTTGGAGAGATTGTCCCGTTGAGGGGGAGTAACCTATATAGGGGAGCATTTGCATGTTGTAGTTTTCTTTTATTATGCAAATTGCTCTTATTTATTTATCTCTCTTGATCACCTCACATACACTTGTCTTGGTAAGTGTAGTCTCATTGTTTTGTAGGGAAGGTGGCTATTCTACAAGAGCTTGAAGTTTTGAAGACCTAGTATCTAGGTATCTTTTTGTAATGTAGAATATCCTTTTGTTGACTTTTAGTTTTTACTTTTTTGTGAGGATGATTTGTGAGTGGTGGTTTTGTCACGAAATAGCCAAAGGGGGAGATTGTAAGTTCCTCATATTTTGATTGGCTTATTTCGTTGACAAACCACATTGGGGATTATTCTTTGTAAGGGTAATTTAGCCCTCTTGAGTGTGATCATGCTTCAAGGACATCATCTCTCTCAAAGAGCACTTCAAAGGTATCTCACTAGTTTAACTTTCTTTGAAGAGATCTAGTTGCACATACTCACTTGCATGCATTATGCTTCTATCTTCATGTAATTGAATGATGTATTGTATGCCTCTTTTCACACTGCACACTTGCACATTTTGCACATCACTTAGTGTGTTGAGTTTGCCCAGAAAAGAGAATTTCTTCTCTTAGCGCGGCCTAGACCGCTTGGCAAGACTTGCTTGCACCGCGGCATACAGAGCGGTATACCTCAGCAGAGTCATGCTTCATGTACCGCTTCCTGTACACTTGCAAGCAAAGCGACCCAAGTCGCGGTGTTGTCCAGTGAGCCTCTGTTGCCCATACCGCGGCATGTGCACCTGCATGCACAGCGCCCTGCACCGCGTTGTTGTCCAGACGGTGCACTGCTGTGTGTACTGCGGTCTGGACACATGCCTGAGACGCGGTCCATCTAGCGGTATTGACGGGATTTTAGTGCCCTAAGTTCAAAACGACGCTGTTTCAACTAGGGCTCCCATATATATGCTCTATCTTCTTCCTTGCTCGTTTTTAAGAGTTCAAGAAGCCATTATTGAGAGGCCAAGCTTTCCTTAGAGAGAGAAACTCCCAAGAACTCATCTTTACTCAACCAAACACAAATCCATATGCATCTAACCTCTTCAAGCATTATCTCATCATGGATTCTTCTTGCTTTCATTGACTAGGTAACTTGAACATGCCCTAAATCTCTTTGTATTTATTTATGTTCTTGTTTGCCTAGGGTTAGCTCTTTTATGTGATTTATTGCATATCCTTATGTTTATTGGCATTTATAACATGATTGAGTTGTTGTGTGTTGGTTGAGAGCCTTGTTCATTAATAGCTAGCATTTAGGACGATTTTACCCTTCTAGCTAAATCTTCATGCATTTGCATTTAGATATTGATATCTAGGATTTGCATTTATTGATATCCTTAGATAAGCATTTATTGTTGCCTAGCATTAATTGCATGTTTGAATATCTTTTACATATTCACATAGATTGTTTAACCTCTTCATTGATTGTTAAGCTTTGTGACTAAGTGAGTTAGTGCACAAGCTTGTGGTCAAGAATCACTATTAAAGGCCCGTTGGGTAGAGTGAAAGGGTTAGTGACCAAGTAGGTGTGACTTGAGGTCAACCTAGGTTGTAAAATTTCGTTCAAATAGTGGATTTGAGGACCGTAAGTGGCTAGAAGGATAGCCCGTGAGTTTTGCCCAGTTGGAGGGTTTCTCACGTAAATTAATCCTTGTGTTTTTATTGTTTTCCGCTTATTTATATTGGATTGATTGATTGCTAATATGGAGTAGGATTATTAAAATTGATTAAGTCAAAAAGTTGGTAATAAATCAACTAAAACCTATTCACCCCCCCCCCCCCCCCCCCCCCCTCTAGGTTGTATTAGACACACTTTGTGTATTTTCACTCTCATTTAAGAAATGGAGCCACGATGTCCATATCTATAAATGAAGTCCTCTATCGATTAACAAATGAATACCACCAAACTATCGAGGATAGACTATGCTATATAATCGTACTCATTGATAGCTCAAATGATAACACTTGCAACCATAAGTCCATAATTTGTCTCAGGATTTAGATAGACTCTCCGATTGTCCTGATAATGAAAAGACTTATATCTAGTGACGGTTCTAGATAAAGTATTTCATTGTGATCCAGTTCAATGCACCCAGTGCACTAGATTCTTTTACTCGAAAACCTTTCGATGATTTTAGACTCATCATAACTCATTTGATCCCACTCAAATTCTAGTAAAAGAATTCTACAACTTTATCAAGATAGAGGTTCCCAACCTTTAACTTAAGTTGTGAACGTTATCCAAGACTAACTAAAGAATTGTGTCTACCTCATACATATCCGGATGTACAAACAATTCTTCATATCTCATAGTCTTTTGACCTTATGATTATTTACCTTGACAATTATAATTATAAATGCTATAAGATTTTGCAGAATCAGAAATCACTTTATTTATATGAAAAGATTGTCAATTACAATATTACACTCTTGCTATTGAGCATAATCCTAACATTCTCCCACGTGCGCTATAGCAAATGTGTCATATCTCTCATTCCCATGTTCTCTAGGTGCCCATCAAAACTCTTCTGAGGTAGAGCCTTTGTGAAGGGATCTGCTAGATTTTCTGCCGACGCGATTTTGGTAATCGTCACGTCTCCCCTATGAATAATCACCCTTAAAAGATGATACTTTCTTTCAATGTGTTTTCCTCTCTTATGACTTCTTGGTTCTTTCGAATTAGCCACAGCTCCACTGTTGTCACAGTAGATAGTGATCTGCTTATTCGCACTAGGAATTATTTCTAAGTCAATCAAGAATTGGTGAAGCTAAACAGCCTCCTTGGCAGCTTCGCATGCAGCTACATACTCTGCTTCCATGGTGGAGTCAGCAATACAAGATTGCTTGATACTCATCCAAATGACTGCTGCTCCTCCAAGAGTAAACATAGATCCTGATGTGGATTTTCTAGAGTCAAAATCCGATTGGAAATCAGAATCTGTATACCCAACGGGGATTAAATCCCCTCCAGAGTATACAACCATATTATCTTTCGTTCTCCTAAGATACTTGAAAATATGCTTGACTGCCGTCCAGTGATCAGGACCAGGTTTCGATTGAAACCTGCTAACTATGCCAACAGCAAAACAAATATCTGGTCTAGTACAGAGCATTGCATACATGAGACTTCCAACTGCCGAGGCATATGGAATTCTACTCATGAATTGCTCTTCATGCTCATTCTTAGGAACTTGTTCCTTAGAAAGTTTGATTCCATGCCTAAAAGGTAACATACCTTTCTTGGAATCTTGCATGGAAAACCTAGACAAGATTTTGTCTATGTATGAAGCTTGGGATAGTGCAATCGTTTTATTCTTTCTATCCCTTATTACTTGGATACCTAGAATAAAACTTGCTTCTCCTAAGTCCTTCATATCAAATTGTTTTACTAACCATTCTTTTACTGATGTCAATACTCCCACATCGTTTCCAATGAGTAATATATCATCTACGTAAAGAATAAGGAAAACCAACTTGTCACCTTTGATCCTTTTGTATACACAAGGTTCTTCAAGGTTCTGTAAAAATCCAAAACCTTTTACAGCTTGGTCGAACCTTATGTTCCAGGATCTGGATGCTTGCTTTAATCCATAAATTGATTTCTGCAACTTGCATACCTTTTCCATTTGGCCATTTTCAATGAATCCTTCTGGTTGCATCATATAGATGCTTTCGTCAAGACTTCCATTAAGGAAAGTTGTCTTGACGTCCATTTGCCAAATCTCTAAATCTAAAGATGCTGCATTGGATAAGAGTATCCTAATGGATTTAAGCATGGCCACAGGAGAGAAGGTTTCCTCGTAATCGATACCTTCTTTCTGTGTGTAACCTTTAGCTACCAATCTAGCTTTAAAAGTTTCCACCTTTCCATCCATACCTCTTTTCCTCTTGTATACCCACTTGCACCCAATGGGTTTTATCCCTTTAGGAAAGTCTACAAGGGACCAGACTTTGTTATTGAACATGGATTCAATCTCAGATTGCATTGCCTTTTGCCAATAGTGACAATCAACATCCTCCATTGCTTCCTTGTACGCGTAGGGATCATCGTCGTCAGGGAGATTCTCAACAGATTCTCCTAGACCGATGTATCTTTCAGGTTGGGTTCTAACCCTCCCACTACGATGAGGAATGGTAGGTTGTTGATTTTGTGTTGGAGTGGAAATTACAATTGGGTTAGGTTGTGAAACCTCTTGTGGAATTGTATCTCCTGACATATCATTCAGGACAATTCTACTTTTGGGAACAAAATCATTCATATGGTCCTTTTCCAGAAATGTAGCATTTGTTGAAACAAACACTTTTAGATCTGAAGGACTATAGAAATAATATCCTTTAGTTCCTTTTGGATACCCCACAAATATGCATGTTTCCGAACAGGACTCCATCTTTTCTGTCTTTCCTTTTAACACATGTGCAGGACAACCAAATATCCTTATGTGTTGTAAACTAGGCTTTCGTCCAATCCACAACTCATATGGTGTTCCAGGAACCGACTTCGATGGTACCACGTTTAGAATATATATTGCAGTTTGTAGAGCATATCCCCAAAAAGAAATAGGAAGTGTTGAATAAATCAACATGGACCTAACCATGTTCAAAAGAGTTCTATTTCTCCTTTCTGCTACCCCATTTTGTTGAGGTGTACCTGGTGCAGAAAACTGAGAAACTATCCCATTATCAATAAGATATTGCTGACACTCACTAGATAGATATTCTCCACCACGATCAGATCTCAAGATTTGTATGCGTTTCTCAAGCTGATTTTCTACTTCAGCTTTGAATGCTTTGATCATGTCAAAAGCATCCGACTTATGTCTCATGAGATACACATAACCAAATCTTGAGTAATCATCTGTGAAGGTGATGAAGTACTCATATCCACCTTTAGCTTGAATGCTCATAGGACCACATACATCAGTGTGTATTAGTCCTAAACATTCAGTGGCTCTTGCACCTTTGGTATTTAATGGCCTTTTGGTCATTTTACCTTCCAAACAAGATTCACAAGTTGGTAGATCATCAACCTTTAAGTCACTTAAAGGTTCATCACATACCATTCTTTTAATCCTATTAAGGTTAATGTGACCTAGGCGTAAATGCCAAAGGTAGGTTTCATCTTTTGATAATTTTACTCTTTTATGATTAGGTTCCGTTATTTCTGTGTCTAACGAGTGAGAGATATTTCTATGCAAAAAGAATAGACCGTTTTCCAATGTACCTTTGCAAACAATTTTGTCATTCTTACTAATAATAAAAGCTTTATTAAAAGTAACCGAATATCCAAATTTATTTAAACAAGAAACTGAAATTAAATTCCTCTTGAATTGAGGTACATAATAAACGTCTATTAAATCTAAATGCCTACTAGAATCTATTATAACTCTAATATCTCCCACTGCACTTGCAGACACTAACGATCCGTTGCCCAAGCACAAATTGATTTCGTTCTTATTCAGCCTTCTCCTTTCTTGGAACCCCTGTAAGGAATAACAAACATGATTAGTGGCTCCAGAGTCTATGATCCAAGAATCTGTAGAATCTGCCAGAAAACATGTTTCAAGATAATTAATATTACCTTCTTCCTTCTTGTTCTGGGACTTTGGGCAATTTCTTTTCCAATGTCCCTTTTCACCACAAAGGATGCATTTCCCTTTGATCTTGGTTACTTTCTTGGTCTCCTTCTTGGTAGGCCCAAGTTGCTTTTTCTTCTGTTGTTTCTTGACCTTCTGACGGGTCTTAACAGTAGCAACTTTACCAACCATATGAATCTCTTGACCTTTGCTTTTCACAAGGATCTTTTCAACGCTTTGAACATCTTACATCAGGCCCTGCAAGGTGTATTCCTTTTTGTTCAAGGTGTAGTCCAACTTGAACTGATCAAAGGAATCTGATAGTGAGTTGACAACCATGTCAATTTTGGTCTCACCATCTCTCTCAGCGCCATTTAATTCTGCAATATTTAGATGTGCTATGACTTTCATCATGTGATCTTTCACAGCCTGTCCAGGTTTCATCCTAAGATTCATAAAAGTAGTCACTGCCTCTCTCTTAGTCGTCCTAAACCTCATAGCAAACATCTCTTCCAGAGACATCATAATATCAGCAGCAGACCCCATTCCTTCATGCTGCTGTTGCAACACGTCGGAGATAGTAGCCATAATGTAACATTTGGCCATATCATCTAAGGTCTTCCACTGCTCATACTCATCTCTTTGCAAAATACTTGATTCATTATTAGGAGCAGGTGGTTTAGGAGTAGTTAGAACAAACTTATGTTTTTCACTTTGCAGCAACAACCCAATTTTCCTTTTCCATGTGACATAATTATCTCCAGTTAAAGTGTTATCTTTCAGGATGTTCATAAGTGATGGGGTCATGATTTTTGAATAAAACAAAAAGCATATATAAGTAAATAATCATGATAAAGCACTTTCGAATATTTATCTTGAATTAATTAAATAACTCAATCGTGAAAAATTCAACGGTGATCCAACACCCATAATTGTTACGCCTCCTTCGGGAGTTCGCACCATTTACTAGTTGGACTAGGTCCCACCTAATTGTTAACATAACAACCAACGTTTTCAATTTTAGCCTTGCAATTTTATTAACAAGAACTCTCGGGAGGATATTAATAAAATTACATTGAGTGTGTTACCAAGATATCGACCCTCAATTTTCTCTCACGAAAATCCCTCCTCTGGGAGTAGATCTCGTTTGAGTCAATTGTCTAGTATATCCTTGTAAGGAAGTATTTTGCTAAATTTCATTTATGGACGCCCCTCGGGGGGATTACCAATAAATAATAAAGCTCAACTAACCTTGGAGGCCATAGGTGCTCTAACACACCTTCTCCCACTCAATTATTTAAGGCGTGTGATTAAATTCCAAAGAATGATTTTACCAAGTTATCTAGATGCCAATTAGATACCTAAATCATTCAATGCATGTTCATACCAAAAGAGATATATGAGTGGCACTCCTATTCTATATGATATGTTATCATACAATAACAAATATTGTAATATTTATACATAAAAATAAATAGCCACAATTTTGGTCCATCCTAGAAAAGCATGTAAATTACAATTGTACGGAATACAGAAAACTCCTTTCTTGGCGAACAAGACTTCAAGCGACCATCTCGCGCACGTAACTCGCGCACCCGAAGATCACCAAGCAGCCCATGCGCACGCCTAGCCCATGCAAGGGCATGAGCTGCTGCATGGCCAGCCCATGCATGGGTCGCGCGTGCTGCTGCACAGCAACAAGCGCAGCTGCACGCTTGGTTGCGTGCGAGCTTGTTGTCTCGGTGCGCGCGGGTGCCAAGCTCGGTTCCGGATGCTCCAATTTCTTCAAATCTTCGAGTCTTCAAATCTTGAATATATTACAACTTATTTTATACAATAAAATACTGTAGAAATAGTTTTTTTTATTTAAACTACTGCAGTATTTTTTTTTTTTTTACAAATAAAAAACTGCACTTATTTTTTAGTACAATAAAAAACTGCACTAAATTTTAATACAATAAAAAACTGCAGTATTATTACAATAAAATTAATAAGAACTTAGCAACTACCAAGAAGGAATTATGGCGATAATAGACCACCCTTCTTGTTACAATTCCGAAACAAAAAATACATTGAAATTCTAGGACCAAAATCGAGCAATAACAATTCACTTTATAACAACATATATAAATCCATTCATTCTACATGTAATTATATATGCGATTACCTTGAGTGCCATCTCTTTCTAAAACATGTATAATCACAATAAAAGGAAATAGATTCACGTATATATACATTAATTAATTAAAGGTACAACCAAGGCTCTGATACCAATTGTAGGGAAAAATTGCTTAAAACCGCAGCGGAAGGCGAAAAAAATAATTTTCGTATAGTTTAAAATTTTTCTAAAGATTTGAACCTTAACCCTTTAATTAATTAAACTCAAATATATGGTTAGAGTTAAATACCTCTTGTCGCGTGATCCGATTGACTTACGTCGATGGTAATCCGCAAGATCTTCAATCCTAGCACGTACGTGAATCACCTAGGAGCGTGGTCTCCCTTTTCTTTGAATTGCTTACCTTAGAATGGATGTATGGAATTTCTGATCTTGATCTTCAATAGTAAAACACCAAGAGCCTAAAAAATAGTTCCGGTCACTTTTGAATTCACAATCAATATGATTGAAACTCGCGTAACCCTAAATCGAAAGTGTGCACAAAACCTTTTGATGTTAAAGGCTTGTAAGTGCACTATCGAATGAGAACTTATTTTCTTTTTCTCTCTTGGCCGAAAATCTATGTGTATAGAGTAGGATTTTTTATTTTCAAAACAAACAAATATCTCTTTCTATTTTGCTTCTTTGTGGCCGAAAATTCATAACCTTATATTTATAGGTTGGCCGAATTTTCTCCTTCACCAAGTAGGGTTGGCCGAATTCATTGAATAGGAAATCTAGGGTTGGTTAATTTCCTTACTTGAAAAGGAATTATTCTTTTCCCTAATTCCTATCAATTCAAGAATCCTAACCCTTGTAGGACTAGTGGTGGCCGAATTCTTTGTATAATAAGGAGTGTATGTGGACTTAATCCTTACCACATTAGGACTCCTATCACTTAAAAGAATTCCAACCCTAATCAGACACATAGTATTTAATTTACTGATCAGGAAAAGATTTTGATTTAAACTATTAATTAATTAAATAATTAATTAATTCCCATTTAATCAAAATAATAAAATAAAATAATATCTTGGGCTATTTTATTTAGCCTTGCCGCCCACACCATGTATATATGGGCCCAATATTATTTTTCTTATTTTATTTAATCCATTAGACGTTAAATAAAAGCCCACATGTGAACCAGACTTATTCTTACTAAAAGAAACAAGCCTACATGTCTCCTTTTAATATATTAATATAATAGTGCAGCCCATTAAATAAATAATAGACATATTATATTCTTAATATATTAAATGCAATTCTAGATGGACCCATAAATTGGTCTGGTAGAATATATCAAGTGATCCATGCAAGTACGTGTGGATTGTGGATCTTGGCGGGCTATCTAAATTTAAGCTTCAATAGACATAACCTAATCACAATCAACAAATGATTCACTTAGGTTCAATCTATTAATTTTAACTCATTCCACTAAAGAGCTAAAATTGAACTCTTAAATAAAGATAGAATAAGGAGATGTTTCTCATTCATACCCTAGACAATCTTATAGGAGATGGTGTATCCTCGTGAATAATATCAGTAATCGCCAAGAGCTCATAGACCGCCTATAGCTCTCCAAGTTACCATATTTCCTCATATGACCACATTTTGAACTTGGATATTTTGACTTGTCCAGAAGCCATGTCTTCAATAATCATTATTGAAAACTCAACGTTGAGATTTAATATCCAATACCTCAAAACATCCATATGATGATATTACACTCTCATTTAATAAATGGAGCCACGATGTCCATATCTATAAATGAAGTCCTCTATCGATTAACAAATGAATACCACCAAACTATCGAGGATAGACTATGCTATATAATCATACTCATTGATAGCTCAAATGATAACACTTGTAACCATAAGTCCATCATTTATCTCAGGATTTAGATAGAATCTCCGATTGTTCTGATAATGAAAAGACTTATATCTAGTGACGGTTCTAGATAAAGTATTTCATTGTGATCTAGTTCAATGCACCCAGTGCACTAGATTCTTTTACTCGAAAACCTTTCGATGATTTTAGACTCATCATAACTCATTTGATCCCACTCAAATGCTAGTAAAAGAATTCTACAACTTTATCAAGATAGAGGTGCCTAACCTTTAACTTAAGTTGTGAACGTTATTCAAGACTAACTAAAGAATTGTGTCTACCTCATACATATCCAGATGTACAAACAATTCTTCATATCTCATAGTCTTTTGACCTTATGATTATTTACCTTGACAATTATAATCATAAATGCTATAAGATTTTGCAGAATTAGAAATCACTTTATTTATATGAAAAGATTGTCAATTACAATATTACACTCTTGCTATTAAGCATAATCCTAATAGTATTAACATGATGATGCTGGGGATGTATAAGAAGCTTGGGCTGGAGGGATTGAAGCCAACCACTATGACTCTGTTGTTGGCCGACCATTCATCTCATACACCACATGGAGTGCTTGAAAATGTGCAAATCAAAGTGGGTGGACTCAACATCTAATCTTTATTGTGCACATGCAACCACATATTATTATTGAATTAAAGAATCTTCTTGCTCTTTAATTGATGTCCATAATAATTTTTGATTATCCTACGCATCATCTTAGATCCTTAATAAACAAAACTGTCATATCAAAATATAAGCATTTTTGGATATGAGAACTTCTAGTTCATAATTACATAAAATTTTACACATTATATAACTGTGTAATATAATCCATATGAGAAAGCATGCAACTTCTCAATAATGAGCTTCTAGCCCAATTCATGCACAGATATTCAACACTCTTATTATTCATAGTCTCAATATGACATTAATAATGTTATATATATATATATATATATATATATACCTTTGAACTAAGAAGATTTCTTTATGTTCTGTTTGAATAATATAAAAGCATCATTGATACACAATTTAATACCATTTGGTAATAAGATTGTGGCTCCTTTGGAGCCTTTAATCACATCTGCTGGATATGATCTAGTATTAACCTTTAGCAAAATAAATTTTTTGATCTTCCACTATCGACAAGACATATATATTTCCTTCTAGGAATTTTATCGGCATTATGTGTAATGTCATTTTATATCTCATCAAAATTAAAACCTTTTCAATAGGTCTATTCTGTAAACCTTTTCTCTTATCATTTACAAGCATCCAATTATGGGGTATGTTTTGATATCTTATGAATAAGAATTTATTCAAATTTACTCTCTTGATATTGCTTCGTCAAGAGCATGTACGAAATGGATAAAATATCCTTTCCAATTTCATTATACGTGATACTGGGATCTTAAATCATTTTTTGATACTCACAACTTCCTACTGGGATGTGTAGATTTTTCCTCAAATGAATGACATGTAACCGTATCACTTCAAAAATATGAGATAAAATAAAATCATAAATCATAATGATTTTTTGAACTTTCAGTTCGACTATGAACTGCAAGTTCATAAATAAAATTCAGGAAACTTCATATTATGAATGAAAATTACAAATTGACTTTCCAGATGAAAGAATCATAACTTGATCAAATTCAAAACTGCTAGTTCTGATAAAATTTGGTATTTTTAATATCACCATTTAAATAGAATTCAGAGCTTCAAGTCTAATTAGAACTTCAGGTTCAAAATTTAATACTTTATATTAAAATTCATAACTTCCAGTTATCTATTGAATTCGAATTTACAACTTCAGGTTCCAAATAATAAAGTATGACATTCTTGTATATAACAATGAATCCAAAACTCCATGTTCTTAATGAAATTTAAAATTCAAAACTTCAGGTTCTGATTGGTTTGAAAAACCGTGCCAACTTAAATATCATACTAATAAATCTAGAAACTCCATGTTCTGGTTAGTCGGTCAGCTAGTATGGCATTCGTGTTTATAACAATAAATCCAAAACTTCATGTTCTTACTGATCGTGCCTAAATTGTTGTATATTTCGGCCATCATTCCTATTCCTTTGTCTCGTTCTTGTGTGTATTTTCTATATATTTTATGTCTAATAGGCTCATTAGTGCTAATTGCAGGCAATAGATGCAATTCTAGGTTTGGAAGCATGTTGCCGTGATTTCGGCAGAAAATGGGCAAAAGGAAAGACAAAGGATCATAAGCAGCTCTACAGTGCGGGTCCAGTGCGGGTCAAGTGCGGGTCGCAACCGCACTCCAACCGTACTCCAACCACACTCATGCTCATAGCCGGGACTTGATACAAGAGAAGAGTTACAGTGCGGGTCCAGTGCGGGTCATCCAACCGCACTCCACCCGCACTGTTGCCAAAGCCAGAGAAGCTGAGTTACACCTGACGTTAACGTGCGGGTACAGTGCGGGTCATCCAACCTGCACTCCACCCGCACTGTTGCGAAACCAGAGAAGCAGATTTACACCTGACATTAGAGTGCGGGTACAGTGCGGGTCTTGCAACCGCACTCCACCCGCACTATTGCTCAAGACAGAGGAGTGGATTTTGCACCTGTCAGTAAAGTGCGAGTAAAGTGCGAATCAAGTGCGGGTCAAGTATGAGTCAAGTGCGGGTAATCCAACCGCACTCCACCCCCACTATTGCCCAGATCAGAGAACTAAAGATGAAGAAAACCCTTACATTACGGGTAATAAACCCGCACTCCACCCGCACTATTGCCCAGATCAGAGAACTGAAGATGAAGAAAACCCTTACAGTGCGGGTAATTAACCCGCACTCCACCTGCACTCTGCGAGCGACAGCTTCTGGTTTCAAGCTTAAGTGACCTATTTTCCATCCTCTATAAATAGAAAAGGATGGGAATGAACAAAACAGCTCCCATATGTCCCAACACTTGTAGTCTAAGCTAGTAACACATCTCCCTATCATCCAAACCATCTCTACTCAATCAAAGGCAACTAGCAGACTTGGATTCAAGCTTCAAGGAAGGAGATCAATCTTCAAGGAAGGAGATCAATCTTCAAGGGTTCTCTCTACACTCTCTCTTAGTTTATTTGTTTGTAATAGAACATGAGTAGCTAAAATACCCCACTATGGGGTTGATGTTATTTGTTTGATGGATATGTGGGCTTTGTAAATAAAATCTATGTGTTATATTTATTCTATCTCTATGTTTTATTCCATTGCTTGAATTTATTTCCATTATTGATTTGCTTGGATACACCCTCTTTACATGATTGATTTGGATTACTTGAGTAGGCAATTAGGTTGTCTAATGCTCCATTGAATGGAAGGATTTCTGAAAATCCGGCTCTACAACCATGTCCTTAATCTAATCTTGAATTAGTGGCTTTCACTATACATCCTAGGTTAGCCACTTGTGAGAGAATTAGAAGCCTCCACTGTACACCCTAGGTTGGCTACTTTAGTGATTTTAAGAGAACTAACCTTCGAGTAGAATTCGGTTGATAACCTCGAGCCTCATCCAATCTCAAACGGGTGGCCTTCACTTTACATCCTAGGTCGGCCACTTGTGAGGGAATTGGAAGCCATCACTATACACCCTAGGATGGCTACATTAGTAATAGGTTGAGCCATAGCTAGATAGATGAGCATTCATGGAAAAAGTCCCAATTGAGTAACTAGCCATTGTTGGTTGCTTAGGAGGGATTAATCGCTAGTAGGAGGTCTTCACTATACACCCTAGGTTGACCTCTTGCTAGAGATATATACCAACGCTATACACCCTAGGTTGGTTACATTTATCAATACATGCATAATTGAGAGTTTGTTGCAATTGCCCCAATATTCACTTACAAGTCCATCAACTCCGTAGTTCCATCATCATTCATTCATCACTCCATTGTCATCCCATTTTATTTGCTTACATAGTTTAGTTTATATTTTATTTTCATTCACCATCACTTTTACTTTTATGCATACTAGTTATATTAATCCTAATCTTATCACCGCTACCCCGATCTCAGTGGACGACACCTGTGCTTACCGCTTTACTTGTGAACGCATCGCATAGGTTTTATAAATTGTTTTGATGGACGGTTTTCTAACGGCAAAAACCTTCTCATCAAATGGCGCCGCTGTCGGGGATCGGTGTGCATAGTAGTGATTAGATTAGTTTTAATACTATTAGTTTATTAGTTATTTTTAGTTTTGTTAGTTTCTTTTTATTGCTTTGGTAGTTTTTGTTTTTGTTTGTTTCAAGACTCTACGGATTTTTTTTTTGGCAAAATTCAGGGTCAAGTTACGAGCCTAACGAGAATACCTACATCTCGTCATTCCAGTCAAATTCCGTTGAAGATCAACTACGAAATTTCATGAAAAATCATGTGCCGGAGACTGAGCAGATGATAGCTTCTCAACAAGAGACTCAAGCCTTCATAGAAGAGAAAACCACCCAAATGCTACAATCCGCCCAGCAGTCCACCCCGGTAAATCAGAGTTGTTTCCAAGTTAAAGCAACCAAACCGGTGGATTCCTCCAATTTCTCAAAAGAAGACATGTATAAGCTCCGAATCGAATTTGAAGTGGAACGAAGCAAGAGAATGGACGAGATGGACAGGATGATCAAGATGAACCAAGAGCTTATGAGCGTGAGCACAGAGCTAGTGTTGGAAAGGGTTGTGTTGAAGGAAGAGAATGAAGCACTTCAAGAGAGAGAAGCCTTGGGAATGGAAAAGGCGAGTAATCTCTAAGAGTTGAACAAGAAACTATTATTTGAAATGAAGATGCTTAGGGTTGAGAATGGTACTCTCAAGAAGACAAATGGCGAAGTCTCCGACAAGAACAAAGAATTGGAAGAACGAATTGAGAGATTTGAAGTCGAAAAGAGTACTGCATCAAAGGATTTGGAGAACTTAGCGAGGCTATCAAAAGATTTTGAAGATGAGATAGCTCACAAGTCAATGAAGATGCAAATGGAGGTTGACCAAAAAGTTAATGCCTTAGAGGAAGCAAAGGTAGCAGTAAGCAAAAAAGAGGAGGAGGTCAAGGCGTTACAAGTGAAACAAATCAAACGTCCTCTAGACCACCCATCAAAGGGGAGTTCCTCTAACTCTAATCTCTTTTGCTATGCATGTTCTAGGATAGAGCATTTTAAGTCTAAATACAAGCCAAATCAACATAGGAAAACTAGAGGTCCTAGGAATAGGTGCAGTCCACCTAGGGTCAAGCAAATATGGGTAAGGAAAGACCAAGTGCACTTATATAGGAACATGAAAAAGGAAAAGATAATGAAGTCACCTAAATTTATTTGGGTAGTGAAAAATAGAGAATTTCCTAACTTGGTCAAACCACCCTTAGAGGACCCTAGCCTCTCCATGAATGCATCCCATTGAATAATTTTGATGCATGTAGTTAGTTTTATGTTTTATGTTGTTTAAATTCAATAAATTGTGATGTTGGGATAGTTTTGTTCGAATGCTATATTTTATGGATATTTGCACATTGAATTTATTAATTATATTTGTGGATGAAAGAGCTGGAGGCTCTTGTGCAAGTATGAATGCATGTGCTTTATATTGTTTAATTCGGTTTGGGGGTTGTTCATGCCCCATTCCGTCAATTTTGATAAAATGCATGATGTTAAGCTTGACTTGTGCTTCAATGATATATTGCATGAATTGCCTTTATTTTGTGAGCCTTGTTTGAGTCACTTTTATTTTGTTGGGGCATTGATTGTGGTTGATTAGTGCCTAGGTTTGTTTGAGTCATGTTAGGTGTGTGCCGCTAGGCCAGATTCTCTTGTCTTCAACATTGAGGACAATGTTGGGTTTTGGTTTGGGGGTGTAGACGCCTTTTTGAGTCGTCTTTTGTGTCTTGAGTCATTTTTGTGTCTTATTTTCGAAAAGGTTGCTGCTTAGCCAGAATTTTAAGCTTATTTAGCTTGGTGAGATACCTGGAGCATAGTGTTTGTGGCGAATGTGTGTATGCTTTGTATGCTTATTCAATAACTCTTAGTAACTTTAGGGGTCTCACTTGCACTTCATAGGCTAGTCTCATCTTCTAGTGTCCAAGTTTAGGGAACTCGGTGCTCAAGCGCCTTGTTCTAATAGTGGAGATTTCCCTTGTGAGATCACAAACACAAGCCAAAAGCGTGTATATTTGAGGGAAAATATTTTTCAAATCTGTAAACACTATTCAAACACCATGCATAGTCTCACTACATCAAAAATCATCATTTGTCATTGAACATGCATCATATATGTGGACTGCTTGACGGAAACTTTTATTCCCTTGGTAGATTGATCCTTTGAAGTGATATTAGGCAATGTGTGTTTTAGCCACTCAAAAAGAAAGCCTAAATACTTCCCATTCCCGTAATATGTGTGCTCCCAAGCCAATTTTGAAGCCAAACACATATAGACTTTTCCATTCTACACCCACGTTATCCATAACCCAAGCAACCTAAACACTTAGTCAACCCTCTCTTAATTAATCTTGTTGAGGCTTAGGAATGTAAACTTGTGCTTTAATTTGATAAAGTGCATGTACCTAGGCAAGAGTAATGAGTTGTGAAAATGTGCATAGTAAAAAGGCATGAAAAGAAAAGAAAAGAAGCAAAAAGTAACAAAAGAAAAATATGCTTCAAATGCCTTGTGTGAATTGTAAATGCTACTCAAATGGGTAACATGAGTAGTTAAAGATTGTACGTAGAGTCTAATTGTATGCATGGACGCCATATTGTATTTGGAAGTGGAGTTGCACGAGAAATTAAATGGTTAAGTGTAGAATGTATTGCCTTAACTTGGTTGATTAGTGCTTATGCCTAAATTTCTCATTCTTCTAATCACCATTCACCGTGGCCACGTTACAACCAAATGGAAAAGACCTAGTTGATCTTAGGGGATATCTAGATTGGGAATATTAGTTAATGAATGCTTTTTCCACGTTCATGACAATTGATTCTTTCATGAGACTCACTCATTGAAAACAATGTTTATTCTACACTAAATGTATGCAACTAAGTTGATTCAGTTACATAAATTCATTGGCATACATGTTGCGTGAGTGTGAACCTAGGTTCTAAGAGGAAAGATAAGAGAGAATCCATGTGAGAACCTAGCGTCGAAACGAATTACGCTCGAGGTGTGAGAGTGAGTAGTTTCTGAGGCAAGGGCATTTTAAGTGTGGGATTCGTGTTGTGCCGTTTCCCTTGGGGTGCCTTCGAGTTGTTTAGAACATTTTGCATATGCTCATTCCTCACTCCCATTTGCTTTTGCGTATTTTAAGGATTATGCTCAATAGCAAGAGTGTAATATTGTAATTGACAATCTTTTCATATTAATAAAGTGTGTAAGTTCCTCATATTTTGATTGGCTTATTTCGTTGACAAACCACATTGGGGATTAATTTTTGTAAGGGTATATTAGGCTTCATTGGGTGTGATCAAGCTTCAAGGACATCATCTCTCTCAAGAGCACTTCAAAAGGTATATCACTTGCTTAATTCTCTTTGAAGAGGTTTTAGTTGCACACACTCACATTCTATGCATTTGTATTGACATGCATGTATGGTTGCACACACACACTTCTTGCATTTTAGAGTTGATGAGCTGTACAGTAGGTTAGGCGACATGCAAGGCCACTTGTGTATGTTGCCTGACAAGTCGCCTTAGACTTAGATTTTTCTCACAGTGTGTTAGGCGACATGCAAGTCCACTTGTGCATGTCGCCTTAGTCATGTTCTTTTTTCTCCAGCGTGTAAGGCGACTTCATAGGCGACTTGGGGATGTCACCTTACATGTCACCTCAGGCAACGTGTTTTTTTCATAGTGTGTTAGGCGACTTCCAAGGCGACTTGCTCATGTCGCCTTGCATGTCGCCTTTTTCACCCGAACTGGGCATTTCGGGTATTTCACACCAGCTCGTTTTTTGGTCTCTATAAATACATCTTCTTCTCCACCATTTAGACCTAGATCTCTGAAAATATATCCCTAAGTGAGAGAAAGTAAATCCAAGAGAGAGAGAGAGCTCCAAGAAATCCTTTTTACTCAACCAAATTCATACCCATGTGCATCTAAGCTTTATTATTGCATCTATTCTTCATGGGTCTTCATGCTCTTCTTGACTAGCTAATCAAACAAGTCTTAGAACTTCCTTTTCATCTCTATGTTCTTGTTTACCTAGGGTTAGAAATTATTTGTTAATTAATTGCATGTTTATTTGGTTTAGCATGATTTGAGTATGTTTGTGATTATGTTTGTTGGTTGAGGTTGTATGTTCATTGATAGCTAGCATTTAGGACGTTTTTACCCTTCTAGCTAAATCTTCATGCATTTGCATTTAGATATTGATATCTAGGATTCGCACTCATTGACATCTTTAAATCCTTAGATAAGCATTTAGTGTTGCCTAGCATTAATTGCATGTTAGAATATTTTTACATATTCACATAGGTTGTTTAACCTCTTCATTGATTGTTAAGCTTTGTGACTAAGTGGATTAGTGCACTTGCTTATGGTCTAGAATCACTATTAAAGGCCCGTTGGGTAGAGTGAAAGGGTTAGTGGCCAAGTAGGTGTGACTTGAGGTCAACCTAGGTTGTAACTTTCATTCAAATAGTGGATTTGAGGACCGAATGTGACTAGAAGGATAGCCCGTGAGTTTTGCCCAGTTAGAGGGTTTCTCACGTAAATCAATCCTTGTGTTTTTATTATTTTCCGCATGTTTATATTATGATTGGTTGATTGCTAATATGGGGTCGGACTATTAATATTGATTAAGTCGAAAAGTTGGTAATAAATCAACTAAAACCTATTCACCCCCCCCCCCCCCCCCCCCCCCCCCCCCCCCCTCTAGGTTAATAGACACACGCTTTATAGTATTTTCAATTGGTATCAGAGCGGGTTCCTAGATACACTTAGGTGATCCTTGCTCTTTGTGTGTCTTGCATTTTGTTTGTGGTTGTTGCATCATTAACATTCATCTCATTCACACCCAAACACTATGAGTGGAAACGGAAGTGGTAATGAGGGAGCCTCTAGCACAAGACCCCATTTGCTCACCGTAGTAAACTATGCCTCTTGGAAAGGCAAGATGGAGTCGTACATTTGCCAAATAAATGACCGAGCATGGATTGCAATTAAAGATGGCTACACTCCTCCGGAAAAGACTCTTACAGACGAAAGTGTAGTTCCCAAGCCAAAGTCGGAATGGTCAACTCAAGAGTTTGAAGCATCCAAGTGGAACAACAAGGCTATGCATGCCATTCTTTGTGCAATGGATGACAATCAGTACAAATTGATCCAAACAACAAGAATTGCAAAAGAGGCATGGGAGATTCTAGAGACGGCCCATGAGGGAACCGAGGTGGTCAAGGACTCCAAGCTTCGAGTCCTCCAAACACAATTCGAGAAAATTAGAATGGAGGAGGATGAGTGCTTCAATGACTTTCAAGTGATGTTGATGGACATAGTCAATCAAAGCCATCAACTTGGTGATCCTTACTCGGATAGGAGAATCAAGCAAAAAATTATGAGGTCTCTTCCAGCAAGATTTGAGTCAAAAGTGACGGCTCTTGAGGAGAATAGTGACTACAAGAACATGAAGCTAAGTGAAGTTATTGGAAGGCTTCTAGCATATGAGTCTAGATGGACTCCCACACCTACACCTCCAAAGAAGCAAAAGAGTATTGTTTTGAAGACTTCTAAGGTTGAGAAAGAGGAAGAAGACTCGGATGAAGAAATGGCCCTCATGGTCAAAAGGTTTAAGAAGTTCATCAAATTTGAGAAGAAGGGATTTGGATCCAAAGGAAAAGAAATGAAGAAGAAGACTCATTTAGAAGTTTGAGTCAAGTGAAGACAAGCCCACAAGAAAAGGGATTCAATGCTTCGAATGTGGAGGTTTCGGACACATCTCCACGGATTGTGGCAATTTAAAGAACAAGAAGAAAGGAAAGGCTATGGCTGCCACGTGGAGTGATGGTGATGACTTGGAAGAAGAAGGAGAATCTTCGGATGATGAGGATCATGTGGCAAACTTTATTGCCTTCGCATCTTCTCTCAAGAGTAAGGAAGCATTAGATGATGAAGAGGAAGAGAAACAAAGTGAAAATGACTCTAGTGATGGTGACTCTTCATCCCATTCAACAAATATGGATGTAGGAGGAATGGATCTCGAAGGGTTCATTGAGCATTTTCAAAGGTCAAGATTGAAGATGAAGAAAGAGATTCAAAGGCTAAAGGGTGAGAATCTCAAGATATCTACCGAAATCACTCACCTAAATAGAGAAGTAAAGATAGCAAAAAGAAATGAGGAACTAATGGAAAAGGAGCTTGAAGAAGCAAGAGAGATCATTGCTAAAATGACTTCAAGTACGAAGAAACTCGATCACATGTTGGGAGTTGGCAAGAGGCCAAGTGATAAGAAGGGTCTTGGCTATAAAGATGACAAGGAGACCTCATCCTTAAGCAAGACTGTGTTTGTAAAGAGCTTGGACATCAAAGAGCCTCTACCCCCACAACATCCTAGGAAGAAGATCAAACTAGGAGAGTGCTCTAAAGATTCTTAAGTCAAGGTAGTACATGGGAAACAAGCTCAAGCTCAAGCTCAATCAACAAGGGTGCATCAAGCAAGTTTCCCTCAACCCAAATACCATCAAGCCAAGAAGCAATTCATGCAAGGTCAACCAAGGAAGCAATTCATTCCAACTCTACAACAAAGGAGGAGAGAACCTATCCAACACCACAGACAAGCTTAAATGCGTGGGAAAGCCCCTTTGTACTCACAAGGGCATGGTATGTCTTCTTATTTTATTCCCACTTGTCACTTTTGTGGTGTTGATGGTCACATTAGACCAAATTGCTTCAAATACATTGAAATGTGTAGAATCAAGAGCATGATTGAAAGAAATAGAGCTAGAGCCAAAATGCATGTTCCTAGGAAATCTAGAGCCAATTTGCATGATCCTAGGAAATCTAGAGCCAATGTGACTAATACCACTAGGAATGAGAACATTTCACCTAGGTGGATTAGAAGGGATGACTATTTTTGCTATGTGGCTCAAATTGCCTTGAAGGCAAATGCCTCTAACATTTGGTATTTGGATAGTGGGTGTTCTAGGCATATGACGGGGAACAAGAGCTTCTTTAAATCCCTTGTCTTGGAGGATGGAGGATTTGTCACCTTTGGTGATGGATCTATAAAGAAAGTCATAGGGAAAGGAACCATTTCCATTCCCGATTTACCCTCCTTGTCCAATGCTTTACTAGTTGATAGCTTGCAAGCCAATCTTATAAGCATTTCTCATCTTAATGATGATGGACTCTCCGTCTTGTTTAACAAAAATGATTGCTCTATCTTAATGCCAAATGGACAAACCTTGCTAAAAGGAAAGAGATCTAGTGACAATTGCTATTGTCTTGAAGCTAGTGCTATCTCTTGCAATATGTCAAAGTGTGAGGAAGTTGAGTTTTGGCATCAAAGACTTGGCCACATGAACTATCGAGATTTGAAGATCTTAGATAAGTTCAAGGTTGTGCGTGGCCTCCCTAAGCTTGGGAAGAAAGTCGATGGCGTTTGTGGACCTTGTCAACAAGGGAAACAAACCAAAAGTATGCACAAGAAAGGCAAGTATCTCGCCACCAAGGAGCCATTAGAGCTTCTACATATGGACCTTATGGGTCCCATGCAAACCGAGAGTCTCGGTGGCAAAAGATACATTTTTGTTTGTGTTGATGATTTCTCTAGATTTACATGGACATATTTTCTTAGAGAAAAATCTGAAACATTTGAAAATTTTAAAATGCTTTGCACTAAAATTCAAAATGAAAAGAACTCACACATTAAAAGCATTAAAAGGATTAGGAGTGACCATGGGAGGGAATTTGAAAATGCTTGTTTTGAAAGCTATTGCAATAGCTTAGGCATTTCCCATGAGTTTTCGGCTCCTAGAACTCCTCAACAAAATAGGGTTGTTGAGAGGAAGAATAGGGTCCTTCAAGAGATAGCCCGTGTGATGTTGCTTAGCAACAATGTCCCTAGGAACCTTTTGGCCGAGGCCGTCAATACGGCTTGCTACATAGGAAATAGAGTCTTCCTAAGGCCCGGTACTAGGCAAACCTCCTATGAATTATGGAAGGGTAGGAAGCCAAATGTTAGCTACTTCCACTCATTTGGGAGCAAATGCTACATTCTAAATGACCGAGATCAACTTGGCAAGTTTGATGCCAAGAATGATGAGGGGATTTTCATTGGCTATGCCCTTAATAGTAAGGCCTATAGAGTTTTCAATTTAAAAACTCTGAGTGTCATGGAATCATCTAATGTTGTCATAGATGATTTTAGGCCTAAGACTAGAGATCATGATGACGAGGTCGTTATGGTTGATGATTCTTCCTTGGAAAAGAATGGTGAGACTTCAATTGATGTGAAGTCAAGTCTTGATGAAGAGGTCATTCAATCTCTTGATAGAGATACATCATTGGACTCTAAAGAACCCGCTCCATGGGTTAGACATCTCCACAACAAGAATGACATTCTTGAAGATATGAATGAGGGTGTTAGGACTAGGCGTCAAATAGCTAATCAAATTAGCTATACTTGTTACACCTCTCAAATTGAACCTAAAAAGGTTGATGAAGCCTTGAATGATGAGTTTTGGGTTCTTGCCATACAAGAAGAGCTAAATCAATTTGAAAGAAATGAGGTTTGGGCTCTTGTTCCTTGACCCAAGGATACTAATGTCATAGGCACCAAATGGGTATACAGGAACAAGTCGGATGAGAATGGCAACATTGTGCGTTACTAGGCTAGACTTGTAGCACAAGGATACTCTCAAATTGAGGGTATTGAGTTTGAGGAGACTTTTGCTCCAGTTGCCCGTCTTGAGTCCATAAGGCTTCTTTTATCCATATCATGTGTGCATAAGTTCAAATTGCATCAAATGGATGTTAAGAGTGCCTTCCTCAATGGTTTCTTACATGAGGAAGTGTTTGTTGAGCAACCCAAGGGGTTTGTGGATCAACACCACCCCAATCATGTCTATCGCCTCAAGAAGGCTTTATATAGGTTGAAACAAGCACCTAGGGATTGGTATGAGCGCCTCACTCAATTTCTTGTTGACAATGACTACACTAGGGGTAGTGTTGACAAAACTTTATTCATCAAGAGGAACAAAGATGAGTTTTTCATAGCTCAAATTTATATTGATGATATTGTTTTTGGCTCCACCAACAAATCCAAAGTCCAACAATTTGTTGATGTCATGTCTCATGAGTTTGAGATGAGTCTTGTTGGGGAGCTCAATTACTTCCTAGGTTTGCAAATCAAGCAATTGCATGATGGGATTTTCATATCCCAAGCTAAGTATGCTAAGAACCTAGTGAAGAAGTTTGGCCTTGAGAATGCCAAACATTATGACACACCCATGAGTACCACCTTGAAACTAAGCAAGGATGCTAGTGGCAAGAGTGTGGAACAAAGTCTTTATCGTGGCATGATTGGTAGCTTGCTTTACTTGACTGCAAGTAGGCCAGATATAGCCTTTAGTGTGGTTGTGTGTGCTAGGTACCAAGCGGATCCCAAGGAATCCCATCTCTCCTCTGTGAAGAGAATCATTCGATATGTGAATGGGACATCCAACTATGGGATATGGTACTCTTTTGACACTAATGCTAGCTTAGTTGGCTTTAGTGATGCAGATTGGGCAGGAAATTATGATGATAGGAAGAGTACATCGGGCGGTTGCTTCTTCCTAGGTAACAACTTGGTCTCATGGTTTTGCAAGAAGCAAAATTCCATCTCTCTATCCACAGCTGAAGCAGAATACATAGCCGCCGGGAGTGCTTGCACACAACTCCTTTGGATGAAACAAATGCTTGTGGATTATGGCTTTGATCAAGATATTCTTACCCTTTATTGTGATAACATGAGTGCAATTAACATTTCAAAGAATCCAGTTCATCACTCTAGGACAAAGCATATAGACATTAGGCATCATTTCTGTAAGGACCTCGATTTTATGATTGGCTTATTTCATGACAAACCACCACATTGGGGATGATTGTGTAATGGGTAGCTTAGGTCCGTATTGGCAAGCTTCCAAGCATCTCCATAACTTCAAGAGCAAAAGGTATATTCACTTGACTTTGTCTCTTGAAGAGTTTAGGTGCACACACACACTTCATGCATGTTTTGTTTATCTTGCATTTGTGTTCCTTATTGTTTATATGTGTGTGCATCCTTTTCAATGACACTCACTAGCTTACATTAGATATCATATCTTCCATTGTATATTATTTGATAACATGTTTGACATGTTAATTGTGCTTCATTGTGTGCATCTCACTCACTTCACACTTGCACAACATTCTTGTAAGATTGACTTTTGTCTTGAGTGTTAAAAAGGGATTTTCCCCTTTGGCGCAGCCTAGACCGCTCGGCAGGCTTTGCTTGCACCGCGGCGCACGGAGCGGTATTCTCCAGTGCGTCATGCGCGACGTGGATCGCGACCTGTGCACTTGCACGCACAGCGGTCCCAACCGCGGTGTTGTCCAGACGGTGCACTGCTGTATGTACCGCGGTCTGGACACTTACCTGTGCCGCGGTCTAGCAAGCGATTTTGACAGGATTCTGGTTCCCAAGTTCAAAACGATGTAGTTTGATCTAAGGCTTCATATATATTCTTCCTTTTCTCTTCTTGGCCGACAAAGAGCTCAAAAATTCATTTTTAGAGAGAGGTTAGAGCTCCTAGAGAGAGAAAGCTTCAAGAAAGCATCTTTGACTCTCCAAACCCAAAACCCATCTCCATCTTGCATCATTCAACATCATTTGAGTATGGGTCTCCATTGTTTCATGACTAGGTAAGCAAGAACTTCTTTGAATATCATTTATTGTTCTTCTTACTCTAGATTAGGTATTTATTGCATGATTAAATACCTAGACTCTATTATTGCATATTTATGAGTCTTGATAACATGATTGGGTTTGTATTTTGATAGCTTAATTGATTAGGTCACTTTTGCCTAAAAGCTAGGTCATAAACATTCATTTGTGATTCATTGATAACTAGGTTGAAATATTGATTCTTAATCAACTAGTTAAGCTTATTGAATGTTTATGCATATTTTGTGTAACAATTAGTTTGTTGGAAATTCTCTACAAATCTAATTGAGTTTGTTTGTTGATAGACTTTTGTCTAAGACTTGCATTTAGTGAATGATTAAATGTCTTGTCTTAATCACATGAATATATGCGAAGTTTATGTTGAATACATTGTGAGCATATTTGTTGATTCATTGTGATTGTTTGTGATAGCTAGGATTGGTTGTTATTGATAACATCTAGCTAAGTCTTTATGCCTTGCATTTAGACATGTGACAACTTGGATTTGTTTCTACAAACTCCTAGTTGAGCAATTTGTGTTGTCTAGCCTAATTTGCATTGAGCATCATTTACATGATCACATAGACACGTAATTCTCTTCATTGAGTCAAAGTCTTGTGGCTTCGGGGTGAAGTTGCACAAGCATTGAAGTCTTGCAACCAAGTTGTGATCGGCAAGCATTGGTCAAGAATCCATTGTAAAAGGCCTGCGGGTAGAGTAGGAGGTGCTCACGCCAATAGTAGTGTATCAGTGGATATCACTAGGGATTGAACCAAGAGTGGCGAGTGGTAGTGTCCATAGCCTGAGGTTATCTAGAGTGAGAGTCCGAGTATCACTTGAGGGTGTAACCTTTTACTCATATAGTGGATTTGAGGATCGTGTGTGGCTAGAAGGATAGCCCGTGGTTTTTCCCTTGTTTGAGGGTTTCCACGTAAAAATCAAGTGTTATTTATTATTCCGCACTTTACACTTGATTTTGTATGTTTGATTTAATTGGGTTATCTGTTTAATATTGACTAATCGAAAAATTGGTAATAATCGATTAACAACCCATTCACCCCCCCCCCCCCCCCCCCCCCCCCCCCCCTCTAGGTTGTAGACACACGTTAAGAGTGTATTTTCAATTGGTATCAGAGCGGGTTCCTAGATATACTTAGGTGATCCTTGCTCTTGATTATGTGTGTCTTGCATTTGTGTGCATCTTGTTGGTTGCATTCATTTGCATTCATATTACCCAAACACTATGAGTGACTTTGGGATGAGTAATGAGGGAGCATCGAGCATACGACCTCCTTTACTCAAGGGTGACAATGATGCCTCATGGAAAGGCAAGATAGAGTCCTATATTTGCCAAATAAGTGATCGAGCTTGGATGGCAATTGAAGATGGCTACACTCCTCCAACAATGACCACTGAAGATGGAAGTGAAGTCTCCAAGCCTAAGTCTCAATGGATCACACAAGAATTTGAAGCTTCAAAGTGGAACAACAAAGCAATGCATGTTTTGTTTTGTGCAGTGGATGAGAGCCAATACAAACTCATCCAAATCACCAAAAATGCATATGAAGCTTGGAAGATTCTAGAGACGGCGCATGAGGGAACCGAAGTGGTTAAGGATTCCAAGCTCCAAGTTCTTCAAGCACAATTTGAGACGATCAAGATGGAAGAGCATGAGTGCTTTAATGACTTCCAAGTGAAGTTGATGGACATTGTGAATCAAAGCCATCAACTAGGTGACCCGTATTCGGATAGGAGGATCAAGCAAAAGATCATGAGGTCACTTCCCGCTAGATTCGAATCCAAAGTGACGGCTCTTGAAGAAAACAAGGACTTCAAGACTATGAAGCCAAGTGAAGTGATTGGAAGGCTACTTGCCTATGAATCTAGATGAGGTCCTACCTCCACACCTCCCAAGAAGCAAAAGGGGTTAGCCTTGAGGACCTCCAAGATTGGAAAGGGGGATGATGACTCAGATGAAGACATGGCTCTAATGGTGAAGAGATTCAAGAAATTCTTGAAGCTACAAAAGAGTGGCCATGGCTCTAAGGAAAATGACTTCAAGAAGAAAACCCACTTCAAGAAGATTGAGCCAAGTCAAGAGAAGCCTTCAAGAATGGGGATTCAATGCTTTGAATGTGAAGGATTCGGGCATATCTCTAAGGATTGTACTAACTTGAAGGACAAAAAAAAAAGAGGAAAGGCGATGGCTATCTTATCAAGTGATAGTGAGAGTGTAGAAGATTCCTCGGATGATGAAGAACTTGCCATTAACTACACAGCCTTTGGAGTCTCTTATGTGGAAGTAGAAGAAGGCAAGAGTGCCTTGTCATGTGACCAAGGCGAAAGTCTTGATGAGGAAGTTGACTCATTTGATGAGAGGCAAAGTGAAAGGAGTGTCTCACTCTCTAGTGTAGGAAGTGACTCCGATGAGGAGATGACTCTCATGGTTGAGAGATTTAAGAGATTTACAAAATCTCAAAAGAAGGGTTTGACCTCCAAAGTGAAGGAGGAAAAGTGTGTGACCTCCAGCGTGAAGGAGGAAAAGAAAAAGTCAAGGAAAGGTGACCCTTGCCTTGAGTGTGGTGGAGTTTGCCACCTTGCCTCCATGTGTGGTAACTTGAAGTACAAGAAGGGAGGAGAAACTATGATCACTACTTGGAGTGATAGCGAAGTAGAAGTAGTTGAAGAGTGCTCCACAAGCTCGGTTGCTAGTGAGATTAACTACTTCGCATTTCCGGGTTCCTACCATGAAGATTTCAAGATGGGTGGCCTTAAACTTGGAAACCGAAGAGGAGCATGCTTGAGTGAAGCAAGCCTTGATGATATGACTCTCACAAGCACAAGTGGGAGAAGCCTTGATAATGATGGATCATGCTCCGGGAACTCTTGTGACAACAATGTGCACAACCAAGAGTTCATTGACTTTCTTCAAAAGTCCTTAAAGGAGAGAGAAAATGATATCCTTAAATTGGAGAAGGATAATCTTCGATTAAAGGCTAAGTTAAATGACTCCTTGAAGTTGGACGTGATTGATATGTCCGAATATGAGAAGGAGATTAAAGATTGTCATCAACGGATGAAGGCCATGAAAGAAGAACTTGCCAACAATGAAAACTCCTTGAAGATTGTCAAGGAAAGAGAGATGAGGTGCCTTGAAGAATTAAAGAAGGCCAAGGTCAAACAACCTCAAGCTCAAGGCAAGAGCAAAGCTTCATCCAAGCAATCTTCCACTCAAGGAAAGTCCACACAAGCCTTGGCATCCCAACCAAAGCCTAGGCAATCCAAGAAGAAAGGAAAACTCCTTGAGAAGCCAACCACCTCCTTTAACAAGTCAACTATCAAGAAAGGAGGTGACCATAAGTGGCATGCTCAACCAAGGTGGCATGATCAACCGGCTCAACCACCTCTACAAGCAAAACCACAAAGGTGCCACCAATCGGCTCAAGCTCCTAGGAGAAGCAAACCGATGCACCATCAAAGACAACCTCATCAACATGGTGATGCCTCGATGAGATCACAATGCTATGGTATAAATCCTTACTTTGTACCTACTTGTCATTATTGTGGTATGATTGGTCACTTAAGACCAAATTGCTTAAATTATATTAAGAGGTGTAGATTAGAGAGCATGAAAGAAAAACGGTTGAAAAAGAAGGCAAGTTTGCATGAACCTAGGGAATTTATAAACATGTCTATGACCACTAAAAATGTGAAAGTGGAACCTAGGTGGGTTAGAAAGAATGAACCTGCTTGCCTTAGTGCCCATGTGACTCCCGTAGATGCAATTAGGTCCATTGGACTTGTTAGGTCCATTGGACTTGATAGGTCTATAGGAGCTCATGTCTCCCATTGACTTGGTAGCTCCTATAGACCTGGTTGGAATTGACCCCATGAGGGGAGCTCAAGCAAAGAGAGCGATCTTGCATGATTTGCTATATGCAAAAAGTTGGCTTATTTTATGCTCTTTTATGATTGCTTGAGTGTGCTTGGTGAATAACATTGATTAATAATTGTATAATGTTTTTGATTACACCATTGCACGGTTGCTTTGTATGAGAATGCATGACTTCTATTATTGCTTGAGCATGCTTATCTTTTTTTGAGGAATGTTCTACTTGTTAGTACATTTGATTGACCTCAAATTATTCTCCATGTTCATGATTCCTAGATATGCATTCTTAATCTCTCTCTTGAAAAGGGCTACTGGCAATATGACGTGGAGCCGCCCAATGTTGGAAAAGGCTACTCATTTGAAACCGAGTGAAAGCCATCAAGAGAGTTACATTAGCATGATAAACAGAAATACATGCTTGCTAGGAATATGGAGAAAAACAGAAAAAGGAGAAAAACAGAAAATGTTGTTATATGACTGTTATGTGTGGTGTTGCATTGCTTATTTTTGACATCAAAATTGTTGATTGATGACGTATCTTGCAATGAAGAAAAGATGATATACTTTTGTTGTGATTAGTACACTTGCACACAAATGCTTGGATATATATCTTCTTATCATAACAACAGGGTCTTAATTGGTTTGACTTCATTTGGAAATCCTGTTGAGTGTCGCTTTGATTGATTTTTATGCATGAGAATAATAGTATTTTGTATTACATGCTAAGCAACCTTTCACACGCACACATTTTTTTTAATATAATCTCATTGAATCTCTCTCAATTATTTGAGTTGCATAAAGTTTGTGTATATGATTATGCAATGTATTTGTGCGAATAGCTCTCTTTGCTAAAGTAACCCGATAGGGGGAGCTCCTTTGCCTATCTCATGACAAAAAGGGGGAGAAGTCTTGAGAGAATTAGAGGGAGTGAGAGATATAAGGGGAGCATTATTTATGCTATGCTTTGGGGGAGAAATCATGAGGGAGAGTAGCCTTTTAGGGGGAGCATTGCACATGCATTCTTTGTATTGCTTTATTTGTATTTAAGTGCAATGCTCATTTTTATTTGTTCACCTCACTTGCACTTGTTCTTGGAAAGTGGTACTTGCTATTGTGTGTAGGTACATTGATGATTCTACAAGAAGATAGAAGATATTGAATATTTAGATTCTAGGAATCTCTTTTGTATTGTAGAAGTGATTATGGACAATAGCTTTGTTTTATTTTGTGAGGAATATTTGTGAGTGGTTGTTTTGTCATGAAATAGCCAAAGGGGGAGATTGTAAGGACCTCGATTTTATGATTGGCTTATTTCATGACAAACCACCACATTGGGGATGATTGTGTAATGGGTAGCTTAGGTCCGTATTGGCAAGCTTCCAAGCATCTCCATAACTTCAAGAGCAAAAGGTATATTCACTTGACTTTGTCTCTTGAAGAGTTTAGGTGCACACACACACTTCATGCATGTTTTGTTTATCTTGCATTTGTGTTCCTTATTGTTTATATGTGTGTGCATCCTTTTCAATGACATTCACTAGCTTACATTAGATATCATATCTTGCATTGTATATTATTTGATAACATGTTTGACATGTTAATTGTGCTTCATTGTGTGCATCTCACTCACTTCACACTTGCACAACATTCTTGTAAGATTGACTTTTGTCTTGAGTGTTAAAAAGGGATTTTTCCCTTTAGCGCGGCCTAGACCGCTCGGCAGGCTTTACATGCATCGCGGCGCACGGAGCGGTATTCTCCAGTGCGTCATGCGCGACGTGGATCGTGACCTGTGCACTTGCACGCACAGCGGTCTCAACCGCGGTGTTGTCCAGACGGTGCACTGCTGTATGTACCGCGGTCTGGACACTTACCTGTGCCGCGGTCTAGCAAGCGATTTTGACAGGATTCTGGTTCCCAAGTTCAAAACGATGTAGTTTGATCTAGGGCTTCATATATATTCTTCCTTTTCTCTTCTTGGCCGACAAAGAGCTCAAAAATTCATTTTTAGAGAGAGGTTAGAGCTCCTAGAGAGAGAAAGCTTCAAGAAAGCATCTTTGACTCTCCAAACCCAAAACCCATCTCCATCTTGCATCATTCAACATCATTTGAGTATGGGTCTCCATTGTTTCATGACTAGGTAAGCAAGAACTTCTTTGAATATCATTTATTGTTCTTCTTACTCTAGATTAGGTATTTATTGCATGATTAAATACCTAGACTCTATTATTGCATATTTATGAGTCTTGATAACATGATTGGGTTTGTATTTTGATAGCTTAATTGATTAGGTCACTTTTGCCTAAAAGCTAGGTCATAAACATTCATTTGTGATTCATTGATAACTAGGTTGAAATATTGATTCTTAATCAACTAGTTAAGCTTATTGAATGTTTATGCATATTTTGTGTAACAATTAGTTTGTTGGAAATTCTCTACAAATCTAATTGAGTTTGTTTGTTGATAGACTTTTGTCTAAGACTTGCATTTAGTGAATGATTAAATGTCTTGTCTTAATCACATGAATATATGCGAAGTTTATGTTGAATACATTGTGAGCATATTTGTTGATTCATTGTGATTGTTTGTGATAGCTAGGATTGGTTGTTATTGATAACATCTAGCTAAGTCTTTATGCCTTGCATTTAGACATGTGACAACTTGGATTTGTTTCTACAAACTCCTAGTTGAGCAATTTGTGTTGTCTAGCCTAATTTGCATTGAGCATCATTTACATGATCACATAGACACGTAATTCTCTTCATTGAGTCAAAGTCTTGTGGCTTCGGGGTGAAGTTGCACAAGCATTGAAGTCTTGCAACCAAGTTGTGATCGGCAAGCATTGGTCAAGAATCCATTGTAAAAGGCCTGCGGGTAGAGTAGGAGGTGCTCACGCCAATAGTAGTGTATCAGTGGATATCACTAGGGATTGAACCAAGAGTGGCGAGTGGTAGTGTCCATAGCCTGAGGTTATCTAGAGTGAGAGTCCGAGTATCACTTGAGGGTGTAACCTTTTACTCATATAGTGGATTTGAGGATCGTGTGTGGCTAGAAGGATAGCCCGTGGTTTTTCCCTTGTTTGAGGGTTTCCACGTAAAAATCAAGTGTTATTTATTATTCCGCACTTTACACTTGATTTTGTATGTTTGATTTAATTGGGTTATCTGTTTAATATTGACTAATCGAAAAATTGGTAATAATCGATTAACAACCCATTCACCCCCCCCCCCCCCCCCCCCCCCCCCTCTAGGTTGTAGACACACGTTAAGAGTGTATTTTCAATTTCATTAGAGAACTAGTTGAAAACAAATGCATTACACTTGAGCATGTGGGCACTAATGATAAACTAGCGGATTTATTTACAAAGCCTTTAGACTCAACTAGGTTCAAGTCACTTAGTAGGTCTATTGGAATTTGTCATATGCCTTGATGAGTTTTGGTGATTGACCCCTTATGGGGAACTCAAGCAAAGAGAGCAACCTTGCATGTTGGAATAAGCAAAAACTTGATCAACTTTATGCTTCTTTATTAATTGCTTGAGTATTCTTGGTTGTGCTTATATATATTCTTATATGGCTTTTTATTCAATAAGTGTGCGTTGCTTGGTTTGTAATCCATGTCACCTCTATGTTCAAACATGCATTTTTGGATTAGGAGAATTGATTGGGAAGTATATTTGAATGACCTAAAATTTATCTCCATGACATGTGACTTGATTTTGACATGCTAAAATATTATGCATGAATTGTGTGTGCAAATATGTGTGGAAGCACCTTGACAAAGCTAAACTCAATAAGGACCATGTGTCCATGCAATAAATAAGGATGTCTCATCCAATTTAGCTTTGGGTCTTTTCTTAATGGTTGAACAAGACAACAACCAATAAGGATTCTATATCCATTCAATTAATAAGGATTTTATATCCATGTCTTGATTGACCATTAAGGATTGACATGGTTGCTTGTGTGTGCTCAAAAATTTAAACGCTATATCTTGTCTCATTATGGAAAAAGGGTGCAAATTGGTTTGAATTCTGTTGGAACACTTTTTGATGTTCTCTTTGCCAAATACCATTTGCTTGAACTATGATGTTACATGTCTTACATCCAAAGCAACTAAGTCACACATTTTCTTCTTAAGGATAAACCCTCAATGATTCTCTCTCAATTAATTAAGTTGCATAAAGTTGTTGTATATGATTATGCACTTATCTGTCAAATAGCTCTCTTTGCTAAAGTGACCCGGTTGGGGAATACTCCTTTGCCTATCTCATGACAAAAAGGGGGAGTAATGTAGTTTATTTAAGGGGGTTGCAATTTTGGAGAGACTGTCCCGTTGAGGGGGAGTAACCTATTTAGGGGGAGCATTTGCATGTTGCATGTTGTAGTTTTCTTTTATTATGTAAATTTCTTTTATTTATTATCTCTCTTGATCACCTCACATACACTTGTCTTGGAAAGTGTAGTCTCATTGTTTTGTAGGGATGTTGGCTATTCTACAAGAGCTTAAAGACCTAGCATCTAGGTATCTATTTGTAATGTAGAATTTCCTTTGTTGACCTCCAGTTTTTATTCTTTTGTGAGGATGATTTGTGAGAGGTGGTTTTGTCACGAAATAGCCAAAGGGGGAGATTGTAAGTTCCTCATATTTTGATTGGCTTATTTCGTTGACAAACCACATTGGGGATTAATTTTTGTAAGGGTATATTAGGCTTCATTGGGTGTGATCAAGCTTCAAGGACATCATCTCTCTCAAGAGCACTTCAAAGGTATATCACTTGCTTAATTCTCTTTGAAGAGGTTTTAGTTGCACACACTCACATTCTATGCATTTGTATTGACATGCATGTATGGTTGCACACACACACTTCTTGCATTTTGGAGTTGATGGGCTACACAGTAGGTTAGGCGACATGCAAGGCCACTTGTGCATGTCGCCTGACAAGTCGCCTTAGACTTAGGTTTTTCTCACAATGTGTTAGGCGACATGCAAGGCCACTTGTGCATGTCGCCTCCAATGTCGCCTTAGTCATGTTCTTTTTTCTCTAGTGTGTAAGGCGACTTGGGGATGTCACCTTACATGTCGCCTCAAGCAACGTGTTTTTTCACAGTGTGTTAGGCGACTTCCAAGGCGACTTGCTCATGTCGCATTTTCACCCGAACTGGGCATTTCGGGTATTTCACACCAGCTCATTTTTTGGTCTCTATAAATACATCTTCTTCTCCACCATTTAGACCTAGAGCTCTGAAAATATATCCCTAAGTGAGAGAAAGTAAATCCAAGAGAGAGAGAGCTCCAAGAAATCCTTTTTACTCAACCAAATTCATACCCATGTGCATCTAAGCTTCATTCTTGCATCTATTCTTCATGGGTCTTCATGCTCTTCTTGACTAGGTAATCAAACAAGTCTTAGAACTTCCTTTTCATCTCTATGTTCTTGTTTACCTAGGGTTAGCAATTATTTGTTAATTAATTGCATGTTTATTTGGTTTAGCATGATTTGAGTATGTTTGTGATTATGTTTGTTGGTTGAGGTTGTATGTTCATTGATAGCTAGCATTTAGGACGTTTTTACCCTTCTAGCTAAATCTTCATGTGTTTGCATTTAGATATTGATATCTAGGATTTGCACTCATTGACATCTTTAAATCCTTAGATAAGCATTTAGTGTTGCCTAGCATTAATTGCATGTTAGAATATTTTTACATATTCACATAGGTTGTTTAACCTCTTCATTGATTGTTAAGCTTTGTGACTAAGTGGATTAGTGCACTTGCTTATGGTCTAGAATCACTATTAAAGGCCCGTTGGGTAGAGTGAAAGGGTTAGTGGCCAAGTAGGTGTGACTTGAGGTCAACCTAGGTTGTAAACTTTCATTCAAATAGTGGATTTGAGGACCGAATGTGACTAGAAGGATAGCCCGTGAGTTTTGCCCAGTTGGAGGGTTTCTCACGTAAATCAATCCTTGTGTTTTTATTGTTTTCCGCATGTTTATATTATGATTGGTTGATTGCTAATATGGGGTCGGACTATTAATATTGATTAAGTCGAAAAGTTGGTAATAAATCAACTAAAACCTATTCACCCCCCCCCCCCCTCTAGGTTAATAGACACACGCTATATAGTATTTTCAAAGTGTTTTCTGATTCTTACAAATACTTATAGCATATATTATTATAATTGTCAAGGAAAATAATCATAAGGTCAAAAGACTATGAGAAATGAAGAATTGTTCATACATCCGGATATGTGTGAGGTAGACACAATTCTTTAGTTAGTCTTGAATAACGTTCACAACTTAAGTTAAAGGTTGGGCACCTCTATCTTGATAAAGTTGTAGAATTCTTTTACTAGCATTTGAGTGGGACTAAATGAGTTATGATGAGTCTAAAATCATCGAAAGGTTTTCGAGTAAAAGAATCTAGTGCACTGGGTGCATTGAACAGGATCACAATGAAATACTTTATCTAGAACCGTCACTAGATATAAGTCTTTTCATTATTAGGACAATCGGAGAGTCGATCTTAAACCTGAGATAAATGATGGACTTATGGTTGCAAGTGTTATCATTTGAGCTATCAATGAGTACGATTATATAGCATAGTCTATCCTCGATAGTTTGGTGGTATTCATTTGTTAATCGATAGAGGACTTCATTTATAGATATGGACATCGTGGCTCCATTTATTAAATGAGAGTATAATATCATCATATGGATGTTTTGAAGTATTGGATATTATATCTCAACGTTGAGTTTTCAATAATGATTATTGAAGACATGGCTTCTGGACAAGTCAAAATATCCAAGTTCAAAATGTGATCATATGAGGAAATATGGTAACTTGGAGAGCTATAGGTGGTCTATGAGCTCTTGGCGATTACTTATATTATTCACGAGGATACACCATCTCCTATAAGATTGTCTAGGGTATGAATGAGAAACATCTCCTTATTCTATCTTTATTTAAGAGTTCAATTTTAGCTCTTTAGTGGAATGAGTTAAAATTAATAGATCGGACCTAAGTGAATCATTTGTTGATTGTGATTACGTTATGTCTATTGAAGCTTAAATTTAGATAGCCCACCAAGATCCACAATCCACACGTACTTGCATGGATCACTTGATATATTCTACCGGACCAATTTATGGGTCCATCTAGAATTGCATTTAATATATTAAGAATATAATATGTCTATTATTTATTTAATGGGCTACTCTATTATATTAATATATTAAAAAGAGACATGTGGGCTTGTCTCTTTTAGTAAGAATAAGTCTGGTTCACATGTTGGCTTTTATTTAAAGTCTAATGGATTAAATAAAATAAGAAAAATAATATTAGGCCCATGTACATATGGTGTGGGCGGCAAGGCTAATAAAATAGCCCAAGATATTATTTTATTTTATTGTTTTGATTAAATGGAAATTAATTAATTATTTAATTAATTAATAGTTTAAATCAAAATCTTTTCGTGATCAGTAAATTAAATACTATGTGTTGGATTAGGGTTAGAATTCTTTTAAGTGATATGAGTCCTAATGTGGTAAGGATTAAGTCCACATACACTCCATACCACACAAAGAATTCGGCCACCCTAGTCCTATAAGGGTTAGGATTCTTAAATTGATAGGAATTAGGGAAAAGCACAATTCCTTTTCAAGTAAGGAAATTGGGTCACCCTAGATTTCCTACACAAAGAATTCGGCCAACCCTATTTTGAGAAGGAGAAATTTCGGTCACCTTATAAATATAAGGTGATAAATTTCGGCCACCTAGAAGCTTGAGTGAGAGAGATTTTTGTTTGCTTTGAAAAATAAAAATCTTACTCAATACACATAGAATTTCGGCCAAGAGAGAAAAAGAAAAATAAGTTCTTATTCGATAGTGCACTTGCAAGCCTTTAACATCAAAAGGTTTTGTGCACACTTTCGATTTAGGGTTACGCGAGTTCCAATCATATCGATTGTGAATTCAAAAGTGACCGGAACTATTTTTCTAGGATCTTGGTGTTTTGGGATTAAAGATCAGGATCAGAAGTTCCATACATCCATTCTCAGGTAAGCAATTCAAAGAAAAAAAAGGGAGACCACGCTCCTAGGTGATTCACGTACGTGCTAGGATTGAAGATCTTGCGGATTACCATCGACGTAAGTCAATCAGATCACGCGACAAGAGGTATTTAACTCTAACCGTATATTTGTGTTTAATTAATTAAAGGGTTAAGGTTCAAATCTTTAGAAAAATTTTAAACTATACGAAAATCTACTTTTCACCTTCCGCTGCGGTTTTAGTTAATTTTTCCCTACACATATCTCTATGCTAGTTGGTTCTGCAGCAAGTTTTTCTTTGTGTCTAGGAAAGTTCTTAGTTCGAGTCATTTTTAGTTTGTGTCTTATTTGTTTTAGGTTATGTTTGCTCGAGGACGAGCAAAGGTTTGGTTTGGGGGTGTTTGATCGTGCCTAAATTGTTGTATATTTCGGCCCTCATTCTTATTCCTTTGTCTCATTCTTGTGTGTATTTTCTATATATTTTATGTCTAATAGGCTCATTAGTGCTAATTGCAGGAAATAGATGCAATTCTAGGTTTGGAAGCATGTTGCGGTGATTCCGGCAGAAAAGGGGCAAAAGGAAAGACAAAGAATCATAAGCAGCTCTACAGTACGGGTCCAGTGCGGATCAAGTGCGGGTCACAACCGCAGTCCAACCGCACTCATACAACACTCATGCTTATAGCTGGGACTTGATACAAGAGAAGAGTTACAGTGCGGGTTCAGTGCGGGTTCAGTGCGGGTCATCCAACCGCACTCCACCCGCACTGTTGCCAAAGCCAGAGAAGCTGAGTTGGACCTGACGTTAACGTGCGGGTACAGTGCGGGATCATCCAACTGCACTCCACCCGCACTGTTGCAAACCAGAGAAGCAGATTTACACCTGACATTAGAGTACGGGTACAGTAGCGGGTCTTGCAACCGCACTCCACCCGCACTATTGCTCAAGACGGAGGAGTGGATTTTGCACCTGTCAGTAAAGTGCGAGTAAAGTGCGAATCAAGTACGGGTCAAGTGCGAGTCAAGTGCGGGTAATCCAACCGCACTCCACCCGCACTATTTCCCAGATCAGAGAACTGAAGATGAAGAAAACCCTTACAGTGCGGGTAATTCACCCGCATTCCACCAGCACTCTGCGCGCGACAGCTTCTGGTTTCAAGCTTAAGTGACCTATTTTTCCATCCTCTATATATAGAAAAGGATGGGAACGAACAAAACAGCTCCCATATCTCCCAACATTTGTAGTCTAAGCTAGTAACACATCTCTCTATCATCCAAACCATCTCTACTCAATCAAAGGCAACTAGCAGACTTGGATTCAAGCTTCAAGGAAGGAGATCAATCTTCAAGGGTTCTCTCTACACTCTCTCTTAGTTTATTTGTTTGTAAGTAGAACATGAGTAGCTAAAATACCCCACTATGGGGTTGATGTTATTTGTTTGATGGATATGTGGGCTTTGTAAATAAACTCTATGTGTTATATTTATTCTATCTCTATGTTTTATTCCATTGCTTGATTTGATTTCATTATTGATTTGCTTGGATACACCCTCTTTGCATGATTGATTTGGATTACTTGAGTACGCAATTAGGTTGTCTAATGCTCCATTGAATGGAAGGATTTCTGAAAATCTGGCTTACAACCATGTCCTTAATCTAATCTTGAATTAGTGGCTTTCACTATACATCCTAGGTTAGCCACTTGTGAGAGAATTAGAAGCCTCCACTATACACCCTAGGTTGGCTACTTTAGTGATTTTACGAGAACTAACCTTCGAGTAGAATTCGGTTGATAACCTCGAGCCTCATCCAATCTCAAACGGGTGGCCTTCACTATACATCCTAGGTCGGCCACTTGTGAGGGAATTAGGAAGCCATCACTATACACCCTAGGATGGCTACATTAGTAATAGGTTGAGCCATAGCTAGATAGATGAGCATTCATGGAAAAAGTCCCGATTGAGTAACTAGCCATTGTTGGTTGCTTAGGAGGGATTAATCGCTAGTAGGAGGTCTTCACTATACACCCTAGGTTGACCTCTTGCTAGAGATATATACCAACGTTATATACCCTAGGTTGGTTACATTTGTCAATACATGCTTAATTGAGAGTTTGTTGCAATTGCCCCAATATTCACTTACAAGTCCATCAACTCCGTAGTTCCATCATCATTCATTCATCACTCCATTGTCATCCCATTTTATTTGCTTTCATAGTTTAGTTTATATTGTATTTTCATTCACCATCACTTTTACTTTTATGCATACTAGTTATATTAATCCTAATCTTATCACCGCTACCCCGATCTCAGTTGACGACACTCGTGCTTACCGCTTTACTTGTGAACGCATCGCATAGGTTTTATAAATTGTTTTGAAGGACGGTTTACTGACGGCAAAAACCTTCTCATCACTTACTGAAATTTAAAATTCAGAACTTCAGGTTTAGATCGGTTTGCAAAATCGCGCCAACTTAAATATCATAATAATAAATCCAAAAACTTCTAGTTCTGGTTAGTCGGTCGGCTAGTATGGCATTCACGTATATAACAATGAATTCAAAACTTCATGTTCTTACTAAAATTTAAAATTTAGAACTTCAGGTTTTTATCGGTTTGCAAAATCCCCCAACTTAAATATCACAATAATAAATCAAGAAACTTCAAGTTCTGACATAGTCAGTCAAGCCAATCTCATATACTGCGTATAAATAAATAAATACGAATATTTAACTAAGCATAATAAATAATTCCAGAAATATTTATAGGTGTTATGATTATGCTCAATAGCAAGAGTGTAATAATGTATTTTACAATCTTTTCATATTAATAAAGTGATTTCTAGTTTAACAAATCTTATAGCATTTATAGTTTAATTATTATAATTGTCAAAAGTAAATAATCAAAATGTCAAAAGACTATAAGAAATGAAGAATTGTTCGTACATCAGGATATGTATGAGGTAGAAACAATTCTTTAGTCAGTCTTGAATAATATTCACAACTTAAGATAAAGGTTGGACGCCTTTTACCTTGTTAAAGTTGTAGATTCTTATGCTAGCATTTGAGTGGGATCAAATGTGTTATGATGAGTTTAAAATCATCAAAATGTAGTTTTTTTGGGCAAAATAATCTAATGCACTAGGTGCATTGAATAGGATCACTGTGAAATACTTTATCCAGAAACGTCAGTGGATAAAAGTTTTCACTTGAGAACAATCGAAGAGTCTATCTCAATCCTGAGATAAATGATGGACTTATGGTTACAAGTGTTATCATTTGAGCTATCAGTGCGTACGATTATATAGTATAGTCTATCTTTGATAGTTTGGTGGTATTCATTTGTTAATCGATAGAGGACTTCATTTATAGATATGGACATCGTGGCTCCATTTACTAAATGTGAGTAGAATATCATCATATGGATATTTTAAGGCATTGGATATTAAATCTTAACGTTAAGTTTTCAATGGTGTCTATTGAAACATGGCTTCTGGACAAGTCAAAATATCCAAGTTTAAAATATGGTCATATGAGTAAATATGGTAATTAGGAGAGCTATAGGCGGTGTATGAGCTTAGCGATTACTGATATTTTTCACGAGGTTGCACTATCTTCAACGAGGTTGTCTAGGGTACGAATGAGAAATATTAACTTATTCTATCTTTTTTTAAGAGTTCAATTTTAGCTCTTTAGTGGAATGAGCTAAAATTTATAGATCGAAACTAGGTGCATCATTTGTTGATTGTGATTATGTTATGTCTATTGAAGTTTAAATTTAGATAGCCCACCAAGATCTCCAATCCACATTGAACTTGCATGGGTCCATCTAGAATTATTTTTGGATTTCGAAATCCAAAAGTTTTGGAAAGGTGCGGTCATGTGTGATCAAGACACGCTGTAACTCTTCAAATACCTGGAATGGGTGGCCAAGGATGTGGGAATTCTTTGGCGGCCCTAATGGGTTGCATTTAGCATTCCTTTAATACATTAAGAATATAATTTGTACATTTTAATTAAATGGGCTGTTAAATTATATTAATGTATTAATTTAAGGCATGTGGACTTATTTCTTTTATAGTTAGAATGGGTCTAGTTCCCATGTGAACTTTTTATTAAAGTCCAATGGATTTAATAAAATGGAAAAACAATATATTACCCAAATATATATAATTGGGCGGCAAGGCTAATAATATTATCTTAATATGTTGTTTTATTTTATTAAATAATTAAATGGAAATTAATTAATTTATTAATTAATTAATTGTTTAATTAAAAGTCAAAATCTTTTTCTAACTAGGAGACGGACTCTTAGTGTCATACTATTATAAGTAGTTTACAATGAGAATGACTCTTAGTGTCATAACTATTGATAGTAGTATACAAGAAGAAGGACTCTTAGTGTCATACTATTGTTAGTAGTATGTTAAGTATCAAATACTTTATTTGATAAGTAGATAAATAAAAAAGATTTTTTATCTATCCAGTCAAATTAGGAAGTATTTGATATCTATCAAAACTCTAATTGATAATCAATTAGGAAGTTGTTGATAAAGTTACAATTTATTGATAATCTATCCTTGGCCACCCATTCCTACATCCTCATTAATGTCTTGATCACGTATGACCGCACCTCTCTAAAACTTTTGGATTCCGAAATCCAAAAACAATTCTATATGGACCTAGATATTGGTCCAGTAGAATATATCAAGTGATCCATGCAAGTTCGTGCGGATTGGGGATCTTGGCGGGATATCTAAGTTTAAACTTCAATAGACATAACCTAATCATAATCAACAAATGATTCACTTAGGTTCAATCTATTAATTTTAACTCATTCCACTAAAGAGCTAAAATTGAACTCTTAAATAAAGATAGAATAAGTCAATGTTTCTCATTCATACCCTAGACAACCTTATTGGAGAAGTGTATCCTTGTGAAAAATATTAGTAATCGCTAAGAGCTCATAGACCGTCTATAGCTCTCCTAGTTACCATATTTACTCATATGACCATATTTTGAACTTTGATATTTTGACTGGTCCATAAGCCATGTTTCAATAGACACTATCGAAAACTTAACATTGAGATTTAGTATCCAATACCTCAAAATATCTATATGTTGATATTCTACTCACATTTAATAAATGGAGCCACGATGTCCATATCTATAAATGAAGTCCTCTATCGATTAACAAATGAATACCACCAAACTATTGAGGATAGACTATGCTATATAATCGTACTCATTGATAGCTCAAATGATAACACTTGTAACCATAAGTCCATCATTTATCTCAGGATGGAGATAGACTCTCCGATTGTCCTCAAGTGAAAACTTTTATCCACTGACGATTCTAGATAAAGTATTTCACGGTGATCCTATTCAATGCACCTAGTACACTAGATTCTTTTGCTCAAAGACACTACACTTTGATGATTTTAGACTCATCATAACACATTTGATCTCACTCAAATGCTAGTAAAAGAATATACAACTTTAACAATGTAAAGGCGCCCAACTTTTTTCTTAAGTTGTGAATATTGTTCAAGACTAACAAAAGAATTGTGTCTACCTCATACATATCCAAATGTACGAACAATTCTTCATTTCTGATAGTCTTTTGACCTTATGATTATTTACTTTTGACAATTATAATAATTAAACTATAAATGCTATAAGATTTGTTGAACTAGAAATCACTTTATTAATATGAAACGATTGTCAAATACATTATTACACTCTTGCTTTTGAGCGTAATCCTAATACTTGTAAAAGGCAAGGGTCAAGAGATTCATGTGGTTGGTAAAGTTGCTACTGTTAAGACCCGTAAGAAGGTCAAGAAACAACAGAAGAAAAAGTAAATTAAGCCTACCAAGAAGGCGACCAAGAAAGTAACCAAGATCAAAGGGAAGTGTTTCCTTTGTGGTCAAAAGGGACATTGGAAAAGAAATTGTCCAAAGTCTCAGAATTAGAAGGAAGAAGGTAGTATTAGTTATCTTGAAACTTGCTTTCTGCCAGATTCTACTGATTCTTGGATCATAGACTCTGGAGCCACTAATCATGTTTGTTATTCCTTAAAGGGGTTCTAGGAAATGAAAAGACTAAATGAGACTGAATTCAAATTGCACTTAGGCAACGAAGCGTTAGTGTCTGCCTGTGCAGTGGGAGATATTAGAGTTAATTTAGATTCTAGTAGGCATTTAAATTTAATAGACGTTTATTATGTACCTCAATTCAAGAGAAATTTAATTTCAGTTTCTTTTTTTAATAAATTTGGATATTCGGTTACTTTTAATAAAAGTTTTATTATTAGTAAGAATGAAAAATTTGTTTGCAAAGGTACATTAGAAAACGGTTTATTCTGTTTGCATAGAAATATCTCTCACTTGTTAGACACGGAATCAACGGAACCTAATCATAGAAGAATAAAATTATCAAAAGATGAAACTTACCTATGGCATTTGCACCTAGGTCATATTAACTTTGATAGGATTAAAAGATCGGTTAGTAATAGACCTTTAAGTGACTTAAAGTTTGATGATCTACCAACTTGTGAATCTTGTCTGGAAGGTAAGATGACCAAAAGGTCGTTCACGACCAAAGGCACAAGAGCCACTGAATGTTTAGGATTAATACACACTGATGTGTGTGGTCCTATGAACATTCAAGCTAGAGGTGGATATAAGTACTTTATTACTTTCATGGATGATTACTCAAGATTTGGCTATGTGTATCTCATGAGACATAAGTCGGATGTTTTTGACACGTTCAAAGCATTTAAAGCTGAGTAGAAAATCAGCTTGAGAAACACATAAAAAAATCTTGAGATTTGATCGTGGTGGAGAATATACATCTGGTGAGTTTCAGCAATATCTTATTGATAATGGGATAATTTCTCAGTTTCCAGCGTCAGGTACACCTCTACAAAATGGGGTGGCAGAAAAGAGAAATATGACTCTTTTGGACATGGTTAGGTCTATGTTGAGTTATTCAATACTTCCTAATTCTTTTTGGGGATATGCTTTACAAATCGCTATGTACATTCTAAACGATGTACCATCTAAGTCGGTTTCTCAAACACCACATGAGTTATGGACTGGGTGAAAGCCTAGTTTACAACACTTAAGGATATTTGGATGTCCTGCACACGTGTTAAAAGGAAAGACAGAAAAGATGGAGTCCCGCTCAGAACCATGCATATTTGTAGGGTATCCAAAAGGAACCGAAGGATATTATTTCTATAGTCATTCAGATCTTAAAGTATTTGTTTCGACAAATGCTAAATTTCTGGAAAATGACTAAATGAATGATTTTGTGCCTAAAAGTAGAATTGTCCTGAATGAGCTTTCAGGAGATACAATTCCATAAGATGTTTCACAACCTAGTCCAATTGTAAGTTCTGTACCATTACAAGATCAATAACCTACCATTCTTCGTCGTAGTGGAAAGGTTAGTAGACAACCCGAGAGATACATCAGTTTAGAAGAATCAGTGGAGAATCTCCCGGATGACGATAAGCTATACACGTACAAGGAAGCTATGGAGGATGTTGATTTTCGCCATTGGCAAAAGGCAATGCAATCTGAAATTGAGTCTCTGTACTTATATAAAGTCTGGTCTCTTGTAGACTTGCCTAAAGGGATCAGACCCATTGGGTACAAGTGCGTATACAAGAGGAAAAGAGGTATGGATGGAAAAGTGGAAACCTTTAAAGGTAGATTGGTAGCTAAAGGTTACAGAGAGAAGGAAGGTATCGATTATGAGGAAACCTTCTCTCATGTGGCCATGCTTAAATCCATAAGGATACTTTTATCCATTGCGGCATCTCTAGACTTAGAGATTTGGCAAATGGACGTTAAGACAGCTTTCCTTAATGGAAGTCTTGACGAAAGCATATATATGATGCAACCATAAGGATTTGTTGAAAAAGGCTAAGAGGAAAGGGTATGCAAGTTACAAAGATCCATATATGGACTTAAGCAAGCATCCAGATCTTGGAACATAAGGTTCAACCAAGCTGTGAAATGTTTTGGATTTATTCAGAACCTTGACGAACCATGTGTATACAAAATGATTAAAGGTGACAAGTTGGTTTTCATAGTTCTGTACGTTGATGATATACTACTCATCGAAAACGATATAGGTGTATTGACATCAGTAAAAGAATGGTTAGCAAAACAATTTTATATGAAGGATTTAGGAGAAGCAAGTTTTATTCTTGGTATCCATGTAATAAGGGATAGAAAGAATAGAATGATTGCATTATCCCAAGCATCATACATAGATAAAATCTTGTCTAAGTTCTCCATGCAAGATTCCAAGAAAGGTATGTTACCTTTCAGACATGGAATCAAACTTTCTAAGGAATAAGTTCCTAAGAACGAGCATAAAGAGCAATTCATGAGTAGGGTTCCATAAGCCTCGGCAGTTGGAAGTCTCATGTATGCAATGCTCTACATTAGACAAGATATTTGTTTTGCTGTTGGCATAGTAGTAGGTTTCAATCGAAACTTGGCCCTGATCACTGGATGGCAGTCAAGCATATTTTCAAGTATCTAAGGAGAACGACAGATCATATGCTTGTATACTCTTGAGGGGATTTAATTCCTGTTGGGTATACAGACTCTGATTTCTAGTCCAATTCGGACTCCAGGAGATCCACAGCAGGATCTATAGTTACTCTTGAAGGAGACGCAATCACATAGAGGAGTATCAAGCAATCACGTATTGCTGATTCCACCATTGAAGCTGAGTATATTGCCATATGTGAAGCTGCTAAAGAGGTTGTCTGGCTCCACCAATTCTTGATTGACTTGGTAGTGGATCCTAATGCTAATAAGCAGATCACTATCTACCGTGAAAATGGTGGAGCAGCGGCTAATTAGAGAGAACCAAGAAGTCATAAGAGAGGGAAACACATTGAAAGGAAGCATCACCTTATGAGGGAAATTATGCATAGGGGTGACGTGAGGATTACCACGTGTTAATAGCCAAATTTGGCAAGGGACCAAAGGGAAATTTTTCACCCTCCTAGTCTAACTCCAGGCCCGAGGTCATCCACCAGGAGACCACGCTTCCCAAAATCAAGCTACGGTGCCACCCCACAGAAATAAAGGCGAGCTCCAGAAACACCCGGAGTAGAGCCTGACAAGACCAGATCAAGCCGGCGTCACCAAACCTGAAATCAGGAAGCTCCCCCGAGGTCGAGATTACCTCACAACCTCTCCAGAAGCTAACAAAAACCCCGTTGTCATAGAGGAGTATCCGCAGGGGTGACGAATCAAGCTCCGAGAAATCAAGGGAGGTGAGATCGAGCTCCTGGATAGATTAAGCACTTGAATATCGGAACCAAGACACTAATCTACCTCTTTATCTGATCTACCTCACCATATATACCATATTCAATGACCTCTATGAAGGATCATGCTATAAAGATACAAAGATACACTGGATCATATCTGGAAACATTACGTACGTGCAGAACAAGTATTAGAGTCCAAAGAGGAAACAAACTAATCTCCCCCAAGATATCCTTCATTCAGCTATTAACTCAAAGTCAATGACATTTAAACGAAGAATCCTGCCCGATAAGGAAGGGGAGAGACGGAGAAAGTCAAGGGGAGAATTAGTTGATTTAACCTACAAAACTACGTATAAATGAAGAGAAAGAGAAGGAAAAGAAGGGGACTACTTTTCGACAGGCATACAACAACAACCCTACTACACCTTAGAGATATTGAGAGCGATTGAGAGATATTTGTAAACGATACACCATTGATAAGATTAAAGAAAACATTTTCGTTCTCTTTTGTTCATTTCTCTTTTGATGGTACTGATAATAGTATTTTTGTCATTTTTAACTAGCACTGACTAGAATACATTCTACCTTGACCACCACCTCCGTGGTAGTGGTTTTGAGGGTGTTAATTGAGATTTCTCACCCTGAGTAAAATTTCAGTTAACACTTTCTGGTGCCGTCGATGGGAAGACCCACACCCTGTTAATCAAATCAATCGTGTGCATTTTCATTGTTTTACAGGAACCATGAGGCTCCGCTAATCCCAAGGACAGCACAGAGCTTCGGAACAACCTTCGGCGATGCCAACACGAAAGGCCCCACGGAGGGGGAAGAAGTCTGGACATTGCAGTCAAGCTCCGGTCTAGACGACCAATGTGCGGGCTTCTTGCCACCGTATGATAAGCTAGGCCGCGTTCGACCAACAAGCGGCAGCCTTCGTGGAAACCGTTCACCTCTGCCTGCTCCCCGAAGGTATCACAGTCCAACCAACAAACCCAAATGATCAGAGACAGCCTACTTTCGACCGCCTACTTTCGACCGCCTGGGACCTCCTCTTCCAGAGCCAGCTCGCGATAGGACTGGGCCCCAACCTTCGATCCGGGATAGGCTAGGACCCATGCCCCCAGTTCCAAGAAGACCTTCATCATATCAGCCTAGGCTAGTTAAGTCTGCAGCAGATGCACTAAGCCTGGAGCAACGAGAGGCCCCTCGCTCGACGACCTCAAGAAGAGAAGCCCGGGCCTAAGAGGAAGGAAGCCGACAAACCTCCCGAGTGGATCCCGCCCATAAAGAGGATCGGGTAGAGGTCGCCAGTTCAGCGGAGGGATCCGACAGCGAAGGATCCGAGGTCAATTCAAAGAAACTCGGGAACAAGCGACTGAGAGATCAGCTGGTAAAGCTACAGAAAGAGGTCTAGTAGATAAGAAAGGGGAAGAACAATGAGGATAAGAAGGATCCATTAAGCGAGATGAACACTCCCTTCAGAAGAAGGATCCGGGAAGCAGAGCTCCCACCAAAATTTAAAATGCTAACGGATAAGTTCTTCAGAACGGAAGACCCTTTAAGCCACCTAGAGAGCTTCGTCCAACAGATGGAGGTCCAAAATAAACCAGAGCAGCTATGTGTAGGATGTTCCCAACGACCCTAACCGACTACGCGAAAACTTGGTTCAGGAAACTGCCTGCTGGTAGCGTGGATTCTTTCACAAAGCTATCAATAGAATTTTGCTCGCAAATCCAAGGAGTCAAACCTCGTCCAGAAGATCCCATAAACCTCCAATATGTGATTCAGGAGCGAGGTGAAACACTTCGATCATACGTGGAGCATTTTCACAAAGAAGTCATACAAATGGAAGTCTTTGCCGAAAGAGAGACTCTCGCCAATTTCAGGCGAAACTTGTGGGCAGGAAAGCTTTTCCATTCCTTCGCCAAGAGACCTTCAGAGACTTTCCAGGAGGCCTATGACCAGGCTCTTGAGCAGGTCGAGGTCGACGAACAGCTCAAAGTCAAGATGGAACACGATGATATGAGAACGACAAAGCGCTAGAAAAAAGAATCTCCAAAATCTGAGCCAGCTCAGAAAAATCAGAACAAACCCCCCAATAGATCAACATACCATTTCCTCGCTACTCAACTCAGACAAGAAATATATCCAGCAAGATGAACTCCTCCGCGAGCTTCGCCTCCTCCTAGGACCGTAGCCCCCATAATACGAGACGAGAAAGGGTATGATTACTACACTCCCCTGAATGCCTCCTGTGAAACAGTCTTCCTTGCAATACAGGACAAGAGGCTACTCCAAAAGCCCGCACCGATGAAAGCCTCCGTCGACAGGAGGAACCGGTACAAGTACTGCGACTTCCATAAAGATGTAGGCCACAACACATCAGAATGTTATAATTTGCGCAACCAGATCGAAGCCCTGAAGCAATGGTGTTACAATATTTGTACAACTCCGCTTTATGGATTTATCGGGGATTTGGTCATCCCGGTGGGATCGAAGATCCTTCCAGTGATCGTCGGAACCACACCTATCCAACAAAATGTTATGACGGACTTTGTTGTGGTTGACACCCCATTACTTCTCATAATGAAATTTTTCAAGGATTGAACAATTGAATTTCTCTCCTGTCAAATCCCGATAAGAACTCTTTATTTATTTATTTTTATCTAACTATTCGTATAATACTCAATAAATTTGTCTATTATATTAAATAGATTTCATGGCTCGATAAAGTTATAGAATTATTATATATAAAAAATTCAAGAACCTTTCTTTTATTTGGTTTCCGGTGCATATGATTCAAGAAACCAAAAAAACAAAAATGGTTTCAAGAATTATATTCACCGGAAACGTGGACAACATATAAAATTGAACTTGAACTTGAACTTGAACTTGAACTTTTTTTTTGACAATAAATTTAACTTAAACTTTATTTGCAGAATATGCAAAATTATATTCTTTGATTGATTTTTTATTTTGTTAAATTGAACTTTTTTTGTAAAAAAAAAAATACATACAAAATGTTATAAAGAATTGTGCATGTTAAATTATCTCTTTTAATTAGTATGGGTATAAATGTAAAATTACTTATTTTCAGACAGTTTTATTTTTAAAAAACAAACATGTTGACAATATATTCAGATGTGAGGAAAAAAAAAACAAACTTATCATTCAGATTCAGATTTCAGTCCATATTCAGTCTTCAGAAAAATTCAGGACTGTTCAGTGTTCAAACAAAAAAACAAACGACCATTTAGATGAAAATACAAAAATCTTAAACTTCACACGTTATTTCCAAAGACATTCTTGCAAAGGATCCAATTGAATCAGCCACATACAACAAACCATTTATATAATCAGATAATTATTCAGATAAAAGAAAATAATAATAATAATAATAATAATAATAATAATAAATCGTAGATTTTCGTGCTTACCAATTTCATAAAACTATGAAAAGATTATTACATCAAAAGTATTTCATGTTGGTTTTAGTTTTGGATCAAGATCCCCTACTGATCATATTTTTGCTCATCTTTTAAAGATCTACTGACACATGGCACACAAACAAACGAATGGCTGAGATCAATTTACTTTATTTTTTTCTCTCTCCAGCCTAATAAACACTACACTTTCAGATTCCCTTTTGTCATCCTCTTCGTGCTGCTCGACATAAAAGAAGAAGCAGAAAAGACCCCGCCATGTCCATTTCGCTTCCACCATTTTCACAACTTTCCCATTTGACAATAATAGCAGCATCCCAAACTCTGTCTCTTCACGTGTAATTTCACTATGTCTCAACAATCTAGTCTGAATCTCATTCCGCTCGAACAACTGCGCCATCAAACCCATCATCTTCTCATTGTCCTCAACCATCCTCTCAAACAACACCTCTCTATTATTCTTCCTCACACTCTCCAGTCTCCTCCTCCTTGCTTTCCTTCACACCTCTTCGATTGAATCGCCGCCGTCGTTTCTTCCTGCTTCAACGACGAAGCGTTTGATAGGTTTATAAAAAAAATTAAGGGCCCAAATCAGACCTATAATAGTTAGGACCGAAACGATCCACGTATGTTAGTGATAAGGATTCGAACAAACCAGTAGTCGCCTCTGCTTCCATGGTAAAATCCACCAACACTTGGCCAGTCCACCCATGCCTGAAAGCTGTTTGAGAAAAAGCCAAAGAGATGGGGTTGTTAGTTATGAGTTATGACAAATCTGCAGTTGGGTTCTTCTTTTTGTTTGGAAACAACAACAGTGACTTCTTCTTCACGTGGTGCTAATAAAATACAACGTATTCAAATATGTATAAATCATTCTGTTCTAATTAGATTTCAAGATTGACTACTTACTTCAAAAATTCTCAAATTATTTCACCAAATAGAGTTAACAAATTAAAATACGTGATTTTTTTTTCCAAAAAAGAACAATGTAAATTACTTTTGACATCGGCAACAGTGTCAGAGCCGGAGACGATCACGGTGTTGTTTCGTGTACTGAAAAACAATCTGGTACGAATCTGTAAAAGACAGAGATAATAAAACATAAACCAGAACGTTATGGGAAAACCGAGGCCCGTGTTTCACACGGTGTCCTTAAGACAATTTCGCCGGGTAACATCGTATGTGTATGGCGATTGTCTCCCAGGATACAACGGTTTAACAGTGATTGTGCAAGGCACAAACACTCTCAGCGAACTCAAATCAAGTTCAAACTTACCAAGAAACGGAAACAAAGAAGAGACAGAGAAAAACAACTCCTTTCGTGATTTTTAGTCTGTATTCAGAATAATGTTTTCTGATGAATAGATTAGGGTTTTAATAAAACCGAAATCAAGAGGATTGTTTAGGAAATACTTCTCAATTACGTTTTCAATGAAAAGGATATTAATTAAAAACCAATCTCTAAGAGATTTATTTCTAATTAATCACCGATTCTATTTACTTAGTGATCAAGTAAGTATCTAGAATCCAAAACGGAATTTCCTTATCATTATACGTTTAATTTAGGGAAAAAAAGGTCGTTTGTCCTATGACAGCCCAATCGGAGCGGCATTCGTGAACGCGGGTCGCGCCCACACACAAGTCATGCAATCCGAAGGTTCGGGGTCGATGATTTGCACCCCCCTTCCCTGCGCGCGAGAGAGAGCCTTTATGCTACACATGTTGATAAGTAGCTATCACACATTTACTTATATATTGCTTATCAATGTTTTACCCAACCAATGTGGGATGCATATTTTCCCTACACAATGGGTACTCTTTGAGACTCAATTTCTCATTCACCCATTAGTCGATTCGTGAGTTTTAGTATACCACTTCGAAGCTCTCACGGAGGAGAATTCGAATATACATTGATCTTCCATTTTTATGGAACCGATCACACTCAATTAATGCTCTCAAAGCACTAGTTTGTCACAAATTTTCCAACACACGGCAAGGTGGGTATCAAGGCTGGTGTTTATAATAACCGTGTTGTACGGCGCGGCACCATCAGAATCGGAGGCGGAACTCGGTTTCTCCACTGACGAAACTCGATAAGCGAAAATATATACACAGTGAGCCAATCGGAAGAGGTAAGTGCTTGGCGAGTAGCAGCGGCGAAGTGCTTCTCGTCTAGGTCTGGACTCCGGAGTGTGTGGTTTGTTTTAGGATTCTAATACGTCGTCGTTTTTTAATTGAGAGAAAGAAAAAAATTAAAAATAAAATAAAGCAAAGTAAGGATAACCTTTTATTTGTTTAGCTGTCACACGTCAGCAGATCTTTAAAAGATGAACAAAAACAAAATCAATAGGGGATCTTGATCCTTTAGTTTTGGTTTTGGTTTAATGCCACATGGGCACTCCTCATGAAAAATATATGTTTTTATTTTATATATTAATAATAATATGATTATATTATTATATTAGAATATGAAAATAAAAACATGTTTAATTGTCCTGTCTCGTAACCACATCAAAAGCAGGAAAAAGTATATTATTATTATATTATATATGATATATTAAAAAATATTTAAAAATAATAATAATAACATTTATTATTACCACGTGTCACAACCACATCAAAAGTAGGGAAAAAAACTATTATTAATATTCAAAAGTAGGAAAAGGGCTATTATATATATATATATATATGTGTGTGTGTTATATATATATATGATAATATTAAAAAATTAATAACATTTATGATTGTCACATGTGAGATGCATATGCTTTGTTAAAAAATATGAAAATGTTGATTTATTTTTTCTCAATTGGACCTTTTCAATTAAATTCTCTCATAATATCTCATTTCATAATATAATTCAGCTATTTATGTTTCTATTTAGCTCAATTTGAGATAATTTATAAAGACCATTCACCATTCAATTCACCATTCAATTTTTGTGCCAAGTGTAGTCAATGGTTTTTTTTTAGATTCAATAAATATGACATGATAATCTTAATAATTTAATTGTTTCAAATTCTACGATCATTGAACCCTGTACATTCCTCACATTAAGTCGATCTTACATAAATGGTGTGCATAAAACAAGTAGTGGAGTATAATGCAATGAATTTGAAAAGGGAAGCTAAAACAATAGTATAACACTTGTCAACCCCGTGCAATGCACATGCTTTATTAAAAATATTTTATCGTGCTATATAGTTATAACATATAAGATAATAAGACAAAAATATAATAGATACTTCTATTTAAACCCTATAAAATTTAATATTTAAAAATATATATTAAAAGAAGAAGCAAAAGTATAACATGATATACATATATATGTGAGTTGATATATATAAAAAGATATAAATAAGTAAATACATTTTTAGTGTGTGTTGAAGATAAACCTGATGTGTTTATTGGAGCAAAAGAAGTGATACCCTTACAATTATATAATAATACCAACCAAATATACCTAATTAATTAATTCTCTTTTCTTTCTTTTTTTGTCTTTTCAAAGATACTACCTTTGAAAATATTTGCAAAAACAAACCACCCCATTCAAAATCATGATTTCTTCTTCTAATCAAAACCAATTTCATCCTAATAAATATAATCTCAACATATATATATATATATATATATATATATATATAAAGATTGAAGAAACAAACCATCAATGTATGAAGAAACCACACAACATGAATTGAGGGAAATAATCATACCTCACTTGTATTGTCTAACAGGAAAAAAAAACCAAGAGCGTATATAATTATCGTTCATTCCAGAATTCAGATTACATCAAAATATACACTTGGAATTTAATACTACATATTTTTTGTACTACAGTTTTTTATGCTTAAACTACATAAGCATCATGTAGTGTTTTTGAAGACTATAGATTACATCAGAATTAGATGAAAATACAAAAGAAAAAAAAAAGAAAAAATCTTATACTAGACATGTTACTTCCAAAGACCCAATTGAATCTGCCACATATAAGAAACCATTTATACAATATAATAATTAGTCGGAGAAAACAAATAATAATAATAATAATAAAAAACTGTAGATTTTCGTGCTTACCAATTCTATAAAACTGTGAAAAGATTAATACAATAAGAGTATTTCATGTTGGCTTTGGCTTTGGCTTTGTCTTTGTAAAAGGATATCATTTTTATAAGCAAAAAAGTTAGGGTGAATGCCAAAAGATGCATATATTATTTAATTACATTTGAGAAGATCTAGGAGTTATTCTTTGATCTTCTCAATCGTTTCTCAAAAAAAATCAAAATCATCCACACATCAAAAGTCATGCATATGAATAAAAAGAGAATTTGAATGATTTTTAAACTGATTCTAGAATTCTAGAAGATTAATGTCAGGATTTAATTGTAATTGAAATGAATTTTAATGCATGGAATATTATTCCGGTTTTTGAGCTAATTGTAGATGGTTAATTAGAATATCAATCACATGATTTAATTTTAATTGAAATGGATGTTAATTTCCAAAGCCTATGAACATAGAAGTCAAATATAACCATTAATTCCGAAGGTTCCTCACGGACACATGTATGATTTTATTATAATATATATAATTAAAAAATAAATATAAAGTCATAACCTTAATTAGAATGACACATGTCAACCTTTGGTTAAAAAAATGATTATATATGATTAAATTAAAATATGAAGGCATTTATTTTTTTAAACAAAAATAAAATAAAAACATTTTTTATCGCCACATGGCGGTTCCTCATAAGAAGTAGTTATTTTTATAATATAATAATAATAAAATAATATGTTTGGAGAGGGGATCTTCAACTTGTGCATGGAAGTCTCGACTTAGGATTAGGGTGATCTGGATAGTTGAGCAAGTTGGCATAGTAAGTTCACTAGGTCCCGAGGGTAAAGTAGGTGTTGATAGCTTAGAGAGTGAATCTTGTGTTGATTGCGTCTTGAGTATGTAACGCCTATTTGTCATAGTGAATTGCTTTTGCCGGTGGTTGTGGTATCAACCCGTGGATGTTTCCTCATTTTGAGGTTTTACCACGTAAAAACATCTTGTGTTGATTTTTATTTTTATTATTGCTTTAAATTTGTATTGATTCATTCATTACTTCATTGAATTCATATTGTCTTGTTGAATCAATATACTTATTAAAAGCTTGCTTGCTCATTTTGAGGTTTTACCACGTAAAAAACATCTTGTGTTGATTTTTATTTTTATTATTGCTTTAAATTTGTATTGATTCATTCATTACTTCATTGAATTCATATTGTCTTGTTGAATCAATATACTTATTAAAAGCTTGCTTGTAAAATTGTATATCTTGTGAAGAAAAAGAACTTACTATTCCTATTCATTCCCCCCCATTCATTACTTCATTGAATTCATATTGTCTTGTTGAATCAATATACTTATTAAAAGCTTGCTTGTAAAATTGTATATCTTGTGAAGAAAAAGAACTTACTATACCTATTCATTCCCCCCCAAGGTATATTTGATACTATAACATTAAGGGAATTTCAATCTTAATATATATATATATATATATTATATCCCAAATATTTTCACAAATGTGTGTAGTTTGTGAGGTGTCAACATCACATCACTCACCACATAATCTCATAATTTATAAGATGTTGACACCTCATGTGCTATACACATTTGGGAAAGAATTTGGGAAGCCTAACATTACTCATATATATTGATTTTGCATTTACAAAATTATTAATTAATTTGATTAATCAATTAAAAGTAGTGTATTTTTTTTAATTATTAATGTAAAAAAATAATAATACACCTCATTTAAAAGAAATTAAAAGTGAGGAATAGACCAATAGTAGAACATGAAAAGTTGTTAATTTTTGTTATGAGATTGATTAAGAGAATTTAATCATTATCCCAATAAGTATGAGATTGCTTCTTACTTTGTGATTTATGAGATTATCTCTTAATTGACTCTTGATTTGGGAAGAATACCAAAAGAAAAACAATTATTCCATTAAAAAAACATTTATTAATAATAATATATTTAATTTTATATTAAATTAAGGAGTATAAAAATGTCCAAGTTCATTATATATAATGATAAGAATAAGAATTAGTACTAATAATAATAAAAGCCAAAAGTCCAAAACAATTCATTAATGGTTAAGTTTCAAAAAAACTAACTAATAACTAAAATTATGTTTAATCGGAAGAATACCAAAAGAAAAGCATTTATTAATAAAAATATATTTAATTTTTTATTAAATTAAGGAGTCAATTAGGCCAGAGTGCATATTCATCCGGTTTTGATTATGTGATTCATTTTTAATTTGCGATTTATGGGATTGTCTCATAATTGACTTTTGATTTGTGATTTATGATCAAAACTTTCCTACCTAATACAAATTTTCAATTAATTATGCATATGCAAATAGTAGTAGAAGTTTTTTTTTTACTATCTCACAAAAAAATTTATTTATTACCATATATAAAATAATTATGAGTGAATTTTATATATGTAGAAAAAGATTCTATTGATCTGAATGCAATAATTAATGTTTATAATGTGTACCATTAATAATTGAACAAAAATTATTATTTTAATTCTTTGTTTTGTTATCATAATATCATTAATATATTACAATTAATATGTTTTTAGAATTTATCATTAATTCTATAAAAAAAACGGATTGCAAATAAATTTGGTATTAGAATTGATGTTTTGAAAAATATCTATTTAATATCATTTATATGAATACTTAAAATTCAAAAACAATTATTTTGGGAATAATAATCTTGTATTCAATGCATAATTAATAAATTCTAAAAAATCAAAAAGAAAAGAGAACAAAAAGGTTAAAAAAAATTAAAGAAAAAAACTGCAAAAAAAAAGTTGTGTAAATTCCCTTTAAAAAATTAGAGTTTTGACCCTATCTGGACCTTATGTTCTGGGATACTTGAGTAAATTTTTACTTAGTCGAGCTCCTCCACTTGTGGTTTATCGGGATCTAGCTTCGAACCAGGTTTCTGTAGTTGCTATAAATCGAGTTTCTTCTCTTTTAAGCACGACTGGTAACACTCTCTTGAGGTCTTCTGTTCCCCTTTAATTTCATGAACTCCCCACTTGGTTGGGAACCGTATTGCTTGATGAAGGGTTGACGGAACCGCTCGAAGCTTAGTGAGGTTTAATACAATTTGCTCAATATACTTACATTTCTGTTTATTATGAAAAAAAAACAATAAATCTTCCTCAACTGTCTCCCTCATGAATAGGTTTCATCGAGAATAAAAAATATGAAACAATACATGTTAGCATGATTGAAAAAAGCCTTAGATGTAGAGAATAATCACTTGAATAGGTTTCATAGCCTTTGGTCCATTTCTTACATCTCTTATGGAGAGTAGCTGCATCTTTGTCAAAAACCTAAAAATCATTCTCAGAGATAAATAACCAATCACCTATCTTTAGAGCTTATTGCAGAGGGTTTATATAAATAGCAGACTCAAGATTATTTACAAGTCAACCCAAAAAACAAATTCAGAGTATCAAAACCCGCTTCAAAACACTGATAATTAATATTCCAAACCAAAGTATTGAGAATTTCAAAATTCATTCAATAATTAGTGAAATATCCAAAATGCCCAAATATTATATATAAAAAAACTATAAAAAATTAAAATAAATAACATAGAATTTAAAAGTTAAATAAAATATAAAAATAAATGACATACCGATGGAAAACTGATTATTTCGAAAGAAAAAAAATGAAATAGGGACGCATGCTTCAAAATAAATAAATAATACAAAAGCCACCTCACTTGGAGTTGTCCTTCTGTAATCCATGTCGGTGGAAGAAGCCATCATAACAAAAATAGCGGCCATAAAGCTGTGCCTCCTCTGTTCACAAAATCTAATTTCAAAACCCATACAGTTAAAAAACCAATGTTAATGATGTCGACGCCGGTGATGGGGTGTTATACTTTACCGATTTTCATTGCCGGAGGCTTGGTGTCAATTAACGCCTATGGAGTCTAGACCTTTGATTTTGAAAGATGCAGGACCTAATTATGATATATATAGAAGATTAAAAGGTCATCGGTTAGCTTCATAAAAAGTATTTGGTATTTCAAGAGTTTCAATAATAATCATATATACTTGAAATTTGAATCATGAAATCAAATGCATTAGCATGCATGAATATGCATTTAATAATAATGGATGCATGCATCCTTCAACACGGAATGAATTTGATATCCCAATTCTAGTAAATAGACTCGACGCCGGTTCCGGTTTTTTTTTTTTTTTTAATCTTATATCATAACAACATTATTACATTAGTTGTGTAAAATTGTAATTTGAAAATATATTTATTGGGTTATTTACCCACGAAATAAAATAAAATAATTAAATGACAAATTAAAAATTTAAATTAAAATAAATCTAAAAAATGTAAAATTGGCCTTGCACTTAATTTTTACCACAATTAAGTTGCCTACGTATCCTCTTAAGGGTTTAGAGGAATCAAAGGCCACGTGGTTCTCTTACCTTTTATTGCAGGTTGGACTTTGGAGATGGCGTGGAGAGTGGAGACCAATCATTACCTTGATCATTAGTTCGGCTTTCAGCATGTTCGTCATCTTTAAAGAAATCGTACTGTTCCTCATAATCGATTTCTTGTTGTCGATATTGTGTCTTCGTCCAATCTTCGACACAAGCTTGCATCTGAAGTGATTTCGGACTCATAAGGGAACGTGTTGGGTTTAAAATATTCCCACCGGCGCTGAACTGTTGTTCCACCGCCACTGTAGAAACTGGTGTTGAAAGGATATTTTTGGCTATCATAGCCAAGATTGGAAAGTACCTTTCATGCTCATTCCACCAGTGTATGATATCAAATTGTTTAACTTCAGTGTCTTCTATGAACTCAAAAGAGGTACTTAGATAAGATTCAAGCTCGGAATATGTGGTGGAACTTGATGAAGAAGAACCTCGTAATTTTTTGGTTTTTTTGGATAAAAGATTATACCCTAAACTAATAAATCCAGAGGATGAGGAAGAACGAGATACATTTTGAGTTTGTGGAACATCTATGTTTAGTGATGGACCATAAACTCTAAGATATTCATCATATAAATCATACAATAATTTCTTAACCCTAGCACAACACATATCAACATCATAATGTATTTTTAAACCTTGTTCATAATAAGCAGATAGATAATCAGGCAAACTTTCCAGTCTACAACGTGGATCAAAACACATGGCAATCAAATAAATATTTAGAAACTCCTTATAGTATTCTAACCATTTTCCTTCATAGCAGTAACAGACTCATGTAATTGTAAGTCGGATTCACAATGAGCAAATGCACCAGCAATATTAAGACTCTCAATAATAAATAAATTAGTTGTAGGATAATAAATACCAGATAAATTATTAGTAGCAGTATAAAAAACTTTTAACAAACCACAAACATTGCTACAAACATCCCAATGACTTTTGAAAATACTATATAGTGTGTGTCTACTAACCTAGAGGGGGATGTGAATAGGTTTTAGTTGATTTATTACTAACTTTTAGACTTAATCAATTTTAATAATCCTACCCCATATTAGCAATCAACCAATCCAACATAAACATGCGGAAAACATAAAAACACAAGGATTGATTTATGTGAGAAACCCTTCACTGGGCAAAACTCACGGGTTATCCTTCTAACCACAAACGGTCCTCAAATCCACTATTTGAATGAAAGTTTACAACCTAGGTTGACCTCAAGTCACACCTACTTGGTCACTAACCCTTTCACTCTACCCAACGGTCCTTTAATAGTGATCCTAGACCACAAGCTTGTGCACTAATCCACTTAGTCACAAAGATTAACAATCAATGAAGAGGTTAAACAACCTATGTGAATATGTAAAAATATTATAACATGCAATTAATGCTAGGCAACACTAAATGCTTATCTAAGGATTTAAAGATGTCAATGAGTGCATATCCTAGATATCAATATCTAAATGCAAATGCATGAAGATTTAGCTAAAGAGTAAAATGGTCCTAAAAGATAGCTATCAGTGAACATATAATCTCAACCAACAAACATAATCACAAACATACTCAAATCATGCTAAACCAACTAAACATGCAATTAATTAACAAATAATTGCTAACCCTAGGTAAACAAGAACATAGAGATGAAAAGGAAGTTCTAAGACTTGTTTGATTACCTAGTCAAGAAGATCATGAAGACCCATGAAGAATAGATGCAATAAAGGAGTTTAAATGCACATGGGTATGAGTTTGGTTGAGTAAAAAGGACTTCTTAGAGCTCTCTCTCTCTCTCTCTCTTGGATTTACTTTCTCTCACTTAGGGATATATTTTCAGAGCTCTAGGTCTAAATGGTGGAGAAGAAGATGTATTTATAGGGACCAAAAAACGAGCTGGTGTGAAATACCCGAAAGGCCCAGATCGGGTGAAAAAGGCGACATGCAAGGCGACATTAGCAAGTCGCCTTGGAAGTCGCCTAGCACACTGTGAAAAAACACTTTGCCTGAGGCGACATGTAAGGCGAAATTCCCAAGTTGCCTATGAATTAGCCTTACACACTGTGGAAAATTCAAGATGTCAGAGGCGACATGTAAGGCGACATTCCCAAGTCGCCTATGAAGTTGCCTTACACACTAGAGGAAAAATACACGACTAAAGTGACATTGGAGGTGACATGCACAAGTGGCCTTGCATGTCGCCTAACACATTGTGGGAAAAACTTAAGTCTAAGGCGACTTGTTAGGCGACATGCACAAGTGGCCTTACATGTCGCCTAACCTACTGTGCAGCCCATCAACTCCAAAATGCAAGAAGTGCGTATGTGAAACCATACATGCATGTCAATACAAATGCATAGAACTAAAACCTCTTCAAAGAGAATTAAGCATGTGATATACCTTTGAAGTGCTCTTGAGAGAGATGATGTCCTTGAAGCTTGATCGCACCTAATGACGCCTAATTTACCCTTACAAAATTAATCCCCAATGTGGTTTGTCAATGAAATAAGCCAATCAAAATATGAGGAACTTACAATCTCCCCCTTTGGCTATTTCGTGACAAAACCACCACTCACAAATCATCCTCACAATAAAGAATAAAAACTAGAGGTCAACAAAAAGATATTCTACATTACAAATAGATACGTAGATACTAGGTCTTCAAATCTTCAAGCTCTTGTAGAATAGCCAACATCCCTACAAAACAATGAGACTACACTTTCCAAGACAAGTGTATGTGAGGTGATCAAGAGAGATAATAAATAAAAGCAATTTGCATAATAAAAGAAAACTACAACATGCAACAAGCAATCAATGCAAATGCTCCCCCTAAATAGGTTACTCCCCCTTAACGGGACAATCTCTCCAAATATGCAACCCCCTTAAATAAACCACACTACTCCCCTTTTTTGTCACAAGATAGGTAAGGGAGCTTTCCCCAAACGGGTCACTTTAGCAAAGAGAGTTATTAGCAAGATAAGTGCATAATCATATACAACAACTTTATGCAACTTAATTAATTGAGAGAGAATCATGAGGTTTTATTTTTAAGAAGAAAATGTGTGACTTAGTTGCTTTGGATGTAAGACATGTAACATCATAGTTCAAGCAAATGGTATTTGGCGAAATGAACATCAAAAGGGTTCCAAAGGAATTCAAACCAATTTGCACCATTTTGTCATAAATAAACAAGATATAGTTTTTCGAAGAATATTCAACACACAAATAACAATATCAATCCTTAAAGGCCAACTAAGACATTGGATCAAGAGATCCTATTCGATTTTTCCGGATAAATATCCGTATGATAGTAGTCTTGTTTAACCATTAAGAAGAGAGAGAAGACTAATTTGGATATAAAATCCTTATTAATTGCATGGATACAAGATCCTTATTGATTAGTCTTCTCATTTGCATTTACACACATTTGCATTAAAGCAATCAAAAACCATTTCATGCATATCATTTTGAGAATGTCATAATCAAGTTCACATGTCATGGAGAAAATTATAGGTCATTCAAATGTACTTCCCAATCAATTCTCCTAATCCAAAAATGCATGTTTGAACATAGAGGTGACATGGATTACAAACCAAGCAATGCACACTTATTGAATAAAAAGCCATATAAGAATATATATATATATATATATAAGCACAACCAAAAATACTCAAGCAATTAATAAAGAAGCATAAAGTTGATCAAGTTTTTGCTTATTTCAACATGCAAGGTTGCTCTCTTTGCTTGAGCTCCCTATAAGGGGTCAATCACCAAAACTCATCAAGGCATATGACAAATTCCAATAGACCTACTAAGTGACTTGAACCTAGTTGAGTCTAAGGGCTTTGTAAATAAATCCGTTAGTTGATCATTTGTGCCAACATGCTCAAGTTCAATGCATTTGTTTTCAACTAGCTCTCTAATGAAATGATGCCTAATATGTATGTGTTTTGTCCTAGAGTGCTGAACCGGATTCTTTGAAATGTTAATTGCACTCATGTTATCACAATAAATGGTTAGAGTACTTTGATCAAAGCCATAATCCAATAAGCATTTGCTTCATCCGAAGGAGTTGTGTGCAAGCACTCCCAGCAGCTATGTATTCTGCTTCAGCTGTGGATAGAGAGATGGAATTTTGCTTCTTGTAAAACCACGAGACCAAGTTGTTACCTAGGAAGAAGCAACCACCCGATGTACTCTTCTTATCATCACAATTTCCTGCCCAATATGCATCACTAAAGCCAACTAAGCTAGCATTAGTGTCAAAAGAGTACCATATCCCATAGTTGGATGTCCCATTCATATATCGAATGATTCTCTTCATGGAGGAGAGATAGGATTCCTTGGGATCCGCTTGGTACCTAGCACACACAACCACACTAAAGGCTATATCGGGCCTACTTGCGGTCAAGTAAAGCAAGCTACCAATCATGCCATGATAAAGACTTTGTTCCACACTCTTGCCACTAGCATCCTTGCTTAGTTTCAAGGTGGTACTCATGGGTGTGTCACAATGTTTAGCATTCTCAAGGCCAACCTTCTTCACTAAGTTCTTAGCATACTTATCTTGGGATATGAAAATCTCATCATGCAATTGCTTGATTTGCAAACCTAGAAAGTAATTGAGCTCCCCAACAAGACTCATCTCAAACTCATGAGACATGACATCAACAAATTGTTGGACTTTGGATTTGTTGGTGGAGCCAAAAACAATATCATCAACATATATTTGAGCTATGAAAAGCTCATCTTTGTTGCCCTTGCTGAACAAAGTCTTATCAACACTACCTCTTAAGTAGCCATTGTCAACAAGATAGAGAGTGAGGCGCTCATACCAAGACCTCGGTGCTTGTTTCAACCCATATAAAGCCTTCTTGAGGCGATAGACATGGTTGGGGTGGTGTGGATCCACAAACCCCTTGGGTTGCTCAACAAAAACTTCTTCATGAAAGACACCATTGAGGAAGGAACTCTTAGCATCCATTTGATACAATTTGAACTTGTGCACACATGATATAGATAAAAGAAGCCTTATGGACTCAAGACGGGCAGCCGGAGCAAAAGTCTCCTCAAAGTCAATACCCTCAATTTGAGAGTATCCTTGTGCTACAAGTCTAGCTTTGTTGCGCACAATGTTGCCATTTTCATCCGACTTGTTCCTATACACCCATTTGGTGCCTATGACATTGGTGTTCTTGGGTCTAGGAACTAGAGTCCAAACCTCATTTCTTTCAAATTGGTTTAGCTCTTCTAGCATGGCAAGAACCCAAAACTCATCATTCAAGGCTGCATCAACCTTTTTGGGTTCAATTTGAGAGGTGTAACAAGTATAGCTAATTTGATTAGCTATTTGACGCATAGTCCTAACACGCTCATTCACATCTCCAAGAATGTCATTCTTGTTGTGGAGATGTCTAACCCATGGAGCGGGTTCTTTAGAGTTTAAGGATGGATCTCTATTAAGAGGTTGAATGACCTCTTCATCAAGACTTGACTTCATATCAATTGAAGTCTCACCATTCTTCTCCAAGGAATAATCATCAAGCATAATGACCTCATCATCATGGTCTCTAATCGTAGGCTTACAATCATCTGTGACAACATTAGATGATTCCATGACACTCCAAGTTTTTAAATTGAAAACTCTATAGGCCTTACTATTAAGTGCATAGCCTAATGAAAATCCCCTCATCACTCATGGCATCAAACTTGCCAAGTTGATCTCGGTCATTTAGAATGTAGTATTTGCTCCCAAATGTGTGGAAGTAACTAACATTTGGCTTCATACCCTTCCATAATTCATAGGAGGTTTGCCTAGTACCGGGCCTTAGGAAGACTCTATTTTCTATGTAGCAAGCCATATTGACGTCCTCGGCCCTAAAGGTTCCTAGGGACATTATTACTGAGCAATATCACACAGGCCATCTCTTGAAGGACCATATTCTTCCTCTCAACAACCCAATTTTGTTAAGGAGTTCTAGGAGCCGAAAACTCATGGGAAATGCCTAAGCTATTGTAATAGCTTTCAAACCAAGCATTATCAAATTCCCTCCCATGGTCACTCCGAATCCTTTTAATGTTTTTAATGTGTGGGTTCTTTTCATTTTGAATTTTAGTGCAAAGCATTTAAAAATTTTCAAATGTTTCAGATTTTTCTCTAAGAAAATATGTCCATGTAAATCTAGAGAAATCATCAACACAAACAAAAATGTATCTCTTGCCACCGAGACTCTCGGTTTGTATGGGACCCATAAGGTCCATATGTAGAAGCTCTAATGGCTCCTTAGTGGCGAGATACTTGCCTTTCTTGTGCATACTTTTAGTTTGTTTCCCTTGTTGACAAGGTCCACAAATGCTATCGACTTTCTTCCCAAGCTTAGGGAGGCCAAGCACAACCTTGAACTTATCTAAGATCCTCAAATCTCGATAGTTCATGTGGCCAAGTCTTTGATGCCACAACTCAACTTCCTCACACTTGGACATATTGCAAGAGATAGCACTAGCTTCAAGACAATAGCAATTGTCACTAGATCTCTTTCCTTTTAGCAAGGTTTGTCCATTTGGAGTTAAAATAGAGCAATCATTTTTGTTAAATAAGACGGAGAGTCCATCATCATTAAGATGAGAAATGCTTATAAGATTGGCTTGCAAGCCATCAACATGTAAAGCATTTGACAAGGAGGGTAAATCGGGAATGGAAATGGTTCCTTTCCCTATGATTTTCTTTCTAGATTCATCACCAAAGGTGACAAATCCTCCATCCTCCAAGACAAGGGATTTAAAGAAACTCTTATTCCCCATCATATGCCTAGAACACCCACTATCCAAATACCAAGTGTTAGAGGCATTTGCCTTCAAGGCAATTTGAGCCACATAGCAAAAATAGTCATCTCTTCTAATCCACCTAGGTGAAATGTTCTCATTCCTAGTGGTATTAGTCACATTGGCTCTAGATTTTCTAGGATCATACAAATTGGCTCTAGATTTCCTAGGAACATGCATTTTGGCTCTAGCTCTATTTCTTTCAATCATGCTCTTGATTCTACACATTTCAATGTATTTGAAGCAATTAGGTCTAATGTGACCATCACCACCACAGAAATGACAAGTGGGAATGAAATAAGAAGATATACCACGCCCTTGTGAATACAAATGGGCTTTCCACGCATTTGAGCTTGCCTTTGGTGTTGGATTGGTTCTCTCCTCCTTTGTTGTTGAGTTGGAATATATTGCTTCCTTGGTTGAGATTGCATGAATTGCTTCTTGGCTTGGTGGTATTTGGGTTGAGAAAAGCTTGCTTGATGAACCCTTGTTGGTTGAGCTTGAGCTTGTTTCCCTTGTGCCACCTTGACTTGGGAATCCTTAGAGCACTCTCCTAGTTCAATCTTCTTCCTAGGATGTTGTGGAGGTGAAGGCTCTTTGTTATCCAAGCTCTTGACAAACATAGTCTTGCTTGAGGATGAGGTCTCATTGTCATCTTCATAGCCAAGACCTTTCTTATCACTTGACCGCTTGCCAACTTCCAACATGTGGTTAAGTTTCTTCGTGCTTGAAGTCATCTTAGCAATGATCTCTCTTGCTTCTTCAAGCTCCTTTATCATCAATTCCTCATTCCTTTTGGCTATCTTCACTTCTTTATTTAAGTGAGTAACTTCGGTAGATAGCTTGAGATTCTCTCCCTTTAGCCTTTGAATCTCTTTCTTCATCTTCAATCTTGAGCTTTGAAAATGTTCAATGAACCCTTCAAGATCTATTCCTCCTACATCCATATTTGTTGAATGGGATGAAGAGTCACCATCACTTGAGTCATCTTCACTTTGTTTCTCTTCCTCTTCATCATCTATAGCTTTCTTACTCTTGAGAGAATATGCGAAGGCAATAAAGTTTGCCACATGGTCCTCATCATCCGAGGATTCTCCTTCTTCTTCCAATTCATCACAATCGCTCCACGTGGCGGCCATAGCCTTTCCTTTCTTCTTGTTCTTTAAATTGCCACAATCTGTGGAGATGTGTCTGAAGCCTCCACATTCGAAGTATTGAATCCCTTTTCTCGTGGACTTGTCTTCACTTGACTCAAACTTCTTGAAAGGAGTCTTCTTCGTCATTTCCTTTCCTTTGGATCCAAAGCCATTCTTTTCAAATTTGATGAATTTCTTGAATCTTTTGACCATGAGGGCCATCTCTTCATCCGAGTCTTCCTTCTCATTCTCAACCTTAGAGGTTTTCAAAGCAATACTCTTTTGCTTCTTTAGAGGTGTAGGTGTAGGAGTCCACCTAGACCCATATGCTAGAAGTCTTCAAATAACTTCACTTGGCTTCATATTCTTATAGTCACTATTCTCTTCAAGTGCCGTCACTTTTGACTCAAATCTTACCGGAAGCGACCTCATAATTTTTTGCTTGATTCTCCTATCCGAATAGGGGTCACCAAGTTGATGGCTTTGATTGACTATGTCCATCAACGTCACTTGAAAGTCGTTGAAGCACTCATCCTCCTCCATTCTAATTTGCTCGAATTATGTTTGGAGGACTTGAAGCTTGGAGGACTTGAAGCTTGGAGTCCTTGACCACCTCGGTTCCCTCATGTGCCGTCTCTAGAATCTCTCATGCCTCTTTTGCAATTCTTGTTGTTTGGATCAATTTGTACTGATTGTCATCCATTGCACAAAGAATGGCATGCATAGCCTTGTTGTTCCACTTGGATGCTTCGAATTCTTGAGTTGACCATTCCGACTTTAGCTTGGGAACTACACTTTTGTCTGCAAGAGTCTTTTCCGGAGGAGTGTAGCCATCTTCAATTGCCATCCATGCTCGGTCATTTATTTGGCAAATGTAAGACTCCATCTTGCCTTTCCAAGAGGCATAGTTTACTCTGGTGAGCAAAGAGGGTCTTGTGCTAGAGGCTCTCTCATTTCCACTTCCGTTTCCACTCATAGTGTTTGGGTATGAATGAGATGAATGTTAATGATGCAACAAACACAAACAAAATGCAAGACACACAAAGAGCAATGATCACCTAAGTATATCTAGGAACCCGCTTTTGATACCAATTGAAAATACTATATAACGTGTGTCTACTAACCTAGAGGGGGAGGTGAATAGGTTTTAGTTGATTTATTACCAACTTTTCGACTTAATCAATTTTAATAATCCTACCCCATATTAGCAATCAACCAATCCAATATAAACATACGGAAAACAATAAAAACACAAGAATTGATTTACGTGAGAAGCCCTCCACTGGGCAAAACTCATGGGTTATCCTTCTAGCCATATACTGTCCTCAAATCCACTATTTGAATGAAAGTTTACAACCTAGGTTGACCTCAAGTCAAACCTACTTGGTCACTAACCCTTTCACTCTACCCAACGGGCCTTTAATAGTGATCATAAACCATAAGCTTGTGCACTAATCCACTTAGTCACAAAGCTTAACAATCAATGAAGAGGTTAAACAACCTATGTGAATATGTAAAAATATTCTAACATGCAATTAATGCTAGGCAACACTAAATGCTTATCTAAGGATTTAAAGATGTCAATGAGTGCAAATCCTAGATATCAATATCTAAATGCAAATGCATGAAGATTTAGCTAAAGGGCAAAATGGTCCTAAAAGATAGCTATCAATGAACAAATAATCTTAACCA